>CM054058.1:434321809-435531794 GCA_028641055.1 Alopecurus myosuroides | reverse complement strand
GCTTTTCAATGTTTTGAGGGCGGTTTGGGCGGGAAGATAATTGGGTCCGAATTAATTGGAAAACGCCGTGAGGACTGAAAACTACTCTTTTTTTTTTTTTTTTGAGAGGAACAACAGAAGCTTAAGATGTAGGAGATACAATATTTTCTCTGATTCCCCAACTCAATCGGGGCAGAGAACCAGATATGCCGTCCAACTCCCAGGCTGGTCGCCGAGCGAGCCAACCTATGGCGCTTTTCCGTATTGGGCTTCTCGTCGTTCATGGGCGGAACAAACCCTTCTTTGGAACTTCCGATCTTCTCAGTTTAATATCCCGAATGATCACTGCATGCTGTCCTTTGTCCGCTGACCCCATTGATATAATTCAGCCACATTTTGGCAATTCCGATGCAGATAACAAGTTTGGTTGCTCATGCAAATCCCCCAGCCCAGAGCTAGTTGCATCCGAGCAGGCCATTGCCTCGAGAGGACCTCTGGAGTAGTCAGGCCATCAAAAACAAGCACCGATGCACCCAAAAATCTACCCGCACCATCTCTGCACACCGCCCCAGCTGTCCCCCGCTGCTGGTTAATAGCCACGGCTGCATCGGTATTAATCTTCACAGCCCCGGCCGTTGGTGGTATCCAAGACGCCACCCTAGGCCTCATCATCCCAGCACCTGCACCTAGTACTTGGCCCATTACATGACCGAAGTTCCTGTAAGTATTTTGTGATGAAACAGTGTGTCGATAGCGGGGGCTGCTGCTCGCCCTCATGAATTAGCTTGCGCCTCGCCCACCAGATGGCCCACAGTGTAACAAGAACCTCAATAAAAGCATCCCGCGGGAGACTCGTACTCAACGAGAACAGCCAAAGCCGCGGATCATCTGTTTCGTCAGCCATTAGAGGAGCCAGCACATCATCATCCCGAAGCGCCCAGACACTCCGTGACATATTGCATTCAATCAAGGCATGCCTCCATGAGTCCATAGATGCGTTACAGATCGGACATGATGCAATGTTAGTCATCTTTCGGTGGCACCGAACTTCACCAGTAGGAAGCGATGCTTTTGCAAGACGCCAAGCAAAGATTTTGAGCTTCGAGGGGACCTTAACTTTCCACAAGTAATTCCAGCCCTTCTCATCATAATCCAAGTTAGAATGCGCAGGCCCTCCCATCAAAATAATCTTCACGGCGTCTCTTTATGTCCATCATCATGTGATAAGCGGATTTAACAGTAAACACTCCTTTCCTGTCAAAATGCCAAGTCCCAAAAATCCTCTTAGTCTATGGAAACTAATAGGGATCTGTTTTAATTGCCTCTATATCCATAGGTAGGAAGTGAGTCTCGCAGGTTTCTGTGTATC
This sequence comes from Alopecurus myosuroides, assembly GCA_028641055.1. Taxonomy (NCBI): domain Eukaryota; kingdom Viridiplantae; phylum Streptophyta; class Magnoliopsida; order Poales; family Poaceae; genus Alopecurus; species Alopecurus myosuroides. Next base: position 435,530,446 of record CM054058.1, on the reverse strand, counting down.
CCAAGTCCTTGTAGCTGGGCATATTAAGTCCGATACTCGGAGAGTAGGCTGATCAGAAATACGTGCCTATGGCCTCAGTTTTGTGATCCCGGGAATCCAGTTATCATCCCACACCATTGTCGAGAGCCCATCACCTATCCTCCTAATCAAACCATGACGAAGCATGTCTCGGCCCTCACAGATCGAGCGCCAAATCTGAGACGGCCGCGATCCAAGACTTGCTTCCAGAATGTTCGTATCCGGGAAGTAAACAGACTTCAATATTTTTGCACTCAGGGAGTCCGGGTTAACAAGAATACGCCAAGCTTGCCTAGCCAGCAAAGCTAGGTTGAAAATCTCAATATTTCTAAAGCCCAAGCCCCCTCTGTATTTCGGCATTGTCATCGTTTCCCAAGAAATCCAAGCCACTTTCCTTTCACCCTGTTTACTCCCCCACCAAAACCTCCTAATCATTGATGTAATATGTTCAGACATTCCTCTAGGTAGTTTAAAAAGAGCCATTGAGTAGGTTGGAATTGCTTGAATAACCGATTTGATCAGTATCTCTTTCCCACCCCCTGACAGAATTTCTATTTGGGCCGAATAGAGGTTTTTTTTTTTGTCCAAAACCACCAGTGGACCGAACCCAACTCACCATCCCCACTCACTCTCTCTGGCTCTCCCCGATCCAATCGACGCCGCCGCTGTCCCCAGCCCCTCGCCGGCGGCCCTTCTACTGTCGTCCTCCAGCCCCCGCCCTCCTCTCCTCCCCCCAGCATCTCTTGTTCCTCCTCGCGCACCAGATCGACTCCGTTGCCCACGCATCGCCGGATAGAGATGCGCCGCCGCCCGGGAGCCACGGCGTTGCGGCTGGCTGGCTCGCCGGCGCGCTCGTGCAGCGATGCGCGGCGCTCCGCCGAACTGGCCGGACCGTGGCGCGCGCGCAACCTATGTTTTGCGGCGGCCGCGCTACCCATCTCGCGCTGAAGGGAGAGCTCGTCTCCTCAGAGCAGAGCACGGTGGCGTTCGGCGTTTCTCCGCCCTGGCCGTCAGATCCCGGCCGCAGCTGCTCGCCGGCCTCCTCCGCCGCCGTCTTCGAGAGGGTGCCCGTCGACCCGACGGACCTCGAGGCCGGCCGTGCTGCTGCTGCTGCCGGCTCTCTTCCTCGACCTCGAGATGCACCGCGCTGCTCCTGCCACCGGCCGTCCCCAAACTTCGCTCGTGTGCTGCTGCTGCAGGTGAGATAACTTCCTCTAAACCCATATGTGCTACTGCTAGGCCTGCCTGCCTAGAAGATCTCGTCTTAGCTGCACACCCAGATGTTGGTGTTGCATATCCTGCGTACAAGTTTGTTTCAGTGGCTGCTAGCAGATTCTGCTCTAGGTTGGGTGCTATTAGTTGTGCTAGAATTTGTTCTGCTGTACCGAGTGTTATGGCTCTGATTTATTTATACACAGATATTGCAAGTTGTGATGGAATTTTGAATTGTAGGATGTCCAACTTTCTTGAAAGCAAAAAACTGTACGAGCTAGACAGCCTTGGTGTTGTTATGATTGGAGCCTACTAGCTCTAGTTGTTCTAGTGCATGAGCTCAAGTTTTACTGTAGTTTTTGCCTCAGGTTAGACATGATTAGTTCAAATAGCGTCCTGAATCTTTAATTTTTTGTTTGCAGGTTATGGCATTTTACAACTGGGTATTGTACTGTTGTATAGATCCACTAAGCAGTCAGTTCTGGTGTTGGATTTAGTTGCAGGAGTCTGTAGACACTAGTTCAAATAGGCTCCTTAATCTGTAGGCAGATTGTACTGATTAATCACGTAGCATCCTGACAACTCTTGTTTGTCCTATATTTTCACTGCATTGTGAATTAGTTCAGCTTGGTCTGACTGTTATTTTTCTTCCCAGGTGTAGACACTAGTTCAAGTAGCCTCCTAAATCCTCAAATTTTTTGATTGCACAATTATGATTATTTTTAACAACTTGGCGTTGTTCTGCTGTCTATATCTCCACTTAGTAGTTTTGTGTGATGTTGGATTAACTGTTAGAAATCTTTGATTATCTACTTATGTGCTGTCCTCCATTCATTTGACAAGGAATGGCCATGTTGCCTACTGTTGATGTTTGTATGTGGTCGTTCTTCATGATTTTCTGTTCTAAACATCAAGATACATGTAGAGGATTCCATTTTCTTGCAAGCAAATGATGTAGCTTGATTCCATTTTTTTGATCAACATACGTCTCAATGTACCGATCTTAGGAAGCACATAGACCCTCTTTTCAGTTTCGATGGTGGTGTAATGTTTGGAGCCTCCGAATGTGTTTCTTGTTGCAGGCTATATTATACCCGAGACAAGCCCAGCTTCTAACTTACCGTGAGAATACATGCACGATGGGAGCGACGACCAGATGTTGGTGCTGCTCGCCAAATTCTCCAGCCTGGGGCTGACTTAGGCTGTCGCAAGAGCTCCGCCCGTGGGGATACCGGGAGGTGAGGTGGATGAGGAGTATTATGCGGAAGGCTTCCTTTGCTGCTGGTGTCTTCAATGCACGTAGGTACACACCTATATGTGCCTTTGTTGTTGGATTGTTTATTTCTTGTTTGCTTTCCTTGAGTTGAACTTATTAAAAAGGATAGATGCACGTAATGCTGAGATATTTGGTACATATCATAGACAATGTTTGTTTTCCCTTTGCTAGAACCCCGAGAGACATCAAAGTGATGTATTCTTGTTTAGAAATCCAAAAATTGTACTGACTTCTAGATAGTGCTATTATACTGACTTTATTTTGCAAGCTTGCAGTGGATTCTTTTGGGCTGAACTGGACTGAATTTGAAAATATAGAGAGACTTTGATGTGCTTGCTTATTTCTGTTCATAGAGCCAAGTTTGTGCTTGACATTGCACCCCAAATCTTGGACATTTCAAGCAGATCTTTGAGACATTTTCCAGCGAGAACTAGTTGTTTGCAAATACTATAGCTGCCTCGTGGGTTCTTGTAGAGCTGTTGACAGATGTAGTAGATTCTTGTTTACCATCAGATTATTCTTAGGCTGGCCCATGGTTTTCTTATTGAATCCAATTTATTATTTATCCATGACCTGCCTTATTGTTGTCTCAATCTCTGTATTGCTCTTCGGCTTGCAGCCCTGCGGCACCTATGTGCGCCCTATCTGAAGGCCGGGCGGGGACCGTATACTTCGTGCAGCTGCTTGCTTCCGAGGCTCACCGCGGACGCCCCGGTGCAGGAGCTCGTCGACATTGGTACCCCAAAGGTCTTTGGCCGCACTCGAATCCATTGCTGTCATGCTTCTATCCAATATCCAAGGCATACTTTCTGAAAATGATGCTTCTGTTGTAGGCTTATTTCTTGCTCTGAAATGTGCATCAGTAGTACTCTGTTCATTTCAATGTGCATCAGTACAAGTTGTATAAATATTTTGGCATAGGTACTTTTGGAAATGCATTTGAGAAATTTCTTCTACCAAGAATACTACATTCCAGCATAGCTTCTGAATGCTAAATGAACAATTTGAATTGTTCATCTCTGAGAGTACAGTATCCGCAAGTCAGCACTGCTGTAGCATTGCCATGTTCATGATTACTGGGTTGAGTGGTTAGGCAGGGATTAGATCTATACTTGTTTTTTAATCATTGATTTGACTGCATTTGAGGTTCAAGAATTAGTTTATACTTGGCAATTAATTTTCTGAGAAGTCCTGTAGCTTGTATTCACACGCGAGGCAAAATGAATTGGTCCACAAATCATGCATGCTAGTTTCTCTTACTCCTATAAAAACCCGAGTTGGTGTTGATGGTGTGCCTGCCATCTTTCATCTTACAATACCAAATACACATGATATGAAAATATATTTTATTGCGGTTCTAACTATATTAATTTGAGATTATAAATGTCGACCAATTTCTCTGTATAGTTGGTCAAACTATGAAAAGTTTGACTTTTAATAAAAACTATCCGCGTACTCCCTCCGTCCTGGTGTATAGGGCATAATATCAAATGCATGTAGTCCCATCTATTAGGCACATTTTGCATTAATTCTCCTCTAATTAGTGGGTGGTTGCCTCTCTCCACCCCTCTCCACCAATGCATGCAATCTTTAAACCCCAATGAATGAATACCTAGGGCCTAGAGATTTGCTATATGTGCCCTATACACCAGGACGGAGGGAGTACTATTTTTTGGGACAGAGGGAGTAGGTGGATAAGGGAAGGAGAACGGGCAACTCCCATTGATTCGATGCAGCAATTAATATGGGGCGTCCTTGTTGATAATTATTAGTTGCCGTCCATCACGGCGGTAGCAAATTAATAAAGGGGTGTGCGTATGGTGCCGTTTAGTTTTCGCGAGCGATCCGCGTGATTAGGAATCTTGGCCGCGTACATTGTTTCTAACAAACCACAAATCCACCTAGCCGGCTTAGCGAAATTAGCTATGTCTTCCCGCCAGATCGAACTCTCTTTGTTTCCTCCAAATTTCAAATCGTTCTAGAGAGCTCTCTCTCTCACACACACACACACACCTCTAGTCTATAAGTAGAAGGCTATGGTGATGGTCCGCGCGCGACTTTGGATCTTTAGACTTGGCGAGGCGTAGATGGTGGTGTGGGGGCAGGACGATGGCAAGGCGTGTCATGGTTAGCGTCGTCGATCTAGGGCGCGGTTCACGAGTAGTCCCTCCGTCCTCGTCCTTGTAGATTCAGGCACGGGAGATGATGGATCCAGCAGCTGAGAGATGAAGGTGATCTGTTTGTTTTGTTTGGATGATTTTGTTTCCCCCAGCGATTCTTTTTTTTTTTTTTTTGATCTGGTCCTTGTTGTCTGTACGTGTGCGATCCTCAGAAAGAGAAAGGAAAAATAGGAAGGGGAAATTTAGAAAAGAAGAGCAATAGATACGCGTATTGTTTGAGGGAGGCACCGATGGCGTAACACGCAAAAAAAAAAAAAAGTTCTTCTTGACATGCAGGTGCCGATCGATCCGTAACACAGCACACGCACGCAGACGCCGTTCTCTTGTTTCCTCCCCAGCAACTCGTTGTAGCCCACGACACGCACGCGGGTACGTCCGGCCTCGGGATTTTCTGGACTACCGGATCGACGTGCCGAGCGCACGGCCATGGAAAAAAAGATCGCGTACCGCAGCGTGAGACGGAAAATGCGGGTCAATCCCACCACCACATGCACGCAGGTAGTACTACAACGCTCATATCGTACCTCATCTAGCACCACTTGCGCTGAGACGTGATTTTGGGACGTGCACGTGCCAAGACGAAGGAGACGGAAAATGGCTGTGTCGCCGGCCGGCTTCAACTCGTGTATGTTCAGGGTTCCTGCTGTCGATCGGTCTGCTGGGAACCGGCCGTAGTCCGATCCGTTCTCATGTCTGTCATCAGATTATCTGCATGCTCGTGTTCCAATATATATTCATTCACATCGCTCTCCACCAAAATAGTTTCTCACCCAGCCAGGTTAAGTACGACCAGTCTTGATTTGTTGGGACGTTTAGGACGCCACGAAGGCTAAGATGGCCATGAAAACCAGCTCAGAAACACTGAAGGTATACAAGAGGAGATCGCCGCGGCAGCGGGTCCCTATGATACCAGATGAGATCGTCTTTGATGAGATCCTTGTCCGGCTGCCCGTAAAAGCTCTCACGCGGTTCAAGTCCGCTAGCAAGACCTGGCGTGCCATCTATCGTAATGGGGAAAGCGTGCCTTTGGTCTCGGCCGCTGGTTCGTGTTATATAGAGAATAATCGATACAGGTTGTTGCCGAGAGAGAAACAACAGGGGGGTTGAGATCCTAACGTAGACTACAAGGAAGAGATAGAGAGGAAACCGAATAGGCCTTATCTCATGACCTTCGGTGTACAACACGCATTATCTGCTAATACCCTCCCTTAATCAAAACTTGTACAAGTTTAGATTATGCTTGAATGCTTGTAATTCTCTTGTTGGCAATGGCTTCGTAAATCCGTCTGCAACTTGATCTTTAGAGGAAATAAACTTGATGTCTAGTAACTTCTGAGCTACTCTCTCTCTCACAAAATGAAAGTCAATCTCTATGTGTTTGGTTCTTGCATGAAAAACAGGATTAGCTGAAAGATATGTAGCTCCCATATTGTCACACCACAAACATGGATTCTCTTTTAGCTTGATACCAAGTTCCTTTAGAATAGTTTCAACCCATATTACCTCAGCTGTTGCATTTGCCAATGATTTGTATTCTGCTTCTGTGCTGGATCTAGAGAGTGTGGCTTGCTTTCTAGAACTCCAAGAGATTAAGTTAGGTCCAAAGAATACTGCAAACCCTCCTGTGGACCTTCTATCATCAATGCATCCTGCCCAATCTGCATCAGAAAAAGCACTAACCAAGGTAGATGTAGATTTTCTGAATGAAATCCCTGTGGTAATAGTATCCTTAACATATCGAAGAATTCTTTTAACTGCTGTCCAATGTAATGTAGTAGGAGCATGAAGAAACTGACATACTTTATTAACAGAGAAAGAAATGTCAGGTCTTGTTAAGGTCAAATATTGCAAGCCACCAACAATACTTCTATACTTGGTGCTATCTTCAGACCCAAGCGGATCCCCTTCATGCAAGGATAATGGTTCTGAAGCAGAAAGTGGTGTAGAAAATGCCTTACAGTGATACATCCCCACTTTGGATAATAATTCTGCGGCATATTTTTCTTGAGTAAGAACAATACCATCTGTAATGCTTCTAACTTCAATACCCAAGAAGAAATGCAAATCACCAAGATCTTTAATAGCAAAATGTTGATTGAGATCTTTTACCAAAGTGGAAATAGCATGAGAGGAGGAGCCTGTGACTATGATGTCATCCACATATATCAGAACATAGATAGTAACAGTTGATTTATTGTAAATGAATAGTGATGTGTCTCCTTGAGATGCAAGAAAACCCAACTCATGAAGCTTACTGCTTAACCTGGAATACCATGCACGTGGTGCTTGCTTGAGACCATACAGAGCTTTATCAAGTTTGCACACGTGATGAGGCATCATAGTATCTTCATACCCAGGAGGCTGCTTCATATAGACTTCCTCTTCCTAAACACCATGCAAAAACGCGTTCTTGACATCGAGTTGCCGTAAAGTCCATCCTTGAGAAACAGAAATAGACAAAACAAGACGAATAGTAGTTGCGTTAACAACAGGGCTAAAAGTATCCTCATAGTCTATCCCAAACCTCTGTCTAAATCCTTTTGCTACAAGACGAGCTTTATATCTTTCAATACTACCATCAGGATTTTTCTTAATACGGAATACCCATTTGCAATCAATGATATTTTTGTTACCGAGAGACGGGGGTACCAAATGCCATGTTTTGTTGCTCATAAGCGCTGCATATTCTTCATCCATCGCTTGACGCCACGCTGGAGTGCTCAATGCTTCATTTAAGTTAGCTGGTTCCCCTGCAGCACAAACCGAAAAATTATAGCGAATAGTTCCATCTTTCCAAATTTTTGGTTTTGTGATACCCTTCTGAAATCTGGTGCGAGGTGTAGGCTGGGCCACATCAGCGCTGGCCACAGCAGATCCCAGCGGGAGCACATGCAAAGAATCTGCGTCAGTGCCCGCACTGGATCCGTGTGGTCGCTGCTGTGCCAGCTCTCGAACGGTGCTCGGTGTAGAAGATCCCGCGTCGGCAGGGCTGTCGGGGAGTTGGTCGGAGGAGCGGGAGACAGCGGGCCGCGTGGCGGCACGAGGACCACCCGCCCGGGGCTCGGACGCGGAGCCGCCCACCTGGCGCTCTGACGTGATGATGAGACGATCCTCCGCAGGATCCGTGCGCGCAGACTGCGGCGGGATCGGTGCAGACAGGCGGATTCGCCTCGGATCCCGTTGCAGGCAGAGCATCAGCACCGGGATCGGTGCGGATTTTCTTGTCACGTTGTGACATGCGATCAGCACCTGTTTTTGGCTCATTTGAGCTCATTTCTTCATCTTTTTCAGCAGGATTTTCTTCAGGGGCCTGTGTAGTGTTAGTAGGATTCATAGGTACTGCAAGATTAGGCATAAGATCATTCATATTTGTACCCTCATGATAGGAAGTCAAGTGTTTAGGAAGTAAAAGAATTTCCTTTCTTAATAGGGCACCGGCATTGGGATGGAGAGAGGCAAAAGGAAATATACTTTCATCAAATACTACATCTCGGGATATATAAACTCGACCAGTAGATATGTCTAAGCATTTTACCCCTTTATGACGTGGACTATACCCAAGGAAGGCACATTGTTTAGAGCGATAAGAGAGCTTGTGAGAGTTATATGGACGTAAATTTGGCCAACATGCACACCCAAAAACACGAAGAGATTTATAATCTGGTGGAGAACCTAGGAGACGTTCAGCAGGTGTGGTATTGTCAAGTACTCTGGTAGGCATGAGATTTATAAGATATGTGGCGGTAAGAAACGCCTCATCCCAAAATTTTAATGGCATGGAAGCATGAGCAAGTAAAGACAATCCAACCTCAACAATGTGACGATGTTTACGTTCTGCTGAACCATTTTGTTGGTGTGCATGAGGACATGAAACATGGTGAGTGATTCCAAGTTTCTGAAAGAAAGGATGCAATTTTTCATACTCACCACCCCAGTCAGTTTGCATAGTTATAATCTTCCTATCAAACTTTCTTTCAACAAGGTGCATGAAATTATGAAAGACATCAAACACATCAGATTTCTTTTTAAGAAGATATATCCATGTAAACTTGCTAAAATCATCTATGAAGCTTACATAATAATTATGACGCCCTACAGATGTGGAGGCTGGACCCCAAACATCTGAAAACACTTGTTCCAAAGGAAAATGAGATACACTTGTGGACACAGGATATGGAAGTTGATGACTTTTAGCTCTCTGACAGGAATCACAAATAGACTCTATGGTGGAGGACTTCTCATAAGGAAGATCACTCTTATTTAAAATGTGTTGAACAACTAAATTTGATGGATGTCCTAACCTATGATGCCACCTTGCTATGGAGGGCTTGGTGGCGACACAAACTTGCTTGGTAGTGGAGAATGATGATGACACAATTGGATAAAGCCCTCCTTCACATTCTCCTCTAAGAAGAATTTTCCCCGTTGCGCGATCCTTTATAAAAAAATGCCAAGGGTGAAATTCTAGGAAAACATCATTGTCAAGAGCAAGTTTGTGTACGGAAAGAAGATTTTTAGTTGTGCTAGGAACATGAAGAATATTGTCTAGATGAATATCACAATGAGGGGTTTGAATATATGAATGACCAATATGACTAATTTGCATACCTTCGCCATTCGCAGTTTGAATGGTATCCTTGCCGGGGTATTTGTTTTGAGTCATCAGGTTTTGGAGATTGCCGGTGATGTGATCAGTTGCACCACTGTCAGGGTACCAGTTTGTGTCTACGCCATAGGCATAGGCCGCATTGGCACTCCTTTCAGGTGCAGGGGCAGGGGCACGGTCTTGCTCACGTTCACCGCGCTTCTTGTCGATGGCGTACCGCCACCAGCATTCATTTGCCGGGTGACCGTGCTTTTTGCATATTTGGCACCATACATCTTGAAACTTGGAAGGGGGGGCCTGTCACCGCGCTGCCAAGCACCGCGATCACCACCTCCCTGCCATGGGCCACGGTCACCGCCACCTTGCCATCCTCCACGATCTCCGCCCCCTTGCCATCCGCCGCGGTCACCGCCACGGTCCTGGCGCCAGGGAGCAGCGCCATCTTGCGGTGGGCGATTAAAGCCGCCACCACCGTAGTCCTGGGGACGGCCATATCCACCGCCGCCACCATGTTGCCATCCGGGAGCGCGATCACCGCCCCTCCTTGCCATCCGGGGGCGCGATCACCGCCGCCCCCTTGCCATCCGGGGCCGCGATCACCGCCGCCTCCGTGCCATCCGGGAGCGCGATCACCGCCCCCTCCTTGCCATGGGCCACCGCCCCCTCCTTGCCATGGGCCACGGTCACCACCGCGGTCTCCATAGCCCTCATCCTTCTTCTTCTTCTTGTAGTCACCGCCGCCTCGATTTGCCACATTGGCTGATGATGAGAATTCGCGTGCGCCGCCACCTGTGAGCATGTTCTGACGGACGTCGTGCGCGGAGAGGAGGCCGTGGAGGTCATTAACGGTGCATCGATCCATTGCATTGACTGCGGATACGAGCCCGTTGTAATCTTCATCGAGGCCATTGAGGATGAACTCCACGAGCTCTTCATCATCAATGTCGCGGCCGGCGGCGATCAACTCGACGGCGAAACCGCGCATCTTGGCGATGTACTGGTCGGCGGTCAGATCTTGTTTCTTGGTGTTTGTGAGTCCACCCCGAAGACTGGTTCGGTTAGCTTTCGATTGCGAAGCAAACAACGAGTTGATGAGCGCCCAGACCTCGGAGGCATGCTCGAGCCCGATCGTCTGCGCGAGGATGTCCGTCGAGAGGGACGTGAGCAGGTAGCTCAGGACGCGCTGGTCCCGCTCGATCCAGCTCTCGAACGCGGGGTTGTCCACGATCACCTCCTTGCCATCCTTCGAGATCTTGATAGTCTCGGGTGGCTTGATCTCCTTGCCGTCAAGCAAGCCGAGCATCCGGGCTCCGCGAAGCGCCGGGACGACTTGAGCTTTCCACAGAAGGTGGTTAGCTCTGGTGAGTTTCTCTGATGGTGGCTGTCCGAGGTTTTGGGCAATGGAGTGGGATGATGCCATGGCTATGGTGTGTAGTGTCTATAGGTTTGATGCTTGGTGATGGGATTCTGTCTATGATGAAGATGATGCGGTGGTGATGTTTGTAGATTGATTCGGATGTTTGGTGTAGATTGGTTTTTTTGGTAATGGGATACTCGATGTCACAGAAGAGGAGGCTCTGATACCATATCGTAATGGGGAAAGCGTGCCTTTGGTCTCGGCCGCTGGTTCGTGTTATATAGAGAATAATCGATACAGGTTGTTGCCGAGAGAGAAACAACAGGGGGGGGTTGAGATCCTAACGTAGACTACAAGGAAGAGATAGAGAGGAAACCGAATAGGCCTTATCTCATGACCTTCGGTGTACAACACGCATTTAACTGCTAATACCATCATCTCCGATCCACGCTTCATTCGCTCGCACCTCCAGCAATCCGCCAAGAACCAACAACATGATAAGCATTCCTTCCTCATTATCCCACACACCCTGGACAAGGTGATCGACGGCGAGGGCTGGCCGACCACTTTCTCCAACCACGTCACCTTCTACTCATGGGAAGAGGGCCAGGACGACGCGAGACTCGTGCACGCCACGACCTTCGACGCTGAGTTTGACTCAGTTTATAGCCTGGTGCACTGCGATGGGCTCGTACTGCTCTCAACCAACACCAACGTATACGTCTTCAACCCGGCCATACATGATGTCCTTAAGTTGTGTGATGGCCAAAGGGATGAGTTCAGATTCCCAACTGTCGGTCTCGGACTTGACCATCGCACCAACAAGTACAAGATCGTCCGCTTCTTCTACCCAGCCCTAGATTTTTCTGAGCGGACATACAGTCTGGGAATGGAGATCTTTACCATCGGCGGCGATGATACCGATATGTGCTGGAGGAGCATCGCGGAGGATCCAACCATGCCAATTAGACCAGGGCCCCTCATGCACTTCAAGAGCTCTTTATATTTGCTCGTCTGGGACGACTTCGTCGTTGGAAGCCCTGGCCCTGCACAAGGAGGCGTTATTCGCTTTGATTTACAAGATGAAACATTTAGTTTCATAAGCCTTCCTCCTAAACTTTTGTCGCCATCGGAAGGGGAGCACTGGCCCTACTTCATCGAGCTAGGCGGAGAGTTATGCCTGGCTCAATGCCTCGACGACGGGAAACAAGTAATCTGGATGTTACGTCGGTCATCTGATGGTCATGATCATCAATGGGTTCATCGTCATGTTATTATACTACCAGAGCTGTTGAGGTACGCTACTTTATCGGTGATTCCTAAACAAGTTTTACTTATCCGTAGCGGTAATTGTCTATACCACTATGACGATACACATCAAGAAGCCACGGAATTGGTTCCTCTGGACCGGTTGAGGTACACGAATCCTGAAGCAGGATCAATCTATGATTTTGTTGGTCGGGAGGATGTCTTCTTCTTCAGCATTCTTTCCTACACGGAAAGTCTCCTTCCAGTCACAAAGCTCAGCAACACACACGTATGATCACAACTTCGACATGCATGCTTTCCTACACAAATAGCTAGATGTGTGATGACCAAGAGGATCAGGATGTATGAGGATGATCAAGATCAAGATCAAATGGTTCAACTACTCCCCCACGATGGCTTTTTAAATCTTGTACGGAGCATGTATTTAATTTAAAAGTTTGACGTTTAATATAAGGGTGGAAATGAAGAACCAAGGATGCCCGCATTGCGCCAATGCTCCCCCCGATGACACGGTCTAACCTTCTAGGCACAGTCGACATGTGTGACAATAAGTAAGATTGATATTGACGTACCATCTATTATAAAACGATAGTAACAAATAAGCGATAAACAAAAAGATCGACATACGGGGACATAAGGTTTTTAACGTGGAAAACCCTTCCAATGAGTAAGAAAAAAAACATGGGCGCCAGCCAGCAGAACTTCACTATATCGGGTGTGGTTACGAACGCCGGGATTTACAACTTGCGACGCGGTTTACATGGGGTATATAAAGGGATAAAACCCTAGACAAGTTAGAATTCAGCCCTAAACCTCCGGCGACGAGTCTCACTTCTTTCCGTCTGAAGTTTTCGTTATCTTTATCTTCGTATGAATTTGGATCACAATAAAATAACACCATCGTTGGTGACTTCACATTTTATAATGCCAGAAGAAATTCCAAAACAGCACGTATGTGTCATTTGGTATGTTTTTGTGCATAATTCAAGGGTTTATTGTGACACTTCATATATACATATTTAGTTATTAGTTTGTTGTCAATGGGCCCCTTGGTTCTGTTTTGTCATGTGCCCTCGAAAATTCAAAACCTGCCATGATTACCGATGTCTCGAATTGATAGTGATTTTCCTAAAACGTGGCAAAAAGTAATGCCTTTTATCGTTATTGGAGGAGAAAATACAGGTGGTCTAAGAGCATCTCCACGGGCACCCCCAAACGGCCTCCCAATGACCCATTGGGGGTCCGGATCGAAAAACTTCCCACAGCGGCACCCTACAAAGCAGTCCGTCTATCAGCACTCTCAACCCAACCGCCAAACTTGGGGGGTGTGCCCAGACATTGTCCGGTCAGCACAGCCGACAGGAGGACCCCACTCATCATAGACACAAGCCGCGTCCAAGGAGAATAAAGGCGCCGTCTAGGAAGTCGTTCCGCCCGCGTTCAGGATTAGTACGTGATGGAACAGGTCACCTATAATACTATACACAGAAAACTTGGTCCTTGATTAGGGATTTTTTTTTAATAATCAATTCTAAGCAGCCTTTTAAGTTGAAAGGGGGTAGGTACTAGATCTATGAGTAGTAGCTGGTAGATTAGTCATCACTACTCCCTTCGTTATTTAAAGTAAGCCATGCAGTGTTTTTTTAGTTTAAGGTCAATACACTATAACTTTAACCGATTTTATTGAAGAAAAATATAAATTTTTTGAATACCAAATCAACATCAATAGATTCGTCATAGTATATCATTTTCACTACAAGTTTATTAACATTTATAAATGTTCATCTTGTTTCCGGTAGTAGCTTGTGAAAAAAGGAGTATTAGAAATTTTCAATAAAGAAGAAAAGAGAGTACTCAATAAAAAAACGCATGGTTCAACTAATTAAACAGAATAAAATAAATGATGATTCGCAAGAAACGTATATATGTGCATGCATGCATGCATTACTAGTAAACCAAGAAATAAGACGCATGTACTACAGTACATGATAAGAAAAAATGAGGGCATGCATCTTTAGGCTAGGGCGTGGCCATGCCATGAACTAGGGGCGCACCCTTCCAGCGCAAGTGAAGAAGTCTGCCAAGGGTAGTGACTGCCGCTCGGCTACGGTGGTGGCGTTGCCTTGTAGTTGTAGAATGTCCTTGAGGCGAATGGCAAGGTATCGGGAGCCGGTATTCTTGTAGCACGTGCAGAGCAGCACGACGCCCGCGGTCACATCGCAGACTTTCGTCTCACAGGAGCCATGGGCCAAGAGATCACATTCCGAAGCATCCGTCTTCCTCCCTAAGGAACCAAACGCGCATGCCGAGCTTGAAGTGCCGACCGGTGTTCGTGAGAAAGTACGAGACGGCTACGAGGCAGGTCGTCCCGTCCTCCGAGTGTACGACGGCAAGCAGCGGTGTAGTTCACCCGGGAGTGCTAGGTGGGAGAACTCCATGGAGCCGACATGGAGCGAGGTGACCGTTTCCTTTTCCGCAGGGGTCCTCCAATAGATTTTCCCGCCGGCGTGCATGGGCAGGCAGTCGTACGCGTGCTCCTCGCGTCTCCGCGGTAGCTTGATGCCTTCGGGCGCCCACGAGTGGCAGCACCACTCGCCCGTGCACGAGCTGTACACGCGCACGCGCAACCTGCCGCCTCCCGTGCTCTCCAGGCAGAGCACACGGAATGAGGTCGCATCATCGCGGGAAGAAGCCGGGAGGAGGCAGTGGAACGAGTCGCCGCCGCTGCTCGTGCAGTGGGGTATGCGCGACCGTGACCTGGAGACCAGGTCGAACACGGCCATGCAACGGTCGCTGGTGAGGAGGAGGAGGCCGTGGCGGCAGTCCACGAGGCGCCAGTATGCGTAGTCCTCGAAATCGAATATTCATCCCCACACCTACATGGATGTCCACTTCCTATCCTTGTCGTCCAACCGTGGTTGGAGATTCGTGCAAGGAGTTGACTAGATTAGGCCGGCAAGGTGGATCTGCTCACCACGACCACCAAGCAGTACGTAATCCAAATAGATTCTTTCCATAACACCGAACTGACATAGGACAACATGAAGGGCACTTTGGTAACTTCCATTGATGCGGTGCGAACCACCAGGGACACAAATTATTCACCGCACCGCTCGGCCTTCTCTCTCCTAGCTTCCCCCTTCCCCCTCGTATGCAACTCCAGTTCATCAATGGCGGAACCTTCTGCTAGATCCACGGCAAGCAAATCCAAAGGAAGATGTATGCTAGCAGCTCGGCCCGGGATACCATCTCCAGTTCATCCCACTCCACATCCCCCCCTAGCAATCCAATCCGCTCAGCCTGTTCCATTGCTAGATCCCTTGGCTCGATCCAATCAGAGCAGAGTGAGCTTGGCAAGAACAGAGCGGACACACAGAGAGGCTTGCCAACTCCCACCCCTCCTGCCATGTATTGTGGTTGCAGAGAGCCCACCTGCATTATGACATCGGCAACTGCAAATAATCCGGGCCGAAAGTTCTTAAAGTGCAGGAAGATGGTGCAGGCAGTGAACTGCACATGCTACAGAGGCCTCAAGGTGGTGTCCTGCATCGATCCTTTGACCATTAATCTGCACCGGATTTTACTGATTCAGGCGGAATCTGAAATCCGAATCAAATCCCCTTTTTTTGCAGGGTTGCTTTCTTTGGGTTTGGGAGGATCGCCTCGAGGAGTACGTCAAGAGGAAGTCGGAGTGGGATCTTGAGCAGTCGATCAGCAAGATCATCCAAGATGCAGCTCAAGGAATGGAGTTGAAAGATCAAGAAATTGGCCGCATCCGAAGTGAGCTTAATAGAAGTATCCAAGCTGGAATCATAAGCGAATCAAACTTCCATCTCCAGATCAAGAAGATTCAGCGGAGCCGTAGAATATACATGTATTTGGTGTTTGTTCTCTGTGTATGGCTCGCAGCTTCACTCTTCTAGGTGCTAGGATGATCCCCTGTTCCTTTAGAACGCAGAATCATTTTGTTTCAGACAACTATGTTCAGATCCCACCATCCTGTCTTGTATCAGTTGATATGTTCTTATTGAGGAACAGGGATACATCCATGTAATTCCTTTAGCAGTTTATATGAATATTTTCCCTTCATCACAAGATGAGTTTGATGCCCTGCATAATTTGCCATCTCCACAAAACCTATCTGTTTTTTCACCAATTCTTCTAGGAGGATATAAATCTTGTACATACCAATTCTTATGTGCTGTTACTTTATACATTCCTTGTCATCACCTCATGAACCTGATTTTACTTTTTTCTAGCAGATGTCTGATGAATACCTAGCCAGGTAATGTGTACAGCAAGGAAACATGAGCAAAATCATTTTCCCCACTGCCCGCCCCAAGGTACATATTACTGTTCCCACGTTTTGGCTATCTCTGTCTTCCCTTTTTCGTACATTCTAGCCTGCACATTGTACAGTGAAAATAAAGAGGCATGGGCAGCTGTTCCTTGAGCCAGAACCCCCCCCCCCCCACCCCCCTCACCCTCAAATATAGCTTCACATATGCTTTTCTTCTCAGCGAGGCCACAAATCTCACACCGGAGCAGAAACAGAACTGGAGCAAGATCAGAGGACAGAGCTCAGGGGGAGATAAAACTGCCAGATCTACCAAGCTCGAGGAGTTGCTGAGGTCTGTATTATCCTTGTTCGTCTAATTTTTGGCTTCTCACAAACTGGAATGTGTTGATATTTTTTGACGAGATGCAGCAGAACAACAACTGAGAAAATCCACAATTATCAACTTACTCCCCCCCCCCCCCTGATTAAGGGTTTCCTGTAAGGCTACTACTTGTGTAATCATCACAGACAAAGTGAAACATTTTAAGCCAAACGTGCCTCTCAAAAGCTGTTAACTTTGGTGTTCATATAACTAGCAGTTGATTATCTTAGATATTTGTAATTGCAGATATAGCAGTTCATGTAGGTCCCATGGTTTCTTTAAAATCTAGTTGGTTTGTTTTCATATTATTGGCCAAACATAGATATAAAATTAGGGGGTCTAGATCAAGAAAATTCAGCGGAGCCGTAGAATATACATGTTTTTTGTGTTTGTCCTCTGTGGATGGCTCGGAGATTCACTATTTTAGGTGCTACGATGAGCCCCTGTTCCTTTAGAACGCAGTATCAAATTGGTTCAGACAAATATTGGTTATTGTCCCCTAGACATGGTATAGGTGTAGATACCATCGCTTTAATTAATCGTTCGGGTACTCAGTACTAACTGAAATAAACCCACTAGATGGGCATATGTGCAGAATTATGGAGTACTAACTCATATAACTTTAAACAATGTGCAGATTTGTGTTCTTAGGTGTGGATCACTGCCTCAAGTCAAAGCTGCGTTAACTTATTAGTGAACCGGCTTTTTTGTTAGCGATGCAAGGAAGAGACAAGTTGCCATCCAGATGATACTGTAAAACCACTCTTGCATTGATCAAGACTCATGGATTCTGTAATGGCAAATTATTTGACAATCTTGAATTCTGTTATGTCTAGGTATTTCGGATAGTACCTTAAGCATTATGCAATGATAGGTACCGTTACACCATGCCGTTCATTCATTAGAATTTACATATTGCATTACCTCATGTATCATGCAATACAATGTACATTGCAATGTTGGTAAATTCTAATGTCGCTTTCAGATGTACTTCTATCAATAAAGCAAAGAATATTACTGCATTGAGCTATCAACGCTAAGATGCCTTACATTTCTTCAAGAGACCAATTTTGCTTGACATCAAATTCATTGTAACCTACTATGATGTTATTCTTGTGGATAGACCTGATTTTAACGTTTTCATCCCCCACGTACTCATCATGCGGTTCGCAATACATTCCGCATACATGGGACCTAGAAAAACATATCATCCTTACATGAAATAACTGTTAATCATCCTAAATAAGCATTCGAGGCAATAACCTCGTACTGTAGTATGGTCGAACTTTAAACGAAGCGAAGATTTCTCACTTCAAGAAGTAGATGAACCCTTTATGGCAGGGTCAAGTGCGTTAAAGTAATATCGACTGCGAAGGTGGACTTTATAGTTTTTCTCTCCCTCATACTACCCAAGTCGTCGAAAATACATTTCGCAAATTAAGTCTACATAAAGGACCCAAGTCGTCGAAAATACATTTCGCACGTTCCTACAACATGAAGGACCCAAGCCGTCGAAAATGCCTTTCGCAAACGTGGTTTTCCAGAACACATAGATGGCTACATAGGCGAATTCATTCTTCTTCCTGCTTATTACTGTCTTTATAACAAAATTTCCGATCCTAATTTGGTCAAAACATGAGAAGAAGCGGCAATTACTTACCGTGGCAAGTGCATAAACCTCTTATGGTTGTGCCAATTGCGTTCAAGTCATTCCGTCGGGGCAATATGCGCTTAACATTGTTCATCTCCCTCATGCTAGAATAGTTACAGAAACCATCCATGGACGGTTACCTATAGATGAAAACTGACAAGCTGTTTTCCCAAGATTGGAAGTGTGTACTACTATTGTGGCAAGGTCGAGTGCGTTGTATTACCTAAGGTGGCAAAGGTGCCTTCGATAGGTTTCCTATCCCTCCTTACTACGCCAATGTGCGTTCCATCGACTACCCCTCCCTCTTACTACATCAAGGTGTCAGAAATTACATTCCTGCTACATGGTGGTCGAGAAAAGTATACTCCATTGATGGGTTAAGTTTGCAATATCATATCGAGGCATTCTAAAAAAAATGTGGTATACAAGCAGGGTCGAACATCCGGAGTGGACATTACTACAGTTGCAGTGCCAGGTGCTCCTTATCACGTGGCATAACTAGTAAGTCTACATAAAGGTGGATTTATAGTTTTTCTCTCCCTAATAGCACCAAAGTCATCAAAAGTACATTTCGCATAGTAAGTCTATATAAAGGACCCGATTCATCGAAAGTATATTTCGCAGAGTAAGCCTACATGAAGGACCCAAAGACGTCGGAAATACATTTCGCAAATTACGACTACATAAAGGACCCAAGACGTCGAAAATACATTTCGCAAAAGTCCCACTACATGAAGGACCCTAGTCGTCGAAAGTGCCATTCGAAGACATGGTTTTTTAGAAAACCTAGATGGGGAGGGGAAAATGGTCACCTATATGCCCTTTTCACGTTTTCCAATCCCATATTACTACACCAAGGTCCCTTTTGCGGACAACACCATCCCACTCTTACTACCCCAAGTCGTCGAAAACACCTACCCAAACCATTTCTAAAAGTTGTAATGATATTGTAACATAGCTAAGAATAGTCAACTTGTGTTGCAATATAGCCATTTAATCTTCGTTGGATATGTAAACAAAATTTGCCTACCATGTGTCAGGTGTAAGATCTGAGGGATTCTAGCTACCATATTTTTTTACTATTGATATTCGATGCAACAAAGATTAGTGTGGCCTGAATGGACAAATCTGAAGGAACAACCCTTCTGTCAGTGGACAAACTGTAATTTTAGACATGGAAGAAAATAAAAGAACTGGATAGAAAGCGGTATAGGCATGCAGCTCATTCAAATCATAAACTCGATAATGGGATTATAAAAATAGGAAACATGACATTGATAGGTTCTTGGTGTGCTGTAGAAGCACTCTAACACCAAAAACACTATCAGTGGAAGACCAGTTAACAAAGTCTGGTAGCTTCCAAGATAGTGTTACAAAGGTAGCTTACATATAGATGGTGAGGCATAAGTTTTTGGCTTCAGTTGTAATATACTAGATATTACAAACCATTGATAACAGATCTAATTGTTCAAAACGTTGACGGAAATGGAATAAATTGTTCAGGAAAGGTGCCACGAAGATGATCTGCCCGCAGACTAAGCTAGGATGGTATGATGAGTGCCACAAAGGGGGCCTGATTCTTCTCCATGGTTACTATCTGGTATAGCATGCCACCTCGGATATCACCAAGCTCTGCCTGCAAATATTGGAAAAGACCGTAGTTCAGAACTGGATTTTTTTTACTACAGGGGGCAATCAAAATAACACCTTGTTTTACCAAAAAATATATATAATAGCCAGCACTCACATCTGTAATCCCTTTCCTGATACCAATGCCATCGTACCAGCGGGCATAGTGGAGTGTGTACACAGACGAGTTGTAACTGCATGTATTTCACACTCTTAGCGAAAATGATGCTTGTCGCTACAGAATATCAGAGAGCAATTATATATGAATGATTAGGCTGGAACTTACGGCCTGCATCTCTGACTGATGTCTGTAGAGACAGTCATGGCCCAGTCCCCTTCCCTCAAACGCCAACCATGAAAAAAGTTGTTCACACATTTTACCAGCGCACCAGTTAGCAATGATACCGCCCCCGAGTGAAGCTCCTCAGCTCTCTTCTCGCTAGTGTTCATCAGCAACGGGTCAAGCACGTGGCAATCCATTGCAGAAAGATCCCAAACATAACAAGAGTACGACTCGTCGAACTGCACGGGTGCCACTATCTGCAAAAAAGAAAGAAGAAACTGAAATGAATGTAAAACAATATTACAGGCAGGTTATACATACAACTATGCCATGGCGGTATGGGTACAAATAATAAAACGACCTTGCGGCAGTGTTCAAAATCGTATCCAAGGTGATCTCCTATGAACATTGCCCTCACGCGAGTGTCGTTCAGGTAGTCATCCCCAACTGAGCCGAAGACTATTTCCTGCAAGAAAATACAGTACAGTTATCCCTTGTAGCACATTAATCCGTAAGCAAGAATGGATAACACTTCTATTATGTAAACAGTTCCTTACTGCAAAAGATGCCGGCAAATATCCCTTCCAATGTTTGCGTTCTGCACCATAGATGGTTGAATCCAGTTCTGAGATGGAATACACCACGGCATCACACAATGTACAACTGAAAGGACCTCCTCTCTTCATCTGCTCGGCAAGTTCACTGCCGAATATGATCTCGCCGTTAATAACCGAGCTCTGAAACCAGACCTCCTCTCTTCAGCCACAGAATCAAATGTCATTCCAACAGCTGGCTCGAATATGTTATCTGTAGTTCTGTTGGATGCTCTCCTCATGGCCGTTTCGACTGCTCCAATACCGGTGGATTTCCGACATTGGGGAAGGAAAACACCTTTTGTGTGCCGTTTTCTGCACAATTAACATAAATTTGTATCAGAACAGAAAACGCAAACTTCAATTCGAGACAAGTTTTGCATCAGATGGGTACACGCCGTGCTAACAACCTTGTAATGCGTGATTTTCTTATGGGTACATGTTAAGATATAAATGTTGTGAGTCGTATCTGCAGGAATTTTCTTTATTACAGAAGCGGAGAAGACAACTTCAATATAAGCTGCCGGATAAACTATGTATTTTGTTTGTACGATTAATGTAGGAGGGTGTCCCTTGACGTACAGCAACAACAGATATAAAATACAAGTCCGGAACAGAACATAAGAAAAGTGACCAAGGTTTTTCCTGGCAGTCAATTGACCTCAACTGGCAGACATATTATGCTAAGCATGCATACCAATTACAAGTTCAAGGTATGTATGCATGTAAAGTATATACCTTTTCTTCCAGGGAGGGTGCTCGGCCTGAGGATCAACCTTAATGAACTGGACAACGGGTGTTTCAATTTCTCCCCTCTCGCAGTCAGGAATTGGGAATTCATAATCGTATAGTTCTCCGTCTCCTATTTGGAGTACTTTGTTGGTAGAACTTAAGTCAAGTTCATCATCTCCCTCGGAGTCGCTAGACGTATAGATACTGCAAGGTAAAGGGTGGGCTGTAAGTAAAATACAGGTTTTCGTCATGGTACGACTGAATGTTGTTAGGTATTTTCTCCAAGCGCGCCTACGCTGCTAGTAACCGTTATGCAGCGTAAATTAATAGAATGAACTGACAGATTGGTGTATTCTGAAAACTTGTGAAGTGCAAAAGAATGCTTTTCCAGCAGACAAATTGCAGAATGACTGAGTTACAAGATTCAGTTAGAAGAAAAATGTCATGTAAATGCACATATAGGGAGGTTGCTTACAGTTCTTTCCCATCGATATCCTCTGAATCATTGTTGCCAGATTGGTCCGTACGAGATGTGGAGCCTCTGTGTAAGCGCGACAAAAAAAAAAGGAATCTGCTCATTCAACAATTTTATTCGGAAAAAGGGCCCTAAGAACAGGCTGATACAGAGGTGAGCATATAAATTAAACACACCATGGTTCCTTTGCTTAACTTACATTTCGTGGTTTTCGGATGAGGAACCGAACTCGAAAGTGCGCTCTGGTAGATGTATGTAATTTCCATCTGGTGAGGGTGCCGATCCAAGCCTGGATTCATCAAGTAGTAAGATTGGGGGAGAAGAACTAGTATTGGGCATGGGCTAGTAATTGCTTCCAAATGTACAAGATCTGCGCGGTCTCAACTAACCTTAAATCACCAATAGGTCCCGTGTCTCCGACGGCGGCGAGAAGCTCCATGTATGACAAGGAGCTGTCCATTGGATCCGCCTGAGCTTCGAGCGCGTTGGCGAGGATGAAAAATGACAATGAGCTTTTGTCTGGAGGTGGAAGAAGAGAGCAACGGGGACCGGGGAGCCGGCCCGAGATGGAAGAAAGGGGCAAGATCGCCAGATCCGGTAGAAGGGGGATTTGCCAGGCTGAGATTCCCTTTCCTGTGTATTCCGACCGTGCAGTGCAAACAAGGGGCATTCTCGGTACAGGGGCCCAGGGGCGGAGCGGTTTTGTTTACAGCAGATTCTTTGTTACGCCACTTCTGTCGGAAGACACCGGTCAAACCAAATTAGACCATCCACACTGTATGCCAAAAGCGGTTCCTAACGTTCTCTTTCCTGCTTTTGAATCGGTTCAATACATTTTAGGGAACCGATGCATGCGCTCCGACACAAGAAGCGATTCAAGTTATTGATGCGGTTCAAAGAATGCATGTGTCAGGAGCTAGCACATCGGGTCCACAAGACAGTCAGAGAAGAAGAAAAATACTCCACGCTGCATGGCTTGCCTAGTAGATTAAAATAGCATTGCATGTGCATGGCTGATCAGATGGCAAGCGATACCACACTGCAGCCCATATAGACCGATTCAATTGGCTGACAACTTTTTGTTTGAACCGAATCCACATAGTAGATGGTCTTAGGGGGTCTGGAAGCTTGCTCGTATCCCTATGCATACCAACGGTTCAGATAACTAGTGGAGATCCATCTAGGTGTGGGAAAACCACTCTCGATCCTCGAAATCCATGAGATGGAAATCGCCGCAACGGACGATACCGGCGACGTCGCGGTCCGAGCGGAGGAGCGCGCGGTGGAAGGACGGGTTGTCGCCGCCATAGATCGAGATGAAGTAGCCCAGCAGGGGAGCCGGCGCGATGGGGCGGTTGGCGACGGGAGAGGAGTAGGCGACGTTGCGCAACCGCGGACAGGCAAAGGCGGCCCTGGCGAGCGAGGGCGGCGGAGTATCTCGGCGAGCATGTCGTCGCCGAGCGACATGGGGGTAGTCGGTTCGCTCGGCCGTTGGCGGTTGCGGCTACCCATCTCGGCGCAGAATTGGAGGCGCGGTGGCTACTGGCTACGCACTCGAACGGAGTGGGAGGCGTCAATTAATATATGGAGCTAAGTTCTCTCTCTCTTCTGCTATGCACGAGGGGCTGATTAGTTAATGCTCTTGGCGCTTTGGAAATCGTTGAGTAATTAATTACAAATTAATTAGTACTACAACGCTCGAGGGTAGAGGAGAGGAGAGAACGCAAGCTGAATTTGCCCTCGATCCCGCAAAAGTCGCTGGGTCGCCGGCCGGCTTCAACTCGTGTGTGTTCAGGGTTTCTGCTGTCGATTGATCTGCTGGCAATCCGATCCGTTCTCATGTCTGTCATCAGATTATCTGCTGATCGTGTTCCAATATATATTCATCCATATCGCTCTCCACAAACATAGTTTCTCACCCAGCCAGGTTTAGGACGCCACGAAGGCTAAGATGGCCATGAAAACCAGCTCAAAAACACTGAAGGTATACAAGAGGAGATCGCCGCGGCGGGGGGTCCCTATGATACCAGATGAGATCGTCTTTGATGAGATCCTTGTCCGGCTGCCCGTAAAAGCTCTCACGCGGTTCAAGTCCGCTAGCAAGACCTGGCGTGCCATCATCTCCGATCCACGCTTCATCCGCTCGCACCTTCAGCAGTCTGCCAAGAACCAACAACATAATAAGCATTCCTTCCTCATCATCCCACACACCCTAGACAAGGTGATCGACGGCGAGGGCTGGCCGACCACTTTCTCCAACCACGTCACCTTCTACTCATGGGAGGAGGGCCAGGACGACGCGAGACTCGTGCACTCCACGACCTTCGACGCTGAGTATGACTCGGTTTACGACATGGTGCACTGCGATGGGCTCGTACTGCTCTCCACCAACACCAACGTATACGTCTTCAACCCGGCCATACACGATGTCCTTAGGTTGTGTGATGGCCAAGAGGACGTTTTCCGATTACCAACCGTCGGTTTGGGCCTCGACCCTCACACCAGAAAGTACAAGATCGTCCGCTTCTTCTACCGCGCCCTGGATTTTTTCGAACGGACATACAGTCTAGGAATGGAGATCTTTACCATCGGCGGCGATGATACCGATATGTGCTGGAGGAGCATCCCGGAGGATCTACCCATGCCAATTAACCCAGGGCACATCGTGCACTTCGAGGGCTCTATGTATTTGCTCGTCTGGGATAGATTCGTTGTTGAAAGCCGCCCTGCACAAGGAGGCGTTCTTCGCTTTGATTTACAAGATGAAACATTTAGTTTCATAAGCCTTCCTCCTAAACTTTTGCCGCCATCGGAAGGGGAGCAGTGGCTCTACTTCACCTACCTAGGGGGAGAATTGTGCCTAGCTCAATACCTCGACGACGGGAAACAAGTAATTTGGATGCTACATCGGTCATCTGATGGTCATGATCAATGGGTTCAACGTCATGTTATTATACTACCGGAGTTGTTGAGGTACATTACTCTATCGGTGATTCCTAAAGATGTTATGTTTATCCGTAGCGGTAATTGTCTATACCACTATGACGATACACATCAAGAAGCCACAGAATTGGTTCCTCTGGACCGGTTGAGGTACAAGAATCCTGGAGCAGGGTCGACCTTTGATTTTGTTGGTCGGGAGGATGTCTTCTTCTTCAGCATTCTTTCCTACACGGAAAGTCTCCTTCCAGTCACAAAGCTGAGCAACACACACGTATGATCACAACTTCGACATGCATGCTTTCCTACACAAATAGCTAGATGTGTGATGACCAAGAGGGTCAGGATGTATGAGGATGATCGAGATCAAGATCAAATGGTTCAACTACTCCCCCATGATGGCTTCTTAAATCTTGTACGGAGCATGTATTTAATTTAAAAGTTTGACGTTTAATATAAGGGTGGAAATGAAGAACCAAGGATACCCGCATTGCGCCAATGCTCCCCCCGATGACACGGTCTAACCTTCTAGGCACAGTCGACATGTGTGACAATAAGTAAGATTGATATTGACGTACCATCTATTATAAAACGATAGTAACAAATAAGCGATAAACAAAAAGATCGACATACGGGGACATAAGGTTTTTAACGTGGAAAACCCTTCCAATGAGTAAGAAAAAAAACATGGACGCCAGCCAGCAGAACTTCACTATATCGGGTGTGGTTACGAACGCCGGGATTTACAACTTGCGACGCGGTTTACATGGGGTATATAAAGGGATAAAACCCTAGACAAGTTAGAATTCGGCCCTAAACCTCCGGCGACGAGTCTCACTTCTTTCCGTCTGAAGTTTTCGTTATCTTTATCTTCGTATGAATTTGGATCACAATAAAATAACACCATCGTTGGTGACTTCACATTTTATAATGCCAGAAGAAATTCCAAAACAGCACGTATGTGTCATTTGGTATGTTTTTGTGCATAATTCAAGGGTTTATTGTGACACTTCATATATACATATTTAGTTATTAGTTTGTTGTCAATGGGCCCCTTGGTTCTGTTTTGTCATGTGCCCTCGAAAATTCAAAACCTGCCATGATTACCGATGTCTCGAATTGATAGTGATTTTCCTAAAACGTGGCAAAAAGTAATGCCTTTTATCGTTATTGGAGGAGAAAATACAGGTGGTCTAAGAGCATCTCCACGGGCACCCCCAAACGGCCTCCCAATGACCCATTGGGGGTCCGGATCAAAAAACTTCCCACAGCGGCACCCTACAAAGCAGTCCGTCTATCAGCACTCTCAACCCAACCGCCAAACTTGGGGGTGTGCCTGGGGCGCCAGACATTGTCCGGTCAGCACAGCCGACAGGAGGACCCCACTCATCATAGACACAAGCCGCGTCCAAGGAGAATAAAGGCGCCGTCTAGGAAGTCGTTCTGCCTGCGTTAACAAGATGGTTTCATGGATTAACCTATTAACAAGATGCTCAGAGTCAGATTATGTTTTCTGTTGTTTTTATGTTTAAGAAAAGTTCTGATGGAATATTTGCCAAAAGTCCTGAAAATTCAGGGAGATCATTTTTTTACCCTGAAAGAAGACGGAGTTCAAAGGAGAGCCGGAGGGAAGCCAGGGGACCACCACAGGGGTGCTAGGCGCGAGTCCTGGCCACCGTCTCACGACGTCTCTTCGCCTATAAGTTGCCTTTAACTCTAAAAACTTCAGGGACTGGGAAATTTTTCTACGAAAAACATACAGAGGCGCCGTCACCTCGAAAGTCCAATCTAGCGCATCTAGAGTCCTGCTCTGGCACCCTGACGGAGAGGGGGGTCGTCACGGGAGGCCTCTACATCGCCATGATTGTCTCCGGACAAATGTGTAAGTAGTTCATCCCGGAACTACGGGTCCATAGAAGTAGCTAGATGGTGTTCTCTTCTACTTGTGCCACCATGTTTAGATCTTGTGAGCTTCCTAACATGATCAAGATCACCGTTATGTAATTGCTACATGTTGTATTTGCTGGAATCCGATGAACCATGAGATTGTGATTACTTTGTTCATGTCATATTGAGTTGTTTCACTTATATCATCAGAGAGTTTTAAAATTTACTTGCAATGCTATCCGGTGTGGATGATTGTCTTGGCCAAGTTACTGTATGCATCTCCAAGAGAGTGTTTATATGCTAGATAGTGGGTTTATGCATCCTTTGCATATGCGCTTGAGTGACAGAAACATGTAAGATAGAGGATATGTTGTTGCCACTAGGGAGAAAACAACGGTGTTTTGTCCACGGATGAGGATTATTGCTTACATTACGTATTGTTCTTAATGCATTTGTCTGTTGCACACAAGCAATTATTTAACTGCTGCAACTTAATACCATCGAGATTTGATGGATTTCTATCTTAAGGTGGACTTTTAGTAATAGATGTTGTCGGATGACGATCTATTTATCTTGACGTAGTGCCTACAATGTTAGAACCCGTGAACTATATTCCGTCATAATAGTATCGTTATACGTTCATGATTTGCGAATTGACCAGTTGTAATTTGTTCACCCAACATGTTTATTGTTCTTAGGAGAGACACCACTAGTGAAACTATGGCACCCGGTCTTATTTTCCTCGTTGATTACAACCTTGTTTATTTGCTTTAATCATCACTTTCTTGATGTTCCGTTTTCATTTAATATTCTCCAACTATTAGATACAATTAATTTTCTAATTTTCAGCAAGACGAGAAGATTGACAACCTTCTTGGAAAGTTGGGAGCAAGAGAGGATTTGTGTTTTTGTGCAGGTCCACGCTTGTTGAAGCGCCAGACAACAAGCAACCTACTGAGAGATTTTAAAGTCCTACTGGATTGATCACCCTTGTTCCTTAACTGGGGAATTCGCTGCTGACTAGTACATCATAATTTCCTCTTGGGGTTTCCCAACAGGTGTGTGATCACGCCAACAAGCAGCTGACATTTGCGCCCCCAAGGATATGGGGGCATAGGGATTCTAGCGTCAAGAAATATGAATGTTGCACTTATGCTCTGGTGGGTATGGCACATTCTCAGAGATGAGGGAGGCTATGGCTGCAACTCATCAAGGCCAAGTACCTGGAGAGCCACCCCCTCCTTGCTTGAGATCATTCGGAAGGATCTCTATTCTATAGGTACATCCAAACGATCAAGCATGAGATAAGGAAGGGTGTTTAGTTCTCCATCGGGTATGGGCGGTACACCTTGCTCTCGATGGACCCGTGGTTCCGAAATAGGCCCTTGCAACTAGAGTTTCCGTGTCTTTATGCGATTTGCTAGGAACCCTCCCAAGCGGTTGCCTCGACAACCCAAAATTGAATTTGGAACATCTTGTTCCGACGTACATTTGGACCGGTTGAGACCTCGGCTTGGGAGGAGTTTCAGGGGTCGCTCCCCGAGGCTCTGTCGAGGGGGCCGAACCAGGTTTCCTGGTCTTTGGCCCCTCAAGATCATTTTCGATTAAATATGCATATCAGGCCTTGTTCTCGGGGCCTATTAGACCTTAGGCCACTCCCTTGTGGAAGGCCCCACTTCCCTTGAAGATTAAAATTTTCGTGTGACAGTTGCTTGCGGAGCTACTCTCGGGAATTGAGGTACGAAAACACCACGGCCTTGGGGATGGCTTATGTCCCCTATGTGGGGTCCCCGAATCGAGAACCCATATTTTGTTCGCGTGTCCCGCTGGCCGGTTTCTGTGGAACTTTGTTCATGGGGTACTAGGGTCTGATTGGCAGGCCTCAGATCTCGGCGAGTTCCTCGAAACCAAGGTGAACCGGACAGGAAGGGGTAGGCACCCCTTCTGGTTGTTTTTTGCGGCTATGACCTGCGCGTTGTGGACCGTGCGCAATAAGATGATCATTGGAAAGTTGTCTCTCAATTTGTCACTATTCGTGCCAAATTTGTCATTTTTTTCTCAATGTTCATTTCGAGCTCGGAGCTGATTTTTTTCGAGGTTGTAGAAACATTCTTTGTGAACACCAACATTTTTTCATAGAATGTTTTGAAAATTCTAAAAATGTTTTTATAGAATGTTTTGAAACTTCCAAAAAAAAATCATATTCTCTCTTCATGAAGCCCATGCTCTCGAGATGAAAAACTGAAATTTCAAAAAATACTTAAACAACTGCAGATATAAAAGTAGATGCCTTATATATGTTTCATCCAAAAAGTACCATTGCATCAGCCAGATCCAAGAGAGAAAAATCGGTGATAAACACTATTCAAATATGGAGTTCAATAAAATTGTGCAATCACCACAAAAGAGCTCAAATGTTCAAAAATATGGGGTTCTCTCACATGGTACTACCACGAATGGAAACAAAGCCACACTATGCACCCAACAAATACAATTTGTCTATTACAAATTCAACTGGCCATATAAGAGTTTGAATGGAAGGAACAACCAGGGGATGCAAATGCAATCCATCATAGTATATCGATTCTATTTCTCTAGAATTCCAATCCCAGCAACCACCCGCGGACTGGGCTATTTGCAGCAATTTATGGAATTTGACCCACGGCCTCCGGATTGCAAGCTTTAACATAAACAGTCAATTGTTCCAATCCTCTGAATAAGATTGTACAATGACACTGGTAGACGACAATACACAGCTGAAGCCTTTCGATACAAACTAGTACATGTAAAAGTGTGATAGATAATGGACTAAAAACGATCTGCTATCCTATCACCAACATATAATAAGTTGCCTTCTGAATGCCTCGTCTACCGATAAACAACGAGGGTCCTCAGCCATGTTCTCCATGCCACAGAAATCACTTGGAAGACCAGATTATAAGAACGACGGAGAGGGTAATAACAGTCGCGGTTGTGAAGAAGCCCGCCTGCGGGTACCCAATAAAAAATCAAACATTAGGAAGAGAACTCGCTGTGACCAGAATATATTTCAGCCAGCGCATCACAACAGAAGAAGAAAAGCTGTATATGACTGCATAGAGTTGCCAGCACGACCACTGTTTAGCAATTGAAACAGTGCGAACAACATTCCCTGTAACGAATGTTTACATGCAAGTTTGCCAAGTTTGTAATCTAGCTTTGAAGATTCCTCAAGCAAACAATGGCACGTAAAGATAAATTGAAAAACTACAAATAAGGCCCATTTTCACATATGCGCATTTTGATATAACAGGATACAGCAAACGGGATTAAGGCCCACCTTCACTAGACAATAATCAATCTCTCAATCAATATGGTTACAGAACCATCAATACAACTGTTATCAGGTTGCATGATGGTTTACATGCTTGAAGAAATGAATTTCTACAGGAAAACTCTTTTGCTTCCTGTAACTAGATATGGATTATCCATTAAACTACTTTGTATCAATGAATTGTTTTCTTTCAAGTTACATTAATTACAGTAACATGTTCAGGATTTACTGTGGAAAGAAAACCTACCGCAATAGCAGAGGCAGCAAGACCCGGGCGCTCTCGGGGATCTCTATTGTAGTGCTTGCAGAAGTAAAGAACCGTTGCGAAGAACCAAAGCAATGGACACAGGAAACCTAGAAGAAATCTGCACCCAATATTTGTGTGATATATGAAGAATTTGAAAGTTAAACTGAAGTTTATGTAGAAGGTAGTGGATTCTTACGAGGACCATCCTATTCCGCAACCAAAGCAAGGAAGCCGTCTCTCAAACTTTGCCAAGTGTGGGTTCTCTTCATCTCTGAGTAGGCTGTACTTGCCAAGACACCCTTGACAATGGCAAAATTCATCCGAGCTTGCTGTGTAATGCCAAGTGCGAGTTAGATTAAGGAGTAAACTTACAAAGAAAGCTAAGATGATGCGCAGAGGGATCATGCTAAAGCCCCAATAAACAGGGGGCAAACTGTAAACTCAGGAATCACAATTAGGTTATTCCTCGCTGATGTTTATGAAATATTATGCTACCACGTAGGCCAACATATAATAGAATAAGATGTAAATGGAAAACTTAATATCTTGCTTTTTACAATGACAGACAAAGGGTTCTGTGTATAGAGGTTCAGTTGTAGATTTCCTGCATAAATTAAGCTATATAGTGGCAAATGCATACTTAAGTCTAACTCAAAAGAAAGATAAAATTTTGGAGAAGTAGTTACCTTCTCCCATTTATCTAGAGCTTTTCAGGAGAGACGCAACCAGTAACCTTAACACCAAACTGCTTTGCAGATTCCTCCTTGCTTGAATCAGATCAACAAGAATAAAGCATAACAGTAGGCAGCTTGGCACGGCAACCCTGCAAATTCGTCAGAATGGTCATCTTGCTGCATCGGCAAGAAAATCTCTGTTCAAACACACGTATAGAGTCTAGTTGGTAGAAGCAAATGCTGTGAGAAATTGCGGTATTCTTACATGGCAAACAGAAAACAATTACTTATCAGGTGTATCATGCCTAAAATCCCAAAAATAATAATAAGCACACACACAAGTCAGCGGTGCTTCCTAGGTTCTAAACCCTGGTGGTAAATCAGGCCCAACCCCCAAAAAAATTATATCAGAGAATAAGCTGCGGCCGGTTCAGATCGGTCTAGCTCGCTGAAGAAAAGCAGCTAACCGAATCAACCCATGGTGGATGGATGAACTAGACTAGCAACGTGTGCCTACCACACAGCGGACAAACAAATCGGCAGCTACCTCAACGGGGACTCGGATTCCGGTCGCCACGGTAAATAAAGAAGGTAACCGCAAGACGAACTCCCTCACCAACCCATCCAAATGATCCGATCAGGATAAGGAGTGCCTTACCGTCACAGAGAAGGAATCGATCCGCGACGGCAGGTCCTTGCCGACGCCGGCGCGGCAAATCGCGAGCGGGGGAGCGAAGGGGGCGACGAAGGAGCCCGGGCGGGGAAGAGATTGGGCAAGGAGGATGCTGGAAGAGGCGAGGAGAGGGGGAGAAGAAGAGTGGAGACGAGGAGGGTCAGAAAATAAACTTGTCGGGCTTGAAATAATCGTGGTGGACACTGCTACGCTACAGGCGAGCGCCGGTCCCGTGAACCTGCCGCTACGGCTGCAAGTTTTAGTGGACCAGAGGATTTAACAGTGGTTATACTTAATAATCAACCTATTATGACTTGGTCGTTCTTTTAATGGAAAAAAAAATTGCAAATCTCTGTTTTGATTCGTACGTGCACAGGAAAGAAAACCATCTACTCATTTAGTGAGCTACATTCATATGATAAAGACGTTAGGTTATTTTTTAACCTTTGTAATAACTCAGTGTGCCGAGGTGTCATACTCCAAAATCCCCCTCCCTCCCTCTCGTCGCCTCCCCGCGAGGCGGCCGGGGAGGCTCCTCCCCTTCTCGTAGCAGCCCCCTCCCCGGCGTCCTTCCCTCCCGCCACCGGGCGTTGCCTGTGCGAGGCCGGCGGGGGCGGCCCCTTCTCTTCCACGCGCGTCGGTGTCTCGGACAGGGCGAGCGCGGCCGGCGGCGGTGCGGCTCGGCTTCCGGCGGTTGGGTTCGTGGAGCCCGGAGGCCAAGGCCATCTACTCGACGGCGTTGCCGTTGGCAACGGGCGGCGCGGTGTGCGGCGAGCGACCGACGGCGCACGGTCGGCCCAGATCTGGGCCCTTGGGCCCGATCTGGGTTGGGGAGGCCCGGCTGGCCCCTGTACGGAGTCGGTGCACCCTGGAGGCAGAGATGAGGTGATGGTGGATCTGGGGCAGCCGGCCTACAACAGCGTGGCGGCGGGGGCTTTGCGGGCCTGTTTGGGCCCGGCCGGGCCAGAGGGCCTAGTATGACCCTGCTGCCACGTCCGGTCGGCTACCGCGAAAGCGGTGTAGGCGGTCCCTCCCGTACGGCTGCGGTGCTTCTGGCCTCGAATCTACCGTGCGCTCGTTCTTCGTCCTCTAGGCCTCGAGGCGGTGACCTTAGTGAGACGACTTGGGATGGTGCCAAGACCGTGGTGGCGCATGCTGGTGGGCAGCAAAGTTGGCGAGAGCGGTGTGAAGCGTCCTGGAGAGTGGTGGGGGGTTGGGAGAAATCCCTTCCGGCTTGTCTGGCGCCGACGCGGTGACGTTTGCGGGTATCGCCAGTCCTTCCTGAAGGGCGTCGGTGCACCCCTTCCCCATTCCCCTTTGCGTATCGGGGGAAACCCTAGGCTTGATCCGGGCAATAGCGTCATCATCGTCGCTTTCCTTCCTGAAGGGGTTGCTTGTTACGCGGCGATTCGGAATGCCGGGAGCGTGGTGGAAAACTTCGGTGGGCACAGCGGTTGTGGTTCATACCTAGTTGTTTGATCTGCTGTCGTGGGCATTTGTTTCTTCTTTTTCTTTCTCTCTTCTTGTCTCTTGGGCATATTTGTGCTGCTACCCCAGCATTCCAGTGGTTGTATCGTGTGGTTGCTATATTTATATAGCGGGGCGCAAGCCTATTTCGTCAAACCTTTGTAATAACTTGTCCATATCTCTACTCGGTATCGGGAGAATCGATTTTAAACCCCCAGTTGAGATGCCTTGGATCATATACCCCTTTTTTGTATGCTTCAATTATATGCCCCCCACTTTTCCGTCTAATTATTGCTGATATCCCCCTTGCCCTCTATTATCTCTTTATTAAGCTAGTAATCAAAGATTTTAGTCTAATTATTATCCGAATTTACTACTCTGCCCCTCCTCTATTTTCTTCAGATCGCAAGAGGCAGAGAAGTCCTGGTTGGTTCGCTTTCTTCTTCATTTTTGCTAGCTCGCTCGTGACCTTCTATCCACCATAGCCGTTGTGCAAGCCCGTCGCAAAACAAAGGACATGGGCGGAGGAGGTCGCCGCGGCTAGGACACGGGGTGGCCGGACCTCCGGAGATCGAGCTCGCGGAGCAGGTCCAGCGGCGCCCCACAATTTTTCTCGAGTCCAAGACCGACGAAACCGGTCTGGGAGGAAGAGAGGGAGCACGCCCGCGGGCAGCTCGCTGGTTTGGGGGATAATCAGGAGGATGTCGGGAGGTCTTCTGATGGCATCGCAGCGAGCGGCGCTTTGTTAGTCACCGGCACCGGTGCACTTGTGTTTATTCCTGTTTCTCGTTGATACTTATGTACTAACAGATTTGTTAACCAAGCAAAAGGGGGTATGAGCAACAATTAGGCAGACGTGGGGGGCTCAAATGGAGGCAGACGAAAAAAGGGGTATATGATCCAAGGCGTCTCAACCGGAGGGGTTAAAATCAATTCCCCCTTCGGTATCTTGTGTGGGCACTAGGGGATGTTTGGTGTCTATATCCATCTTTGAGCTCGGTGGCGGGCTCCAAGGGGCCTTGCGGGTCCAAAGCAGTCACTTGACCATGTTTTATGTGTCGTATCAGAGAATATGGCATAGAGCAAAAACATAGAGAAATTAGCGTGAAACTACCATTTTTGAACTCAAATTTACCAAATGGTACTTCTTTATCGATGTAGCCACTAGTAGAGAAGTGCCTTTCTATGGAACAGATTTTGTGGCGCACCAAGCAGCTATGCGCCATAGAAATTTATTTTTATGGCACACTGGAGGAATGCGCCACAGAAAAGAGGACTTCTGTGGCGCACGAAACAGGGGTGCGCCACAGAAAAGAGAAATTTTATGGCGCACGGGACAGAGATGCGCCACAGAAATATGCTGGGGGCCAACCCAATCATTGCCCCACTCATATTCTGGGGCGCATGGTGGGTTAGTGCGCCACAGAAATATGACATTTCTGTGCCGCACCACTGTCCTGTGCGCCACAGAAATATGACATTTCCGTGGCGCACCACTGTCCTGTGCGCCACAGAATTCCCATCCCCAAAATTTCTGTCCACGCACGAACTGCACACCCCCCAACGCCATTTCTAGTTTTTCACGGGAGAGTTCGAGGTCTAAAAAGCATCAAAAAATAAATCCCTTATAGATGCACGGAGATTTTAAGGTCTACCTTTTTTTATCAAATTTTGAAATATGAATTTCGATTTTCTGAGCAAAAGTTCGTTAAAAAAAGTAAAATGGGCTTTTGCATACGATGTCGGAAAAAATGATCAAGATATAAAAAAAATTAGAGAGAAAAAGGAACTCAACCTCACTGGCCTTCGGCCTTTGAGTTTTTTTTAGAATCGCCAAATTCCAAAAGGAAAAAAAAGGTTATGGCCGTTTGAAGATCTTTTACTAGAAAAACAAAAAAAATCAAAAAAAAAAATCTGTGGCGCACCCTTCACTTGGTGCGCCATAGAATTGTTGGGCAGGATTCAATTTCGAATCCTGCCTCCTCTACCTCTTCTTCCCTTCTCCCTCCACTTCTCCTCCACTTTTCATCTCCCCTTCTCTCTTCTACCTCTCCACTTCTCTCCTCCACCTACTACTCCACCACCACCTCTCCTCCTCCTCCTCCACCACAACCCCTCCTCCTCCTCCTCCACCACCACCCCTCCTCCTTCTGCTCCTCCACCACCACCTCCGGTGAGCTCCCCCTCCTCCACCACCACCTCCGGCGAGCTCCTCCTCCTCCTCCACCACCACCTATATCGAGCTTCTCCTCCTCCACAAACTCTGGTGACCTACCCCACCATCACCTCCGGCGAGCTCCTCCTCCTCCTCCACCACCACCACCTCCTCCGGCGAGCTCCTACTTCTCCTCCTCCACCAACTCCGGTGACCCCCATCCTCCACCCACCACCGACCAAGCCACCTAAGGCCACGGTCACAACGGCATCCGACGAGCTCCGGCGAAATTTCGAAAATTCGCCAAAATTCCCGCGGCCAGATCTAGCCGCCTTTTTTTTTTAATTCAAAAAAAAAATCTGTGGCGCACCCCTACTTGGTGCGCCACAGAATTGCAAATTTCTGTGGCGCACGGCTGAGTTGCGCCCCAGAATTGACATTTCTATGGCGCACGGCCAGGGTGCGCCACAGAAAAAAAATTGTGGCGTGAATTCTGTGGCGCACCCCTTTGGCCCCTAGGTGCGCCACAGAAGACCCTTTCTGTACTAGTGAGCACAAAAATCTCCCACATTTTGCTCTGATATGGTACCATTTTGCTCTGATATAACACAAAAATCTACCATGTTTTGCTCTGATGTGGTAGATTTTTGTGCTATATTAGTGAAGTGGTACCATTTGGTAAATTTGAATTCAAAAGTGGTAGTTTTATACTAATTTCTCCGAAAACATACAAGTTTCTGTGTGGTAGCATATTTTGCATACTCTAATGTAATCTTGCATGTGTTTGGTTAGATACAAAATTATTCGCTATGGTAACCTCTTCTCACTTTTGGTGAGGAACCATAAACAAATAAAGGTAAAGATACTACTACCTCTGTTCCTAAATATAAGATGTTTAAGCCTTTTTCCACATTCACATACATTTACATATATCTAGACAATTTTTAGTATATATGTTAGTGTGTACCTAGTCAACATGAACAAGAGATAGAACATCTTATATTTAGGAACGGAGGGAGTACAATATTAGCATAGTAGTTTAGCAATCTGAATTCATCAGAACGACAGACTAAGTTTGTCCGCAGGGGGATTAATACATATCACCTCCAAAAATATTATAGATCATTCATCACTTCTACTTAGTAGGGGCTAGATACCAGTACCACGAAGTGGTCGCCCAAATAAGACCTAAACTAGCTAATTTTCTCTCTGTTTATCATGTTGACATACATCATCTACTCATCCCACGCGGAAAAGATAATGCACCACTAGAAAGACTAAATCTTCAGCTGAACTCGGTGCATTATATTCCTCCTCGTGGGGCGGAGCTTATATGGAGATTACAGGAGGGGGGCGAGCTTATATCAAGTACTTCTGCATAATTAAGTTAAGATCCGGGTAAAGCGGCATGAGAAGTTTGTAACCCATGAAAAATGAGTTGTCCGTTTTTTGCAGAAAAAGCTACAGTGCTACCTTCCGTTGATAGCTAGCAGCCTAGCACCCCCGCCATAGTGGGTCGGGTCTTCATCCACCTACTGTTTCGTACTATTGCTCGAGTGAGTGCGGCAGAGAATGAATGCATGCATAGGCATTTGACCAAATCTTGTTCGTTATATTATGATTATATCCAAAAAAAAAAAATATCCTCGTGTCAAAACACACACTTGTACGTCGGAGTATTGGACCAAGTATCACCGTATTAATTAGTGCGGGAGAAAAACTTGATCACCCGTGTCTCAGACTGTCGGTGCACAAAATATCTTTGCCACCCCCGAATCGCAGAGCGCGTGATCGACGAGGGGAAATAGTACTCCTGCTCTAGCACAGCACATGTGCTCCTGAGCTGATTTTTCTTTGGCAAAATTCTAATTATATTGATTTGTGGATACAGTATTACACATAAATATCCATTTGCGTGCTGCGGCGACAAAAAAAAAACTGAGCTCATTCATTGCACACAACTTGTTTTCGACCTTCTTCTCACTTTTTGTTTGTCTTATACAACGGCACATATATAGGCTAAAAATTTGTATGTTCGGCAACATCCAAGATCGATTTTTTTTTACGGTTTTGTTAAATCTCAGTCGACTGAAATTTTCTTAAATCTCAGTCATATTTAGAAAAGTGTAATTGTACTTTTCTGGACAGAAAAGTACAACCCGTTCAGTTGCACTTTTCTGCTCAAAAAAATGCAATTGCACTTTTCTTTGAACTACAGTTGTACTTTTCTGAATTGACTGAGACTTAAGAAAAAAACAGTCGACTGAGACATAGGCAATCCCTTTTTTTAACGGTTTTGCTAAATCTCGATCGACTAAGATTTTCTTAAGTCTCAGTCACTTTTAAGAAAAGTGCAACGGTCATGGTTCAAAAAAATGCAATTGCACTTTTCTAGACAAAAAAAGTGCAACGGGTTCAATTGCAGTTTTCTAAGCAGAAAATTGCAATTGCACTTTTCTTTAAACTACAGTTACACTTTTCTAAATTAACTGAAACTTAAGAAAAAAATCAGTTGACTGAGATATAGGCAATCCCTTCTTTTAAAATTCTCAAGGAAACTTACACGCGTACGTGTTGCTTTATTATCTTTTTTTTTTGCAAGGTGTGTTGCTTTATTATCTGAGGCAACTGGTGGTGTACCTTATGTAACGTAGCGCACGAAATCCGGTCTCCATTTCGGTGGATGGGTCATGAATGAATGAATGCTGCTCGGCAGGCTACCACCCACCTCGACGAAGGGGTCGATTTCTCGTCTTCTACTTCTCGCCTCCATGATCGAGACCCTTTTCTTTTCGTCCTGTTTGATTGCCACCTGCCGATCATACCTGCCATTCATGTACGTCTAGATCTAGTCTCCTTTCCTGTTTCACTGAGACTTAATGATTCCACCCTATCGTATGATACCGCCATTTATTAAAATAAGGCATATAGAAAAATAGAAATCAAAACTTGTATGACAAAGTTTGATCAATATTTAGAAGAAACATTAGCATATAAGTACAATACAAAATCAATATTATAGATGCATCTTAAAATTAATTGGACCTGTACGCCCGTGAGGAGAAGAGTAGGCGCAAAAATATGTCTAACTGTGCCGTCAAACTCGTCGGCGATACTGCCGCGGTCCTATTAACTTGATGGACGCTATGAAAAAAAGAAACGATAGGATCTCCAACTCCAAGGCACGTTCAGCTTTTGATTTTTTTAGAAAAAATGGCACGTTCAGCTTTTGATCTAACTCGAAGCATTTTTCTTGAGCTCACGAATTGGCGGGCCGGTGGGTGCTCCGCTTGGTGTGGCCGCCATTTTGACGTTCATTTTGACGTTCCGGGCCGAAAGGTTGTTTCCCGCAAAAGTGACCAGCCTGCAAAAAAAATTGCGGAACGCGGCACTTTTTTCCACCGGAACAGTGAAAATCAAGTTTACGCGGTCAACCTGGCGGCGCCGCCTCTATCCCTAGATCGATTTGGCGGAAAGGAAAACTCACCGCAGCAGTTTCAGCTTTCCCCCTCCCTTGCCGCCGCTGATCTCCACCTCCCGCTCCGGCCGACCTCGCCGAGGCCGTCCAGCGAGGCCATGGACACCTCCGACCCCGCGCTCGTCACTGTGGAAGTAGGATTAGCCAAATCGACGGCGGGTGGTGTCGCGGTGGATCTCTAGCTATGTCGGGGCCGGGTCGGAAACTTTCTCCGGCGTCGTTCCTCGCAAGCGGCTTGGCAACGTCATCGTGCAGGGAGGCGCGCCTGCTCCCGGAGCCACCATAGCCGCCGCCAAGGGAGGCGCTCGCCCGCCCGCTCGCCGTACCGCCGGTAATATTGGTGATATCGAGCCGACACAGCCTGTGAAGAAGAAGGTCGTGCTCAAACGCAAGTGGGCGCCTCCTGCCAAGAAGGCCCCGGCGAGTTCTACGCTCGCCGCCGTCCCACCGGTGTTCGACGAAATGCCCAAAAGGTATGTCCGATCATCTTGGGATTTTCTTTGATTGCCGCCGTTGGGGTTTTAGCTCAGGAATTCGGTGTCCCTCATTGTAGCTCCGAATATGCGGCTCTTCTCGAGGAAAACACGGTGAACATTGAGGATGCACCGCTCGGGGATTATGGATATAACGACATGGACAGCGGGGTACATGGTGGCGGAAAAGAAGAGGACTAGTTGCAAGAGATTGAAGGGGAGGTCTTTGAGGCATCGCAATCGGCAACGTATAGCAAAAGGTCCAAGAGCTATACCCAATTGTAGGATGAGGTGTTGATCCGAACTTGGGAGGCCGTGTCGCTCGATGCCATCGACGGCACCGACCAAACTGGGAAGATGTATTAGCAAAGGATAGAAGACAAGCTCTTTCGGTGGATGCCAAAGAATGTTGATAAGACACCACGCACCTATTGATCACTCCAAGGTCGTTGTGATGTGATCAAAGCGGCGGTTAGCCGGTGGTGTGGATTATGGAGCAAGTGTACAATGCACCTCCAAGTGGCACTAATGAAGCCGATTGGGTGAGTGTTTTTTCCGAAATCATATTGGTGCCGATGTTTACAAATGATAGTGCTTTGACATAATTGCTTTGGTTGTAGGAAAAAATTGCAGCCGCAAGGTGTAGGGACATGCCGGCATCCAAGGGCAAGTCCTTCGCATTTGAGCATTGTTAGGCAATTTTTTAAAATAGTGAGAAATGGAAGGAGTGGGACAAAGAAACACCACCGAAAATAGGTGCCTTCACCGTATTGGACGATGATGAAGATGACGAAGGAGGGAGGAATAAGGGTAGGCCAGATGGCAACAAGAAGACCAAGGAGAATATGAAGAAGGACTTGGAGGCATCAAGTTTGAGAGACAAGATAGATCATATGGTGAAGTCAAATAAGTTGATGGTTACCATGACTATAGAAGTAAAAAAAGAGTTGGCAACGAAGACGCCTCAAAAGAAAGAGAAAAAGTGGCACCTAATCAAGGAGGATAAGTTGCGCAAGGCAGCAATGGAAGATGCGGATAAGTTGTGAATGGTCGCAATGGAGGAGAAAAGAGTCCAAGCCGGGGAGACCAAGGCTTTTGCCAAGCTCGTTGCCGAGGAGAACAAGATCATGAGCATGAAAAGTAATGAGATGGATGAGTTAACCTCGGAGTGGCATGATTTGATGAGAAAGGCGATCTTGGTGTGAAGGAGGATGGTTGTTTGTTGATGGTTGTTCATCATGGTTTCGCCACTTTAATGTGGTTCTTTTCATGTAAAAGTCATCTATTCGGTTGTCTAGCTGCTTAGGACTATATTATTTGCTATTTATATGTGAGAACTATGTTGAATTTCTGAACTATATGTGTTAATTATCGGAATTTCTTTTGAATTGTGCAATTCTGTTTTTGCGGTTTGTAGGTCCATTTTTGGCTGCGGCAGAACAGACACCGCATTGACGAACTGCAAAACAGATATTCTGCGTTTGGAAAGGATTCCATGCAAGTTACTTCGACTTCAATGTCGGAGAAAGTCTTCTGGAAGAAGGTGAACCACTTGGTGGCCACCCGCGACCAGTACCAAGAGAGCATGCCTATGTACAATGCAGAAAATCTCCCTCCCAAGGTAAAACATTCTTTTTTGCGTTTGGAAAGGGTTTCATACTTTTGCACTTACGAATTTATACTGACGACTTATTCATGTTTTTGCAGCTTGATACTCTTACAGAGGATCAACTTGTTTTTGCGACAGAGGAGGAGGCACTAAAAGCCCGCTTTGCAGCGGCCGGCGGAAGGAAGCGCAAGAAAGTTGCTACTTCCGCTGAAGTTATCGACCTTGACGGCGCTCCCGTCGCCACTTCCAGGTAACCTAATTTTTTATGCTTTCATCTTTTCTTTAAAAACCTCTTTCATCTCTGGTTTTTCATTTCATCTTTCTTTCTTTCTAGTCTCTCTCCCACTCCATTGAAGGGGAAAGGACGGAAGAAGCAGAAGGTCATTTCTCGCATAGGCTCAAAGCTTCCCTTGCCATCGCCCTGGATACCCCGATGGCGGATGCTGCAGCAGAGCATTCTGCCCCCTTAGAAGAATCTGACTTCCCCCACCCCAGCCGATCTAGCCAGCCCAGCCAGCCCGATGCATCCACACCGGATGTGCGGGAAAGGGTGGCACAACACGATGAACGAGGGTCGTCTCTCGTCGACTTATGACCATAAGTTTAAAGTTAAACAAGAAGCCTGCTTTGACGAATACGGATATATGCACGCCTGGGCGAAAAAACATTTCATCAAAGCCCCTTGATTCGTCCTTGGCCACAAGGAGGTTTAATAATCTGGAATAATTACACTTTCTCGCATCGGCGGGTCATTCAAGACGGAATTCATCATATGGGGATCTCCTTATCTAAGTACAACAAGCAGTTCACCGAGATGCTTTCGGGGATCCAAAATATGAGCCAGATATACTTCGAGCCCCCAAGTATTAAGCCAAAAGTATTCTTTTCGAGTTAATACTTTTTTACGATTTTCTGTTTATCTTTTGGTTTTAACTAATGTTTCGGTCCTTATACTTTAGCAAATTTTCGAAAGCATTAACATGGATGTTCTCGGCAAGCTCAATATGAAGAACAAGGAGGTGAAATCCCTCCTTCATATCATAGAAGAGAAGGATGCTGAAATTGCTGGACTTCAGAAGCAATTTAAGGAGAATGCCTGTAAGCATAGTTTTACCTTCCTTTTTTGCTTTTGTGTCTTGCGAGTTCTTCCTTTTGAATACCTTCACATTTAACCTAACCTTTCTTCTTTTCGTCCTTACTTGCTGAAGCTAAGCAAGCTGCCGCGGATGCCGGGAATGTGCATCAGCTCCGCTCCGAGAATTTGGAGCTTCACAAAATCAATGTGAAGATCCAAAAGGAGTTGGGGAAAATCCGGAAAGCGCTGGAGCTTTCCGAATCTCGACTTAAGGTCCAAAGCAAGAAGGATAGCGCCACCATTAGGGATCTGGAGGCTTCTCTTATCTCCGCCTTGAGGAAGTTGCTTAGATCAACAAACACATCCTTGGTAAGTTTTAACTTTTACCACCATTAGACTGCATCCATGTTTCCCTCCGAGCGATGACCTCGACAAACGCATCTGGAAGCTGCGCAATGTCGGCATATTCGTCAATGTCGTCTAGATCCATGCCCTGCGGATGCCGAAAGGCGAAAGAATGCATTACTTTGTTTTAACAATGTAATACTTATATATAATGCATTCTGAATGCCTATTTTGTATGAATAAGTTATGCTTTTGAAGTTATAATTATCTTTGCAAGTTAATTTTGTCTCCTTTTCTTTTAAGTTCTCTGGTTTGTATGCTTTATCCTTTCTTAGTGTTTGAGTGATTCTGAAAGTATGAAATCTTCACGCCGAGAAATCGGGTTAAGAAACCAATCAGTCTAAACGTTGAATCATGACTCGTACTTTGGCAAACTTATTAATCCAATGACCCAGCAAACAAAGAATCAGATAATACTTAACAAAATAAGCAGCTAAAAGTATGAACTCCAGGCATGTAGGCACAATCTGATGTTCTGTAAACTTATTAGGCTGGAAGCATTCAGTTTTCTTAACTCCGAGCATGCATGCAAAATTCG
This sequence comes from Alopecurus myosuroides, assembly GCA_028641055.1. Lineage (NCBI taxonomy): Eukaryota > Viridiplantae > Streptophyta > Magnoliopsida > Poales > Poaceae > Alopecurus > Alopecurus myosuroides. The sequence continues at coordinate 435,487,570 of CM054058.1, read as the reverse complement.
GGTTAACATTGAAGCAAATCGAAAGATCAGTGTGAAATAGAAAGAAGGAGCATATTTTAATGGTAGAAGACAGAAAAATAATTGGCATGTTTTTTCGACAAACGTTATTCCATTATCTCAATAATGTTTACATAGAATTGGACTAGGTATAGAAAAGACGTAACGGTTGGATGCTCGAGGACCTATTTATCTCTCCTAGCTCTACATGACTACATCTATGCTTCTTTTCCTCTTGTGATTTGAACTTTTGGGTCATGTTCAGTATCTCGAATATCTATAATATAATACGACCCATTTTTCATAGCTTTGCTAATGACAAAAGGTCCCTCCCAAATTGGGGTTAACTTGTGTTTTCTTTCCTGCACCCGTCTTAGCACTAAGTCACCTTCTTTGAAAGAACGATGCTTGATTTTTTCGGCTATGATATCATCGTAAACCATGCTGATAAATGGCAGATCTCTGCAACACAAGTTCTCGTTCATCTTCTAAAAGATCGACGACATCCTGTCGTGCGCTTTCAGCATCCACCTCAACGTATGCCTGCACTCTGGGGCTATCATGGATCATGTCCGTTGGAAGCACTACTTCTGCACCATAAACCAGGAGAAAAGGTGTTTTCCACGTTGATCTATTTGGCGTTGTGCGTATGCTCCAAAGCACGGAAGAAAATTCTTCTACCCATACTCCAGCTGCTCTGTGAAGGGGAGATTCGAGTCTTGTGCGTATACCTTGCAAGATTGAATTGTTCATACGTTCAACATGGCCATTTGATTGTGGATGTGCCACTGATGCTAAGTCAAGGGGGATTCCCGTTTGCTGGAAATATTTTGCCAACTCTCCAATTGAAAGTTTGTCCCATTATCCGTGAGTATGCTCTGTGGGACGATGTACCTCATGACTATGTCTATGATAAAGTTTCTCGCAATCACACCGTCAAGCTTTTTAATGGGTTTAGCTTCCACCCACTTGGTATACTTATCCACTGCAACAAGTAAATGTGTAAGTCTACCTTTTGCAGTTTTGAATGACCCCATCATATCTAACTCTCAGACCGAAATGGCCATGTTATGGAATAGTTTTGACTGTTTGAGCCAACATATTGCTCTGTTTGGCATAATATTGACATCTAGCACATGTATTAACTATGTGCTTCGCATCTGTCTTGGCTGTGAGCCAAAAAAAAACCTGCTCGGAATGCTTTCTTAACTATGCTTTTTGATTGAGCATGATGTCCGCAATCTCCGGCGTGGATTTCTTGCAGGATTTGTCGTCCTTCTTCCGGTGAAACACAACGCTGGAAAATTCCGGATGTAATGTGTTTATACATGTAACCATTAATTACCGTGTATCCTTTGCATCGGCGTTTTATCTGCCTTTGCAAGACTTCATCTTCTCCTTCCGGGAATTTATGATCGACTAAGAAATTCAGGTATGGTACTGTCCAATCCAGGTTTACGAGCAAGACCTCAATTGACTCAGAAACTAAGTGATAATCTATATCACTGCCTTTTATCGATGGTTCTTGCAAATGCTAGACGAAAACATCAGGTGGTAATGTTTTTACCCTTTCTGAGCCTATTTGGGCTAAATCATCCGCGTTCCAGTTTTCATCCCACTTTTCATGATTTACCTTGAATCCTAAGAAGCATAGGGTGAACTCGTCGACAGTTCTCCGACATTCCGCCATTATGGGGCTTTTGTCATCCCATGTCTTATTAAGCTGATGTTGTACTAAATCCGAGTCTCCATAGCATAGTATGTGTTTGACGCCTATTTCCTTTGCAATATGCAAGCCATGAAGTAGTGCCTCGTACTCTGCCATATTATTGATGGCATTGAAGCAACACATACTCCATTATGTCGCCTTTTGGATATTTTAGAACTACACTCGCACCGGCATGTTCTTTCATTTTGGATCCGTCAAAATGCATGATCCAATATTTCGACTCTGGCATTGGCGTATTTTCCATGGCTTCTGTCCAATCGAGTACAAAGTCTTAATGTCGAACGCAACAAGCTCAATGCCCCATTTGACGACTTCGCTTGTTGCATCCGCATTGTTTATTATATCCCCTAGTGGTGATTTGCTTACCACTGTTGTGGAATGTCCTTGGAAATAATGACGAAGTTTTCGTGATGCGAAAAATACGCCATATGCGAGTTTTTGATAAGGTGGATACCTTTGCTTTGATTCCGAGAATACTTGATTAATGTAGTATACCGGATATTGGTCTGGAATACTTTGTTTATCCTCCCGCCTTTTGATACGTCATAAATGTATCCCTAATGTCTAATGCTCCATGATGATATTATGCCCATTGCTACAGGTTTTCTCCCTTCTTTATATCATTTTTATCGATTTTCCGGACTAACCTATTGACAAGATGCCACAGAGCCAGTTCCCTGTTATCTGCTGTTTTTTTAGTTCAGAAAAGTTATTCTGGAAATATTCTTGGAATTAAATTCGAAGCCCGGAAGTCCTATTTTCCCCGGAAGCATCCAGAAGACCGAAGAGGGGCAGCAGAGGGGCCACACCATAGGGTGGCGCGGCCCCCTGGCCTCGCCAGCTATGGGTGTGGGGGCCCCCGGCCTCCACCGCTTTTGCCCTTTCGCATATTTAAGCCCCGGATGAAAAACCCTAGGCACCTGATTAAAATCCCCAAAAAAGTTTTGCAGCCGCCGTCCCCGAAAAAGTTCTGAAGTTGTTTCCGGCACCCTGCCTGAGAGGATATCATCACCGGAGACCTCTTCATCACCATGCCTGCCTCCGGAGTGATGCGTGAGTAGTTCATCATTGGACTACGGGTTCGTAGCTGTAGCTAGATGGTTGTCTTCTCCTCATATGCCTCCATGTTTAGATCTCGTGAGCTTCCTATCATGATCGTGATTGATCTTATGTAATTCTCTGTGTTGTGTTTGCTGGGATCCGATGAATATTGACCTTATGCCAAGTTGATTATAGTCTTTATTTGCATATGTTATTTGTGATCTTGCATGCTCTCTGTTGCTAGTGGTTATTGCTGAAATTTTGGCCCATATGTGTGTGCTGAAATATTAGGCCCATATATGGGTATCCCAATAGACAAATCCTGAAATCTCAAAATGGCCCATGTGTACAAGTGAGTGGTGGGAGTGGGAAGTTTAGTCCCACATTGGAAGTTTGAGGAGTTGCACACCACCTTATAAGGTGGAGTGTTGTAGGGATTGTATGTGAGTGAGAACAAGAGAGCCTCTCGCGCACTCCTCCTCCTCCTCCTCCGCTGCTCGCTCGTCTCGACTCGACTCGACTCGACACGACACGACAGGACACGTCGCGATCGCGATCACGTTTCGTGAATCGAGTCTCGAGTCGAGACAATACTTATGTTTATTTTGCTGTTTTGGAAAACCGATTTCGTAGTCGTGACGGACGCGTCACAGCTGAGGCGGTTCGGGTCGCTCCCGTATCGCGTGCCGCAACCGACTCGGACGTGCGGCGTGGGCCTCCCACGTCGCACACGTTAGGGTTTTCCGAACCGCACTATAAAAGACGTGCACCGTGGGCGCTGTACACACACTGAAACAATCTAGGTTTTGCCACACCTCGTTCCTTGCGCCGTCACCGTAGTCTACTCCATCCCGAGCGTCGGCGTCCATCGGCGAACGGGAGAGCAGGTCTCCGGAACCAGTCGCCTTTGTGATCCTGTATGGGAGAGGGCGAATTAGGTTTTTGGGAAGCGCTTCGCGCGACTGCTCGCTGCTTCCACGACGGCTCGTCTGCCTAACAAGTCAGGCGGTGCTGCGTACCGTCGCCTCAAGCGTCGTCTACTCCGACCCGTCATCGACAACGTTGTCATCAACAACGTTACTACAAACGATCGGTACGGAATCTGTGTCCTGATATGTCTGTTTAACATTTCTACTGTTTACATGCTTAGAGAGATCGTGTTGCTATTATTCATATTATCTGCTACATCTAGTATGTTCGAGTTCCGCATGTTAATAGTTGCTTTTGTCATGATTTATATTCTGGAATTAATCGTGGAAATTATGCCTAATTATTCAATAATCCAAAAACCTAATTATAGGCAATTTCCTGAACTGACTATGGCCCACTTAAGTGATTCAATGAAACCGGAAAGGTTCAATGGTACCACCTTTAAGAGATGGCAACTGAGAAGCCAACTGTGGCTCCAGTCCATGAAAGTGTGGGACATTATTATGAATGGCCTTCCTGAAGGAGTTTCTGACGAGGTTCAGAATAAGTTCAAGGAAGCCAATAATAATTTCAGAGGCTGTATTCTGAGTGTCCTGGAGGGACGTCTGTGCAATGTGTATATGCACATTGAAGACGCTAAAGGGCTCTGGGATGCACTGAATACTAAATTCGGTGCGTCCGATGCTGGCAGTGAGCTGTATATCATTGAGAGTTTTAACGACTACAAGATGGTGAATAATCGTTCTGTAGTCGAACAGGCTCATGAGATACAGTGCATTGCGAAGGAGCTTGATCTTCTCAAGTGTGTGATTCCTGATAAGTTTGTGGCTGGATGCATTATTGCAAAACTGCCTTCTTCATGGAGGAGTTTCGCCCACATCTCTCAAACATAAGAGACATGAGATATCAGTTGAAAATCTGATAGCGTCTCTTGATGTTGAGGAGAAAGCTCGGGCAAAGGACACAACTGAGAGAGGTGGTGAGTTGCACTCTAGCGTTAGTATGGTGCAGAAAAATCATCACCTCAAGAATAACAGCAAGAACAAATGGAACTATAAGCCCCAGTTCAATGGTCCTGTGAACACTACTGCCTTTAAGAATAAGAAGAAGAAGAAGGTGCTGAACAAAGCTGGGCTCGAGTGCTTTACGTGTGGAGCGCTCGGCCACTTTTATGTTGACTGCCCAGACCGTGCAGACAAGAAAGGGAAGAAAGGCTCCAAGAATGTCAACATGGTGACCACTAGCAACACTGATGGGTACGGTAATATACCGATGGTACTTTCAGTTTTTTCAATCTCCATGTTGGTGGATTGATATGGGTGCTAATGTTCATGTGTGTGCTGACATCTCTATGTTCACTTCTTATCAGGTCGCACAGGATTCTTCCGTCCTAATGGGGAATGGGTCACATGCTTCTGTTCGTGGTGTTGGCACGGTAGATCTGAAGTTTACTTCGGGGAAGATCGTGCAGCTGAGGAACATGCAGCATGTCCCTTCTATGAATAAGAATATCGTCTGCGGCTCCCTTCTTTGCAGAGATGGGTTTAAAGTAGTGTTTGAGTCCAATAAAATAGTTGTGTCGAGATTTGGACAATTTATTGGTAAAGGCTATGAGTGCGGAGGCTTGTTCCGCTTTTCTCTTTCCGATTTTTGCAATAAGTCAGTAAACCATATTTGTGGCAATGTTGATTCAGATCCTAGTGTTTGGCACTCTCGTTTATGTCATGTTAATTTTGGTTTACTGTCTCGTCTATCCAGTTTAAGTTTAATTCCGAATTTTACCATTGCCAAAGGTTCTAAGTGTCATAGTTGTGTGCAATCTAAGCAACCTCGGAAGCCTCACACGGCAGCCGAGGAGAGACACTTGGCACCTCTAGAACTCATACATTCTGATCTATGCGAGATGAATGGTGTGTTGACAAAAGGTGGAAAGAGACATGTCATGACACTCATTGATGATGCTACTAGATTCTGCTATGTTTATTTGTTGCAAACTAAAGATGAGGCTTTAGACTACTTTAAAATCTATAAGGCTGAAGTTGAAACTCAATTAGAGAGAAAGATCAAACGTTTTAGGTCGGATCGTGGTGGAGAGTATTTCTCTAAAGTATTTGATGAATTCTGTGAGGAACACGGTATTATTCACGAGAGGACGCCTCCCTATTCGCCACAATCAAACGGAATAGCTGAGAGGAAAAACCGCACGCTGACCGACTTGGTGAACGCCATGTTGGACGCTGCTGGTTTATCTAAGGCATGGTGGGGGGAGGCTCTGTTGACTTCGTGTCATGTCCTGAATAAAGTTCCTAACAAGAATAAAGAGAAAACCCCTTATGAGGAGTGGGTTGGGAGAAAACCTTCACTTTCCTATTTGCGTACTTGGGGATGCTTGGCAAAAGTCAAAGTTCCAATTCCAAAGAAACGCAAACTCGGACCGAAACAATGGATTGTATCTTTCTAGGTTATGCTCAACGTAGCATTGGTTATAGATTTCTAGTGGTTAAATCCGAGCTGCCTGATATGCATGTTGATACTATTATGGAATCTCGCGATGCAACGTTTTTTGAGAATATGTTTCCGATGAAAGATATGCATAGCTTTGCTAAATTTTCTTCTGAATTAATTCCGGAATCTAGTACATCTAGTGATCATACTGAACAACCACATGATGAGAACGTCCTTGAGAAGGATGACAATGAAGCTCCTAAACGGAGTAAGAGACAGAGGATTGAAAAATCCTTTGGTGATGATTTCATTGTGTACCTTGTGGACAATACTCCTACGTCTATTGCAGAGGCATTTGCATCTCCAGATGCAGATGACTGGAAAGAAGCTGTCCATAACGAGATGGACTCCATTCTTTCTAATGGGACGTGGGAGTTATCTGAACGACCTTATGGTTGTAAGCCAGTGGGATGTAAGTGGGTGTTCAAGAAGAAGCTAAGGCCTGATGGTACTATTGAGAAGTAGAAGGCACGGCTTGTAGCCAAGGGATACACTCAGGGAGAAGGCGAAGATTATTTTGACACCTATTCACCTGTTGCTAGACTGACCACCATTCGTGTACTACTTTCCCTGGCTGCCTCTTATGGTCTTATCGTTCATCAAATGGACGTAAAGACAGCTTTCCTTAACGGAGAGTTGGAAGAGGAAATTTATATGGATCAACCTGATGGGTTTGTGGTAAAAGGTGAAGAGAGAAAGGTGTGCAAATTGTTAAAATCTTTGTATGGACTGAAACAAGCACCTAAGCAATGGCATGAGAAGTTCGAAAGAACTTTAACTTCTGCGGGCTTTGTCATTAATGAGGCTGACAGGTGTGTATACTACCGCCATGGTGGGAGCGATAGTGTTATATTATGCTTGTATGTTGACGACATACTGATTTTCGGTACAAGCATAAGTGTGATCAATGAGGTCAAGTCTTTTCTATCAAAGTGTTTTGATATGAAAGATCTGGGAGAAGCTGATGTAATTCTGAACATCAAGCTTATTAAGGATGAGAGTGGGATTACGTTGACGCAATCACACTATGTTGAGAAGATCTTGAGCCGTTTCGGCTTTATTGATAGCAAGCCTTCTCCAACACCTTATGATCCTAGTGTGACGCTTCGAAAGAACAAGAGGATTACGAAAGATCAATTGAGATACTCTCAAATAATCGGTTCACTCATGTACCTTGCGAGCGCGACGAGGCCTGACATCTCTTTTGCTGTGAAAAGATTGAGCAGGTTCATGTCAAACCCGGGTAATGATCATTGGCATGCACTTGAAAGGGTCATGCGCTATCTGAATGGTACTATGAGCTATGGGATTCATTATTCAGGGCACCCTGCTGTGCTTGAGGGATATAGTGACTCCAACTGGATCTCAGATGTAGATGAGCTCTAAGCCACAAGTGGATATGCATTTCTTCTTGGAGGTGGCGCGGTGTCATGGAGGTCTTGTAAACAGACCATATTGACGAGGTCAACCATGGAAGCAGAACTTACTGCTTTAGATACAGGCACTGTTGAGGCAGAATGGCTGCGTGAGCTCTTGATGGACTTGCCGGTGGTTGAGAAACCATTACCGGCTATCCTCATGAACTGTGACAATAAAACGGTGATTGCCAAGGTGACCAGTTCTAAGTATAATGTGAAGTCATCAAGACACGTCAAAAGACGTTTGAAGTCTATCAGGAAATTGAGAAACTCTGGAGTAATTACTGTTACGTATATTCAAACAGACAAAAACCTGGCAGATCCCTTTACGAAGGGACTATCACGTAATGTGGTAGATAGTGCATCGAGGGAGATGGGTATGAGACCCGTGAGCGTTACACCATAGTGGTAACCCAACCTATGTGATCGGAGATCCCGTGAATTAGGATCTGGGAAGAACAAGCTAGTGGTTTGACTGAGGAGAGTATTTGATAAACCCTCTCTAAGTGATGATGCATAACTCTCAAAGAGCTGTAAGGCAGGTTGGCAACATGCCTTAATGTGTTTATGTTGGCTATTTATAGCAAAGATGCTGTCCTACAGAGCATTCTTGAAAGAACACACCTATGTGAGTCCGACTGTAAACGTCGCAGTCTATGAGATTTGGGTGATCTCTAGTAAACTCATGAAGAGACCATGGAGTATGACGCATATGTCCACCCGCGGGCTAGGCTACTGGAAGCCAAGTACTAGTTATGACTTTGAGTAAAGTCTATTGGCACAAAACTTGCAATTCAAGGCATAATCCATTGTTCAAGTTGCTGATAGATGTAACTTAAGGCTCTAGGCGGAAGTTCAACTTAACAGTCTCTGCTGAAACACTGGTATATAAACAAGTAGCGAGGATTGGCAAATCTTCAAATGGGCATTTGAGATCTGGTGGGGGATTGCTGAAATTTTGGCCCATATGTGTGTGCTGAAATATTGGGCCCATATATGGGTAGCCCAATAGACAAATCCTGAAATCTCAAAATGGCCCATGTGTACAAGTGAGTGGTGGGAGTGGGAAGTTTAGTCCCACATTGGAAGTTTGAGGAGTTGCACACCACCTTATAAGGTGGAGTGTTGTAGGGATTGTATGTGAGTGAGAATAAGAGAGCCTCTCGCACACTCCTCCTCCTCCTCCTCCGCCGCTCGTTCGTCTCGACACGACACGTCACGATCGCGTTTCGTGAATCGATCCTCGAGCCGAGACAATACTTATGTTTATTTTGCTGTTTTGGAAAACCGATTTTGTAGTCGTGACGGACGCGTCACAGCTGAGGCGGTTCGGATCGCTCCCGTATCGCGTGCTGCAACCGACTCGGACGTGCGGCGTGGGCCTCCCACGTCGCACATGTTAGGGTTTTCCGAACCGCACTATAAAATACGCGCACCGTGGGCGCTGTACACACACCGAAACCAATCTAGGTTTTGCCACACCTCGTTCCTTGCGCCGCCACCGTAGTCTACTCCATCCCGAGCGCCGGCGTCCACCGGCGAACGGGAGAGCAGGTCTCCGGAACCAGTCGCCTTTTTTATCCTGTATGGGAGAGGGCGAATTAGGTTTTTGGGAAGCGCTTCGCGCGACTGCTCGCTGCTTCCGCGACGGCTCATCTGCCTAACAAGTCAGGCGGTGCTGCGTACCGTCGCCTCAAGCGTCGTCTACTCCGACCCGTCATCGCCAACGTTGTCATCAACAACGTTATTACAAACGATCGGTACGGAATCTGTGTCCTGATCTGTCTGTTTAACATGTCTACTATTTACATGTTTAGAGAGATCGTGTTGCTATTGTTCATGTTGTCTGCTGCATCTAGTATGTTCGAGTTCCACATGTTAATAGTTGCTTTTGTCATGATTTATATTCTGGAATTAATCGTGGAAATTATGCCTAATTATTCAACAGTTATTCTGGCCAAGTAGTTGCTAGTGACTCCAAGAGTGAGTATTTATGCTCGATAGTGGGTCCATGCCTCCTTGTTGCCTTGCTCGAATGACAGAAACGTGAAGGGGGAGGATGTCCTGTTGCCATTAGGGAGAAAACAGCGGTGAGAGTGCCCGCGTGCATAATCATTGCTTACATTACACACTTTGTTTGATGCAATTATCTGTTGCTTGCAACTTAATACCTGAGGGGGTTCGGATGATAACCTGAGGGTGGATTATTAGTCATAGATGCAGATGGATGTCGGTCTATGTATCTTGTTGTAATGCCCGCACTAAATAGCAAAGTAATCTTCATGTCATATTGTGCACTACGGTGCAACCTCTATTTGTCAATTGCCCAGCTGTAATTTGTTGACCCAACATGCTATCTTTTATGGAGAGATGCCACTAGTGAAACTATGAACCCCGGTCCATTTTCCACACTGTCAAATAAACCACAACAATTTACTGCTCTCTTTACTTTCTGCAAGCATACACTATTTTTACACACTATACATCTAATCTTTGTTTTCAGCAAGACCGGTGAGATTGAAAACCTCACTGTACCGTTGGGGCAAAGTATTTTGATTGTGTTGTGTGCAGATTCCACGTTGTTGCTGACACCGGTGAAGCGCCAGTACCACCCTCAGTGGCATCAACCTTCTGAAGATTCTCTTTCTCCTACTGGATTGATAACCCTGGTTCTTAACTAAGGTGAAAACTCCTACCGCTATGCTCATCACATCCTCCTCTTGCGGTTCCCAACATAGTGCATCACATTTCCACAATTATCACCGCGTTGATAACCCTGTTTGTTGCTGTTAGATACAGTAACATTGGTTCTTCCTCCTTTGGGGATGCCAAAGTCGGAGCTTTTGTTAAAAGTTTCCTTTAGCTAGGCTAACACTTTATCTGCTTCTTCTGTCCACACAAATTTATCGGATTTCTTCAATAGTTTGTATAATGGCAGAGCTTTATCACCAAGCTGGCTTATGAATCTGCTTATGGAGGTTGTGGAACCCGTCAATTTTTTGACGTCTTTTAGGCATGTAAGCCTTTTTATGTTCAAGATTGCTTTGTTCTTTTCCGGGTTTACTTTGATTCCTCTACGGAAAACGATAAAACCTAGAAGTTTTCCCGAGGGAACCCCGAATACACACTTTAATGGATTTAACTTCATTTTGTAAGTGCGTAAATTGTCGAAAGTTTCTCGTAGATCTTCAAGGAGTGTATGCTTTTCCTTGGAAATGATAGCAATATCATCCACGTAAACATGGACGTTTTTGCATATCAGGTCATGCAAGCAACTTTGCATGCTTTGCTGGTATGTAGCCCCAGCATTCTTCAAGCCAAAAGGCATGGTTATGTAATAATACATTCCATAGGGAGTTATGAAAGAGGTTTTTATTTGGTCTTCTTCTTTCATGCGTATTCAATGACATCAGGAATAAGTGTCCAAAAATCATAAAAGCTTAGAGCCAGAAGTGGCATCTATTATTTGATCGATTTGCGGTAAGACGAACCTATCTTTTGGGCACAGTTTGTTCAAACCGGTATAATCTATACACATCCTAAGGACAGTAGTATCTTTCCTCGGGATTAATACCGGATTAGCAATCCAATCGGTATGAATAACTTATCGGATAAATCAGCTGCTGAAAGCCGGATCATTTTCTTGCCAATAGTCTTCTGTCTTCTTCCGTCAAAACGATAGAGACCTTGTTTGACGGGTTTTGATCATGGAATAACCTTAAATTGGTGCTCAGCAAGTTACCGGGTACGCCTGGCATATCAGCAGGACACCATGTGAAAATATCTCCGTTCTCACGGAGGAACTCGATGATCTTGCTTTCCTATTTTTCAGTCATTACGGTTCCCACCACGACGTATTTAGCTGGATCTTTGGGGTACAGGATAATTTGTTTTGTATTCTCAGATGTTTTGAAGCTATCGGCTGTCTTTCGGCTTTCTTTCCCTGCCGGCATTTCTGTCGGCGATACCTCCTTAGTCATCTCTTTTAGTTCCTCCTTTGCTATGACCTTCCTAGCACAAATGTCATTTCCCAGCTCTAGCTCATTTGCCAGCTTGAAATCTCCTTCAATGGTGATTACCCCACCGTTTGGCCGTGCCATCTTAATCTTATTGTATATGTAGCATGACCTAGCCATGAATTTGGCGAAAGTCAGACGTCCAATTATTGTGTGGTATACGCTTTCAAACGGTACTACCTCAAATGAAATCATCTCCTGACGGAAGTGATCTGCCTTTCTGAAGGTTACTTCTAGGGAAATTTCTCCTAAGGGATATGCTTGTATTTCAGGCACAATGTCGTTAAAACATACATTGTTGTGCTTGAGCTGGGTTTGTGGCAGGTGCAGTTTCTTCAGAGTACTCAAGTACATAATAATAATGCTTGACCCTCTGTCCATCAGCACTCTCTTCATATTGGACGCAACAGTTCAACAGGTTAATACTTTGGGGCGCTTGTATGTGCCACAAAAATGTTGAGCAGAAACTCTAGCCATATCCTCACAGCTATCCACCGTTCTTGATGGGAGTCCATTAATCCAGTCGCGCGCTCCGTCCAGCAACATCAGGGGCAGGAACTTCACAGCTTTCAAATTTGTCCCTTTGTTAATCTGTACGGCAGTATAGTAATCTGAGAGTCATGTATCCGGGTTTGTACTTCCGCTATACTTTTGGTAAGTTGTCCCGACTTTCGCAAAGCGAGCATGTAAATTGATGTTCAGAATCCTGTCAGTGAAGCAATTTGTTTTGAAATGAAAATCATCTCTTTCCACCTTATCGGCGTGTATGGTATACCTTCCGACTCAATGAACCGAGGGGGATCTACTTCTCTCTAGTCCATTGTTGCGTGAATACGCTCGTCTGGGTTCATCCCTATGTCTTTCGGCACCCCTTCCTTTGGAATAAGGCGGAGTCCTACTCCTCACACGTTCCTTGTTCCTTAGTGGGGTTCGGGATTTGTCACGCCTGTGAGGGTGTTCGTATGTTCCGGCTTTATCGACCAGGGTTCTCAGAGGCGGCATTGCTTTTCTGGTTTTCTGGTTTTTGTTTTCCCGATCCTTATTTAAACGAGGTTTTGCATTATTCTCGCCTTTCGGCGGGTGAGATCCTGTCCTGGATGCTGCATCCTTGTTATCCTGGATTTTCTTGTCCTTCTTAGGATCTTAATTCTTTCCATTTGAACTTCCTAAATCTCCGGGTTCGCTTGGATCGGGCACTGCAGCGGGACACGTGGCAGTTTCGCATAAAGAAGAATCATCATGTAACTTACCAGAACGTTTCTGGCCTCGTTGCTGATGTTGTAATGCTTTTCCAAAGAAAGCGTACACCCCCTGAAGCTTTTCTTCATTGGAGTAAAGGTCGTCATTTAGGATGACAAATGCGGCTTCAGCGTTCTTAGCTGCAGTCTTATAGATGCGTTCGCCCTTAGCATTTGTGTATTTAACATGCCTTTGCCAAGATGGGTTTTCAAACCGCTTTTTGGCTGGTAGTTCTTCTCGCTTTGCGATTCCGGGTAACCTCGTAGGTTTGATTCCATACATATTCTGGTGTTCATATTCCCCAATTTCTTCTTGGCGCTCTTTGAAGGCAGCCTGGGTTTTGAGGAGATTTTCCTGACTCCGTAAAAGATGTTGTTGCTGCTGCATTATGGCATGCCTCCTCGCTTCTAGCACTTCTGGTGGTTCCTCTTTTGCAACCGGGGTTTGAATTAGATTGATTTCGTTGTGTTCCGACATTTGAGGAACGGGCTACTTCAATCTTCTTCTTTTTCTTCTCCGCCGTCTTTACGTCGTTGCCTCCACCGACTTCCAGGTTTTGGTTGGCTATATCAGCCAATTTGTCTATCTTTTCTTCTGGGCCTTGGTGAATAGATTTTTGGCGGTTTTGTTATTCTTTTTGGAGGATGGAGGATTTTTCTGAGGTTCGTCTTTCGTCAATTCCTTAACATCGGGATAAGACGACATATTCTCTCCATCTTCTTCTCCTCCTTCCTCCTCATCAGCTGGCGGAGGTATTTTGGGATCTGCTTCTTCTTCTTCCTCGGCATCCGACTTTGCAGCCGGTTTAGCCATGAGTACTTCGTGAAAGGTTCCCTGCATAGATTTGATCTTTCTTTCGAAAGCCACTTCATCATCATCGAAATCTGAGTTGTAACATGTAGGTCCTGTTTCCGAATCTAGCTTTGCTTCAATAGCTGCTAAAATGGATTTGGCTTCCGAGCTTGTTGATACGTCATAAACGAATCCTTAATTTCTGATGTTCCATATTGTTTTCATTTTGTTTCCCACATGTTTTCCTTACACTTTATGTCATTTTTATCGATTTCTCGGGAGTAACCTATTGACAAGATGCCATAGAGCCAATTCTGTTTTCTGTTGTTTTTTTGTTTCAGAAAAGTTGTTCTCCAAATATTCTCAGAATTGGACGATTCGAAAGCCAGAAGTCTTAGAAGTCCCGGAAGCATCCAGAAGTCCCGAAGAGCCCCGGAGGGGGGCACAGGGTGGCCACACCATAGGGTGGCGCCACCACACCCTGGCCGCGCCACCAGGTGGTGTGGGCCCCCTGGCCACCCCTTGGCAACGCCCTTTCGCCCATATATACTCCCTGATGCATAAACCCTAGGGGAATCGACCTTTTTCCACAAAATATATCCGTAGCTCCGCCACCGCCGCCGACAAGTTTCGGGGGACAGATCTCTGTTCTGGCACCCTGTCGGGACGGGGAAGTGCCCCCGGAAGCCATCTCCATCGACTCCACCGCCATCTCCGTCGCTGTTGCTGTCTCCTATGATGAGGAGGGAGTAGTTCTCCCTCGAGGCTGAGGGATCAACCGGTAGCTATTTGGTTCATCTCTCTCTCCCATGGTGTGATCTATATGTGATCATGAGATTTGTAATCTATTTGAATTCGTAGATGTTACTCTTCATCTTTTGCTACTCAAATGTTTTATTAATATGAACTTTGGAGTCGCCTTCTCCCGCGGTGTGAAGGTGACAGTGTGCACATCGTGTGTCTCCTCTATGAATTGTGGTGTTTGTCTAGTACCTTCTAGGGTGCTCATAGTGACAGCGTGGGGTTAACTAGACATGGGAATGCCTACTTTAAGGAATGCTTTTTGCAGGCCTACGCAATGATTAGTGTTCGTTATCCAACCGGTGAGGGTTAAGAGTAGCACAGTGAAGAGAAGATATTTAGTTATTCAATTATGTGATCATTGTTGAGAGTGTCCACTAGTGAAAGTAGGATACCTAGGCCTTATTTCCAAGCATTGAAACACCGTTTTCCGTCTGTTCTGCTACATGTTTGCTTGCTGCCATTTTTATTTCAGATTGCTATTATCACTTATTATCATCCATATTACTTGCATTTTACTCTCTCTTCGCCGAACTAGTGCACCTATACAACTGACAATTGTATTAGGTGTGTTGGGGACACAAGAGACTTCTTGTATCTTAATTGCAGGGTTGCTTGAGAGGGATATCTTTGACCTCTACCTCCCTGAGTTCGATAAACCTTGGGTAATCCACTTAGGGAAACTTGCTGCTGTTCTACAAACCTATGCACTTGGAGTCCCAACACTGTCTACAAGAATAGAAGCGTGCGTAGACATCAAGCTCTTTTTTGGCGCCGTTGCCGGGGAGGTAAGATAAAAGGTACTCACATCCTCGGGTGTGAGTCCTCGAAGTTATTTCCTTTAGACTCTGCAATTCTATCTTTTTGTTTCTTGTTTTCACTAGTTAGGATTATTTTTACTCGCTTCTTGTTTTTATTTTTTACTAGTAGTTTTAATGGAAAACAAGAAAAATATGAGAGAGCTTTATAATATTTATCTTGAGTTAGGACATCAAGTGTTTGAAGAGAAAATTAAAAAATCCATGGAGCTTTATTTGCATGCTAGTGGCAATGTTATTAGTATGAACTCTTTAAACACCATTATTGCTAATGATATGGAAAATTGTAAGCTTGGGGAAGCTAGTTTTGATGAATATGATATTTTTAGTCCCCCAAGTTTTTAGGGGGAAATTTTCTTTGATGATACCTTGCCTCCAATATATGATGATTATAATGATTGTGGTACTCTAGTTCTACCTGTTTACAATGATGAATATGCTATTTTCAGTACACCTACTATTGAGGAAAAAATTAATTATGATTACAATATGTAACCTATATTTAATGATTATGGTCATGATAATAATAATGATAACTATTTTGTTGAATTTTCTCCCACTACTATTAATAAGGATGACTATGCTTATGTGGAGAATATTAATTCTTTTATGCATGTGGCTCGTGATAAGAATGTTTCTTATGATAGCTATATTGTTAATTTCATTCATGATTCTACTGAAAGTTACTATGAGAGAGGGAAACATGGTTTTATGCATCTCAGCAATATTAAGTTTCCCCTCTTTATGTTGAATTTTTTTATGTTGCACTTATTTTGTCTTCCTATGCTAGTCACTTTGTGCTTCGTTGACTTGTTTTTCTACAAGATTCTTTTTCATAGAAAGTGGGTTAGACTTAAATGTGTTTTATATTTTCTTCTTGATGCTCTCTTATCATGCTTCAACTCTTATTCTTATGTGAGCATATTTTAAAAAATCATTATGCCTAGCTGAAAGGCGTTAAAGAAAAGCGCTACCGAGAGACAACCCGTTTTATTTCTCCGTTTTCAACCTGTTTTCCTTAGTTTTCTTTTGTTTTCTTTGCACCTGGGTGTTGTATGTTTCCTTAGCAACCCCTCTGTCTATTTTCTTTTGTGTTTTTGTTGAGCCAAGTAAAGCCTCTAGTGTAAAGTTGAGGCTATATTTCGGATTTCTACGCAGGAAACAGATTTCTCGTGTCCACTGTTTAATCCGTATAAAATCACAGAAAAATCAAAATGACCTGAGCTTTTTTGTGCGTAATCCTGGGCTATATACCCAACTTTTCTTAATTCACTACTTTTTATTTGAGCAACATAAGATTTTCGAAAAAAAAAATCATCTTTACCTGTTGTCCTGTTTTGACAGATTTCTGCCAATAATTGCATTTGCATCTTAATCTCTTTCTTTTGGTGTTCTTTAGAGAAAAAGAGTTTTAAAAGAAGTTGTGACAGTAGATAATGTGTTTTTGAGTGTTAGGCATGTGTTGAAACTGAACCATGTGAATTTATTATTTCGATTGCACTAACATTGCTAATGAAGATTGTGAAGAAGTTTGGTGTGAAGGAAGTTTTCAAGGGTCAAGAGAAGAGGATGATATGATGTGATCAAGAAGAGTGAAGAGCCCTAAGATTGGGATGCCCCGGTGGTACATCCTAGAAAATTCCAAGAAGACTCAAGCGTCTAAGCTTGGGGATGCCCAAGGCATGGGCATCCCCTTCTTCGTCGACAAATTATCAGGTCACTTCTAGTGAAACTATATCTTTATTCAGTCACATCTTATGTGCTTTACTTGGAGCGTCTTTTTTTCAGTTTGTTTGGTTTTCTTTGCTGTAATAAATCGTTGGATCTTATAATACTTGTGTGTGAGAGAGACACACTCCGTTTTCATTGCTTAGAACACTCTAGTTTTTATTCTTATTGTTCTGTGAGTGTTCACTTTTTGCTAGTACTGTGTTTAGCCTTTGTTTTCATGCATCTCTTATCCAGATCTGTTAGTTTTAGTAGTATTATGTGAGTACTCTCATGTTTTCTTGCTGTAGCATTTAGAGAGTTTTTGTTAAAACATATCTTATATGGTACTTGTTGGGAGAAGAAACTGTTGTTTAAAGTAGAATTTATAATGGTGCAAGTAGAAGCTTATATAGACTGTTGCTAGAACTTTTTTATGCCATGCTAAATGTTATTTTAGTTCTAAAGCCTTGTGATGTTGAGTAGCATGAATAGCCTCAAATAGATGAGAGTTTTCAATATGTCATTGAAAGATTCATGAGTTGTTCTTGTCATAAGGAAGCATAAATTTATGGTATTCTCTTTCGAATGTTTATTTGGTTGACTTGGCGCATGCTCACACCATGTTTATGACTACAAAACAGTCGTGAATAGCCTCCATGACCACTTTGTTTTTGAACTATGATACCGCCTATGCTTTACTTAATGATGCTTATGTCGCTATGCATGATTATGGATCTTATGCTCTCTTTATTTGTCGCTCCCAGTCTTTTGCTAGCCTCCACCTGTACTGAGTATGAGCACTCGTGCATCAAGCTCCCTTAGACCAAAGTTTTTCCCATTGTGTCCACCATACCTACCTACATGTGGTATTTAACTGCCACTCCAAGTAAATTGCTCATGTGTTACCTTTAAAACTTTCAAAATTACTCATGCTTTATGTTCCTGTTTTTGCTCATGAGGACGTCAATAGAGAATTTTTATCTCACCTGTTGATTCGATTTCGCACCCTGGACTAGTGGCTTCATCCGCTTATCCAAATGATAGAAGAGCTGGCAGCGGGGTGCCCAGCCCCAAATTAATACACACAAAATCTCTTCACTATTTTTGCCCCTGATTTATCAGTCAAAGCATAATTGTGTAAACAAAAGAGAAAGAGGGATGACCTTCTACCCAGATGTGTCCTTCACATGGGAGCCGCTCTTGTGAATCCAGTTGGCTTGTGACGTACTGTATTTTCTGTTTGCCATTCGTTGACATTATCATACATCTCCCAAAATATAGACACTCCTCAACGGTATGTGATTGTTGGCAGGCACCCGAGGATTCCGTTAGCCATGGTTTGTGAAAGATGGATGGGAGGAGTGTCAAACTTTTAATACCTATGTTTAATAAAATAAAAATCTCTAGCACATGAGTGATCCCTGCTTCCCTCCGCGAAGGGCCTTTCTTTTACTTTTATGTTGAGTCTCCATCTTCTAACTTTATGCACAGTTGAGAGAGCATTTTTTCCATTCTTAGTTCTATGTGCATTGTCCCATAAACATCAATAATTACTTCATGATGTGATATTCTTTGTTCTTAAATTATTTTCTCTAGTCTTCGTCATGAACTTTGAAGGTGTCCTGGCATTTATGTTTTGCCCCATTCTTAAGGACTAGCGAAATATCACTTTGCCATGCTTTCTCTATACCTGAAATAAACGTTTATCTTCCTTTGCATTATTATTCGTGATCCTTTATTTGAGATACTCTTCATGGTGAAAAGTGATTGCTATGCTTTATTATTAAAGTTCTATTATCATGTTTGTGGTATAAGTTCTATGATCTCAGCTTGCATATGCCTTTACATTTTTATGATCAAGATTATGTTAGTAGCATGTCACCTCAGAAATTATTGTTTTATCGTTTACCTACACGAGGACGAGTAGGAACTAAGCTTGGGGATGCTTGATATGTCATAAATGTATCCTTAATTTCTGATGTTCCATATTGTTTTCATGTTGTTTCCCACATGTTTTCCTTACACTTTATGTCATTTTTATCTATTTCTCGGGACTAACCTATTGACAAGATGCCACAGAGCCAGTTCCTGTTTTCTGCTATTTTTAGTTTCAGAAAAGTTGTTCTGCAAATATTCTCGGAATGGGGCGATTCGAAAGCCAGAAGTCTTAGAAGTCCTGGAAGCATCCAGAAGTCCCGGAAGCATCCAGAAGTCCCGAAGAGCCCCGGAGGGGGGCACAGGGCTGCCACACCATAGAGTGGTGCCACCACCCCCTGGTTGCCCCACCAGGTGGTGTGGACCCCTGGCCACCCTCTGGCATCTCCCTTTCGCCCATATATACTCCCCGATGCATAAACCCTAGGGGAATCGACCTTTTCCACAAAATATATCCGTAGCTCCGCCCCGCCGCCGACAATTTTCGGGGGACAGATCTATGTTCTGGCACCCTGCCGGGATGGGGAAGTGCCCCCGGAAGCCATCTCCATCGACTCCACCTCCATCTCCATCGCTGTTGCTGTCTCCTATGATGAGCAGGGAGTAGTTCTCCCCCGAGGCTGAGGGCTCTACCGGTAGCTATGTGGTTCATCTCTCTCTCTTATGGTGTGATCTATATGTGATCATGAGCTTTGTAATCTATTTGAATTCGTAGATGTTACTCTTCATCTTTTGGTACCCAAGTGTTTTATTAATATGAACTTTGGAGTCGCCTTGTCCCGCGGTGTGAAGGTGACAGTGTGCACATCGTGTGTGTCTCCTCTTTGAATTGTGGTGTTTGTCTAGTACCTTCTAGGGCGCTCATAGTGACAGCGTGGGGTTAACTAGACATGGGAATGCCTACTTTAAGGAATGCTTTTTGCAGGCCTACGCAATGATTAGTGCTCGTTATCCAACCGGTGAGGGTTAAGAGTAGCATAGTGAAGAGGAGATATTTAGTTATTCAATTATGTGATCATTGCTGAGAGTGTCCACTAGTGAAAGTAGGATCCCTAGGCCTTATTTCCAAGCATTGAAACACCGTTTTCCGCCTGTTCTGCTACATGTTTGCTTGCTGCCATTTTTATTTCAGATTGCTATTATCACTTATTATCATCCATATTACTTGCATTTTACTCTCTCTTCGCCAAACTAGTGCACCTATACAACTGACAATTATATTAGGTGTGTTGGGGACACAAGAGACTTCTTGTATCTTAATTGAAGGGTTGCTTGAGAGGGATATCTTTGACCTCTACCTCCCTGAGCTCGATAAACCTTGGGTAATCCACTTAATGGAAACTTGTTGTTGTTCTACAAACCTCTGCACTTGGAGGCCCAACACTGTCTACAAGAATGGAAGCGTGCGTAGACATCACTTGTCGCCTGATTGGCGGATTCCGGGTCATCCACCTTTTTGTGGGGTCCATGTTTTTTGCCTTTTCCACGCAATTTTTGACTTCCGTGGTTTCGGCGATCTCTGATTGCACCATCAAAACAAAGTGCAATGTGGGTGCAAGCATCTCCTGAGAGGCGGCAAATCCTGTCATGCTTTGGTTATATGCGGTTAATGAATCTTGGTCTTCCCCAGTGTATGAATAAGGTAGATCCGAGCAAAATCCGGGATCAAAGTCGTCTTCCACTAGGCATAGGGCGGGTGGGATAAATTTACTTCCACCACGGAACCCCATATCTTTCGTCGTTAAACCTATGAAAACGTTAGCAGATCCAGTAGGGACGATGCAAGCACTTACCAGGTGATTCCGTGCCGGCATAGAAGATCCATCATCGATGAAGCGTCCGACATTTCCATCAAATTTCAGGCTTTTGACAGTAATCGTGCTGCCGATTCCGCTGAGTATCTCCGCTCGAAACGTGACTCCCGATGCCGCTTGCCCCACGGTGGGTGCCAACTGTTGAGTGTTCTTAGTTAGGTTCATGGCAAGGGGTTCCATAAGCCTGCTGATAGAGTCATGGGTGGAAACATGGGAGAGCCGGAAACAAGGACACGATTTACCCAGGTTTGGTACGTCGCAACTAAGGCAGTGTTCCTACTTCTGCAATCTCAATAAATCAGGGATGAAGCCTGAAGTATACAAAGTGCAATGTGAGTAGGATTTTGCTAACTCGGCGAGGATGAACTTCTCGGCGAACTAGCTTCTAGCTTATTTGTTCGCTCTTGTCTCTTAGGATGCTCCCGTCCGGCTTTATATATATAGCCGGACTAGGTATTACAGGAAGGAAACCTAGAGGACTATGGAAAGTATTCCTATTCTTAGAAATTAAGGCATGCGGTTTCGTCTCTAAGCCGACCATGTATTGGGCCGTGATCTGGATTCTTCTAGAATCTGGGTTCCTGTGCGTCAGATTACTGGGGCTCCCAATGGACTTTACTCCATTACCTGCGGGCCACCCTGGTAATCCGGCCTTTGGCCGATGCCGGATATACCCCTATTTGGCATATATCCGACACAACGGTTCCCGAGCCGTTTTCAGGTCCAACGCTCCACGAATCCTAGACCACACCACCGCAATTGCTCACCGCGCATTGTAGCTCCGGGAAGCGATTTCCTCCACTCCACGCCACATTTAGCCCCGCCACCGCTGCATTAGCGTGATGGAGCCGTAAAGGAACATCACCGTAGGCGCCAACTGAGCTATTGGCTCCCCTCGAAGCCCTACTCCTCCCCTAGCATGTGGCCCAGGCACCATCCTCGCGCGTGGCACGCCCTAGGACAGCTCCAGCGACAGCGGTGATGCCCCGCTGGCCTTCGTCGATCTCCTCCAGCTCGGCATCCAGAAGAGTCTCCATGACCAGCGTGGCAGACCATCACGCGTCGTCGCTACCAGCTTCACCTGGATGTGTGCAACGCCAGGCAGCTGGAGCGCGGCTTACGCGCAGACGAGGAGACGTAGAGGAAGAAGTGGCAGTGGGAAGCCATTGTCGCGTCGCAGTTTGAGCAGGTCGACGCCACCTCCAGCTACTCCTCCTCCAGCTCAGCCGCCTCCAACTGAAGGCGGCGCCACAAACAAGGAAGATGGAGCCCCGACGACTCCAGCTGCCGAGCATTTGCGGCCCTAGTAGATGTAGGGTGCAATGATGAACCCTAGTTCATCGCCGCTTAAATGTGTAATTATTACTTTTGTTTGTAAAATCGGCAAGGAACGGCGACGAACCACCCAATCAATAAAACTTGCAATTTGCAGTTTATGTTTATGGATTCTTCTACGAACCCCACCTCCGTGACCTGTAGAATTAGGCAAAACACGAACTGGAAAATGATTTTTCATTTTCTGGTTTGGGGGCTCTGCTAGAGATGCTCTAAGCTGCTACCCTATGATGAGCCTTGCAAAGCGAGGTTTGGCTACCTATGCACATAGTCTCCAGTGTGCTAATTTCCGGCTTTATTTGCTTCTGTAACATGTACTCCCTCTGTTCCATATTAGATGAATCCTATATAGATGTATCTAGATATATTTTAGTGCTAGATACATCTATTTGAGAGCCATCTAATATGGAACGGAGGGAGCATATGTATTTCCACCGGTTTAGAGCATCTCCACTTACGCCTTTCGATGTGATTATCAATGGTATCATCCGACGATGATTAGACAAGGATAGTGTACGCGTGGAGATCATTGGGTGGGTTAGCACACAGAAAGACATGATTTATATAGCCTCTGATGGATGGGTTAACCTCTAGGGTGGCCCGATCTCACGAATTGACCAAGAACACGATGAACACATGGATGAATGTGAAGAACGAGAACAACGAAAAGGGGAAATCAAAGGGAGGATAAGTCGTGCGAACTAAAGGATTCGATTTCCGGTCAACTAAGCCGCAACGACCGCCTATGGAACAATCAATCAAACCAAACTCACCTTATCGAAAACCAATTCAACACTCGTGGCCGGTCCACCACGCCAATAGAATCTCAAGGGTCAGTTCAGATAGATTGGAAAGACTCCGACTGATTCCCAAGGGGAAAGGACGGATATCACGGTGTAGCCTTGATACGATCCAAATACGAGGTAAGTGGAGTAATCTTGGTACGATTCTATATATACATCATAGGAGTAGCCTCACAAGAGGTACAAATAGCATAGCTCAAATCATACAAATATCATCTCTAACCTAAATATGGTCCAAGGGGTGTCTATTTATAGTCTAGGGGGTAGGTGGGGGAATCACAGGGATTGTTCCCTCAAATCTCTCAGGTGCAGGAACGCAGGCCTGGAGGTCGGCCGGGCAGGATGTCGGGCTGCTCTGTTAGGTGGCCGACCTGGGGACGCGTGAAGGTCGTCCTAGGATGGGCAGGAGGCCGCGCTGCTCTGTTGGGGTGTCGGCCCCGGCACACAAGAAGGCCGACCTAGGACGAGCTGCGGGCCAGGAGGTTCTGTTAGGTTGTCGGCTTGGGGATCGGCCTAACCGGGTTGCATGCTGGGAGTCCTGGCCTTCCTCTTCTTCTTCCTTCTCTTCTTCTTCCTCTAGGCCACCTTCTTGGCCTTCTTCTCTAGCTTATTGGGCATCGTATTGAGCATCTTCTTGAGCTTCTTCGGCACCATCTTGGCCCTCCGATGGGGATCAAACTTTAGCATGCATACGGTATTTCCATGAGGTAGCACATCATTCACCAAGTCACCGAAGGCATAGAAAGAGAGGAGTGAGTTCACCTTATCTTGTATCGCTTTTGCACATGATCTTGTCATGGGACCATTGGGTGTCGATGTAGGGCTTGGTGGAATGAGGTGTGTTGCACCATCCCCCCCCCCCTGGAAAGAGTCGTCCACAACTCATGATCTTCCTCATCACTTGGATATCCATGGACGGGAGAGATATCCTTGATGTTGAATGAGTTATGCACAAGGTACTTGGATTGCGGTATTGTCGGGGGGCTACCCCCGAGTAGGGGTAAGGATGGTGGTAAACAATGCTCAATGTACGGTTTGCCGGGTAGGCGGCTACCCGGGTATCCGGTATCCGGTAGACGCTATTCGGTGGGAAGTACTGAAGGCCAAGAGAAAGTAACAAGTATCAATCTGGATCGACCGGGTAGATCTCGGGTGATCCGGGTAGATGGGAAGCTATCCTACTCGGGCACAAAGTCAATGGAGCCGTTGGAGAATATCCCACGTATCCAGGGGCCGTATCGGCGTGCGGTTCAACTTACTAGGCGCCTGATTATCCGCGGTGAGACGTGGGAACAGTACGGGTGGGCAGCTGTCAAGTCCTGTCACTGACAGGGGGGACAGGAAGTGTCAGTGACCTACTCTGAGAGGCTGACAGGGTGGAGAAGACCTGTCAGCCGAATGGCGTAGAGACTTTCGGCACGGCGTCAGCGGGAACACGGAGGCGTGCGCCGTTTCCATAGTGGTGTTGTCGCATCAAGTACTTTTATGTGTAGAATACTCGCTGGCCACCAGTATATAATGTGGCTAGCCCCCTCCTGCGCGAGGGACGTCGGATCGGAGCGCATTTATTGCGAGACATAGCAGCACACAGAGGAAAAGCAGTAGAAAGAGCTAGGAGCTGGCTACTCGGCTGAGAGTAGGCTAGAGAGGGTTTGTAACTTCGCTACTCGGTCGAGCATTATACAGGGAGATAGGAAGGAGTAGGGGTGTTATCTCCACACAAGGGCCCCAAACCTGGGTAGATTGTGGTGTTTGCAGTGTTCCTGAGCGCGCCTACTTGGCGTGCGATCCCTCCCCGAATACCTACAGCATCCATCGGCCCTAGCTTTAGCCATCCTATGGCATCTTTCTTCTCCACACAACGACAGGTATGTCAAGCTTGTAGGCATTGTTGTTGATGCGCTTGATGATCTTGAAAGTTCCTTCACCTCTTGGCTTGAGCTTGAAGTTGCATTTTTGTGGGAAACAGTCTTTGCGCAGGTGGAGCCAAACGAGGTCACCTTCTTGGAACACCATGGGTTTCTTGTGATTGTTCATCATGGATGCTCGGTGCTTGGAATGCTTATCAAGGGTAGCTCTTATGAATTCATGTAGTTTCTTGATGTATTTGGTGCGCTTTTCGATATCCATGTTCACTTTTTCGCGTAGATGCAATGGTAGGATGTCGAGAGAAATATTTGCATTGAAGTTGTGGACGATCTCGAAGGGGCTTCTCTTTGTATCTTGATGAAGTTCTCGGTTGTAGGCAAAATCGGCATGTGCGATGCATTCTTCCCAATTCTTGAGGTTGGGCTTGATCAAAGCGCGTAGGAGTGAAGATAGTTTTTGATTCACCATTTCGGTTTGGCCATCGGTTTGTGGGTGATAGGCGGTGGATAAAAGTATCTTGACGCCGAGCTTGGCCATCAATGTATTCCAAATGTAGAGGTTTGGGTTGACGTTTCGATCCGATACAATTGTCTTGGACACACCATGTAGACTCACAATTTCCCTAAAAAACAGATTTGCACCATGTGAAACATCGTCCATTCTATTGCATGGAATGGAATGTGCCATCTTTGAGAAACGATCAACAACTACAAAGATTGAGTCCATGTTTGTTTTTGTGCGTGGTGGTGCTAACACGACGTGTGGTGTAGGCAATGGAAAATAAAGACCATGAGGGTTGGAAGTATATTGGCCCAATCTTCACGGATTGTCGCACGAGAGGTGGGGAGATTGGGAGGAACAAGAAAAAAATTGGGGGAAAGAGGGTGTCAAATTCGTGGCAGCCTGGCTCTGATACCAGATGATGGAGGGGTTAATCTCTAGGGTGGCCCGATCTCACGAATTGACCAAGAACAAGATGAATATGGGGATGAACACGAAGAACAAGAAGAACACAAAAGGGGAAATCAAAGGGAGGATAAGTAGTGCGAACTAAAGGATTCGGTTTCCGGTCAACTAAGTCGCAACGACCGCCTATGGAACAATCAATCAAACCAAACTCACCTTATCGAAAACCAATTCAACACTCGTGGACGGTCCACCACGCCAATAGAACCTCAAGGGTCAGTTCAGATAGATTGGAAAGACTCCGACTGATTCCCAAGGGGAAAGGACGGATATCACGGTGTAGCCTTGATACGATTGTCGGATATATACTGAATAGGGGTATAGAAGATGGTAGACAAAAGAGCCGGACTACCAGGGTGGCCTACATGGTAATGGGCTTAGGTCCATTGGGCGGCCCAGTAGTCCGACGCGCAGAAGCCGGATTCTAGAAGAACCCGGATCACGGCCCACGTGATCTGGCTTGGAGGAGGAGACGGATTCCTTACTTTCCAAGTTACAAGTTAAACGTAGTCTTCTAGGTTTCTTATTCTGTAAGCCCTAATCCGGCTATTATATAAAGCCGGACGGGAGATAGATTAGAGAAGTTAAGTTAGACACAAGCTAAAGCTCTACGCAACTCGCCGGGAAGTTCATCCTCGTCGAGTAGCTAGATCTATTCTCTCACACTGTAACCCTGTTATACGGGCTTTAGTCCCAATTAGTGAGAAGTGCAGGAGTAGGTACGCCGTACTGTCGCGACGTACCGAACCTGGGTAAAATCCTGTGTTCTGTGTTACTACGCTATCCCGTTACCCCACGTCTCTACCGTAGTCTCATGGCACCCCAGTCTATGAAAACTACTACGATGTCTCGACAGTTGGCGCCCACCGTGGGGCAAACGACGTCAGGCGTGAAATTCCGATCTGGGATACTCGGCGGAATTGGAAGATCGATCACTGTCGGAAGCTTGGAATTCGACGACGACGTCGGGCGCTTCCTCGACAACGGATCCTACATACCGGCGCAAAACCACCTGGTAAGTGCCTGCGTTTTACCGATTGGATCTGCTAACATCTTTATCGGATTAACCGCGGAGGCAATGGGGTTTTGCGGTGGAAGCAAGTATTTCCCACCCGCCCTATACCCAGTCGAAGACGACTATGATGCCGGATTTTGCTCAGATCGCCGACAAAACAGTGATGCACACTTTATCGGCATGGTGCAATCCGAGATCGCTGAAAACACGGATGACGGAAATCCCGTGCAAGAGGCAGATAACAACCTACCCGTCATAGAGACGGAAGAACCAATACCCGTCACAGAGACGGAAGATCCGACATCCGTCAACCAGACGATGAACTCGGAAACAGAGTCCGTGCTTGCCGCCATAGAGGCGAGATTGGAGTCGGAAACCGGATCGGATAATTTCGACTCCGAAGACGAAGACGATGATGCCTTCGTAAGAAAAGTTAAGTCCTTTCAAGAGGGATTCCATGAAGTGCTAATGGCAAAACCAGCTGATACAACGGGTGCCGACAGCCAGGAAAGCCCTAAACCCCTCCGCCAGTGGAAGAAAGAGAAGACGGAGAAACTTCTCCGATATTCCCTAATGTCAAGGAGATGACAGAGGATGAACCTGTCAAAAAACCTCCTTCTTCCAAGAAAAAGCACCGTGCTTCTAAAAAACTCCAGTACAAACTCCGGAAGAAAAAGTCAGCTGATCTCGCTGATGAAAACCTGGAAGTTGGAGATATTAGTGGCACAAAGCCCGCGGAAAAGAAATCTAAGGAAATTACCGCTCCACCAATGACAGAACTGGAAGAGCAAGAACTATTACAAACTCCAGTGGGACCCAATGAACCCCCTGAGATGCTGGAAGCCAGGAGACAAGCTTTCCAACGGCAACAGCAACATCTGCTTAGATCTCGGCAACATCTCCAACAAACCCATAATGACATCAAAGTCATGAAGGAAGAAATAGAGGAGTACGAGAGAAAGCATAGATCTGCCTTAAAACCTACTAGGTTACCCGGAATTGCAAAACCGGAAGAACTGCCGCCGAAAGAAAGGTTTTATAACCCATCTTGGCAAAAGCAGTTAAATGGCAAAGATGCCAAGGGCGAGCCAATATACAAAACCGCAGCAGAAAACGCGGAAGCAGCGTTCGCCATCCTAAACAATGATCTGTACTCCAACGGGGAAAAACTCCAAGGGGTGTATGCTTTCCTAGGAAAAGCATTACAGCAGCAACAGCGAGGCCAAGAACGATCGGGGAGGCTGCATGATAATTCCGCCCTCTGCAAAACGGTTACTTGCGCTGCTGGAGCACCTGGACCGGAAGAACCCGGAGATTCGGATAAAAAAGAGGATCCGAGAAAAGACAAGAAAAACCCCGACAACCGGGACGCAGCGTCTAGAACCGGACCTCATCTCCCGAAAGATGGATATAAACCACACGATCGGGAAGACAAACACCGGAATGACGGCAAAATAATGCCACCTCCGAGAAACCCAGCTGAAAAAGCCGGAAGATATGATACACCTCACAGACGTGAAAGATCTCGGACACCGCCTAAAGATAAGGAAAGGTACAGGAGCAGGAATCCACCTAATCCCAGGGGGCGTGACAACGGAAGAGATAGAGATAACCTCGGAAAAGCGCGTCCGCGCAACAATGGAAAAGAAAGGAGTAGATCCCCTTCTGTCCATTCAGCCGGGAGATATTCTGCACATATTGATAGAGCAGAAAAGGATGATCTATACTTTGGTCCTAAGTGTTTTACTGACAGGATCCGAAGGATAACCCTACATTCTGGCTTCGCCAAAGTTGGTCCAACCTACCAAAAATATACCGGCAGTACAAACCCGGATACCTGGCTTTCAGATTATTACACAGCCGTCCAAATCAACAATGGGACAGACCTGGAAGCTGTCAAGTTTCTTCCCCTAATGTTGCTAGACGGAGCCAGAGATTGGATTAATGGTTTACCATCAAGAACTGTCGACGGTTGGGATGATATGGCGAGAGTATTTACTCAGCATTTTCGGGGAACATACAAACGCCCAAATAGCATCAACCAGCTGAACCGTTGCACCCAATTTGAAGACGAACCATACGTGGATTTCATCTCCAGATGGACTGCAATGAAGAATAGTTGCTCTGGAGTAACTGACGTACAAGCAATGCATGCTTTCGTCAATGGCCTAAAACCCGGACTTGTACCGTTCATGGTCGGTTCTAAAAAGCACAAAGATCTCGGATCTATGCTTACAACCGCTAATGAGCATGCTGCAGCCGAAGACGATATCAGAGCAAGGGGAGGCAATATTGAGTCACTGATACTGGCCAAGAAAACACCCCGTTCTGATAAAAAAGGAACTCCGGAGTCAACAACAAAGCCCAATGAGGTTAACATAGCCTTTGGAGGAGAAAAGGTGAACAAATGGAAAGGCCGCAGTCCAGATCCAATCAATTACACTCCCGAAGAATGGGAGAGAATTAAGTCGGAACCCTGCGTCCACCACTCTCAGTTTGGGAAACCAACCCACACAAACGCGCAATGCCGGCTAAACAAGCATATGAAAGGCAATGCAGGATCCGGAAATAAAGGGAAGGGTTCCAAGAGGAAACCTGCCAAACAAAAGCCAGAAGCTGAAAAAGAAGACAGTGAATCGGACACTGATGACAAAATCCAGGAACAGCAGCGAAAAGGCGAACCCAAATTTCCGAGAGTTGATGGAGAAGCAATGTTAACTTTCCTAGCAACCCC
The DNA here is from genome assembly GCA_028641055.1 of Alopecurus myosuroides. Classification (NCBI taxonomy): domain Eukaryota; kingdom Viridiplantae; phylum Streptophyta; class Magnoliopsida; order Poales; family Poaceae; genus Alopecurus; species Alopecurus myosuroides. The sequence goes on along the minus strand of CM054058.1, from coordinate 435,458,103 downwards.
GTCAGCAAAGGTGGCCAAAAGGACACTTCGAGAAATAAACGCGGTTGTTCCTGCAACCCCAAAATTCTTGAAGTACTCCAACACACCGATAATCTGGGATCAGTCAGATCATCCCGGAAATATCCCTGAACCCGGCACACAAGCTCTTGTTGTAAGCCCTATTGTTCAAAACACTAGGCTAAGAAGAGTGCTGATGGACGGAGGATCCAGCATCAACATAATGTACCTGGATACACTGAAACACTTGAAGATATCCGAGTCCCAGCTCAACTACAGCAATATACGCTTCCACGGCATTGTTCCTGGCAGGCAAGCACGATCCCTAGGAGAAATTTCCCTAGATGTCACCTTCGGAGATAAAGATCACTTCCGGCAGGAAAAAGTATCCTTCGAAGTAGTGCCGTTCGAAAGCGTGTATCACGCAATACTCGGACGTCCGGCTTTCGCCAAATTTATGGCAAGATCTTGCTATATCTACAACAAGCTGAAGATGCCAGGACCCAAAGGAGGAGTAATCACCATTGCCGGTGATTTCAAGCTGGCAAACGAGTTGGAGAAGCAAAACGCCCTTTGCGCTCAAAGAGTTATAGCTCAGGAAGAACTGAAGGAGTTAGCCAAGGAGGTATCGCCGAAAGAAATGCCGGCAGGAAAAGAAACTCGGAAGCCAATAGATAGCTTCAAGGCGTCCGAGAATACAAGACAGGTAATCCTAGATCCCAAAGATCCGACAAAATTTGTCGTCGTAGGGACTGGGATGACCGACAAATAGGAAGGCGAGCTCATCAAGTTCCTCCGTGAGAACTGGGATATTTTCGCCTGGTGTCCAGCTGACATGCCAGGCGTACCCAGGGAACTTGCTGAGCACCAACTCAAGGTTATTCCCGGATCAAAACCCGTCAAACAAGGTCTCCGTCGATTTGACGGAAGAAGACGGAAGGCTATTGGCAAGGAAATTATCCGGCTTTTAGCAGCGGATTTCATCAAGGAGGTAATCCATACTGACTGGTCCGCAAATCCGGTATTAGTACCGAAGAAAGACACAACTGCCCTCAGAATGTGTATAGATTACACAGGATTGAACAAGTTGTGTCCGAAAGATAGGTTTGCGTTACCGCGAATCGATCAAATAATAGACGCCACTGCAGGCTCTGAGCTTTTATGCTTTTTGGATGCATACTCCGGGTACCACCAAATACGCATGAAAAAGGAAGATCAAATCAAGACTTCTTTTATAACCCCGTACGGGACGTACTATTACGTAACCATGCCTTTTGGCCTGAAGAACGCAGGTGCAACCTACCAGCGTTGCATGCAACGCTGTTTGCATAGTCAAATTGGCAGAAACTTCCATGTTTACGTGGACGATATTGCCGTCGTAACCAAGGAAAAAGATACACTCCTTGAGGATTTGCGAGAAACCTTCGAGAATTTGCGCACTTACAAGATGAAGTTGAACCCATCTAAGTGCGTATTCGGGGTCCCCTCAGGAAAACTTCTGGGTTTCATCGTTTCCCACAGAGGAATAGAAGTTAACCCGGAAAAGATCAAGGCAATCTTGAACATCTCAAAGCCTACATGTGTAAAAGATGTCCAAAGATTGACGGGTTCCGCTGCAGCCGTCAGCAGATTTATTAGTCGGCTGGGGGATAAAGCCTTACCACTCTACAAACTGTTAAAGAAATCCGACAAGTTCGAATGGACAGAAGAGGCCGATGCAGCGTTGGCCCAGTTAAAAGAAACCTTGATGAACGCTCCCATCTTGGCATCTCCCAAAGACGAAGAACCCATGTTACTATACCTTACGGCTACTAATCGGGTTATTAGCGCGGTAATCGTTGTGGAACGGACAAAAGAAGAGCAAAGCATACCAGATCAACATCCGGTATACTACATAAGCGAAGTTTTCTCCGAATCCAAACAAAGATACCCGCACTATCAGAAACTGGCATATGGCGTATTTTTTGCATCCAGAAAGCTGCGCCATTACTTCCAAGGACATTCTATAACAGTGGTATGTAAAGCACCACTAGGGGATATTATAAACAATGCGGAGGCAACCGGCCGAGTAGCTAAATGGGGCATCGAGCTGGCAGCTTTCGACATTAAGTACCAGCCAAGAACGGCAATAAAATCCCAGGTTTTGGCAGATTTCGTCGCCGACTGGACAGAAGCAATGGAAAATACACCGATGCCAGAATCCGAGTACTGGATCATGCACTTTGACGGATCCAAGATGAAGGAAGGAGCTGGAGCCGGCGTAGTTCTAAAATCTCCCAAGGGAGACACAATGGAGTATGTATTGCAAATACACTTCAACGCCAGTAATAATGTGGCAGAATACGAAGCTTTGCTTCATGGCTTGCATATTGCAAAAGAAATAGGGGTAAAACGCATCTTGTGCTATGGAGACTCGGATTTGGTACAGCATCAGCTCAACCAAACCTGGGACGCGAAAAGCCCTATAATGGCCGAATATCGGAGAACGGTGGATGAGTTTGCCATCTGCTTCTTCGGGTTCGAAGTCCTTCACATAAAAAGGGAGGAAAATTGGAACGCGGATGCGTTAGCCCGCATGGGATCAGAGAGAGTAAAAACTTTACCACCAGGGGTATTCGTCCAGCATTTGCATGAACCGTCCATAAAAGGTGGAGACGTTGATTACCCTCTAGCATCTGAAACAATTGAAGTCATGCTCGTTAAACCGGATTGGACAATCCCGTACTTAAACTTCTTAGTCAATCAGAAGTACCCGGAAGGAGCAGACGAGGTCTTGCAAAGGCAAATACAGCGTCGATGCAAAGGATACGTGGTGATCAACGACCACTTGTATAAGCGCAGTACTTCCGGAATTTTTCAACGGTGTATTTCACCAGAAGAAGGAAGAGAAATACTGGAAGAAATCCATGCCGGCGATTGCGTACATCATGCTCAATCAAAAAGCATAGTCAAAAAAGCATTCCGGGCGGGGTTTTTCTGGCTAACAGCCAAGACAGACGCCGAACGCATAGTGAATACGTGCGAAGGATGCCAATATTACGCCAAGCAGACCAATTTGCCGGCCCAAGCACTTAAAACTATCCCTATCACATGGCCGTTTGCGGTCTGGGGGCTGGATATGATGGGACCGTTCAAAACTGCAAGAGGTGGACTTACACATCTACTCGTAGCGGTAGATAAGTACACAAAATGGGTGGAGGCTAAACCCATCAAAAAGCTGGACGGCGCAACTGCCAGAAATTTCATTATTGATTTAGTAATGAGGTATGGCGTCCCACACAGCATAATAACTGATAACGGGACGAATTTCTCCATTGGAGAGTTGGCAAAATACTGCCAACAAACGGGAATTCGCTTAGATCTTGCATCTGTGGCACACCCGCAATCTAATGGACAGGTTGAAAGAATGAACAGTTCAATCCTGCAAGGAATACGCCCAAGACTCGAAACTCCTCTCCATAGAGCAGCTGGAGCATGGGTAGAAGAGCTACCTTCCGTGTTATGGAGTATTCGAACGATGCCAAATAGGTCAACCGAGCAAACCCCGTTTTTCCTGGTTTACGGTGCGGAAGCTATTCTTCCAACGGATATGATCCATGATAGCCCAAGAGTGCAGATTTTTGAAGACTCAGATGCCGAGGAAGCACGACAGGATGCCGTCGATCTCTTAGAAGAGGAACGAGAACTTGTACTTCAAAGATCCGCCATCTACCAGCAAGGTTTACGGCGTTATCACAGTCGGAAAATCAGGCATCGTTCTTTTAAAGAAGGTGACTTAGTGCTGAGATTGGTGCAGAAAAGGAAGCACAAATTAGCCCCAGTATGGGAAGGACCATTTGTCATCAGTAAAGCCATGAAGAATGGATCATACTATCTTGTTGACATTCGAGATACGGAGGACGACCCCGAGAAGCCGAATCGCAAAAGAAAGAGAAAAATAGATGATGAACTAGGAGAGACAAATAGGCCTTGGAGTATCCAGCAATTACGTCCCTTCTATACTTAGTTCAATTTCTATGTAAACATCTTTGAGATCATGAAATAAAGTTGTCGGAATTCATATTCATTATAAGTACAAAATATTTCCGCCTCATCTATTTCCCAATGATCTTACAAATACTCAATGTTAACCCGAATTGTGCCTGCGTGCTCGGTGTTTAAAAGCTGAATGATTCGGCCTGTTCAAGGTTAAAGGAAACTCGGATTGTGCCTGCGTGCCCAAGTTTCAAAATAGTTCCTTGTTTTCTCTAAGTTTTATCTGATTGTGTATGTGTTGGGTTACTGAAACTAGTCAGTAAAAATGCTTCTAGCATAATCCATGTTTTTGAGTTTTTAAAACTATTTGGTTCGTCCCCAGTTACTCAACATGACGATACATATTGCTAATTGAGCCATTTTTAAACACTAGAGCAGTTAAAACACAGATGCCAGATTACTTAGAAGATAAAGGAACAGCCAAACCCGGAAAAACTTTGCAAGAAGCTTGAAATTGCAAAAGGCGGAGTTCTTGTTCCGACAAATGACATAGAAGCATTACAATATGAATTACATTGTAAAAAAGCTACTATACACATCCATCATCCAGGTCAAGTGCGCCCCCTTAAACTTCTGAGTCTTCATCACTGCTATCATTCTCGGGGGCTGCGGGCACTTCTTCTTCCGGATAAGTAATGGAGATATTCACCATGGAGGCAATCTGAGTGGCGTGGCCTTCAACTTCATTAAAGATCGCATTTATTTGTGCTTCTGTACATTCTTGAGGAATACCGGATGCTACACGCCAGGATTTTGCATCAGGGTAGTGTAAGCGCATGAGGCCAAGTGCCATTCGCGCACCACCCCGTGCAGCAGAGCGAAGGAAAGATTCCTTCGAATTTGCTACCTCCATGATGGCATCCGGAAGTCGGTAAACTTCTGAAGATTGTATACTACTTGTGGGCAGGAATTTATTAATTAAATGCATTCCTGCATTTCTGATTGAATTCCATATCTTCCCAAAGGCCCGGATTTTTTCAGTCCGAGAAATTCCAGGAAAATTTCCTGCTTTTTTGACAAAAGCAAAGATTAGAGAATACAAGAAATATGACATGAAAGAATTGGTAAAAGAAGTCAACTTACCAAGAACCGCGTCAATTTCATCGCCCTCTTTCATACGAGGGAATAGCATACTTTCTAAATCATTGATAATAGATTTATCCTCTACTGCCTGCAAAGAAGCCTTGGATTGCGCAATCCCAAGGGCTAGATTACTGGCTTCCAGTTCTTCTCGAACTTTTGAAAGTTCTCTTTGAAGGTTGGAGTTTTCTTCACGAAGTTGAGAAAAATAAGCAGCGTTTGTTGTGAGCTTCTTGGCTTTGGTTAAAGCAGCTGAAAAGCAGGGACAAAATAATCCGACATTACGGCAAGATCTAGCAATGATTTTCCAGCAAAAATCAATAAACACGAAGTAAAATACCGGTGGCTTTTGATAATTGCTTTTGAGACGACGCCAGTTCGTTGCTTTTTGACTCAATAACAGATTGAAGTGTTTTTACTTCTCTGCTTTTGAGGCTAAGTTTTTTCAAAACTTCCAAGTTTATGGCATCTGCGGAATGCTGAAACATGGAAATGAAAGCCAGATGCTTAAGTTTGAACAAGCATACAAAGAAGCATTAAGAAGAATTTAGGGTTTCAACTTAATGCTTGGGGGCTAGAAGTATTACCTGGCTCATTTCTCGCAAGTCAGCCAAGGTCTCCTTGAATTCCCTGGCATATTCCATGAAAAGAATTCCAACATGGTGAAGGCCATCGTGTATGACCTGACGGGGCGAGAATGCGATATTATTGCGGATAACTAATCCATTTTGTGGCCAGGGGTGAACAAGAGGCGCAGGAGCAAAAAATTTCTTAGCTTCCGGACGAATATATCCGAGGTCGTCGAAAGGCTCTTCTTTCACCCGGATATCATCCGAAGTAGGAATGGATTCGTTTCCAGCAGGTGATCGAAAATTTCCGCCCATTGGCGTATTCGTTCTCCCCCTTTTACCCGTAGCTGCAGAAGGAAATTCTTCTTTGATAGTAGTTTGCCTCTTGCGCTTTTGGTTGTTGTAAAACTCGGCATGTATTTTGCTGATTTCAGCATCAGAAGCAAGATCATTTTCTCCAAGTTCGTCAAACTAGGAAAGAATTAACAGTATGTTAAAAAATGAAGAGAGAAGATAATCTGAGGAAACTCAGAAACAAGGGAAGGAAAGTACCTTAGGAACCAGATTTTCCGCATGATAAATGGCTAGACTTTCCTCAATCTGGCTATCGGCGGCAACTATCTGATGAAGGCGTTCTATAAAATCCTTCTTGCTAAAGGACCTATCTGTTCCTCTCATGCTATCTTCCGGTCCCATGTACTCGCAAAGAAGTCGGGAACGAAGGGATAAAGGTTGTACGCGACGTCCAAACCAGCATAAAACGATATCCTTCCAAACCAAAGGTGGTTGAGAAGAAGAAAGTTTGGCAATGCGCCGCTTTATTTTCATCAGGTTTTCAGGCAAATCCTCTGTTACTGCCAATGTCCAACTATCGCAAGGAGTAGCGGCAGAATCAACAAAGGGAGGAATTCCGGTTTCTCTGCCGGGGAACGGAATGTCTTGGTGATAAAAGAAAGAACCTAGCCAAGATTGGTCAGGTTTTGGCATTCTTATCTTTGGATACCATTCTTCCCTAAAGTTTCTAAGGGTAAAAGATACGGTCCCGCAGATGGGCGAAACACCATTTGTAATGTTATGTTTTACCTCAAAACAATAATGCCAGAAGTCTAAATTGGGAGTTATTCCAAGATACCCTTCAAAAAGAGCTTGGAAACTAGCTAATTGAAGGATGGAATTTGGAGAGATATTATGTGGTTGAACACCATAAAAGTTGAGGACGTCTAGGAAAAAGGCGGAAGGGGGAAAACCCATACCTCTCGTGATATGAGAGGTAAGGAGGACACGTTCTCCTTCCTTTGGCTTGGGCTCTGGCTCATCCTTCGAGATCCGCCATTTGCCTTTAACTATTAATCTATCCCTTGACATCCGACGAAGGAGGACGAGTGAAGTATTACTCTGATTCCAATTTCCGACAAATTCTGCTTCGTCAGCTCCGGTGGAGAAGCGCTCAGTACCACGGGAGTGAGTCTTGACCCTCGCCGGTTCTGAAGCAAACGGCGGAGTTGTTGTGGCGCTTGGGCCCGCGACGTCCGCGGCGGCGGAAGCGTTTCCTCCGCCCGCCGCGGATACCGTGGTCTTTTCCGGCTCGCTGCCGGCATGCTTGGGCGACCCTAGCTGTGGATCTAGGTCGCCCAAAAGTTCGTCGATGGAGGCGCGAGCCGGTGAGGACGACGGAGAGGCCATCTTCCTGGGTGATGTGTGTGCGCTCCGGCGTGCGAAAAGCTCGTCGGGGCAAGGTCTCGTTCTCGCTCTCAAGCTCGCGTTCGCAACAATGGTGAGGGCAGTGAGGGAGTGAAGAAGATTGCCGATGGGGACGAGGACGGCTATTTATAGCCTGAAAACCTCTAGATACGTGCCAACGGCTCTTTTGACCATTGGATGTTCGACGCGTGTCGCTCGCCGGAAAATCCGGGAAACGGAACGACAGAGGAATGATGGCTATCTCCTCGTTTCTCGTGAGAATCTGTCAGAGATACGTTGCAGGGTTTCCCGCGTGAAACCAAGCGCCGCTTGCGTCAGCATGATTAAGGCGCTGATGTCATAAGTTCCTTTTCCGCGAAGGATCGCGAGAAGAAAAGCCGGATTTTCATAGTTCCGAGTTTTGTGTTACCATCTCCTTCAAAAGGAAAGAAGAAAGAATCAAGACTGCTGAATCAAGTTTTCCCGGATAAAACGTATTGGACGAAAGACGGAGAATCGGAGTTTTGATCCTTCCTGGGGGCTACTGTCGGATATATACTGAATAGGGGTATAGAAGATGGTAGACAAAAGAGCCGGACTACCAGGGTGGCCTACATGGTAATGGGCTTAGGTCCATTGGGCGGCCCAGTAGTCCGACGCGCAGAAGCCGGATTCTAGAAGAACCCGGATCACGGCCCACGTGATCTGGCTTGGAGGAGAAGACGGATTCCTTACTTTCCAAGTTACAAGTTAAACGTAGTCTTCTAGGTTTCTTGTTCTGTAAGCCCTAATCCGGCTATTATATAAAGCCGGACGGGAGATAGATTAGAGAAGTTAAGTTAGACACAAGCTAAAGCTCTACGCAACTCGCCGGGAAGTTCATCCTCGTCGAGTAGCTAGATCTATTCTCTCACACTGTAACCCTGTTATACGGGCTTTAGTCCCAATTAGTGAGAAGTGCAGGAGTAGGTACGCCGTACTGTCGCGACGTACCGAACCTGGGTAAAATCCCGTGTTCTGTGTTACTACGCTATCCCGTTACCCCACGTCTCTACCGTAGTCTCATGGCACCCCAGTCTATGAAAACTACTACGATGTCTCGACAACGATCCAAATACGAGGTAAGTGGAGTAATCTTGGTACGATTCTATATATACATCATAGGAGTAGCCTCACAAGAGGTACAAAGAGCATAGCTCAAATCATCCAAATATCATCTCTAACCTAAATATGGTCCAAGGGGTGTCTATTTATAGGCTAGGGGTAGGTAGGGGAATCACAGGGAATATTGCCTCAAATCTCGCAGGTGCAGGAAAGCCGGCTTGGAGGCCAGGATGGCCTGTTGGGTGGCGGCCTAGGGACGCAGGAAGGCCGGACTAGGCCGGGTAGGAGCTCGGGCTGCTCTGTTGGGGTGCTGTCTTGGGGACACAGGAAGGTCGGCCTAGGCCGCGCTGCAGGCCGGGAGGCTCTATTAGGGTGCCGGACTGGGGGCAGACCTGGCCGGGTTATAGGTCGGGATTCCTATCCTTTCTCTTCTTCTTCCTAGGAGCCACCTTCTTGGCCCTCTTGTCTAGCTTCTTGCGCGTCGTATTGAGCATTTTATTGAGCTTCTTGGGCACCGTCTTGGAGCTCCGATGGGGGATAAAACTTTGAGCACGCATAGGGTATTTTCATGAGGTAGCGCACCATTCACCAAGTCACCAAAGGCATAGAGAGATAAGAGTGAGTTCACCTTATTTTGTAACGTCTTTGCACGTGATCTTGTCGTGGGACCATTGGGTGTCGATGCAGGGCTTGGTGGAATGAGGTGTGCTACATCAGCTTCAGACCCTGGGAAACATCATCCGGTAATAGGCCTACGCGTTGTTTGTGGCTACGTCTTATTCTATATGCTCATAAGGGAGTAACAGATGTGTCGGCTCTTCTTTAGTTGTGTCTAGCTCGTAGAGATTCTGCCCTCTTGGGGCGCCTTATCCCTCCTAATATAGGTGGAAGCGGTCGGCTTACATGTAGAGTCCTAATTGGATATAAACTAGTCCGGATTCCACTCCAAGTAGGATAACAGTCCGGATGCTACTGAGACTCCTTGTGTTGGCATGTTGGGCCACCTCCCATGGCGGGCCACAGCCTAACTCCGTGTGGATGCCTGTGTCCCATATCCATGACAGTCCCACCAATAGCGACCCCAATATCCCTATTGGGTACGCTGGCACAATATCCCCACTCCCCCACGGAGTGACCCAATAGCGGTGAAGTTCTCGAATGGGACCAACCCCGCGTCCGGCAAGCCCGCCTCGGCCCCTGTTTGTTGGGTCGCTGCCGGGCACCGGAAAAGCGCGCCACGTAGGATCCTGTCCGAAGGGCCGCTGTGGAAGTAACACGACGCATTCCAACGCAAGTTCGTGCGGCGACTAAGTTCCGGTATGCGTGTTTTAATGGCGCAGCGGTTCCCTGGTGGACGCAGAAGCGAAGCGACGCGTCGAGTCCGCCTGAGCACGTGTACGAGATGCAACGTCTAAACCAGGCGGTGGAGAACATGCATCGTTGGCGTCAATGTCATGGCATAGGAACCAGTGCTCGGCATTAATGGCCGCCACCCAACCCCGCTGCTCCGCTCGGCTTTAAAACGGGGCGCATGCCTCTCTTCTCTTCACCACCCTCCTCTCCTCTCCTCTCTCCCAGGCTTCATCGCCACAATATAACTGGCATCCGGTTGAACCTCAGGAGGCGGAGTAGCTTTGCCGCTGCGAGCACGGTGAGGCCATGCTACGACGTCGCGAGGAGATGCTCCGCCATGAGCATATGGGGCACAACCACGGCGAGCAGGTGGAGCGCGACCGCGACAACTAGTTCCACGAAGAGATGTGCCGCGAGGAGGCGGCGCACATGGAGCGCGAGCGGCATGCGGCATTCATGTCGCTTCCTCCATCGTCACCACCGATAATGGTCCATGAGGCGCGGCAGCTCATGCGTGACACTTTTCCGAAACTAGGGGAAGTGGAAGTTTCGAACGAGAGACAGTTGCACGACAGGAGGGCGGCCATGGAGTACGCGTCGGAGCCGAGTTTTCAATACGGCGCTCAGCCATAAGAGGAGGAAGTGGAAGATTGAAACGAGACGCGGTTTCTCGGCACACATGCGGCTCTCAAGGCTCGGGTCTAGCACCGCTAGGGTGGCGAACCATTCCGGAAAGGCCGCGACCCCAAGAGACATGCAAGTTCCTCGAGTCCGCCACCACAGCCAAGCGACGGACGTCGAAGGCACCTCCGTCGTGCACCGTCGCAACCAAGCGACGGACGTCGATGACACCTCTGTCGTGTGCTGGCGTTAAACATAGATCTATAAATTAGGTCCTAGTTTAAACCTCGTTAAAATTTAGGAAATTTCTATTGCGTTTGTTAGGTTTCGTTCAAATGGCAAAGAAAAAACGCCGGTTCCTTTGCATTTTCTGGTTAAATGTTTTTAACCCTCCATTGGGACATGCGGGTGGGACGCGGCGTCCCCAATAGGGAAGCAACGTGTGCTAGCGCCCCCAATAGCATGTGCAAACAACAAGTGTCGGAGACTCTATTGGGAGCGTCGGTGGAGATGATTTTATACCGGCTTCGTCTTAATATATTGAAGCAGTGCTCGCTGCATTCAGTCAAAAAAATTGTCGGTCCGTCCCGCCTCCTACGACCCTTCAGGTCTTAGAGGTGTGGCGGACCACGGCCCATCTCTGGCGGGTGGTTTTCCAAATGGTGAGTCGGTGGGTATATCCTGACGTCAGAATAAGATCCTCCCTAGCATATCCCTGCTCCGGTGGTGTGTCTAACGCCGGCTGAGTGTGTGTGGAGTATCCAACGGGTCTTTTGGGATCCGGTCGTTTTCGATATTCACTGGTATGGTTGGTATGGTTGTAGGTTTGTCTCTCCCGATCTAGTGGTCTCTTAACTTGTGATGGTTGTTGATATCGTGTGTTAGTCCTTTTGGGGTTTAGCACAATGACTTCTGGTCTGACAAGATTTATTATGACAAGATTTCTCTGAATCCGGTGATGCATGGGCGAGGACGGCGGCGCGCCTTTGACTCATTCCAGTGCTTGTAGCCGTCGCTAGGTGGTTAAAAGACTATTTGTAATTTTTACCGTATTACTTTTAGACTCCTCCTTTGTACGGTTGTTTGTACATTGGTGAATGTTTGCAACAGGATACATCTTAAAATATATCTGCACATGATATTTTGGACAATTTCTTTCTAAAAATCTTAACAAAAAACTATTTTGCTTGAATTTTGAAAAAATAATATTATATGACTTTGATGACTAATAATGGAGTTAGTAGTACTCCCTCCGATTCATAAAAAGTGTCGCTCACTTTGTACTAAGTTAGTATAAATTTTATACTAAGTGAGCGACACTTTTATGAATCGGAGCGAGTATCATATATATGTACATTCACGTAAATTCTTATACTCCCTCCGATCCATATTTAATGGTCGCTAAATCGGATGTATCTAGACATATTTTAGTGCTAGATATATCCGATTTAGCGACCATTAATATGGATCGGAGGGAGTAGTATAATCTAGGTCGCGTTTCCCTTTCAAGTCTGTTCACTTCGCCAACGCGAAATCATGACGGATGAACGAGTTTGATCCAGACATCCAGTGCCAAAAGGAACAACCGCTCTGCTACTCGAAGACATGCTAGAATGGATCGCCTAGCTTGATGACCAACGTGCTTGCGCAGGGTAACACGTTATTGGCCGTCCGAGTTGCACGCTGAGATGGACAGATGACAGAGAGATTATAGCAAATCTGAGCCATGGAAGCAAACAAGGCAACGTTATGCTTGGCCGCAACTACATTGAGACCGATGGGTTCAGATTTCAGGCTCCATTTCGACGCTTTCTTAAAATAGAAACAAAAGGGCTGAATCCAACATTTCAATCCTGAAGCAAACGGAATCATTTCAGCGTTGGGACAAGGGAGGCTTGCATCATGGCAACGGTGAACATTGTGAAAAAAAAATCCATGCTGTCATTTCAGTAATGACATCGCATTTCCACATTCTCATTCTGGGGGCATCTCGCTTCATTTCTTCAGAGCTGAGATGTTCAGATACTTGCCATTTCGGATTTTAGGCTTAATTTCAACATTTCCACTTTTTTCATCTCATTTCAGTCCCGACATCAGATTAACAAGATTGTACTGCTTATTATGGGCAAAATCCATCTTATTTCAATACTGACATCAGATTAACAAGATTGTACTGCTTATTAAGAAGAACCTAAAAGATAGAGACAACCCATCTCCCTGACATTGGAGATGAGCTGCAACTAAACAACTCAATGCTGCCTAAGCAACAAAATTATGCTGATCTCCTAAATAACTACTCTAATGCTGTCATGCACAACCCAGCAGAGACTTATAATATTCTACTGTAGCTTAAAATTGTAGAAGGCACACCAAAAGGAAAAACACAAACACATAAATCATGAGATGCAATTCTTCACCACTCCCCTTAAGCAACTGATCCTTCTCTTCCATGTCATGCTCATGCATGCCCTCGCGAAACAATCTTGTACTTGCCGGTCAGTTGTTGCTGCACCAACAAAATGCACAAATCCAACCAAAAAATCGCATATCAGATTGCTGAATTCAGTTTCTCCATACCAACTAACCAATACTAGTAGTGAAAGAAAAGAAATGTAAGATCGTACCTTCTCCCAGATCTTGGTGTGCTCCAAGCAGAAGCCAGCGACGATGGCGCCGCCCTTCTCCTCGCGGTACTCGATGCTCAGGCCTCCATTGAGGCCGCAGGAGACGTGGAACCCAAGGTCACACTTGGGCTGGGAGCACTCGAGCGCGCAGCCCCTGCTGCTCTCGCAGAGGTAGCACTGCTTGGTGAACCGGCGGCTGGGCACGAGGGAGCAGTCGATGGCATCGCGGCCGTCCGGGTCCTGGAAGAACACCTCCGGCACGAGCAACGCGCACTCGATGTGCGCCCACGCCCCTTCTGTGGTCCGCTTCATGGCGCCGCCTCTCCCCGGGCAGAGGCGACATGGCGGGCGTGCAGGCTTGCCCTTCTTCGCGATCCCCTTGTGGGAGCAGAGCGAGCAGAACCAGTCGCCGTCGGGGATGGACTGGCACAGGGGGTTGCCGTAGCATGTCGCGTGCACCATGAGGTCGCACCCGTCACAGAACACGATGGGGTCGAACTGGTCGCCGTCGGTGCTCCGGCACACCGCGCAGAGCACCCCATCGTCATCCTCTTCTACCACAAGAGCATCTTGCTTTCGCTCCCAAGCCAATTTATTTTCCTTCTTGGGCTCCTCGGGTGCTTCCGCTGCCGCTTCAGGATCAATAGCTTGCTCTGGTGTTTTGGCCACTTCAGCTTCAACTTCAGACTGTTTGACATTGACCACGTTGGAGAATTTTTTGCAGTGTACACCACTCGCTTGCTCGAATGACTTGAGCTCTTCAGCTTGAACTTCCGAATGTTTGCCATTGACGACATTGGGAAGCTTCTTACAAAGCAGATCACTAGCTTGCTCGAATGTGTCGAGCAATTCAGCCTGAACTTCAGAATCTTTGCGGTTGACGACATTGGAAAGCTCCTTGCCGTGTACATGACTCACTTGCTCGAATGTGTTGAGCACTTCAGCTTGATCTTCAGATTGCATGCCAGTGATGACATCGGAGAGCTTCTTGCAGTGTAGATCACTCGCTTTTCTTGCAATGTTTGCTCTGCGGGATTTCGTGACCACCTGATCCTTGAGCTCATTGGGGTTGCCGGGCATCTCGGACGCCTCAGCTCTTGGACAGTCTGCACCACCATTCGCCACTGCAGGATTGATGGCGCCGCCGGGTTTAACAGATCCTTCAGGCATGGCTTCTTTGGCAGCAGCGACACGATCCCCATCTGACTTCATTGATGGCGACGGGGAGGGCGGGATAAACTGCGACATCACGCGCTTATTGGCCGGTAGGCAAACAGGGAACAGAGCGGAAGCGTCCTCCGGGGCAGACGGTGACGAGACGCCCTTATCGGCCGTGACGGGGAGAGCGACGACGGCGCCCTCCCGGCGCGATGGCACTAGAACCCGCTGCTTTGTCGGGACGGAGAGAGCAGGGACTGCCCGCTCCGGTAGCGACGGCACCAAGACCCGCTGCTTGGCAGGGACGGAGGGTGCAGCAGCGGCGTCCTCTGGGAGAGACAGCGCCTGTGCGCGCTTCTTCGCCTGGACGGATGGAGCAGCGTTGGTGGCATCTGGGCATGACGGCACCTGAACGCGCTGCTTTGCCGGAACAGAGGAAGCAGAGAAGGCGCGGTCTTGGCACGACGGCACCAGGACGCGCTGCTTAGTCGGTACAGAGTGATGAGCAGCGGCGACCTGCGTGGACGACGGCGCCTGGACGCGCTTCTTCACCGGGGCGGTGGGTGGAGCAGCGGCCTCCTCCGTGGCCGACGGCGCCTGGACGCGCTTCTTCGGCGGGGCGGTGGATAGCGCAGCGGCCTCTTCCGTGGCCGACGGCGCCTGGACGCGCTTCTTCGCCGGGGCGGTGGGTGGAGCAGCAGCGTCCTCCGTGGCCGACGGCGCCTGGACGCGCTTCTTCACCGGGGCGGTGGGCCGAGCAGCGGCCTCCTCCGTGGCCGACGGCACCTGGACGCTCTTATTGGCCGTGACGGCGGGAGGAGCAGCGGCGTGCCGCAAGCCCAGGGGCGACGGTGCCTGGACGCGCTTCTTCGCCGGGAAGGAGGTTGCGGCGGTGTCGGCCACCAGGCGCGACGGTACCTGGACTTGCTTCTTCGTCCGGACGGAGAGAGGAGCAGCAACGTCTTGCCGGCGCACCGGCGCCTGGACGCTCTTCTTGGACGGGGCGGAAGGAGGGTGAGCGGCATCCCTCGGCGTAGGTGGATGCACGTGGACGCGCGTCTTGGCCGGAACACGCGCCGGCGAGATGTCATCCACCGGTGGCTCGTACGCGCGCTTCTTGGCGGGGAGGCAAAACTTCGCGGCCTTCTCCGCCACCGCCGGCTCGTACGCGCGCTTCTTCACAGGGAGGCAGACGGGGACAGGCGCCGCGTCCTGGAGCGGCGGGATGGACCGCTTCTTGGCCGGCAGCGGCAGGCACGGCGCCGATCCGAGGTGGGCACCGACGAACTTGAACCGCTTCGACGGCGGCAGATCGCGGATGCTGCAGCCGCCGCTCGCGGCAGCGTCCCTCGCGGTCTCCATGGGCGGTCGACGGCGAGGTCGGCAGATTCGAGATTGGACTGGTGATTTCGGCAGGTTAGCGGGGCAGGGTTAATTCGTCAAATGAGGGAGAAGGGCTTAAATGATCGCGCCGGAGACGAAAAAATTTCGGGATTTGGGTTGGAGATGAGCGCGCGAGAGGATTTTCGGAGAAGGAACGGGTGGGAACTGGGAAGGAAGGGAAAAGAAATGGGGTGGAACGCGATCGCGTTTCGTATGATTCGGTTCGAATTTTCAAATCGGGCCGCGAAGCGCTTTGTGGACTTTGGTTCGCGCGTAATTTTTGTTTTCCGGTGGAAATTTTCGCTGGAGGCGCGAATTGGTTGCCCGCGCGCGCCGGTCGGGCTAGAAATTTTGGAGCCTGCTCAACTCTTTTGGGCCGCAGTGAATTGTGATCCTTTCAGCGCTGCTCGGCCCAGAATGCATCTACAACATTGGGTAAAAATATGTCCGTATATGTGCTGTCTACAAGGGGGGAAATCTCAAAAAAAAAATTATTCAACTTAAAGAAATTATTAATAAGAGAGAAAAACCAATTATAATTGCACATTTGTTGTTCTTTTCATGGAACCGGGAAAAGGAAGATCGATGTAAAACAAAAGTATGAGTAAACAATTCTGGATTTTTGTACACTCACGGTTCAACCCACATTGACAAAACCCTTTACTATCATTAAACATCAAAGAGGGTATCAAGGAAGACTGTGAGGGGGCACAAGTTGAGGTGGCCTGGTGTACGGGTCATGCAGTACTTGGCTCGATTTTCACCGATTAACAAACGAGAGGACAAACTCACGCAGGAACTTAAGAAGGAACACGAGGAACACACGAATACAACCATGATATAAGGACATGTTTCCCTCACTGACCAGTCAAACTAGCCCAATAGAGTTTGGAAGGGAGAGATGGTGAGCGTTCGGTAAAATCTTGGGAGGAGAGACCACAACGGTGAGACATTATTACGGTAGAATCCACCAAAAAAGAGTAAGCACAAAGAAGGGTCTTGATACAATCCATTATATGAATGTGAGGAGTGGTCTTGACATCTGGATATTTGTGGTGAAATTACGAAATCAAATCCTTATTCATTTTAGTTTAGATTATGATTTTTTTAATGGATAATAATGTATGTTGCATAATTATCAACATTAGTTTATTATGAGTGGACTCTACAATATTTCTAACGGTAGTTGCAACACAATGCGAGACATTCTGGATTGCAAGTTCTTGGATAAAAGTCATTCTATTTAGTGAGGTTACAAAAGACAGTATGATAATTCATTCGGAGAAATTTAAATTATTATTCCTACTAAGAAACCAGATTCACACAATTCCAATTCCTAATAAATCCAATGAAAATTTATCACGATTTGATTGTATCAAAAGGTGAAAGACAATGGTCTAAGAAACCACATGCATAGCGTGAGTAATACCGGATTTCCATAGATTTTATGACATCATACTAACTAGATTATTATTGACTCTAGTGCAAGTGGGAGACTATTGGAGATATTCGCTAGAGACATAAATATTTATATATTATTATACCTCCAAATTCATTATTAAGTTTATAACATCATGCTATAACCGCTATAGTACTCGAAAAGTGAGTTTTCAAAGGAAAAACTTTGTGCTGGGTGTGAAGATATAAACAAATGAGAGTTCCTAATCTTGTCTCTAAGATTATCTTATGGTTTGTGAGATGATCACGTTTTTCTCATCATGGACTTTGATAAGTCTAGCAAACATAAGAGTTTACTGTTAGGGTAACAATAGTACTGAATCAACCCAAGTATATGATCTTGCTAATAGACTAAAAATTGCAATGTATTTAGCAAAAAAGAATATGGAGTTGTCATTGACTAAAATTCATATACTATGAGAATATCTAGTGACCGCATAATCAATAGTTATGCTTTGTATGTCTTCAATCGCCCACCGTAACAGGGGCTTATAATGTTAACGTTTGAATATAACCTATTGGGATTGAGAAAGTTCAAGAATAGTACTGAACTCCTCCAGATGATGGAGAAAAACATCCTCTGGGCTCTCTGAGTATCACTGATGTCAACCAATTGTCTGGCCAGACACGGTTTGATTTATCACAAGGGCATTGGGGATATGAATGGGAAAAGAGAACGATATCAATACGTGTTTTATATGTGTTATGATCAGAGTAGTACTGGTGTACACTACAGAATTTAAAAGTATTGCCCTACGTGACCGCCAAGATCACTATGCAAATAACGATGCATGCCCATACATGCATTGATCAAGATCACGACTCATCGGGTGGTGGAATCAATGTAGTCGTACAAGAATTATGAATGATCGTAGATCCTCACAAATAGGAATAGTTGCAAGGATGTCGCTAAGCTTACCTTGTCAAGGATAACATGTGTAATCCCTCTTATGGTGTGCACGTGTACCCTCATGTCAACCCGCCAGCGCTCTGTCGTCCAGGACTTGGCACCAATAAAGAGAGTCAACCTTTTGGCGTTGCTAATTGCTAGCTCTAATCAACTCTGATTGGAGCTATATGATTCCGAAAGTTTCCCAACACATGAGAGAGAATAACAATTAGAGCTAGGTCTAATCGGGAGATGATATCTCAAAAAACCCAATTGGAATACATCTAATTCAATTAGAAGGGCACTAATTAAAAGCTCTAATTAGATCCTCTGATTCTACTAGAGAGAGAGGGGCTTGAGAGCCAATTGATGTGTTTTGCAATGAGCCTTGGGGTCCTTTTTATAGTTGGAGGGAGGGGAGACTTTCCTTCTAGGAAAGGAGTCCTACTCCTAGTAGGAGGAGGGGGCTAGCCGCACCCCCTCTCCTACCTCAAGTCGGATTGGACTCCATTAGGAGTCCAACTCCACCTCTTCTCTCCTTTTTTTCATTTCCCTTTTTGGGTTTTTCCTTTTTATCTCTCAACCAAAATAGGAAATATTCTAGAAGGTTCTATGTGCCATGCTTAGAGTCCCTGGGTCCCACCTACCAGTGCTCCACTAAGTGGTGCAGCTATGGGGCAAATCTGCCCTCGTCCAGCACTCCCCCCCCCCTTCTCGGTTTTTGCCTGAAACACTTCTGGAACCTTATGAACCCAATAGATAAAATCATCGAACCTATCTAAATATGTTAGAGACATATTTCTAACATCCCGGTACATCTCATGTCCTCTGTTTTCTCTCATATAAAATCTGCCTAACACCGCCATTATTTCTCTCTTATAGTAACTTCCCCGAAACCTCTCCACATGAGACCGGACTTGTTTCTATGACATTGTATCGATATTTATCATTCATAAACCAATAGAAACAATTTTATTCTCTCATTTAAAGGTTGGCATAGCTTAAGCGTGTGACCCATAAAGACTCGATAACACACACACACACACACACACACACACACACACACGTTCGGGAGTTTACCGAACAATAACCAATAGCGCAGCCATGGACGCCCATGATGGCTCATGTGTGTTCATGAAGATCGAGGGAACCTTACAGGTTACTCATTGCACTTATTCCCTTAACTTCACAATACCAACTATACCACGAGGTGAGGACTATGTGATCTAGTCTGATCAAACTCTTTGATCATAACACATAAAAACTCTTTGATCACAATGTGTCTAGCGAGATGATTGGTGATACTGAGAGGGCCAAGAGCATGTATCCCTCTATAATTTAGAAGAGTGAAGTAGTAGTTTTGAACAATCTCGGTTCCTTTACACGCTCTAGATTATACCCAGATGTCAGCGTTATGATCCACTGTTACGATGGACGGTGGAAGACATCCAAAGTATAAATGTCTATTGCGATCACTAGTTATTCTCATAGTATAGGAATTATAGTGAATGAAAACTTCATATGTACTTTTATAAATACATTAAAATTGTTTAGTCTCTTTTAGCAAGATCATATACTTGGGTAGGTTCAGTACTATTGTTACTCTAACAACAAACTCTTACGTCTTGATAGACTTTAACAAAGTCCATCATCAGGAAAACGTGATCATATCACAAACCATAAGCTAATCTTAGAGACAAGATTGGGAACTCTTCTTTGTTTATGTCCTCACACGCGCACAAAGATTTTCCTTTGAAAACTCACTTTTCAAGACCTATAGCGGTTGTATCATGATGAAATCAACTTAATTCTGAACTTGGAGATAGAATAATAACTAAATATTATTGTCTCTAGGGAATATCTCCAACAACTAGAGCATATTGTCTCACTTCGCGATGTCGTTGGTATCGTGAAGTTAAGGTAATAAGTGCGATGAGTAACTTGAAGGTTGTAGGGACGCGTAGAGATAAACAAAACTTTTCCTACGCGGTACTTCCAAGATCTAGCCGAGGTAGAAGGCCACGATGATTACCACTAGACGCGCGGTTGCAGATTATCGATGAAGCGCGTCGGGCAGTGCAGTCCACGATCCGATCCAGCCGATCCGATCCCGCGAACGTCGAAGTGTTGAACGTACATCACCTCTGCCGGTATCCACACGTACGAGGAGGAGCTCCGACGGCGGACTGCTAGGTCCGGTGCGACGGCTGGACTGAGTGGGGCTAGGGTTCCCAACGTATGGGAGTGGACTAACGTGCCCGCTGGGCAACCTGCGCCTCTCTTTATATAGCGAATGGTACTGGGATTCACAACACTTGTGGCCCATTCCCTCTGTGAGTCCGACTCACAAACTCAGTCCATTTCCGGTTCGGGTCCAACCCGACCAATACATTTGCTCCCGCTCTTAAGTGTGCGACCCTGCAGGCTCATGGAGACTTGGACACGATTGGAGTCCAACTCCCAATCGATCAATCGGTAGCGGCTCCTAGCAGAACGTGCCGACTCCCAAGTCCCATTGAGTCATGACGACATACCTTTCAATATGATATTCATCTTAGTCCCTTTTGCCTCACGATATACCTTGTCGAACTATAGGCGATTTATCGTCATCCCTTAAATAGTTTGACTCTCTTCTCGATCCGTGATATGTGATTCATCTGACTAACTCTTAGTCAACAGACACAGTTAACACTTAACTGAGTTGTGCATGGCCATGCTTTCTGAATCATATCACTCGAGAGGGCCCAGAGAATATCTCTCCATTCGGAGGGGAAAATTCCCATCTTGATTATCCACATCACGCAGCTTGCTTCTCATTCGACCCGAACTCTGTCTTTATAACTGCCTTGTCACAAAGCAGCGTTTAACAGAATCTAAGTCGGTGATCCACAACTCGGATTCTGCGACAACCTCAGGTCTAAGGATTACATTGATTGAGACATGCAAATGACGATTTTCTCGTTGCATCTCAATGTGGGTCAGTCCGACTTTCTAAACTCTTTAGCCAAGTCCGTGATCATAGGAATGGCATCACCATGCCCATGACAAGTGGAACCATGTCATCAGCCAACACTCACATTAGTCTAGGGTGTGTGTCCAGCACAACCTTAATGACCAAGGACAATCTAGTATGAACAACATGAATATATAGTTCCACAATCGAATCACATATTCAATGACATATATCAGATGTTCAAAACAAGGACAACTTAATAACTTTATGAATACATTGGGAATTACATCATCTATGATTGCCTCTAGGGAATATTCCCAACAAAGGTTCCCTTGTTCTTCGTGGACACATATGATCCATCATGGGCGTCCATGGCTCCGCTGTTGGTTATTGTTTGGCAAGTTACCGAACATGTCTATGTGTTACCAAACCTTTACGGGTCACATGCTTAAGACGTGTCAAACTTTAATTAAGATAATAAAGACGTTGCTAGTGGTTTATGTATGGTCCATGTTGATATGATGTCACATAAACAAGTACGTTGTCAACCAGAGGTGTTTCGGAGAAGTTACTCTAAGAGAGAAATGATGTCGGGAGAGGGAAGAATTTTAGCGGAGATATAACAGAGAACATGATATGTCCCTGGATGTTAGGACTATTTTTCTAAGATCGATGGATAAGGTCGATGATTTTATATATGGGATTATTACTCCTATGCCCCCGATTCCTTAGTCTTGATCGTTCTTCCCCATGCTCTAAACTTTTGCTCACTTTTCCCCATTCTCTTAGCTGAAACTCTCGCAAAAGTTGATAACTGGCGTTTGCCGTCCAGTCAATGCATTGACCGTCAACTTCTGAGTTTGCTGACAAGTGGGGCCGGGTTCTCCTTTGACCATTGCATGCCTAGTCGGACCGCAAGGAGACACGTAAGCGAGCTTGTCTGAAGCTAAAACAGATCGACACTGCCGCATCGCGTGGCCTCGTCCCCTCCGCCCCCGCCCCATCCCCTCCGCCGCCGTTGTGTCATGTTCGCCGCCGCCCCATCCCCTCTGCCGCATTATCCGGCTCATCTTTCCAACCCCACCATCAACCCCACCTCACCATCTCTAAAGCCATGTTGATCCAGGACCGCCAGAATGCCCTCAACCGTGGAGAGGATTGGGTCGAATCAACGGCAGATACTTCATGGATTAGACCCGGGTAAGCAATGTTTCCCCTTGAATTGGTGTTCTAGCTTGTAAGTAAGGCCGTATTTGACATTTTTTAGCTTGAATCGTTCCAATTTCTCTCCTCTGTCCCGTGCCTAACTGGAGCCGTATGTTTGAACTAAATAGGATTGATCTTGTGCTGGCTTTTTGGCTGGCGGTTAGAATGGAAACTAGTGTGTTGCGTGGTACTAAACCGCATTTTCTTCATTTGTTTTTCTATCCGGTTGTGATAGAAACAAACATTTGCTTCAGATATTTTCTCACTACCCTCCGTTCAGCCCATCCGTGGAGCGATGCCGATGTTGTTGAATTGAGTTACTTCAGTAGTACCGAGCAAAGATTTCTCCCACTAACTTGCGACGAGCATCTCGGGTTGTTTTTTACTCTGAATGCTGGCAGCCGTTTCGGTAAACTTCATATCGACGTGCTTCAGCCACGCGCAGAACCAGTCAAGGGGGAGAGTGTTTGGCAGTCATCTCTCTCTGCTAATAGCCAGCACCTCGGGACTCCTTGTAGGTCGAGACCAAATAAAGCGAGTGGTTCGTGGAGCCACAACATGTCTTCTGCTGAATCTGCTGCCGGTAGTGCTGCTGCTTCTCATGTACCTGCTATTGTCGTTGTCGAAGAAGATGTATAACCTCACGAGGAAGTGCCTCAAAATGATGATGAATACGAGATGATGTACCCTGAACTGGTAGATAGAGCCAGTCAGCAAACAGTGGATGATGAATATCCGTAGGAGCCCATGAGCCGAGCTAGGTTTGATGACACTGACGATGAAAATGATGTAGAGAACAATGATAACTTAATTTTGGATGAATACGATGGTGGCGACATGCCAACAATTGAGTGGAACAGGGAGAATCCTGAGCTTACTGAAGGCACTATATTCCAATTGATGGTGGACCGTCAGAATGCAGTAACTACATATTGCATTCTTACTGAAAATTTGTATAAGATTGAAAGGAGTGAGCCAAGAAGGTTCATAGTTTACTTTCCATATGATAGGTGTATGTGGAGATTGCATGCATCCCGTATGCTAAAGATCAAACTAATCTAGGTACTCCAAGTTGATTGATTATTTTATTTCAGATCATTGAGTAATGATTCTTATTCATTATTTTTTACCCTTTCTTTTGTTTCAGATAAAGAAAAATCCACACAAGCACACATGTCCACCTGGAGGGGGAGGGGGGAAGGAAAAATGCAAACTAGCAAAAACTCGATGGGTGGCAGATGCAATATTGGATTGGCTAAGAGAAAAAACTGGCTTTGGTCCAACAACACTCCAAGGAAAGATTTTTGAGAAGTATAAGATTTTAATTCCTTACATGCGGATTTTCAAAGCTAAAGAAATGGCTCTTGACAGGATTAATGGTCAATGGAATAAAGTTTTCAGTTGCTTTACACCTTCAAGGCTGAAGTGGAGATTGCTACTTCAGGTAGTGTTGTAGAAATTGACAAGCATACAGTTCCATTCAAAATAAAAGGGTAGACATTTGAGAAGAAGTGCTTCGGAAGTGTTTTTGTATGTTTCAAGGCTTGTTGGCAGGGGTTTCTTGATGGATGCAGGCTTTATTTGGTCGTAGATGCTACCCATTTGACTGGAAGATGGAGAGGACAGCTAGTAGCAGCTTCTGTAGTTGATGGACACAACTGGCTATTCCCAGCTGCATTTGGTGTTTTGGAGGCAGAGTCCGAGGAAAGTTGGGTCTGGTTTCTGCAGCAGTTGCGCAACATTATAGGCACACCCCTAGGTTTAGCTATACATACAGATGCTTGCAAAGGTCTAAAGAGTGTAGTAGAAATTGTATTCCCTGGAGAGGAGGATAGGGAATCTATGCGACACCTAGCGCAAAATTTTAAAAAGAAGTTCAAAGGAAAAGTTTTTTATGAGAAGTTATGGCCAGCATCATACACATGCAGCAAAAGGAAGCATGAGCACCATTTGAGAGTGTTGTATGCTTATAAACATCCAGAGGTGAAGGAGTATATGGATGCACATCATGGAAAGGTGTCGTCAAGAAGCGAATTCAACACCATATGCAAAGTAGACCATGTGACCAGTAATCTTGCAGAATGCTTCAATGCAAAGTTCAAGTCAGTGAAGGGTTATTTGGTTTAGCAAGCATTTGAGAAGATGAGGCATATGATCATGATAAATATGTATGTTCGCAGAAGAACTGATGAAACACAATATGTTGGCCATGTTATACTCCCATCACTGATTAAGGCATTACATCACAAGGCAAGAGGACTGAAGATGAGATGCATTCGGTCGTCGACATACGAGGCTGAGGTAGCATACACTGACAGTAAAAATAGGGAATGGAGGTATCCAGTGAACCTAGCCACTAGGGAATGCAGTTGTAGGCAATGGCAGATTCGTGGGAAGCCATGCATACATGCTCTACATCTGATGACTCTGATTGGGGGTGAAGGTGGTGAAGTTGATCAGTATTGCTCTGAGTATTTCTTTACTGCTAAATTTAATGCTGCTTATGCTCGCAATGTGCATGCACTAGTGGAAAAGGCCAATAGAACATAGTAGATCCAGGGTTCAAACTCCACTCTCCTTTACTGACTAGACCACCAGGAAGACCAAGAAAAAACAGGTACAGAGCAGGTGAAGAGGGCGTGTACCAAAAAAGAGGGCGTAAAAAATATGGAATTCTGGGGCACATTGATAGGCTTTGTTTAAATCCAGTGGATGCATCATTTGGAGAAGAGGACCGATGGACAGCAGCAAATGCAGAAGAGAATGCATCAATAATGGAGATTGAAGATGGAGGGGACCATGCAGGAGCAATTGAGTCTGAAGATGCACTCCTCGTTGAAGCAGCACCTTGGTATGTGTGTGCATTCCCTTTTTATGCATTTTGTTCTCTTTTCTCCATATGTCTTATAATTTTATTTGTCGGCACTATGGTAAATGGAGGCAGAGGGAAGAAAAGGTGTAGATAGGAAGCTATAAGAGAAGAAGAGGATAGAGCCCAAGAAAATGAAGTTCAGTCATCATCGGATGGCTTAGAATTTGAATTCATGGCTCTTGATGGTTTTGAAGGTATAAGAGAAGAAGAGGACAGAGTAACTGTACCAGTTATTCCTTTAAGGATTACTGAACACACAGATGACCGTCAACTTGTCGTCGAGTGCTCGCCGAGTGGAATTACTCCGTCACCACCTCCATGGCCACAACCCCAGGGGAAGATCAGAAGGAACAAGATGATTCCAAAGAGTACTCCAACTAGGAAAACCCGGAGCAAGACGGTGAAGCCATCTGCTCACACAAGGAGCATGTCGAAGATTTGAATTTGAACTATGAATTTGAATTTCATGGATTTGTAGTTAGGTGTTTGTGTTGTCAACTTTAAATCTTGTGATAACTTATAAGTCTTAATAATATTGTCTGTGCTTTGGTATCATATGTGAGACAAAATACATATTTGAAACAAAGGTTGAATTTGAAGCAATATTTGAATTTGGAACAAAATTATAATTTGAGCCAAAGTTGAAGTTGTACAAAAATTTAAAGTATGTTTATCTTTAGTACTTGTTTGAGCTAAAGTTGAACTTTCACCAATATTTGAACCCCAATATTTGAAGGTGATCAATCCGAAGGAGAAACATGCTACAAATGAGCTCTCAATCTAGGGTAAACAACCCCATTTGTAATCAAGTTTTTTTCGACCTTCTCTAAATGAGCCAATATTTTTTAGGTCACGCTTATTCCATATAAATAGTGTCCAATTGAAGTCTCACTATTTATTGAATTGTTTTCCATATTATTTATTTATTTTTTGAAAAAATTTATTTTAATTGAAAACCACCAAAACACAAGTTTGAGATATGAAAATGTAAAAGTAAGTTATGAACCATCTTATTCACTCCAAGAGGAAGCATTCGTGATTTATTTGATTTATTTGATTTTTTCAAAACCAAAACCCTCATTCACTCTCCATCGAACTCTGAACAGGTCTATACACAGTTGCTCATTTGTGAGAAGCCTTTTTCATGAAAATTTCCTCACACCGATTTTATATATTTTTTTCTCATGACCATGTGACATATGAAGGCTATGTGAGCTTGTCGTGCATTTTTTTTAATTAGTTATGGTCATTTGAACCTGATTTTGATGGCTCGCTTGTGAAAATGATTTTTCTTGAAAATGTTCCTATAGAATGTTTATATTTTTTCTAGTAACTATATCTTATAAGTTGACAAACTATGCTTCGTTTCCATTTTTGATTTTTTTTTGAATTAGTTATGGTCATTTGAAGTTCTGTCATACCCTAATAAGCCCAAAACCTCGATAACCTCGTAACCCCAAAACCCTACCGCCGAACGTCAGCCATCCGATCATACCGTACCGCCAATGCCAGCTGTAAGATCCGACCTTCTAAAAGGAATTCTGGGGACAGTCCCGCGCGTCATCTCCGTGTCGTTTGATGGCGTCGACGGTTGAGATCAGAGTTAAGTCTTCTAGAAGGGCGGGCGATCCGCAGGAGGCTGGTTCTAAATCCTGATTGGCCGCGCCATTGTATTCCACTGACACATCTACACAGTCACACAACAGCCCGTTCCCTCCTCCACCCATCGACACAGTCACACAGCAGCCCGTGCTGACCTCCCCTTTGGATCTCGGCGACAGAGCAGTTCTTCTTCCTCTCTGGTGAAATATCGACTTCCACTTCATCCTCCCGCCCCTCGTGGCCTACGTATAGTACGGTGCCGATGCAGCGGTGTCCGGACTGCGCCACTGAAGCGTTGGACTTCAAAGGAGGAGAAAATGGCAACTTTGGGCGTGAGTTCGTCATATGCGAGAGCAGGACGGAGGGGCAGGTAGATCTTGGTTCCTCTCGCATCCTTTTAGCTCTAAATTTTTCGTTTCAAGATCTGGGTTCTATTCTTGCATCCACGGAGTTGGGATTTATGCTTCATTATTTCGTTTTCACGTCATGAAAAATGCAATCATTTCAAGTGGATGGATGAGTATGTGGAGAGGCTTCAAAGGGAGGGCTTGATTGATTTAAAGGGGGCTCCAACCCTCGAGCTCAATCTGCCTCTATCCGTGAAGAACATCGGGAATGCAGAGTTGAAGGGTGCTCCGACAGTGGGGGATGCAGATCGGAAGGGTGAATTGAAGAAGATGAACAAGAACTTGAGGCAGATGATTCAAGTGATGCAGCAAGCAAATATGATAGCTTTAGGCTTTTATTTTTGCATTGTCATTGTAGGATTTGTTTACGTGCCGGTCAACCCTCGTTAGAGATGTTGTGTACTGTTAACTGTATATTAAATCCATGTCATGAAACCTTAATGTGATGGATTTCAATGCGCATCTCTCGAGATCATCTAAGTTTGTTTGTTACTGTACCTAGTTTTTTAGTTGACCATATGACAGTTAGCACTACTTGCGCAGCACAAATACCTCTAGATCATCTGTTCTTCGGTTCAGTTTAGCTTCAGTTTGGTTATACCGAGTTCTAAGAAAAATCCACAAACATGCGATGCTCTGATTCTTTTTCTTTCAACGATTCAAAGAGATTTCATTTATTTGAGGTTTGATTTCCCACCCTCTTCTATTTGTTGGAGGTGATAGTAAAATACAAAGTGTTCACAAAATGCAAAGGGTTTAAAGAATGCCAAAAAATAAGGGAAGTACTATTATTTTTCTTTTTTTCCACAAGTTAATTGTCATGCACGTGCAAAAAAAATGAGTTATTTTTCGACTAGTTTGATATCTAACCTTATTTAGTTCAAAAATATGTTTTGATTTTCTGTCCTTATCGCAACATACACCGAACTAGTTCATAAATTTGTCTTACTTACTTTTTAGTTTGGGTTCTTTTACTTTTCACAAACTAGTGTAACTACTAGTTCAAATATAGGAAAGAAAAGATAAAAAAGGTTGTGTCTACTCTAAAAGGCTATGTTGTATGTGCTCTTAGTCATGCCTTAATTAACTTGGGGAAAACCACTTGGAAATAATATGAATACAGATAAAAAAGAACACATCACGCACGGCCAATGATAAATAACTTAGATATGGGATTCTTAGATCCCTACATAGTACGAGGAACACATGATATACGGTACATAGCACGGTACACTAGTTAGGGCCAGCAACACTACGGGCGCGCAACACCAACACCGTCTGGACTTCATCGGCGTCGTCTTCACTCCTCATTGTCACCGTACTCGTCGTCTTCACTGCTCCTCGACGCCGTCATCGCCGAGATAGTAGGGAAGGGTGTGCATGTGGTTTTCCTCGGGGAAGACGCTCTCGAAGTCGGTGTACATGTTGTAGGTCGTGAATGCGATGAACTCGCATCCACACCAGAACACGCGGCCAAGCAGGTAGTACGCATCAAACCTATTTGTGAAGTAGGCAACGAGGCCTACCACTCGAGCAGTGGTGTGGGCGCGCTGTTCCTCCAGACAGAACATGACTGGCGACCCCACCGGGAGCTGGTTAAAGCCCGCACGGAGGAAGAGACGGGCCAACTCCGTATTGTTCCTCCATCGTGAGAACGACCAGACGCGCAACACGGTCTCAACGACCCTACCGGGGGGTAGCGGACCTCTGGCACGGTGGGTGGGAAGCGGAAGGTGGATGCGTTGAACTGCATCTTCACGTACGTCGAGTCGTCGGTTGTACTTTGGCTCTGGTTTGAGAGAAGAGAATTGGGAGGAGGCAGAGATTGAAGATGTGGAGGAGGAGGTTACGAGACGCGGTTTAAGTAGCCAAGGGAGAGGAGGGGTGGATGGAACCGCCGTTTTTTCACACTGCATAGAGGCGTCGTGGTTGTACTTTTTTTTCACACTGCATCGAGGCGTCGTCATTTTTTCACACTGCATCGTGGCGTCGCGGTTGTACTGTGGAGAGGAGGGCGGAGGAACCGCTGTTTTCTCAGCACTCAGTCCGGCTATGCCCCGATGCATGGATCGACGCGTGAAAACGACGCAACAAATTAATCGAGCGTGCGACTGAATCAAGCTGCGTGCGTGGCTAGGTCACGACCGAATCACACCCGCGTGCGTGGCTAGGTGGCTGTGTGCATGGCAGCGTTGCCACTGAATCACGGCCGTGCATGGCTAGGTGGCGGCTGAATCACAGACTTCTAATCACGTAAACTAGTCAACGTTGCGCTCATCAATGCCAACGTCGGGCGCATGCATAGCAGGCTGAAACGATGGCATGCAAAAAAGGCTGACCGCGCGCGTGGGTATGCTAGCAGGCTGAATTTAATTATCAATAAACTCGGCCAGTTCTACGATGTACGAAGCATACAACGGCCCAATGGACAATGCCACAGAAACGCAGCCGCACTTGTCCCACTTGTCAGGTCTAACGAGCGACACAGTCCCACACGGCCCCACTAGTCAGAGTTAACGGAAGACACAACAACGTCAGGTGTGAGCATTCGTGAGAGTTTCACCTAAGGAGATGGGGAAAAATGAGTAAAACTTTGAACCGTGGGGAAAAGTGAGTAGAACTAAGGAATCAGGGGCACGGGAGTAATAATCCCTTTATATATAGGATTCATGGGTTCCAGAACAGTTTCGGCAAAAACCGAGAAGGGGGAGTGCCGAAGGGGGCAGATCTACCCCCATGGCCGCACCCATCACTATGTGGCTGGCAGGTGGACCCAAGGGCACCACACATGGTGCATTGATCCTCCCTAGTTCCTTCAATGTTTTGTTTAAGAGATAAAAAGGAAAAGCAAAAGGAAACTGAAAATAAGGAAAAGTGGTGGTGGTGGGGGGGGGGGGGGGGTCGGACTCCCTTTGGAAGTCCCATCTGAGCTCCCATAGGAGAGGTGTGAGGCCAAGCCTAGGAAGCCCCAAAACAACCTCCCCCTATGGTAGGTACCTGATGCTTCATAAAAGTATCTATAATTTCTGATGTTCCATGTTGTTTTCATGCCTTATCCTACATGCTTTCCTTACACTTTATGTCATTTTTATCGATTTCCCGGGACTAACCTATTGACAAGATGCCATAGAGCCACTTCCCTGATTTCTGTTGTTTTTAGTTTCAGAAAAATTGTTCTAGAAATATTCTCGGAATTGGAAAATCCGAAGCCCGGAAGTCTTAGAATTCCCGAAGGTTCCACAGAGTCCCTAAGAGGCCCGTAGGAGCGCCACGGGTGGGCCACACCATAGGGCGACGCGCCCCTGGCCGCGCCTGGGGGTGGTGTGGGCCCCTCGGGCGTCCACCGCCATTGCCCTTTCGCCTATTTATTCCCCCGATACATCAACCCTAAAAGGAGACCACTTTTCCCCGAAAAACACCCAAGGCCGCCGTCATCATCAACCCGGGATCGGGAGGGTTCTGGAGCTCTCCCCGGCACCCTGTCGGGAGGGAAAATCATCACCGGAGGGTTCTACACCACCATGCCCGCCTCCGGAGTGATGCGTGAGTAGTTCATCCCTGGACTACGGGTCCATATAAGTAGCTAGATGGTTATATTCTCCACTTTCTTTCTCATGTTTAGATCTCATGAGCTGCCTCACATGATCGAGATCATCTTATTGTAATGCTACATGTTGTGTTTGCTGGGATCCGATGATTATTGAATGTTATGTCTTTTGATTATAAATCTATCATGGTATCTTCATGTGTATGTTATTTATGATCTTGCTTGCTCTCCGTTGTTAGTAGATGCTCTGGCCAAGTAGATGCTAGTGACTCCAAGAGGGAGTATTTACGCTCGATAGTGGGTTCATGCCTCCTTTGCATCTGTGCTCGAGTGACAGAAACATGACGGATGGAGGATGTGTCGTTGCCATTAGGGAGAAAACAACGATGTTTACTTAGTTTATATTGTTTACATTACACACTTTTCTTACTGCGATAATCTGTTGCTTGTAACTTAATACCCAACGTTTGTTCGGATGATATTCGTAGGGTGGATTATTAGTCATAGATGCAGTTGGATGACGATCTATGTATTTTGTTGTAATACCCGCATGAATCTCATAGTAATCTTTATGTCATGCATGTTTCTTTATCTATCAATTTCCCATATGTAATTTGTTCACCATGCATGTTAGCTATCTTTTATGAAGAGACACTTCTAGTGAACTGTGGACCCCGGTCCATTTTCTCATACTGAGAATACACATACTGCTTCCACTGTTTTCACACTGCTACTGCTGTTTTCATACTACTCTCATACTATTTTCCACACCATACGTTTAACCTCTTTGTGTTGAGCGAAACCGGTGAGATTGATAACCTCACTGCTTCATTGGGGCAAAGTGAATTGAATGTGTTGTGTAGGTTCCACGTTGATGCTAAACCGGTAGTGCGCCCTACCATCTCAACTGCATCAACCTTCTGAAGTTACTCCTTACTCCTTCTGGTCGATTCAACCTTGGTTTCTTTCTGAGGGAAACTTGCTACTGTGCTCTTCATACCTTTCTCTTGGGGTCTCCCAACGAACGTGTGTTCCACACGCATCGGTACCTCCTGGCAGGCCACTGTATAAAGGACCCCAAGCCCCCATTGAGAAAACACATAATTGGCCCTCGTGCCCTCTCTCTCTCTAGTAGAATCAGAGCTTCGTCTAATTGGGTTTTTGAGGTGTCCTCTCCCAATTAGAGCTAGCTCTAATCTCTAATCTCTCTAATGTGTTGAGAACTTCGTATTCATTTAGCTCTAATCACAGTTGATTCGATCTACATATTAGCAACGTTGAAATGTGGTCTCTCTTGGTCGACGTCGAGTCCTGGACGGTGGAGCGCTGGCGGATTGACACGAGCGTACGCGTGCACGCCATATGATTGACTATACGTGTGATCCTTGACGAGGGAAGATTAGCGACATCCTTGCAACTAGACCTAGTTGTGAGGATCTACGATTGTTCAGAATATACTACAAATAAATCGTTCTTCCGCTGCCTGTGAGTCGTGGTACTCGTTCATTGCATGTATGGGCATGCATTGTTATCTCCATATTGATCCTAGCGGTTATGTAGGGATTTTTTTAAAAATTCTGCAACATACACCATTAATTCTAAACGCGTATATTAACCTCGATGTTATGAGATGTGAATTACTCCTCCGCAAAAAGAGAGATACGACCTAGGCTCACGTTGTATGCGTGATATCCGTATGTTCAGAAGACAATGCATGGTGATGATACAATAAGGATGCAAGTGGGACGACCCGCGGGACGCCCACGAAACGCCCGCATAATTATGTGGGATTATGCGGGTAGCCCACGTAATCTTCGCGGGTATCCGCGGGACCCGTGTTGCCCACATAATTTGCATAGAAAATTATAGAAAAAATGGCTATTCCAAATACTAAAGAAAGACAATACTATTTCGAAACAAAGTGTACATCAGCACAACACAAATCATCACCAGGAGAGTGAAATTCTCTTTTTCGTTGACCAACAATTAACGGCACAATCCAAACTCCCACTACTCGTACCTCTGTACCATGCGACCGTTGGGGATGATCAAGACACGAGTCCGGCCGTGAACGTGACGCCGGTGGGCGGTAATCACATGTTCCCCTCGATGAACTCCGGCCACGCGAGGCCCCCCTCCGGCCTTACCACGGCGCTGCACGAACACCACCCGAGAGTACTACTACCATAGGTGGGATTGGTCTGGTTGCTACCGCCGACTTGCTGCTGCGTGCGGAGGAGGTCGTCGTGCGCGGAGATGTTGCAGAACTAGAAGGCGAAGCCGGTGTTCATGGAGCTATCGACGTGGCGTTGCACGGTGACAAGAGTTCTTTTGCTCCGGGAGCTTCAGATCTGGAAAGAGAGTTAAGGGGTTCGACGGTTGGAGGGAAGATGTGTGATTCCTACAGCCGGAGGAGAAGCAGCTGCCATGGCGGAGCTAGCCGGTGGGCAGCAGCAACGGCGCTCCAGCGGCTCCCCGTCCACGCCCTAAGTCGTGACCTAGTGGAAACAATCGTCGAAATGTGGGATCAATTGTGGGCTATGTGGGATGCCCACATAATTTTTCTACTAGCCCGCGGGCTCCCACTTAACGTTTTATGTGGGCTTGGTAGTGGGCACCGTGGGTAGCTCACTCCCACTTGCACCCTGATGATATATCATGTGGTATATCATAATACGGGAACGAGTAAAAGTAAGCTTACCAGTTAACAAGATAGACAAAGGTATAGTGAACCAAAGATTGTTTCACAACATTACCGAAAATGTAGCGTTCCCACATTTAAATAATGAAAGAACCCTGTGTTATCATGCTAGTCCCTGGATCAATTTCTAGAACCATAGTTCAAATGAAATAACATGCAAACGCATCAAATTCTATTACATCACATGATCCAGTATTTACATAAATAGCTTTACAACTTGCATAGTCTTAGAAGACTAGCATGAAACATGGATTTAGAGAGGAAAACATAGTACTTCAATCATGTGCCACAGAAAAAGACGTGTTGATTGTAGACTCGAGATCCTGAACGGAAGCCTCGCTTGTGATCTTATTCCATCTGCAAATTGGAATATGCAGCCGCAAGGGGGTCAATACAATTTAATATATTGGCAAGTAACACTATGGTGGGTATAAATGGCAAGACTAATACTACATGCATTTTTGGCTGAGTGGAGCTTTGGCTAAGTTTGCATAAAGAAAGTTTCCTCCTATCTCTGTTCATAAAAGACCTTCATCATAATAGACCTGGAACTAAATTAAGGAGTGCCACTGATAGAAACGAGAGAAAACTCCTTCCCATGTTCACCCATCAAAATTTTATTAAGAAGTTGGCATGATGAGATTCTTACGTCATTGCTTGCCCAAGATCTCAAATTGTCCATGACCGGAGGCATAGCTAAGATCTTAGTTTCTTGACTCTGTAGAGTTTGTGCACTTTCACCTTTAGACTCAAATAATCCCAAACATCCTATACACTCAGATTGTGTTAAGGAAAGGAGAAGATTGAGACGAGATCTTTCAGAAGAAATTCCTCCACCGTTTGGCTTGACCCATTCCACCTACACCCTCTACAGCTGCTTGTCAATCCTGGTGACTTCATTCAACTTAGTTGATAAATACAGAGCCCTATGACTAAAGGATGCATTGGAAGCATCAAAACTTAGAAGGACATAGTAATGTCTTTGTTTCTGGGTGGCCATCCATAAGTGACAACCACAAGTAAATAACCCTTGCAAAAGGGCCCTGAGGCAACACTCAACATAAACCAATCCTTCCACTTCCACCCAGGTAGTTCATTAAGCTCCAGTACTTAGAATTTTTCCTCAACCTCTAGTGAAAACAATTTAACAACGTTGCTAAGCATCTAGAAAGCTTAATGGCTACAAAGTAACAAGAAAAAAAGGGATGGCTACACACTACTAGGATAATAGCGTAGCATAGTATAACTTGGTAAAATTTCCTATCATGCATACTACTCAAAAACTCTAATAATACATATAGAAAATAATGGGTAGTTGATAGTGTGTTACTTGCCTTTTGAAGTTGGTATTGATTCACCACTTTCTTCACAAAAGAACGTTTCTCTCCGTAAAATCTAAACAATACAAGTAAATAACAATAAACAAGAAATCACAAACAAAGGAACAAAGTATAACAATTAACAAACTTAACACAACAATTTATTTTACCAAGGAAATTATAGTGATTGGGTTTAGTGTTTAGCAATTGGCTATAGGTTGGTCAAGGATTGGATTTTAAGATTTCAAACTTAATTGATCATACTTGTCAAAGAAGTTCCAAAAGTTTCACTAAGTATTATGTCGTACCCGGACTTCTAGAGGACACTCGCAGTTCCGTTGAACAGTAGTTGATTGGATTACGGGGCTTACCGGCACCCGCATCTCTTACGAGTAGGCCAACACACGTATGTGTGACAACCAACCCCTACTGTTCATCGTCTACGTAAACCATCCCATAGAAATCAGGATACTACCATTGACGTACTTCATACCATACACACATGGTACGTCAACGGTTTGTAACAGAATGATAGCACAACATATCTCTAAGACACAAAAGACGGAAATAAGTTCCAACTGGCCCTCACTAGGGCAGAGAATAGCAAATTCAATCATCCAGAGGACACATGTCCCAACATATCATCATTACATAGCAGCGGAAACACTCAAAGGGTCTGAGTACAGACAAATCCAAATAGGCTTAAGAATCCGGGAATGAAAGGAAAACGGAGCCCATCCACGTAGTCTCGGATCTTGCCCGGGTCCGCTCTCTACTCGTCAGCAGCCTCGTCAAACTCCACGTAGTAGCCGTCACTGGGATCCTCGTAAGCGTAGTCTGCGGAAACCACAGCCCCAAAGGGGTCAGTACATAAACGTACTGGCAAGCAAGACTCACAGTTCATCAAAGTGTAGCCCGTCAACACCAAGCACAGATGCCTTGGGTTCAACGGAAGAAAGGGGATATAAAAGATGCTGCAACTGGCTGCGCTAACCAACTACAGAACATACTACAACTTCCGGATAACAGAAAGGAGATAAGATAGCGTATCGTAACCAACTATAACTAACCACCAAACAAACCCATCCTGGATCTCGCCCCTTATCCAAAGAAGCAATCCGAGGATAACTCACACAGTTGGATTAATGAATAATGGATCAAGTTGTTGTGTCAATAAGTCTATTACTAGTCAAGTTATCAATAGTTAGGTGTAAGTTGTTCTGAGTACTTGTTAGCCAGTACTTTCACCAAGTTAACCATAACCGCGGAAAACACGGCTTCTCGAGAATATTTATCCCTGCAGGGGTGCACCAATTTGGCCGTACACGTAAGAATAACCCGCCAGATGGGATGCCTCCCACCAAGCGGGGCACTCAACACAACTCAACTCTTCTTCGCATCAAGCCCAAAGCACCTTGGGCGCACGGCTAATCGAGCCCCGAAGAAAGGGGACCCTCATAGCACTCTAAGAACGTGTCCCCCTGTATGCCGACTACAAAAGTTCCACCCTGCGCTGGGCTCGCAAAAACATGCATGCGGCAAATGGAAAACACGAACTAAATGAGGCGATTTGGACGAGATGCGAATCGAATCAAATTGAGGGGGGCGCCCATACACGCTTCCCACATGCGGGTAGTGCGCTCATCATGGATCAGTAGACAAGACCCTTTTCCTATTAGGGTCGACACTAGCAGGCCTCAAAACCACACAGGGCCTCCTGCCGGTGCCTTATCAGCATATTATTATTAACATGTTGATTGATTAACATCGAGCCCCCAGAACATAAAGGAAATATAGTAACAGAAAGTAACGGGTAACAGACTCGAGCAAACAACCTAAGCATGCTAGTAAGACACTGGCTCAAACAATGGGGTTGTAGGAGTGGAGGTGAGGCGATATCAGGGTTAAGGGATTCATGTGATAGGTTCGTAACAGAAACAACGATACCCATGGCTAGCATAAATAGACAACGGAAAGTATCGGTAACCAATGTTGAAAGGAACACAATGGTTCATGTGAGTGATAACTTGCCTGCAAACTCAGCAGCCTGGTACTGAGCTAGATCCTCAGAAGGGGTGTCGTAAGTATCGTCTGTCTCAACGTCGTCGTCTATCCGAGAAGAAGCAAACAAACAATGCAGAAATATAAACAATCAATATCATGGCATAGTGCACAATTATGGGATGGTGCATGTCAAGTTAATAGATGCATCAGAATAAATTAGTTGACATGGTAACACAATTTAAATGGACACATATGCAATTTTGAGTTGCTTATGAAAAGCCCATCAAATAAGGTTGGAATATTTGTTTTTCAACTAACCAACAGGTGAAAGTGGATTAGTATGATGCATGGATGAGGAAAACAACAAAATAACAACAATAGAACCAATTGGAAATAAGGTTTACCAATTTAGAAATTTATTTATTAAGTTAGGGAATTTTTGGTTCCTTAAAGGGATTACACAAATAGTTGTTGTTTTCACCAATTTAAATTGTGCAAAATAAATAACAAAATTCATATTTGAAAAGAATACAAAATTTTAGTTGGATTACATGTTTCAAATATTGAAAAAGGAGTTAGGATGAATTTATTATGACTTAAACGAGATTAAACAAGTTTTAAATGAATTTAAAACAAGTTTGAAAATTATTTGAATTTTATTTGTTCCAAACATAAATTCAAGTTCATATTAGAAAAGTTTATACTTTTCTAGTTTGAAAACATATTTTACATGTTCAAAAATAATTTAATTTGAGCAAGTCATGAATTTAGCAAATTTAAATGATTTAAGCAAGGTTTAAATTATTTAAGCAATTTTAATTATTCAAACCATGAAACAAAATTTATATTTGAATAGGTGGTTTGAAATAGCATGGAAAACATATTTTATTTGCATTATTTGGATTTAGTATGAATTAGTTATGGATTTTATCAAATTACAAATGAATTGTTTGAATTCAAATTTGGAATGCATTTGGAAAATTCAAAACAGAAAACAAAGGTTATAGATAGATAATTGAATTTGGGGCAGGGCACATATTTTACTTTTATTATTTGGGTTTATAAAACAAAAGTTATTAGCAAATTAGTTTCAGGGACCATTCTGTAAAATTTAGGACTTAAACAGAAAAAAAGAAAACTGGAAAAAATTGCCCACACCGCGCAGTGACCTAGCCAGGGTCACTGCCAGTGGGCCTCAGGGGCCAGCGTGGCCACCGTGCGCTTGCGTGGCCGCAGCAGTGGCTGACAGGGGGGCCACCCTGTCAGCGCGCTGCGCTAAAAAGATGGGAAATTCCCGTGCGAGAGCCAGGGCTCGAACCCTGGCCTCTCCCGTGCGCGCGCGGTGGCGTTGCCACTGGGGTGAGCGAGCGGATCTTGTCAGTAAACGATGCGCAGACAGGATAAGGTGTAGGTTTTGGTTAACTGAATTTTTTTAACTGACGCGCGAATGTTTCTGAACCTTAGCAGAGAACGACGCCGGCGGCGATCGCCGTTGCTGCTGTGCGCGCTGCCGTGCTGGGGGTGTGCTGCGTTGTGCGATTGGGTGCGGTGGTGCTCGCGCAAGCAGAGATAGGGGAGGAGGAGGACACGGTGAGCTCACCGGCGGCGTAGTCGTAGCAGAGGCCCGAGGAAGTTCCGGTGGCGGCAGGTCGAGGATGGCGGCGTCGTTGTGGGCTGTCCTCGGGGCTGCAGTGGTGTCCAAACGATCGAGGAAGGTGAGGCCGTGCGGTTCCCGTGGTCAGCGTGGACAGAGGTGGACGGGAGCGGCGGCGGCCATGGCGGATTCAGACGGAGAACTCCGGTGAGGTGCAGAGAGAGGAGATCGGCCGCGAGAGAGAGGAAAACGGCGGCGGTCTCGAGGGGATAGGTGGGTGGCTAGGCTAGGGCTGCTCCAGGGGGTCTAGGGTTAGCGTTATATAGGCCTAGGGGTGCGAGGATGGCCGTCGGCGTGGTCTGCTGCCGCCGTGGCACCGCTAGGATCCCTGCCGTACGGGAAAGAGAAAGGGGGGAGCGAGGCGAAGCGGTACCGGGCCAGCGCGGGGAAGGAAATGGGCTGGGCCGGCTGTGCTGCTCCCCTCGCGCTCGCATTTTCTTTTTAAAATTTTATTCTGTTTTTTTTTGCAGCAAATGAAAATGGAAGAAATAGATGGAAAGTTGGGGTAGGAAAATTATAGAAAAAAATTGGGTGGCTTATTTGTTGTGTTAGCAATCATTTTACCATTTTTATTTTCCATGAATTCAAAATTTAAGTGCTGTTTGGAAATGTTTCAAATTTGAATTAATTTGAGTATTGATGGAACTATTTAAAACAAGAATTTAATTATTTGGAACCATATTGTTTAAATGGAAACAATTTGATTAGGATTGTTGTGTAATTTTTATAATTTGAAATTGGGTGCTGTTTGATGATTTGATTTGAATTTGAAAGCAATTTGGAATTAATGGATTGATTGAAAGCCCTCATTTTAATAGTTGAACATTATGGAATAATTGGAATCAAAATGAGATTTTGGATTGAACTTTTGATTTGAAAAAGATTGTAACATGACAAGTATGAAACAACGTGTCGGGGGGTTACCCCCGAGTAGGGTAAAGACAGGTGGTAAAGGCCGCTTACGGAAGAGAGGTTTGGTCGAGTAGCCGACTACCGGGTACCCGCTACCCGGTCGACTGCTACTCGGTCTCACCTCAAGATGGCCATAAGGAGATATCAATCAGTTTCTACCCTGTCGAGTAGAAGGTTTGGCCCGAGTACAATTGGCGGGAGCATTTGGCGGGAAACTACTCGGGCAGGAAGTCAAAGGAGCCGTTCTGACACAGGATCCCGCGTATCCTGGGTCCGTACTTGGCAGCATTCAAACTACTGTTCACGTGGGGACAGCCTGCCTGACAGTGACAGCATGGAAGCAGTCGGTGGCAGGATAAGGGGGGCCTACTCTGTGACTAGGTACAGCGATACCAGTCTGTCCCCTAGTTTTGCCCAACGACTTTACAGAAGCAGCCAAGACCAACGACCAAAGCTGTCAGCGGGTACTCGGAGAAAGGACAGTGTGCACACTATGTCG
This sequence comes from Alopecurus myosuroides, assembly GCA_028641055.1. Classification (NCBI taxonomy): domain Eukaryota; kingdom Viridiplantae; phylum Streptophyta; class Magnoliopsida; order Poales; family Poaceae; genus Alopecurus; species Alopecurus myosuroides. The sequence goes on along the minus strand of CM054058.1, from coordinate 435,418,476 downwards.
ACACTTGTCTAGGATTTGGACGTATCCGGCTAGGGCACCATGTATATAAGGTGCCCCGCCGCCTCCTGCGAGAGAGTCGATCTCATTCCAGGCTCATAGTGAACCCTAGAAACCCTAAGTCCTTGACCTAGCTCTACTCGGAGAGGGGCAAGGGGCTACTCGGTAGCGATATCATTTGTATTGTACCTACTCGGAGAGACATCGTAATACATAGAGAAAGGCAGGAGTAGGGGTTTTACCTCCTCACGAGGGCCCTGAACCTGGGTACATCGTGTTGTTTGTGTTGTGTGGATCTCACCTCACGCGGCCACTCGTCGCGTGATCCCTCCCCGGACACCTCCAGCGTCCATCGTCCCCACATCTTTAGCCATCCTATGGCATCTGCCGTGACACCACCACGACAGTTGGCGCCCACCGTGGGGCAACCAGCGGCGCTGGCTGGAGTTTCTGTTCGGACGGGATCTTCATCAGCGGAGCGCGTAGTTTGTGGCCTTGTCCACAGATTCGGCTCCTTCGACTTCGTCACCAACAACGCCGGCTGTTTCGGCGGCAAGGCCATGCCGGAGGGCGGCTCTGTGATCTCCTTCGGCTCTCACCTCGTCTACGTCGCCACCGTCGCCAACGACACCTACCCCGAGCTGGTGCACGACGCGGAAGATCCTCCCGCGGTTGTCGCTGCTCGCGGAAGGCCCGCGTGCAGCTCTGCATGCTGCGCGGAGGTGATGGTGACGGGCTTGGCGGCAAACACTGGCGCAACTGCTACTGGCGCTGCGGCCGTTGTCGAGGAGGTTGACGACCCGCCTGCTGGTGGCAGGACTCACCGGCCTTACGAGAAGGAGAGCAACCTGCCGCCTTCCACGTCTACGGTCATTCCCGCGTCTGCAGCGCGAACCGGCATGCCCACTCCCACCGATGTTGAGCTCCTTGCAGTGAGGGAGCAGCTCGAGCGGCAACGCCAGGAGCTGCTCACCGAGCAGGCGGAGTTGGAGAAGATCAGGTTGGAGCTGAGCCTGGATCAGCTCGAGTACAACAAGGCTCACGGCTTCACGCCGGTCGCCAGGAGGCCTAGCAGGGTAGGCGCTACCCGGCGCAACCTGGGCGCCGAGATGGCGACTGTTGCGGAGGAGCCCGCGCAGTCCGCCACCGCGAACACCTTCACAAGGCCAAGGTATAGCACGCCCGCCAAGACGCTGCGAGCTACGCAAGCTGTGGCTGCCGAGTTGCCGCGCCTAGAGGGAGAAGCGCGTCGCAGGCAGCAGGAGAGGCTCGGAGAGCTGGTGCTGGAGGCCGCCAGGCAGAACGAGGAGTTCCGGAAGGCCAACCCGGGAGCTGGAGCTTCGCAGGTGGTTCACTCGCACGCGGCTAGATCTAACGATCAAGCCTCATCTCCGCATCCCAGCCGCGAGAAGAGCCGCAGCGGGCGTACGGGTAGAGACAGGCAAATGCAGGTGTATGACCCGGCTGCTGCCGCGAAACAGGTTGCTGTGCCGCAGCAGCCCGGGCAGGAACACAACACTGCAAGAGCAGGCTCTCAAGCCCATCAAGCTCAAAGCCGTGTCCGAGAAGCCGCACGTCCGGGTACTTCTCGGCAACCCGCAGCTCCGCCTACTCGGCAGAGGCAGCAGCCGCGCCCGGCGGCACCTGTCGCCAACCCGGTGGAGCAGCCAGCGGCTATGCAGGTGGATAGGTATGACGATGGCTACTCGGCTATGGAGATGGCTGGTTATGATATTCATGATCGTGTTGGTGAGCGTGTGTTGGCGCCTGGAGATGCAAGGCACCAGCTGGACCGTATCAGCTTGTCGGCGCGGCTTGAGAGCACGGGTCCCCCTGGCCCCGAGTGCTTTGGCCCGCGCATCATGAACGAGCCTTCCGTGAAGGGCTTCCAGCTTGCAAGGGGCACCAAGAGCTACAATGGTAGCACCAAGCCTGAAGATTGGCTCAATGACTACGTCACCGCGGTCCATATCGCGAATGGCAACAGGAGATGGGCGGTACGCTATGTGCCGCAGATGCTAGAAGGTCCTGCTCGCACTTGGCTCAACAACTTGCCCAAGTACAGCATTAACTGCTGGCTGGACTTCTCGGATGCCTTCATCAGCAACTTCACCAGCACATACAAGAGGCCGAATAGGCCACAGCAGTTGTCGGCTTGCCGGCAGCGAGAAGACGAGACAGACCGCGAGTACCTTACTCGGTGGAGCACCTTGAGGAACACCTGTGAGGGTGTGAATGAGGCGCAAGCCATCACTTGGTTTGCGCAGGGTTGCCGACATGGCAGCATGCTTTGGCAGAGATTGCAAAGGGAGATGCCGAACACCTTGGCCGAGACCATCAAGATTGCGGATCAGTACGCACTCGGTGATCCTACTCAGCCACTGATGGATTCCTCTGAGCCGAGAAGAAACTTCAACAGCAGCAAGCGCAACGAGTTCCGCAACAAGCGCCGAGTAGATACTCGGTATGATCCCGAAGAGGTGAATGCAGTGAATGTCGGAGGCGGTGGTGGCCAAAGGCAGAAACCTGCTGGAGCCTACGGGCAGAACCAGAACCAGGGCCAGGGCAACAAGAAACCGTTCCGCACTGCGCAGCCGAGTAGCGGGAACTCCGAGCAGCCGAAGAAGTTTGTCTTCGATGACATGAAGGATGGGCCATGCAGCTTTCACACTCACCACCCCTCAAGGCCTGCGAACCATACTACTCGGCAGTGCGAGTGGTGGGATGTGATCAAGAGTGATGGCTTGCCTCCTCCACCTCCTCTGCCAGCCGCGAATGCCACTGTTCAGCCTACTCGCGCTCCTGCAGCTCGGCCGCCAGTGTACCCGAGAAGGGAGAATGTCAACCAGGTGGCTTTAGGAGCCAACCAGAACTTCAACAACGAGAGGTACCGCAACAACAACAACAACTACAACCGCAACAACTACAACCGCAACAACAACTACCAGGGCAACAACAATGGCAACAATGGCAACAATGGGGGCAATGGCTCCAACCAGTACCAAGAGCACCATGAGAGCTATATGATCTTCACTTCTGAGGCAGTCGACAAGCAGTCACAGCACAGGCGGGCCATGGAGGTCAATGCAGTGATTCCGGCTGTGCCTCACTACATGTATTGGTGTGACCAGGAGATCAGGTGGACTCGGGCAGATCACCCCAAGGTGATGCCCAATCCGGGTACCTATGCTTTGGTGCTGGATCCCACTTTCCTGGGCCCCGAGAAGAATGTGAGATTCAGCAAGGTGCTGATCGACAACGGCAGCAGCATCAACATCGTGTACAAGGACACGCTCGAGAAGCTTGGCCTGGCCGAGAACATGATGCTGCCCAGCAAGACCACCTTCCATGGCATTGTGCCCGGGATCTCATGCAACCCAATTGGCCGAGTGTGGATTGATGTGCTATTCGGTACTCGGGAGAACTGCCGCACTGAGCGTCTGCAGTTTGAAGTGGTGGATCATCAGAGCCCATATCATGCTCTACTCGGCAGGCCTGCTCTGAGCAAGTTCATGGCCTCTACTCATGTGGCGTATCTGAAGATGAAGATCCCCGGGCCCAAGGGCATCATCACCATCTCGGGAGATTACAAGAAGTCCATGGAGTGCGCCTCTGCTAGCTCTCAGCTGGCGGAATCGATGGTGATTGCTGCCGAGAAGAAGAAGATGTACGAGGTGGTGGCCATGGCTCAGTCCGCACAAGCTGGCGCGCAAGGTGTGCCGAGTACCCAGCATGGTACTGCTTTCCAAGCTGCCAAGGAGACCAAGACAGTCCAGGTCGACCCCGAGTTCCCGGAGCGCGTGGCCATCATTGGTGCCGGGCTGGCCGAGAAATAGGAAAGCGCGCTCATCCACTTCCTCCGTGAGAATCGGGACGTGTTCGCCTGGACCAATGAAGATCTACCAGGAGTCCCGAGGGAGTTGGTTGAGCACTCTTTGCATGTGCGTCCTGACGCCAAGCCCGTGAAGCAGGCTTTACGCCGTTTCGGGGATGAGAGAAGGAAGGCCATCGGTGATCAAATCACCAAACTGCTGATCAGTAACTTCATCATGGAGGTGCTGCACCCGGACTGGTTAGCCAACCCGGTCATGGTCGAGAAGAAAAAGGAAGATCCCAAGGCTGCCACTGCATGGCGCATGTGCGTCGACTACACCGACTTGAACAAGGCATGCCCCAAGGATCCTTTCCCGCTACCTCGCATCGATCAGGTGATCGATTCCACTGCCGGCTGTGAACTGTTGTCTTTCATAGATGCCTACTCTGGTTTCCACCAGATTGCACTCAATCCTGCTGATCAAATAAAGACTGCTTTCATTACCCCGTACGGGGCTTATTGCTATCGTGTCATGTGTTTTGGCCTGAGGAATGCGGGTGCAACCTATCAGAGATGCATGCAGAAATGCTTGCACGACCAGCTCGGCAAGAATGTGCAGGTGTACGTAGATGACATTGTCATCAAAACGAATAAAACACATACTCTGCTTGCCGACCTGGAGGAAACCTTTGCTAACCTACGCAGGTACAAAATGAAACTGAATCCGAGTAAGTGTACCTTTGGTGTACCAGCTGGAAAGCTACTCGGTTTTCTGGTTTCTAGTCGGGGCATCGAAGCCAATCCGTCTAAGATAAAAGCTATTGAGAGCATGTCTTTGCCGAGATCATTGAAGGATGTGCAGAAATTCACGGGTTGTCTGGCATCTCTGAGCCGCTTTCTTGGCCGGATGGGCGAGAAGGCTTTGCCTCTGTACCAGCTGATGAAGAAAAGCGACAAGTTTGTCTGGACTCCGCAAGCGGACGTGGCATTCAATGAGCTGAAAGCAATGCTGGCTAGCGCTCCCGTCTTGGCTAGTCCACTACCCAAGGAGCCTATGCTGCTGTACATTGCCGCGACTAACCGAGTAGTCAGCGTGGTGATAGTGGTGGAGCGAGAAGAAGAAGGCAAGAGTGTGCAGCGCCCAGTCTATTATCTCAGTGAAGTGCTGTCCAGTTCCAAGCAAAACTATCCTCACTACCAGAAGATGACATATGGTGTGTATCTGGGCGCCAGGAAGCTGAAGCATTACTTCCAGGAGCACCCCATCACTGTTGTGAGTTCAGCTCCCATCTCGGACATCATGGGTAACAAGGAAGCGAGTGGCAGAGTAGCCAAGTGGGCAATTGAGCTAGCCGCGTACGCTCCCGCGTATACGAGAAGAGAAGCAATCAAGTCTCAGGTACTGGCGGAATTTCTTGTGGACTGGGCCGAGATGCAATATGAACCTCCCGCTCCAGTTTCCAACTATTGGAAGATGCATTTTGATGGCTCAAAGGTGAAAGAAGGCCTCGGTGCTGGCGTTGTGCTTACGTCACCCAAGCGGGATCAACTCAAGTATGTGTTGCAGATTCACTTCAAGGCATCTAACAATGTAGCCGAGTACGAGGCAGTAGTGCATGGTTTGCGAGTAGCAAAGGAGGTTGGTGTGCAGCGCATTATCTGCTATGGCGACTCAGATCTGGTGGTGCAACAAGTCTCAGGTACCTGGGACGCTTTGGATGCCAACATGGCGTCGTATCGCTTCCTGGTGCAGTCAATGACTGGGTTTTTCGAAGGCTGCGAGTTCCAGCACATTCACCGAGCAGAGAACGAAGCAGCAGATGAGCTGTCCAAGTTGGGATCTTCTCGGCAGTCCATCCCAGCAGGGATTGCCTTGGAGCATTTGAGGAAGCCATCCATCAAGCCTTCCCCCAACTCGGAATCCATCTTTGTCCCTTCTCTGCCAAGTGAGGAATCTGATCCAATGGAGATTGACTGGGAGAGTGCTGCAGGAAACCCGGGGACTGCCGTCCTACACTCGGGGACTGCCATTCCTTACTCGGGGACTGCCGTCCTATACTCGGGGACTGCCATTCCTTACTCGGGGACTGCCGTTCCCTACTCGGGGACTGCCGTTCCCTACTCGGGGACTGCCACTCCCTACTCGGGGACTGCCGCCCTCAACCCAGAAGCTGTCGCATTCATTGAAGAAGTTCTCGCCAATCGGTCTGGGCTGCAGAGAAGCGCTCCTACTCCTCCTGTGCAACCACCAGAGCCTGTCCCAATGGAAATGGATGAACCAGTGTTTCCCGTGCGGGAGACACCGAGTTGGGCAATGCCCATATTATCCTTTCTAAGGGACGGTACTTTACCTGAAGATGAGGTGACTGCGAGGCAGATTCAGAGAAGGTCCAAGGGCTACACCATAGTCCGAGATGTGCTGCACAAGAGAAGTGCCACTGGTGTGCTACAACGCTGTGTGAGCCCAGAGGAAGGAGAAGAAATCCTGGTGGAGATACATCAAGGGGAATGTGGGCATCACGCCTCTTCTCGGGCCTTAGTCAAGAAAGCTTTTCGGCATGGCTTCTACTGGCTCACTGCATTGCAGCAAGCTGAGGATATTGTGAGGAAGTGCGCCGGCTGCCAGATGTTCGCAAGTAAGATTCACATGCCAGCTTCCGAGTTGAAAACAATTCCTATCACATGGCCCTTTGCTGTCTGGTGCTTGGATATGGTTGGTCCTTTCAAGCCGGCTAAGGGCAACATGACACATATTTTGGTCATGGTGGACAAGTTCACCAAGTGGATCGAGGTGAAACCTATTCGGAAGTGCGATGGGGTCACAGCTGTGAGGTTCGTGAAGGATGTGATCATGAGATACGGCTACCCGCACAGTATCATCACCGACAACGGCACCAACTTTGCAGAGGGGGCAATGGTGCGATTCTGCAGAGATAAGCATATCCGACTAGACGTTGCGTCAGTCGCGCACCCTGCCTCCAATGGGCAAGTTGAGAGAGCAAATGGGATGGTACTGGCAGGCATCAAGCCAAGGCTTATTGAGCCACTGCTGAAAACACCTGGGTGTTGGCTAGAAGAGTTGCCAGCGGTGTTGTGGAGTCTAAGGACTACCCCTAACCGGTCAACCGGCTACACGCCATTCTTCTTGGTATACGGGGCTGAGGCCGTGTTACCAATAGACTTAGAGCATGACTCCCCCCGAGTAGCCCTCTACACTGAGGTGGAGGCGAGAGAAGCTCGAGAAGACGACGTTGACCTGCTTGAAGAAGCAAGAGAGCTGACTCTGTCACGTTCGGCTATCTACCAGCAAAACCTGCGGCGCTATCATAGCCGAAAGGTGAACCCAAGGGTTTTCCGAGAAGGAGACATGGTCCTTAGGCTGGTGCAGCGCACAGCCGGGATGCACAAGTTGTCTCCTCCTTGGGAAGGGCCTTTCATTGTCAGCAAAGCGCTGCACAATGACGCGTACTATCTTGTAGATGTGCGCCCATCGCAGGCGAACAGGGCAGATAAAGCTGGAGAGGAAACCAAGCGTCCCTGGAATGTAGCTCTACTTCGTCGTTTTCATTCGTGAGCAAAGATGTGTATGTACCCTTTCATCCGAGTTGAAATTCTACTCTGCAATCTAAAATTGTTCTCGGGGACTGCCCTCGTCCAAAATTGCTCTAAGTGTTTTTCTTACTTGGCTTGTTCCTTTGTCTATTCGGTTGCTTCACTTCAGAACTCAAAAGTGAATTGAGTACTGTGTTTAAACCTATATGCCAACTCTTCGACTTTGCTGCTGTCCGAAACCCGGCTTCATGGCAAGCAAGAGAACAAGCAAAAGGTCAATGAGCACACGAAAATCACTAAGGAAGAAGGAGTGCAGGAACCGAGTAGGTTGTCGGTTACTTTTTGTTCCCCGTTTTCGCCTTCTCGGCTAAGTGGTGGGCTGCGTTATCATGATTGTTTCTAGCGGCTAAGTATTTGCAGCCTTGTTCCTTGATTCTTGTGACTCGAATACCAAACAAGCGACAAGTCGCAGGTAGAGCAGAGATGAAAAAGACAGGGTGAATAAGAAATGCTACTCGGGGACTCGCATGGAAACACAACTCGGCATTAAGCCAGTGTCGTTCAAATTGATTAATGTCAACATAAACAGAGTGGGCATAAAAACTGAGTAGCAAGTAAGATAAAGGTAGTCTGTTACATCTGCTCCCGGCATTCCGGGGATCTGATAAAATGTTCAAGTGAAAGAAAAGATTGCAGGTTGCTTCAAGTTGAAGAGGAGATGTTCTCGGCGCTGGCCTTGGCGGCTGTTTCCTCGGCGGCGGTCCTGGCAGCAGTTTCTTCGGTGGCAGTCGTGGCGGCTGTTCCTTCGGTGCTGGCGTGGGTAGCATCAGCCTCCGTCTGCACGGCGGCGGATTCCTCCATCTCGGCGCCCTCCTGGGTGGCCGCCTGCTCGGAAGTGGCCGTGGCCACCGAGACGGGTCCCGGAGCCGAGGAGGAGCCTGAAGCGTGGCCAGGAGGGGGCACCGTGTCGTCGAGAGCAGCACCTGAGGAGGTGCCGAAGTCGAGTGGCTCGCTGTCGATGTGCGCCCCTTCGTCTTCATCGCTACTCGCGACGACGGTGGCCTTGCCCTTCCCGGCCTTGCCCTTGGGAGATTCGAAGTAGTCCCCAAGTTCTTCCTCGTCGTCATCTTCGTCGTCCTCGTACTCGGTGTCGGGTTCGGGGACGCCATCGATGTAAACCTCCGTCTCGGCGCACTCCGCGACATCATATGCAATCTGCTTGCGCAAGGCCACGCTATCGGCATCAGTCTCCCACTTGGAGTTATTGCGCTTCCCGCGGATGAGCTGCATGTCCAGGTTTTCATACCAGGACGCAATGCAGAGAAGCATCACGTCCGCACCAGCACGGGCTCCGGAGGCTCGCCACTTTTTCAACTCGGCCTTCACGTTCTCCAGCTTGAGGGCGAGCTCCCGCATGCTCCTTGGCTCAGCATCATGAGGCCAGAACAGCCGGTGGAGCTCAAAGCCCGCATGCATCAAATCAGTCCCGCAACCGGCCAGCTGTTCAAAGTAACCCTTGAGCACCTGCAAGCTGTCCTCGATATCAGCCCTGGTGTCAATCGGCTCACCCAGCGAAAGGCGAACTGCTCGGGCCTTGGCTATCGAGGGCGCAGAGGTAGACTCAAGACGAGGCCAGATATCTGAAATAGCAAGTGGCAAGATCAAAAACCGAGAAAGAAAAAAGGAAGCCGAGAAGGAATAAGACCGAGAAGAAAAGATGCAATGGAGAAAAGAACTTACCGATCAGTTGGCGGCGCAGCTGGTGCAGCTTGGTTCTCCAAGATTCCTCGTTGCTAATGTGCTTTGATTGGACCTGGCGCAGGGTGTCCATCTGAGCGAAAAGATCAGCATTGGTCTTCTTCAGAGTCTCGCACTCAGCCTCGAGGGCCCTCTCCTTGGCCTTGAAAGTGGTCTCGGCCTTGGCTTTCTCGGCGATGGCCGTGTCCCTCTCGGCGCCAATCTTCACGGCATCTTGGAGTGCATTCTGAAGCTGGAGCTGCAGTTTCTCCATCTCGGTGGTGTGGTCCGTCACCAGAGAAATGGCCTGATCGGATAGCTGTTTCTCCACCTCGGCTGGCTGGACGCAATCTTGGTGCGCCTCAGCAAACGACTTATAATCTTCTGCAAAAAGATAAGATGAGGTCAGTAAGCGGGCAGAGAAGAACCGAGTTCAAGGACATACCGAGTAAACAGCAAACTCACCTTCAAGTTTCTTTATGGTGGCCTCGGCGTTCGCCACGAAAGCGCGGCATTTCTCATGCTCATCGGCCAAGGCCTTCAGTTTGTCTGCAAAGAAGAAAAGGTTAGCGCGTGAGAAAGCAGAAGCGGGCGTAAACATAAAACGCAGAAACCGCGTGGCTAAGCGTGTACCTTGCACTTCGGCCAGCTGTTGGGTGCTGTCGTTTGCATTTTTGCTCGCGGCCTCAGCAGCTAACTTCTCCTTCTCCAGCGCAGCAATTCGCCTCTTAGCGATGGAGTGGTTCCAGAGAAGGATGCGGTATAAGTTGGTCCGCTTAAGAACGCTATCCTGAAAACCGAGAAGAAAATGAGTTAGGCAAAGCAGAGAAGATTCGGCCCGAGTAGGAGGCTACTCGGAGAGTATCCGCCTACTCGACCCAAATCTCGGGGACTGGGGGTGATGGTAAGAAAGAAGAAAGGCGAGTAGAAGAGAAGAAAATTCAACTCGGAAAAGGCAAAAAGACTTACTGCGTAGCTCTGTTCGATATCTTCGGCGTTCTTGCGGTGCAAGAACATCTTGGCTGCGAGGGTGGCGGTGTCGGTGGAGACGGACATGGGCTGGTGTCCCAGGTCGATCTTGTTCCACTCCACGCGGTAGTGGTCGACGGAGCCAAGGGTCAAGCCGTGCCACTTCTCCTCTCCGAGAACCCCGCTGTCCCACTTGGCGCTGATGTAGCCGACAGTGTCCAGTACCTGCTCAAGACCCTTGGAGGTTATTGGCTTGTCTTGGGCTCCCCGAGAAGCAATATTGACGGGTTTGTTCTGGGCTGGATCGAAGGGAGGAGTATTCCTGGCTACAGCTTTCCTCCCTTTCTGAATAGCTACAGCTTTATCTTGGGGAGGGAAGCCGATGCTATGTTGGTGGCTAACCTCAATCATATACTCCGGGTAGCAAGGCTGGCCAGCAGCGCGAGCGCCCGCAGAGAGCGCAGCAGGAATCGGGCCGGAGTCGCGGATCACGAGTGCTCCGCCTGCGGATGCGCCTTGGTCTCTGGCCCTCTTCTTTGTTTGCTCCTTCTCGATTTCCTGCTTCTCGACATCCTCGGGTTTCTTCCCGTCAGTCTTGGCCTTGGCCTTCTCGGCGACTGCTTTCTCGGCAGTTTGCCTCTCGGCCTTCTTCTGTTCAGCCCTGGCCTTCTTCTGCTCGGCCTTGGCTCTCTCAGCAGCTTCTTTCTCAGCTCTGACCTTCTCGGCGGCCTCCTCCTTGGCCTTGGCCTCCTCAGCAGCCACCTTATCGGCAGTCTCCTTCTCAGAAAGGCCCTTCTTGGAACAGTAATCCCTCAGAGCATCAAGGGCCTGTTGCTTGGCTGCTCGCCCAGGAGGGCTGGATGTATCCTTGCTCTGTGGAGACGAGGAGGAAGTTGGTGGTGTAGGGCCTTGCGCAGTCGGTGGCGTAGGGCCTTGCGCAGTTGGTGGCGCCGCTGCAGCTCCTGGCAGAACACCACTCGGTGCGCTGCCTGGCAGTGGGTAGACATCCGCTACGGTAGCATCCGCGGCGGTGTCGTCTGTCGTCAGCTGCTCGGCGGCAATGTTCTCTTGTGCAGCAGCCTCAGTGGTGGGCTGCTCCCGTTCTACTTCTGGCCGCTCAAGGGCGGCGGCATCTGGCATTTCTTGTTCTTGGTTCTCCTCGGCGTTGCTAGCCGGAGGAGAAGAGGGTCTCTCGTCGTGGACGGCGGTGTCTTGTGCTACTGGTTCTGACGCTGCTCCTTGTGCTGGATTGGCAGCGGCAGCATTGGCGTCGCGATCCTCATCATCATCGTCCAGGTTGACCAGAGGTACTGGTTTCTTCTGGGCGTGGTCGGACGCGAGGGCTGCGTTCGCATCCATGGCAGGACTGCAGAGAAGAAAGAGATCAGAGATTGGAAGAGGATTTGGGAGAAATCAGTACTACGCGAGAAGGAGGGCAAACGAGAAGAGAACTCACGCATTGGTGGACTTAAGCTGTCGTCGGGGTTTCTTGACAGTAACCTTCTTCTTCTTCTCGGCGCCCTCCTCCTTCTCGGCGGGCTTCCTCTTCTTGGCTGGAGGTACCTGCGCTTCGCTCCCAGTCCGCTTGCGGGTTTCGGGAGGGGCAGTAGACAAAGGTTGGACGACGAGGGGCGCATCGCCCTCGTTCTCGCCCTCATCCTCGTCGTCCCTCTCCGCAGCGGCCTCATCTGAGAAGTTCAAAGGAGAAGAAGGAAGAATCAGGAATAGCAGTGCAAGGGGCTGGTGTTTCTCAGAAGCAAACAAGATGAAAATAACCATACCATGAGAGCCTTCATCCGACCAAGTGCGGAGAGCATCACGCTTGTCAGGAGCGGGACTGCTCTGTTCCGCGTCGTCAGAGGGCAGCATGTCATCCTCCTCGCGATCGGCGAACCAGTTCTCCTCGAAAACTTCCCGACTCTCAATCAGCTGTCGAGTAAGAGTCTGAAAGACAGAGAAGGATCATAAGTAAACCGAGTAGCAGGATGGAACTCTACTCGGATAGGCATGCAAACACAAAGCACACTAAGCCTATGCGGTTTTCTAAGTATTCTACTCGGACAGGCATGCAGACACAAAGCACACTAAGCCTAGGCAGTTCTCCAAGTGTTCTACCCGGATAGGCGTGCAAACATAAAGCATACTAAGCCTAAGCGCGAGTCGACTAAGAGCTCTACTCGGTGCACCAGGTGGTTGCTAGTCGGGGCGGAAAGGGAAGTTCTCTACTCGGGTGGCAGAGGCAAAAAACAGAGAAGGAAGAACGTACCCGGGCAATCGGTTGCTTGCGGCTGTACGGGGCGAAGCCATACCGCCACTTCTCGGTAAGGCTTGTCTTCAGCATGTTCCTGGCATGATAGGCAACATCCGCGTCGTCGATGTCGATGGTGGTGGTCCTGGTGCAGTCGCGCGGGCCTCCCATGTAACACATGAGATGGCAGCGCTCCTGCAGAGGGAGTACTCGGCGCTTGATCCAGCATATCACCGGGTCGTCGTTCTTGAGGCCCAGCTTCTTCAACTCGCCGAGTCTATCTTCTATCTCGACGGCGATTTCGTCGATGTTGGGCTTCTCCTTCCAGTTTGACCCGAGTGGAGCACGGTTCCTCCAAGCGGGCAGGTTGATTCGATCATCAACCACACCTCCTTCCGTGGCGGGGACGTTCTTGACGTAGAAGAAGGTCTGCTGCCACATTCGGCAGGAGTCCAGCCCCTGGATGCGGGGATGGTTCGTACCCGTCCGCTGCACCATCATGGCACAGCCCGTGTCGGTGGCGCGGCCGATACCTGCACCTTCTTTCTTCCCGACAGACTGTTGGCGGAGATTAAAGTACCTGAGCCACGTATCAGTCGTGGGCCTGATGCCGAGGAAAGCCTCGCAGACGACGACGTGGTAGGCGAGGAAGACGACCGCGTTGGGCGGCAGATGATGCATCTGCAGCCCGAAATGGTCGAGGAACTTGCGCAGGAAGTCCGAGGCGGGCAGTCCAAAGCCGCGCTCGAAGTGCGACATGAAGACCACCCGCTCGCCGTCTCGTGGAGTTGGCACAACCTCGTCGTCGGGTGCCCGGCACTCCACGCCGGGGGGAACCCTTCTGCTGGTCACGAGCCAGGCGAGGTTGGCCTTGGTGACGGAGGAACCCGACCAGCTAGCCTTGGCCATCGTTGCGAGTGGGAGGAGTGGATGCTTTTCGAGTGGAGTTGCTCGGTGGAGAGAGTCCGCGGCGGCGCGGAAGCTTGCGCGGCGGCGGAGGGCTCGGTGGAGAAGAAGAACAGGAGGCAGAAGGGGAAAAGAGCAGAGAAGAAGAAAAGGAAGTTACCGCGGGGGTATTTATATCTCCCTCGCGGTGTTACCGTTACCACCGCGGTAGTGGGATCGACTGCGGCGTGTGGTGGGTCCTGTGGCCGGCTAGAAACGCACACAAGCGTGGGTTGCGCGCGTAACGGCCGCATTGGATCCCACCTTCAGATCGTGGCCAGTAATTGCGCGTGATGGGACATGACGGCCGGTGGGCCCACGGCGTGAAAACTGGACACGTGGCGTCGTGTCCTGGGCAACCAAACGACGAGGTCGTGGATGCTTGACACGTGGGCAGTGCCTGCGTGAGGGGCTGGATGTTGCTCTGCGCTGCAGAGGCTCAGCTTGCGAAATTTCGCTAAGTCTTTTTACTCGGTTACAGAGTAGAAAGCAAGTGCTACTCGGAAAGAGGAGACTCAAGATACTTTCCGGATAGCTACTCGGAGGACCTACTCGGCATCTTGAGGTTCGATGGCTGAGATGCGAAGGCTGGTTTTAAGCTGGCAGAGCCTAGTGAACAAGTTCGCAAGACTCAACCAGCTTCGGGGACTGCTGTCGGGGGGTTACCCCCGAGTAGGGTAAAGACAGGTGGTAAAGGCCGCTTACGGAAGAGAGGTTTGGTCGAGTAGCCGACTACCGGGTACCCGCTACCCGGTCGACTGCTACTCGGTCTCACCTCAAGATGGCCAGAAGGAGATATCAATCAGTTTCTACCCTGTCGAGTAGAAGGTTTGGCCCGAGTACAATTGGCGGGAACCTTTGGCGGGAAACTACTCGGGCAGGAAGTCAAAGGAGCCGTTCTGACACAGGATCCCGCGTATCCTGGGTCCGTACTTGGCAGCATTCGAACTACTGTTCACGTGGGGACAGCCTGCCTGACAGTGACAGCATGGAAGCAGTCGGTGGCAGGATAAGGGGGGCCTACTCTGTGACTAGGTACAGTGATACCAGTCTGTCCCCTAGTTTTGCCCAACGACTTTACAGAAGCAGCCAAGACCAACGACCAAAGCTGTCAGCGGGTACTCGGAGAAAGGACAGTGTGCACACTATGTCGACACTTGTCTAGGATTTGGACGTATCCGGCTAGGGCACCATGTATATAAGGTGCCCCGCCGCCTCCTGCGAGAGGGTCGATCTCATTCCAGGCTCATAGTGAACCCTAGAAACCCTAAGTCCTTGACCTAGCTCTACTCGGAGAGGGGCAAGGGGCTACTCGGTAGCGATATCATTTGTATTGTACCTACTCGGAGAGACATCGTAATACATAGAGAAAGGCAGGAGTAGGGGTTTTACCTCCTCACGAGGGCCCTGAACCTGGGTACATCGTGTTGTTTGTGTTGTGTGGATCTCACCTCACGCGACCACTCGTCGCGTGATCCCTCCCCGGACACCTCCAGCGTCCATCGTCCCCACATCTTTAGCCATCCTATGGCATCTGCCGTGACACCACCACGACACAACGGTTGAATATTGTTTGAATTTCCATTATGAAAACAAAATAAAACAGATGCAAAACAAATGCAAACAAAGAATAAATATGATGACATGATGCAATACTTTAATTAAACAAGAAATCAAACATTCTAGGGGTATTTTCATACTTGGGATGTTACAAAACGCCCCCCCTTGAAGGAATCGCGCCCCGGGATTCCTTACGGAGAAGAGAAAAGGTCCGGATACTTCTTGCGAAGATCCTCTTCGGTCTCCCACGTTGCCTCTTTATCGGAATGATGAGACCACTGCACTTTCAAGAACTTGGTGCTCTTGTTGCGAGTCTTACGCTCGGTATCATCGAGAATACGAACAGGGTGCTCCTCATAAGAGAGATCATCTTGCAGTTCAAAGGAATCATGATCAACTGCACGATCTGGATCTTTGAAACACTTCTTGAGCTGTGACACGTGAAACACATCGTGCACCTTGGATAGTTTTTCTGGAAGTTCAAGACGATAGGCATTTTCTGCACGTCTTGAGAGAATGTTGAAAGGACCAATGTATCTTGGTGCCAGCTTTCCTTTCACACCAAAACGATGAGTGCCTCTGAGGGGAGTTACACGGAGATATGCCTTGTCACCAGGTGCATAGACCATATCCCTGTGCTTGCTGTCATAGTAGCTTTTCTGACGAGACTGAGCAATCTTGAGATTATCACGAATGATACGAACTTTCTCTTCGGCTTCCTTAACAATGTCAGGGCCTAAGAGTGAACGTTCACCAGCTCCAGACCAATTGATTGGACTCCTGCATCTGCGGCCATAGAGAGCTTCAAATGGTGCCATGCCTAGGCTTGCCTGGAAACTGTTGTTGTAGGAGAATTCAGCATATGGAAGGCAATCCTCCCATTTCATGCCAAAGGAGAGACCACATGCTCTGAGCATATCCTCGAGAATCTGATTGACTCTTTCGACTTGCCCCTGAGACTGAGGGTGATAAGTTGTGCTGAACAGAAGTTTGGTGCCCAATGCATCTTGGAAACTCTTCCAGAAATGAGAAGTGAATATGCTTCCACGGTATGAGCTTATTTCCAATGGAACACCATGAAGGGGAACAATCTTTGCTGTGTAGAGCTCTGCTAACTGGCTAGCTGAGATTGTTTCTTTGACAGCAAAGAAGTGAGCTACCTTAGTGAGACGATCAATGACAACGAAGATTGCATCGTTGCCCCTCTTGGACTTTGGAAAACCAGTGACGAAGTCCATTTCAATCATGTCCCACTTCCACTCAGGAATTTTCAGAGGTTGGAGTAGACCGGCTGTTTTCTGATGGACTGCCTTAACACGTTGACAAACGTCACATTCAGAAACGTATTGAGCAATTTCACGTTTCATGCCAGGCCACCAATACAGAGTCTTGAGATCCTGGTACATCTTTGTACTTCCAGGGTGGATGGAGAGAGGAGTTTCATGAGCCTCCTTGAGAATGACATCTTTGAGACTTTGAATCTGAGGAACTACAATGCGTCCTTCGAAGAACACAGTTCCCTTGTCATCAATTGAGAAGGACTTGAATTTATCGTTGCCTTCTTTGATGTGCTCTACCATCTTCTTGATTTCAGCATCACGAAGTTGTTCAGAACGAATCTTGTCCTCGAGAGTTGGGTTGGCTGTCAAGCTAGCAAGATAACCTTGAGGAACAAGACCAAGGTTCATCTTCTGGAATTCTTCATGAAGTGGAGGTTGGCTTTCCATGATCATGAGATTATTGCAATACGACTTGCGACTGAGAGCATCGGCCATAACATTAGCCTTGCCTGGAGTGTAAGAAATGGTGAGATCGAAGTCTTTAATCTTCTCAATCCATCTCCTTTGCCTGAGGTTCAGATCTGGTTGAGTGAAGATGTATTTCAGACTCTTATGATCGGAAAAGATTTCAGTGCGGTTACCCAACAAGTATTGTCTACATTTCTTGAGGGCAAACACCACTGCTGCAAGTTCAAGGTCATGAGTGGGATAGTTTTGCTCATGTGCATTCAACTGACGTGAAGCATAAGCCACAACTTGACGTTCTTGCATAAGAACTGCACCTAGACCTTGGAGAGATGCATCGCAGAATATCTGGAAAGGTTTGGTAGTATCTGGGCCAACCAGAACTGGTGTAGAAGTGAGTTTAGTCTTCAGGAGATTGAAACTCTCATCACATTGTGGAGACCAAACGAACTTCTTGTCCTTCTTTGTGAGATCAGTGAGAGGTTTCGCAATCTTGGAGAAGTTTTGGACGAAACGACGGCAATAGCTAGCCAAGCCAAGAAAACTTCTGACTTGCTTCACCGTCTTAGGGGGTTTCCAATCAACAATTGCCTTAACCTTTTCCGGGTCAATGTCTATGCCTTTGGCAGAGATGACATGACCAAGGTAAGCAACTTCTGGAATCCAGAACTCACATTTGGTGAACTTGGCATATAGACGATGCTCACGAAGTTTCATGAGAGTGAGACGAAGATGTTCTCCATGCTCTTCCTCGGATTTGGAGTAGACAAGAATATCATCAAGATATACCACAACGAACTTGTCGAGGTATTCATAGAAGACAGAATTCATGAGTCTAGAGAATGTCGCCGGTGCATTGGTTAGACCAAAAGACATGACGGTGTATTCATATAGACCGTAACGAGTGGTGAAAGCTGTTTTTGGAATATCTTCCTTTCTGATCTTTATTTGATGGTAACCCATCCTCAAATCCAACTTTGAGAATATTGAGGCTCCAGCAAGTTGATCAAAAAGATCATCGATACGAGGAATTGGATACTTGTTTTTGATGGTTTTCTCGTTAAGAGGACGATAGTCAATCACGAGTCTCTTTGTTTGATCCTTCTTCGCAACGAACAGAGTTGGGCAACCCCAAGCCGAAGAACTAGGCTGAATGTAACCTTTCTCCATGTACATATCGATTTGCTCCTTTAATAATTTCAGTTCAGGAGGAGCTATCTTGTATGGATGCTTAGAGATTGGAGTAGTACCTGGCTCAAGCTCGATCACGAACTCAACTGCTCTGTCCGGAGGCATCCCTGGCAACTCTTCTGGAAAGACGTCAGGGAATTCACAAACCACCGGAACATTTTCGAGTAGAGGTAGAGGTTTTGCATCTAGTGTGCATAGCTGAATAGACCTTGATCCATATGGAGAATAGACTATCTGGACAGAAGGGTGTGTGAGAGTTATTGACTTTTGAGCACAGTCAATTTTAGCTTCGTTGGTCTTCAACCAATCCATGCCCAGAATGACATCGATGTCAGAATTTCCCAGCAACATGAGTGAAGCAAGGAATATGCGACCTCCAATTAGGATTTGATTGTCCTTACTTATCTTGGATGTCAACATTTGATATCCCGGAGAGTGAACGGTGATTTGATTGCTTAGTGGAACCAGAACTAGGTTGTACGTTGTTGCAAAGATCTTTGACATAAAAGAATGCGATGCTCCGGTATCAAACAAGACTTTAGCTGGAAAAGAGTTTACGGGTAATATACCGAGAACGACGTCAGCAGCTTCCTCATCTTTGTCGGCCTTGATATGATTCACCCTCGCGGTCCTCCCGACAGGCCTGTTGTTGGAGTTGAAGGCTTTAGCCGGGGGAGCACGCACCATTGCCTGGTTGGTGTTGGGGCGAGGTGGTGGAGGTAGCTGCCTCTGAGTGCACTTGTCAGCGTAGTGCCCCGTCTCCTTGCACTTGAAGCAAGTGACGACACGAGGAGGACCTGTCCTTGGCTTCCCCATTGCAAACCTATGACCATGCATCTGAGATGGGTTGGGTGGGCGGGGAGCAAAGCCTGGAGAAGCTTGGGCATATGGAGCCCGAGTGACAGCACCATTTGGCACCCAGATGCGGCGCTTCTGCGGAGGGGTGGTCATGTTGGAGGAGGAACCACCCTCACGCGAGTGCTTTCGAGACTCCTCGAACGCCTTGCGCCCATTTTCTTCATTGAGCGCGGTGTTAACGAGCTCCTCGAAGTCTTTGGTCTTGATGTTGGTGAGGGCGTACTTGAGTTCCGGGTTAAAACCTCTGCGGAATCTCGCCATCTTCTTGGCCTCAGTGGACACCTCGTCTCCAGCATATCGAGCGAGACGATTGAACTCGTTCTGATAGCCAATGACGTCCAGCTTGCCCTGCTTGAGAGAACAAAACTCCTCACACATCCTTTCCATGAGACCATCTGGGATGTGGTGCTTCAGGAAGGCATCCTTGAAACAACCCTAGGTGATTGGGTATCCAGCTCTCATGGTCTGGTAGTTCTCCCACCAAGTAGCTGCCTGACCCTTCAGCAGATAGGTGGCATACTTGACCTTGTCTTCCTCAGCAACGTGAGCAATGTCCAGAGCCCTGGCCATCTCCCGAATCCAGTCATCAGCATCCAGAGGCTCGCGTGTTGCCACGAAAGCTCTCGGACCCAGACTGAGGAACTCCTTGATGCTGCCCTGTGGAGCATTCTGGTTGTTGTGCTGGTTAGTCTGAAACTGGGCCATCTGTGCCACGACCTGAGTCATCTGAGTCAACAGCTCCGTGATTGGCGGTGGCTCAGGCGGGTTGTTCCTTGTTGGTGGCATCCTGAATAGACATGCATTTTAGCACAACAACAGAAAAGTATAGACTTGGTAACCGAAAAGAGAGATTATTCCGACGCATGAATAGATAACCAACAGGTACATCATCACATGTTCAAATACATCAGAATATCCAACACTCGAAAGCCAAAGGATAACTAAACATAGCTAGGAATGGATACATCGGTACTCCCATGCTCATCACGCAGGACGGCGGTGAGTAGTACGACGAGAGGTACGGTGAGGAGCACGCCCACGAAAGTAGGTAGAACGACGATCCACATAGATCTGACGTGGCCTGAGAGCGACTCTAGGTGTGGTGAAGTACATAGCGTCGACTCCCTGTGCTCCAAAGCGTGGAATCCCAGTGTAACCAACACCGAGGTTGAGGAGTGGACCTCTGATCGGCTCGTAACCTCCAGCATCTGGCAGACGACGACCAACTGGCTGATCGAAACGTGCAAAGCGCTCATCTCCAACAAAGTCTGTGGTGTACGTCGCCAGACGAGTCAAAGCAAGGTAGAGCTGCTCTCTGACTGAGGCAAACTCCTGAGAAAGTGTGGTGGCAACTGCGTCACTGTGCCTCACAAACTGAGCGGTGGTGTGCAGCCTGGTGTTATCATGCTCGTAGACATCCAAGTTGTCGTAGAGAGTGAAGTGAGCTCCCTCCGAAGTTATGTAACCACGGGGGATGTGGCGATAGATAGAATCGTCAAATCCCCAGTAGTCAGCACGAAGGACGGTGAGACTCACATAAGCTGCCTGCTGCACAGCCATATCCACTGTGGAACCTACTGCCTCGTAGCGGTGGACAACGCTCATGCCATCATCTGACAGAATGTAGACGATAGCCTGGTAGTAGGTGTGGTCAAACTCTCGCTGCTGCTCGTAGACCTGGTACTCTGGTGCCCAACGGAACCCCAGATAAGTGACCATGTCTCTCAGCATCTCCGGATAACCGGCAGTGCTCTGGCAACGAGTCATCCGAACCACCTGCGGGAAGAACCTGAGATCCATCTGCAGATGATCGGGGAAGTTTTGATTAGACGCCGGTAGAGAACTGAAGTGGAAAGCAACAAAAAGGTTTCAACGGACGAAAGGATGTTGAGAAGAACAGGATATTAAAGCAACAACGGGAAACACGAGACCAAAAACTCCTGAGGTACTACGGAAAACCCATCCGGGCTTCTAAAGGATCAATATCTACTGCTTAAGGAATGGAGGAACCTCCATTTCTATGGTCTAGTAGATATAACTATCCTAGAGAAACCAGGATTCGTGAAAACCTAACTTGAAAGTTTGGGTGAGAAAAGAAAACAACGTTGCACTTCCTTACCAGAAAAGGGGTGGGTGGGTGGGGAAAGAAGAAAAATGGCAGAATTCCTACTCTCACGTTTCATTTTTCCTATATAGCTACAAAATAGTTTCTAGACTCAACTGCGACCAGTAAAAGGGATCCTACAGGCAGACAGGCTCTGATACCATTTGTCGTACCCGGACTTCTAGAGGATACTCGCAGTTCCGTTGAACAGTAGTTGATTGGATTACGGGGCTTACCGACACCCGCATCTCTTACGAGTAGGCCAACACACGTATGTGTGACAACCAACCCCTACTGTTCATCGTCTACGTAAACCATCCCATAGAAATCAGGATACTACCATTGACGTACTTCATACCATACACACATGGTACGTCAACGGTTTGTAACAGAATGATAGCACAACATATCTCTAAGACACAAAAGATGGAAATAAGTTGCAACTGGCCCTCACTAGGGCAGAGAATAGCAAATTCAATCATCCAGAGGACACATGTCCCAACATATCATCATTACATAGCAGCGGAAACACTCAAAGGGTCTGAGTACAGACAAATCCAAATAGGCTTAAGAAGCCGGGAATGAAAGGAAAACGGAGCCCATCCACGTAGTCTCGGATCCTGCCCGGGTCCGCTCTCTACTCGTCAGCAGTCTCGTCAAACTCCACGTAGTAGCCGTCACTGGGATCCTCGTAAGCGTAGTATGCGGAAACCACAACCCCAAAGGGGTCAGTACATAAACGTAATGGCAAGCAAGACTCACAGTTCATCAAAGTGTAGCCCGTCAACACCAAGCACAGATGCCTTGGGTTCAACGGAAGAAAGGGGATATAAAAGATGCTGCAACTGGCTGCGCTAACCAACTACAGAACATACTACAACTTCCGGATAACAGAAAGGAGATAAGATAGCGTATCGTAACCAACTATAACTAACCACCAAACAAACCCATCCTGGATCTCGCCCCTTATCCAAAGAAGCAATCCGAGGATAACTCACACAGATGGATTAATGAATAATGGATCAAGTTGTTGTGTCAATAAGTCTATTACTAGTCAATTTATCAATAGTTAGGTGTAAGTTGTTCTGAGTACTTGTTAGCCAGTACTTTCACCAAGTTAACCATAACCGCGGAAAACACGGCTTCTCGAGAAGATTTATCCCTGCAGGGGTGCACCAATTTGGCCGTACACGTAAGAATAACCCGCCAGATGGGATGCCTCCCACCAAGCGGGGCACTCAACACAACTCAACTCTTCTTCGCATCAAGCCCAAAGCACATTGGGCGCACGGCTAATCGAGCCCCGAAGAAAGGGGACCCTCATAGCACTCTAAGAATGTGTCCCCCTATATGCCGACTACAAAAGTTCCACCCTGCGCTGGGCTCGCAAAAACATGCATGCGGCAAATGGAAAACACGAACTAAATGAGGCGATTTGGACGAGATGCGAATCGAATCAAATTGAGGGGGGCGCCCATACACGCTTCCCACATGCGGGTAGTGCGCTCATCATGGATCAGTAGACAAGACCCTTTTCCTATTAGGGTCGACACTAGCAGGCCTCAAAACCACACAGGGCCTCCTGCCGGTGCCTTATCAGCATATTATTATTAACAGGTTGATTGATTAACATCGAGCCCCCAGAACATAAAGGAAATATAGTAACAGAAAGTAACGGGTAACAGACTCGAGCAAACAACCTAAGCATGCTAGTAAGACACTGGCTCAAACAATGGGGTTGTAGGAGTGGAGGTAAGGCGATATCAGGGTTAAGGGATTCATGTGATAGGTTCGTAACAGAAACAACGATACCTATGGCTAGCATAAATAGACAACGGAAAGTATCGGTAACCAATGTTGAAAGGAACACAATGGTTAATGTGAGTGATAACTTGCCTGCAAACTCAGCAGCCTGGTACTGAGCTAGATCCTCAGAAGGGGTGTCGTAAGTATCGTCTGTCTCAACGTCGTCGTCTATCCGAGAAGAAGCAAACAAACAATGCAGAAATATAAACAATCAATATCATGGCATAGTGCACAATCATGGGATGGTGCATGTCAAGTTAATATATGCATCAGAATAAATTAGTTGACATGGTAACACAATTTAAATGGACACATATGCAATTTTGAGTTGCTTATGAAAAGCCCATCAAATAAGGTTGGAATATTTGTTTTTCAACTAACCAATAGGTGAAAGTGGATTAGTATGATGCATGGATGAGGAAAACAACAAAATAACAACAATAGAACCAATTGGAAATAAGGTTTACCAATTTAGAAATTTATTTATTAAGTTAGGGAATTTTTGGTTCCTTAAAGGGATTACACAAATAGTTGTTGTTTTCACCAATTTAAATTGTGCAAAATAAATAACAAAATTCATATTTGAAAAGAATACAAAATTTTAGTTGGATTACATGTTTCAAATATTGAAAAAGGAGTTAGGATGAATTTATTATGACTTAAACGAGATTAAACAAGTTTTAAATGAATTTAAAACAAGTTTGAAAATTATTTGAATTTTATTTGTTTCAAACATAAATTCAAGTTCATATTAGAAAAGTTTATACTTTTCTAGTTTGAAAACATATTTTACATGTTCAAAAATAATTTAATTTGAGCAAGTCATGAATTTAGCAAATTTAAATGATTTAAGCAAGGTTTAAATTATTTAAGCAATTTTAATTATTCAAACCATGAAACAAAATTTATATTTGAATAGGTGGTTTGAAATAGCATGGAAAACATATTTTATTTGCATTATTTGGATTTAGTATGAATTAGTTATGGATTTTATCAAATTACAAATGAATTGTTTGAATTCAAATTTGGAATGCATTTGTAAAATTCAAAACAGAAAACAAAGGTTATAGATAGATAGATAATTGAATTTGGGGCAGGGCACATATTTTACTTTTATTATTTGGGTTTATAAAACAAAAGTTATTAGCAAATTAGTTTCAGGGACCATTCTGTAAAATTTAGGACTTAAACAGAAAAAAAAGAAAACTGGAAAAAATTGCCCACACCGCGCAGTGACCTAGCCAGGGTCACTGCTAGTGGGCCTCAGGGGCCAGCGTGGCCACCGTGCGCTTGCGTGGCCGCAGCAGTGGCTGACAGGGGGGGCCACCCTGTCAGCGCGCTGCGCTAAAAAGATGGGAAATTCCCGTGCGAGAGCCAGGGCTCGAACCCTGGCCTCTCCCGTGTGCGCGCGGTGGCGTTGCCACTGGGGTGAGCGAGCGGATCTTGCCAGTAAATGATGCGCAGACAGGATAAGGTGTAGGTTTTGGTTAACTGAATTTTTTTAACTAACGCGCGAATGTTTTTGAACCTTAGCAGAGAACGACGCCGGCGGCGATCGCCGTTGCTGCTGTGCGCGCTGCCGTGCTGGGGGTGTGCTGCGTTGTGCGATTGGGTGCGGTGGTGCTCGCACAAGCAGAGATAGGGGAGGAGGAGGACACGGTGAGCTCACCGGCGACGTAGTCGTAGCAGAGGCCCGAGGAAGTTCCGGTGGCGGCAGGTCGAGGATGGCGGCGTCGTTGTGGGCTGTCCTCGGGGCTGCAGTGGTGTCCAAACGATCGAGGAAGGTGAGGCCATGCGGTTCCCGTGGTCAGCGTGGACAGAGGTGGACGGGAGCGGCGGCGGCCATGGCGGATTCAGACGGAGAACTCCGGTGAGGTGCAGAGAGAGGAGATCGGCCGCGAGAGAGAGGAAAACGGCGGCGGTCTCGAGGGGATAGGTGGGTGGCTAGGCTAGGGCTGCCCCAGGGGGTCTAGGGTTAGCGTTATATAGGCCTAGGGGTGCGAGGATGGCCGTCGGCGTGGTCTGCTGCCGCCGTGGCACCGCTAGGATCCCTGCCGTACGGGAAAGAGAAAGGGGGAGCGAGGCGAAGCGGTACCGGGCCAGCGCGGGGAAGGAAATGGGCTGGGCCGGCTGTGATGCTCCCCTCGCGCGCGCATTTTCTTTTTAAAATTTTATTCTGTTTTATATTTTTTTTGCAGCAAATGAAAATGGAAGAAATAGATGGAAAGTTGGGGTAGGAAAATTATAGAAAAAAATTGGGTGGCTTATTTATTGTGTTAGCAATCATTTGACCATTTTTATTTTCCATGAATTCAAAATTTAAGTGCTGTTTGGAAATGTTTCAAATTTGAATTAATTTGAGTATTGATGGAACTATTTAAAACAAGAATTTAATTATTTGGAACCCTATTGTTTAAATGGAAACAATTTGATTAGGATTGTTGTGTAATTTTTATAATTTGAAATTGGGTGCTGTTTGATTATTTGATTTGAATTTGAAAGCAATTTGGAATTAATGGATTGATTGAAAGCCCTCATTTTAATAGTTGAACATTATGGAATAATTGAAATCAAAATGAGATTTTGGATTGAACTTTTGATTTGAAAAAGATTGTAACATGACAAGTATGAAACAAAGGTTGAATATTGTTTGAATTTCCATTATGAAAACAAAATAAAACAGATGCAAAACAAATGCAAACAAAGAATAAATATGATGACATGATGCAATACTTTAATTAAACAAGAAATCAAACATTCTAGGGGCATTTTCATACTTGGGATGTTACATATTATCACATTTACTATAATATGCAAAAGGGGAAATATGTGATAACAATTAATTTCAGTGCACAAAAAACTAAGCGATTGTTGGTTGGGTTTTCCATTTGTGACTAAGGGGTCTTAATCTAATTCTATTTCTATCTTGAGTTTCTTCAAGTCTTCTTTTGCTTTCTTGAGTTGCTTCTAATGTCTAAGTATTTTATGCATGCCCTTAAATGGCCTTGCTTGTAGTCCTCCTTATTGAGTCTAGGATTTAGGGACTTATTCATATATAATAATAGAAGTAGATGAGATTGCTAGAGTTCCCGAAAAAAGACTTGTAAATTCTTCCTCTTCTTCTTCGTCTCTGGGAGAGCATTCTTCTTGAATTGAAGCTGGCTTCTTGCCGAAGTCTTGGTCAAAAGCTCTTATCTCAATTGGAAAACCAATTCTAAGTCTTGGACAAAACAAACTTGACACTAATCATCTTGAAATTAAATTGTAAGTCTTGGAAAACAAATTCTAAGCTCCAAGTCTTCACATGGTTGGTCTTCTTAAGGATCATCTTCAGACTCCTTTGTAGCTTCCTCCTTGGTGTGGTGACTTGATTGAAATTTGCAACACTTGATGTTCTTTGTACAAACTAGGGTCGGTCTTGATCTAACTTAGTCACACCACAAAGTCTAAGGGAAAGAAGAGAAAAGAAAGGGGAGAAAAACTTAGAGAATTATGTGGTTGGTCTTCTTGAAGTTCCCCTTGATTTTCTTCTATGTGCTTCTATTCCTTGGGGATGCTTCTAAAGTCTGTTTTCTTGGCTAAGTCCTTCATTGGTCTCCAATGTGGCTGCTTATGTTTGACTCCAACGATAACAAAAGGGGACATGTCTCTTGCACTTTATGTTTTCACAATTCCAGACTTATTGGTTTCAACTAGGAGGGCCAACTAGAATAATTTACATGAGCATGGTTTCAAGGCATCCAAAGGCTTAGGTTTTGGTCTCTCTGGTCTAAGCTTATTACTTAGAGCAAAACTTGCTAAAGAAAACATATTGGAATTATTTACAGAATTTACACTAAGTCAAAAATACTCAAAAAGACGAAACAAATCTAAATTAAATTTTAAATGGTTCAAAAGTTATTTTGGGACAAAGAATATGAAAGTACAGATCTTAAGGTTTTCCAAGAATATTTTATTTACAATTTTTAGATTTGTAGCATTTAAACTATGCTAAAATCATCAAACAAGCGTATTTGAATTTGAACAAATTTTAAATGGTCAAATTTAAATTTTTGACAGTGCTAAAAGATTCTACATGTTCATGGATTTTCAAAAAGTCCAAGTTTTCTTAATTTGGTCTTATGGATCAAAATTTATGATCTTTGTAAGTTTAGGGGTGTTTCTACAAAATTGGCAATTACTTTCTATTTGGGATAAAAATAGAAAACACCTGAGCCACGTGGCACTACCTGATTGGCTGCGCTGGCAGATTTGAGGTGGCGCGCTGCAATTGGCTCGACTTGGTTGGCTTTGGCTTGAGCTGCGGCTTAAGCCGAGATCGGCTAGGCTGGGTTCGATTAAATCTAGGATGTCCAATTACAGATCCGACGGCTAGGACATGAGTGCTCACCGGGGTGGATGTTTCCATCAGAGACGGTTTGGACGACGGCAGTGGCAGGCATGGTTTGGACAGTGGAGGAATTCCGGTGGTGCTCTAGCCTTGGAGATGGCACATGGAAGTGCGGCGTGAATTCGCGGTCTCGATTACGTCCTCGGGCGCGTCTTGGACTGCTCGTAGCAGTGGCGGCAGAGTGATTTTGCGGTGGAGACTTTCAGCGGTGGAGATCTTCGTGGCGGCGGAGCGTCTTAGGGTTAGGGTTTTCTTGAGGGCAACATAGCATGGACGTCGAGGGGTTGTCCCTTTTATGGAGACAAATACGTGAAGGAGGGGGTAGGAGGCGTCGAGGCGACGATGGAGTTCGATTCAGGCATGGACTTCGAAACATGACGTCGTGAACACATCATTGTGAGGTCGGCAAGGCGGGCCCACCTGGCAGTGAGGGAGATAGAAAGGACGCGGGCTTCTAGTGGGTTGCTGCTAGGCCGTTGCTGGGGCCCGCACGTGCGACGAATAGAGGCAGAGGGAAGTTGGGCTGGCTCGAGCAGCTGGGCTCCTTTTCCTCTTCTTTTTTAATGACTTTTTTTCTTTTCTTTTAATCCTTGAACTCATATCTTTTTGGTTTAGAGCTCCAAATAGCCTCAAATAAAATTCAATTTTTTTGTAAAATCAAACCCTTTGAATTGGAAACCATTTTGTGCTATTTTGGGCATATTTAATATTTTATATTTTCAAAATGCAAATAAATGACTACTAGTCACTTATTGTTATTTTCAAAATAGAAAAATAAATATTTGAATAATTGGTCTAATAAAATCATAGACTTTCACATATCAAAATATTTATCCGCCTCTAAGTTAAATGTCAATTTCCAACAAGAAGGAATTTGTAAAAACCTTTTGTTACATAATACTTGATATAGTAATTGAAAAATGATATAGTTAATTTTGGGCTTTAAAAATACTTTTATTAAACAAGTAATTGAAAGATGAATCATTATGTTGCTGGATTAGAAGTTGACAAAAATCATTTGTAAAACATATTGTTAGTAAACCATTTTATATTCTTTAAGGTTTGACAAAGAGAAAATATTTTCTTTGCATAATTATTTATGTTTGAGGATTTGGGGTTTTAGGAAATAGAGGCATTTGGATTTAGCAATTCCAATACTTTGGAAACGTAAGATATTACTTTTGTGTTGTGTTTTATTTGTTTTTGATGACTAGCATTAGCAGAAAACAAAAGTTTTAATTTTTTGTGATTTTTGAATTTCTCCAAAAGTCAGGGATGTTACAGACTACCACCCTTAAAAGAATTCGTCCCGAGATTTGGGAAGGCTAGAATGAAAGATAGGCTTGAGTTACTTGGGTTCTATTCAAACTTGTGGCTACCACCCTTAAAAGAAATCTTTGTGGGTATACTAATCTAATGGCTTGATTGTGTAGGTTGTCTCAAGATGGCTTGAGTATAACTTCCCTTCATAAATGTGGTAACAGATTTATTACATTGAACATTTTTTTCTTTTTATTCAAATACGAACATAGAGTAGGACAAAATATTCCTTGAAACAACTACCCTCGTAAAAAAACTCCTTCATGAACAGATACTTCAGGGGGATCTTCACTTCTTCATGTAGTGTCGGCATCCTCGGAGAACCCTGTGTCTCTCAGATTGTTACTGGCATGGATTTGGTACCCTATTTTTCCCCTTTTAAGCAATCATCCGTGAAGTGTCCAATATCTATACAACAATGGCAAAATACCGTAGACATGTTCTTGTTTCCTTGATGATCATATCGTGGGGTTATTTCCCTCTCCTTGGAAATCTTTCATGCTAGATCATGTTTTTGGGTAATCATGACACCAGGTTTATCTTTGTTCCGGAGTTTATCTTAGGGAATTTGGTGGCATAATGTCCCTCCTTTCTGCAATTGAAACATGTGATATGGTTGAGGTCCTTATCCTTCATAGGTTCTCTCAAAGTCTGCTTGAGAGTATTGAGCATTCCATATTTGACTCGCTGGCCATCTTGGAGTACCATGGGGTAGAGTTGACACTGGAATGGGACATGATTGTTTCCTTCACACAGAAAATAAGTAATCGGAGTAGGGCATTCCTCAGTCGTGTAGTTTGCATCCCCCTGGGGCCACTCATCAGGACATTCTTTGGATGAGTGTCCTATCTCTCCACAAGCTTTGCCGGCTTTGAGTGTTGAATTCATTTCCTATTCTTACTCCTTGTTGCCTCTAGCTATCAAGGGTTGATTGTTTTTAGCATTGGGCATATTCTTGGACATTATCTGTACTATCTGTGATTGGGGATCTAACACTTGCTGCATTCCTAGGGTTAACTCCATATTGGGGTTGTTGGCTTGATTCTAGACCATCAGTCGCATCAGCTGGGTATGAGCCTCTAGTAGCATTTGCATTTATGTTGACTTCTCAGGGTTGTTGATGTTCTGGCTAGGCCTGTTTTGGGGGTTTTAGGGAAAGATGAGTAGATATTTAGAAACACGTAAATAAACACCTACCCAAAACAACAGATCAAGGAAACTCATCTTACAAATAATAGCTAACAAGCATATAACATAATGCATTACTTCAATCAACAAGGTTTTAGAAAACAATTAGTATTGTCATACAACACTGAAAAGTATGATCAACACAATAATCGTGTTTCATGTCTCACAACTTTAGTATCTCTCATGGTGGTCTATTACCTAAAGCAGGCTAATCATTTCCTTGTGTTATTCTTCAGAAGAAGTCTTCAATACTCAGTCTTCACAATGACCTATGTGTTCTTGTACATTGTTATCTCCTTTTCAAGGGTGTTAATCTCTTCTCAGCCTCCTTGAGATCCTTTTGAGTGTTGCGAAGTCTCAACTGGCTAGATTTCCATGGATACCTAGATCCATGAAAGTTATTGCCATCTCTAGGGAATCCTCTTACCACCACTGGGCATCAAATAGAGTATGGACACAGGCACATGCAGAATCTTCAAGAGAAACCATGAGGGGACAAGTATCCTAAAAATTTGCAAAAAAGGATCATAAGAAAATTATTATTACTAATAATTCATTTGGGGTGTCCATGCACACACTCGACCTTGCAACCATCGACAAGGTGCCAACCTCTAGTGACAACCCTCCTCTTACTTATGAAACAAGTTTTCACACCGCTTTATAAATAAAGCAACCACCACAACATGCAAAGTAACCGACACAACAAAGCCACCGAAACGAAAAAGAAAAACGGTCCGATGGGGCAGTAGCACAAGTACGCCCAACAAAAGAAACGAGAGAGAGAGGGGACATGGAGAGGATGGTGTGGGTGGATACGAAGATGGGAGGTGGCGCGCGGCCACCAACAGCCTGTCGAGCATGTCGTCGAGGCGCTCCCGGTCCCGCTGCCTACACAACGGGTGCCACTGCTGCAAGAATGCCAAACATTTGAAAATTGAGTCAGAGGCACGTCGTAGAAAAATCTTTTCGATGGCCATCTTATCGCGGACAATCCACAGTGTCCAAGACATCGCCGTAAAAACCAACCAGAAGAGGCGCCATCCCCTTCCGGTCTGGTTCGCCTTGGTTTCTTGGAACTCGCTAAGGTCTAAGGCCTGCCATTCAAGTCCGAGAGTCTCGTAAAAGAAGTTCCACAGAAACCGGGTAACATAATAGGCGAACATAATGTGGGTTCCCGACTCGAGGGTCCCACATAGGGGGCATAGGCCATCCCCCGGGCTGTGGCGCTTTCTCACCTCGATCCCCGAGGGAAGTCGATCCCGAAGCAATTACCACACGGAGATCTTGATCTTTAGGGGTATAGGAGCCTTCCAAAGTGGAGCGACCCATAGGCTACCAGGTCCTGAAAATGTGGCCTTGTACGCCGATTTGACCGATCAGGTCCCCGAGGGGTTCAGGAACCAGGATACCTGGTCCGCCCCCTAGAATAAACTCTCGGAGCGGCCCCCGGAGCTCCTCCCACGTCGATACCTCTGTTGGTCCAAATGTTTGATGGAACGAGATGTCCCAAGTCCCATTCTAGACCACGGAGGCCACCACTTGGGAGGGGTCCGAGCATATCGCAAACAAACTCGGAAACACTAGCTGCAGAGGGCTCTCATGCAGCCATGGGTCGATGCGGAACAGGGTACCCCAACCATCACCAATGGAGAACCGGACCCCTTATCTAACCTCATGCTTTATTGCCTGGATGGATCTTCAAAATAGAGACCTGTCCCTGCTATCACAGGCTAGAAGGGGGCAACCCTGTAGGTACTTGGATTTGATAAGATGCGGCCAAAGTCCCCCTTCGTCTCTCATAATGTGCCACACTCACCTGAGCATAAGGGCGACATTCATTTTACGAGAGGCCAAAATTCCTATGCCCCATATCCTTGGGGGCACAAATGTTTTTGACCATATGGTATTTCTATCGCCCGCTGGAATTCTGCCAGAAGAAGCTTGAGAGCTCCTTATCAAAGGCGGCATGAACGCCCTCCAACAAAGAGTAAATCTCCATCATATATGAGGTGATGCTCGATAGACAGGAACCAATAAGCACGGACTTGCTCCCCTTGGAGGTGAACCGTCCATGCCACAATTCTACCTTAGCCCTATCATGTCCCAACATGGGATCCAGATCCTTAATGAGGATCCTAGAGTCGCTCAGGGGAATCCCCAGGTAGGTAACATGGAAGGAGGATAACTTGCAGTAAAGGTTGGCCGCGACCCGCTGTTATTCCTCTAGGGGATAACCCAATATAACAACTTCTCTCTTGTCGAAGCTGATCTTGAGGCCCGACATGGCCTCAAAACATAGTAAAGGAACTTAAGGTTGGGAATATCCAACCCTGTGCTCTCAACCATAATCATGGTGCTGTCCGCATATTGGAGGTGGGTTATCCTACCCCGAGGAATAAGGTGCTATACCATACCAGAAATGTGGCCAACCATCTTAGCTTTATCTAAGATGGCTGCAAGGGCATCAAGCGCAAGGTCGAAAAGGATGGGGAAATGGGATCCCCCCGCCTAACCCCGCAAGCGAGTCTAAAATAGGGACCAATGTCCCCATTTATGTTGATCGCGATATTACCACTCATCACGAGTTGCATGATCCAAGAGATAAAACAATCATCAAATCCTCGCCGTTCGAGGACTTGTTGTAGAAATGCCTAGTCCAGTCGATCATAAGCCTTATGGAAATCTAGCTTAAGGAACACCCCTTTATGGTGGAGAACTTTGACCTCATGTACAATCTGATGAAGTGCTAATCGTGGATAAATCAACCCTTAAGGAAGGCGAACCGAAAGGGGTGCGTGATGCGCTCAACAACAGGTGCCAGACGCAAGGCACACACCTTGGCAAAGATCCTCTGGGTGACATTTATCACCGTAATCCGTCTAAACTGGCGTATGTCCGTGGCCCCCGATACTTTCAGGATCAAAGTCACAACGCCAAAATTTAGGCGCGTCATGCCCATGTATAGACCCCATCGTGGATAAATCTATCCTTAAGGAAGGCGGACTGAAAGGGGTGCGTGCTGCGCTTAGCAACAAGTGCCAGACGCAACTCACACACCTTGGCGAAGATCCTCTGGATGACATTTATCACCATAATCGGTCTAAACTGGCGTATGTCTGTGGCCTTCGATACTTTCGGGATCAAAGTCACAACGCCAAAATTTAGGCGCGTCATGACCAGTGTTCCAGTATAGAATTCCTGGAACATGGGCACATCGCCGTCTGTATAGTCTCCCAAAGTTCTGGAAGAAGGATACCGGAAGGCCATCCGGCCCGGGGGCCGAATTAGCCTTCATATCCATAACTGCCCGTCGAACCTCCTCGGGGGAGGGTAATGTCGAGACATCGTAGTAGTTTTCATAGACGGGGGTGCCATGAGACTACGGTAGAGACGTGGGGTAACGGGATAGCGTAGTAACACAGAACACGGGATTTTACCCAGGTTCGGTACGTCGCGACAGTACGGCGTACCTACTCCTGCACTTCTCACTAATTGGGACTAAAGCCCGTATAACAGGGTTACAATGTGAGGGAATAGATCTAGCTACTCGGCGAGGATGAGCTTCTCGGCGAGTTGCGTAGAGCTTGAACTTGTGTCTAACTTGTGCTTAGAACCTGTTTAATCTATCTCCCGTCCGGCTTTATGTAATAGCCGGATTAGGGCTTACAGAGCAGGAAACCTAGAAGACTACGTTTAACTTGTAACTTGGAAAGTAAGGAATCCGTCTTCTCCTCCAAGCCAGATCACGTGGGCCGTGATCCGGGTTCTTCTAGAATCCGGCTTCTACGCGTCGGACTACTGGGCCGCCCAATGGACCTAAGCCCATTACCACGTAGGCCACCCTGGTAGTCCGGCTCTTTGTCTACCATCTTCTATACCCCTATTCAGTATATATCCGACAGTAGCCCCCAGGAAGGATCAAAACTCTGATTCTCCGTCTTTCGTCAAATACATTTTGTCCGGGAAATCTTGATTCAGCAGTCTTGATTCTTTCTACTTTCCTTTTGAAGGAGATGGTAACATAAAACTCGGAACCATGAAAATCCGGCTTTTCTTCTCGCGATCCTTCGCGGAAAAGGAACTTCTAACGTCAGCACTCTAATCATGCTGACGCAGGCGACGCTTGGTTTCACGCGGGAAACCCTGCAACGTATCTCTGACAGATTCTCACGGGAAACGAGGAGATAGCCATCATTCCCCTGTCGTTATATTTCCCGTAGTTTCCGGCGAGCGACACGCGTCGAGCATCCAACGGTCGAAAGAGCCGTTGGCACGTATCTAAACGGGTTTCTGGCTATAAATAGCCATCATCGTCCTCCTCCGAAACTTTCCTCACTCCCTCACTGCCCACACCATTGACGCGCACGCGAGCTCGAGAGCAAGTCCTTGTCCCAACGCACGTATCCGTCGCACGCTGAACGCAAAGCGCCACCAAAAAATGGCCTCTTCGCCGCCGTCACCGACCCGCGCCGCCATCGACGAGCTCGTCAGCGATCTGGATCCGCAGCCGGGATCGCAGACGCACGCCGACGGCGAGCCGGAGAAGACTACGGCCTCCGCGGCGGGCGGAGAAAATACTTCCGCCGCCGCGGACATTGCGACATCGAGCGCCGCGACAACCCCGCCGTTTGCACCTGAAACGGCGGAGGAAAAGATCGAGCTCCTCGGCGACGAACTCGCCGCCGCGAAGGCCGCCGCCGCCGCCGCCGCCGGAGCGGACGAGGAAGCGGAATCTGCAGGCAACTGGAGTGCCTGCAGTATTCCCCCGGCTCTCCTTCCAAACTTGGAAAAGGAGGGCCTGGTTCTCAAGAAGAAATGGCGGCTGCCAGAAGAAGAAACCGAACCCGCGCCACGGGATGGCGAAAGGGTACTCCTTTCTTCCCACCTTTTGCAAGGTATGGGGCTTCCACCATCTTCCTTCTTCCTCCAGGTTCTCTCTCATTACAACATCCAGCCCCACAATCTTCCCCCCAATTCCATTCTATACATGGCCGGCTTTCAGGCCTTGTTTGAAGGCTACTTAGGGTTAGAACCTAGGTTAGACTTCTGGATGTACTGCTTTGGAGTTAAGCGGAACTCTTCGGAGGGCGCACTCCCAACTTGCGGGACCATATCCTTCACTCTTCGGAGATTCCGAGAGGATTGGTTCCCCAAGATCAAAACTTCAGAATCCGTCAAATTTTGGACGGGTTCTTTCTTCTATCATCCCGACGTGCCTTTTCCTAAAAAGGCCGTCGGGGTTCCACCTTCTGTGAACTATGCCGCCGTTCCCCAGGATAACTGGGGAACAGAAGCCGTCCAAGTTCTGCCGCCATATCTGCTAAAGATCAAGCGGCGCATTGCCAAGCTCACCTCCATGGATCCGCCTCTAACCGGCATGGACACGATTCTATGCTGGCTGATTAGGCGGATCCAGCCACTAGCCAACCACAACGGCCGTCTCCTGTGCGAATACACGGGAGTCAAGGATCCGATGCGGACATCCACCAAGGATTGGCCCACAAAGGAACTTAGGCGGCGCATCAACCAGTTGGTCGCATCGCGCGACCAATACATAGAGAGTCGGCCAATGTACACGGCCGAAAATCCGGTTCCCAAGGTAATTTTTCAGTCATTTGGGTACAGTTCTATTTTATCTCGGATTTCCTAGCTTCTGATTTTGATCTTTGCTTGTTCGACAGTTCGAAGATCTTTCAGATTCGGACTTGGTGTCTGAGGCTGAGCTGGACGCGCTGCGCACCGCCGCGGGTGGACGCAAGCGCAAGAAGATAACTTCCTCGGACGAAATTATCGATCTTGACGGAATCCCCGTCGCCACTTCCAGGTTATTTTCTTCTGGATTTTTCTTTTATGGGAACTTTTTTCATCCATCTCCGGTGTTTTAACCTTTCCCGGGTTTTTATGTTTTTAGCCTGCCACCTTCCACCCTGAAGCCGAAGAAGCTGAAGAAACACAAGGTTTCTTCCAGCCGAGGCAGCCAACCTTCTCCCGCCGTCGCCCCGGACACGCCAAGCACAATGGCGGAAGAGCCTACGGCAGCCCCCACCACCAAGCCCCCAGAGCCCAGCCAGCCCATTGTGTCCGACACGGACACGAGGGAAAGGGCGGCTCCAGAGGTGGGAAAATTACCTCTGACTTTCGACGAGGAAATTCCCACCTTTGACAAGGATTTCAAAGCTATCAATGACGGCTTGGACGCAGCCGGTAATCTCTTCGCGGAATACGCGAAAGAGTTCAAAGAAAACTTGGCAGGTTTGCAGCGCATGAGCCAGGTATATAACTCTAGCCCCCAAGCATTAATTAAAATGCGTGCTTTTTGCTTTGATGCTTTTTTGTACTCATTCTTCTCCTTGCTATGTTTCAGCAAACCTCCGAAGCCATCAACAGGGAAGTTTTCAGGAAGCTTACCATCAAGAATAAAGAAGTTAGAAATCTTCTCTCTATTCTTGAAGAAAGGGAAACAGAGCTGGAATCAGCTAAGCTCGCATTGTCAGAAACACAAAGTAAACATTTTCCTTCTGAAATTTCCGATTCAATTATTTGCCTAAGTTTTTTCCGAGGAGCTGGCTAACTCGGATTTTTCCCTTGCTTTTCAGCTGCATTAGCTGAGGCTAAACAAGCAGCAGAAGATTCTGGCAATGCCGAAAATCTCCGCAAGGAGAATGTTGAGCTTCACAAGAACCTTGTGAAAGCACAACAAGACTTGGAAGCCAGTAATCTGGCCCTTGGAGTTTCTAATTCCAAGGCTTCCGAGCAGGCGGAGAAGGACAAATCCACCATTCAGGATTTAACCGACGCTCTAAACCTTCGCCTGGAGGAAGTTTCCGAGATCGACAAGCTCATCGGTAAATTTCTGACTCATTTATCATCTTTCCATGTTTTACTTTTCTCTGTTTTTCCGTCTAACCCTTTTGGGTGTGCTATTGGAAAAACCAGGAGATACCCCAAATGGCACTCGGGTTGCAGGCATCCGAGCTTTCGGGGAGACATGGAATTTGATCAAGGCTGCTGCAACGCAGCTGGTAGACAAGTTTCTTCCCGAAAAATCTGGGGAGTGCTCGGAGGTTGAAAAACTTCCGGGTGCCATCATGGAGGTGGCGGAGTCTAAGGAATCTCTCCTTCGCTCCGCTGCACGGGGTGGTGCGCGCATGGCTCTTGGCCTCATGCGCATGCACTACCCTAGTGCTAAATCCTGGCGTGTGGCGTCCGGTGTCCCTCAAGGATACACGGATATGCAGCGAAACACCATCTTTGGTGAAGTCAAGGGCCACGCCACCCAGATTGCCTCCATGGTAAATATCTCCGTCAACTATCCAGAAGCGGAGATCCCTCCAATCCCCGAAGACGAAAGCAGCGAGGAGGAGTCGGATGCTTGAAGGGTTACCTGGAACCTGGATAGAAAAAATAGATAATAGGAGCATTACTGTTCTTTTAATGTAATCCAAAATGTAATGCTTCTTTTGTATGAATGAAACTTCCGTCTGTTGCTGTTTAAATTATGAAATTCTTTGCAAGTTTTTTGGGTTTTGATCATTCCTTTATCTTCTAAGTTCTCTGGTGTGTATGTTTTAACTGTCCTTAGTGTTTGAAATGGATCAAATAGCCATATGAATCTTCATGCCGAGTAACTGGGGACGAACCAAGCAGTTTTGAAACTCGGAAACATGGATCATGCTAAAGGCATTTTTACTAACTAGTTCCAGTAACCCAACACACACACAATCAGATAAGACTTAGAGAATTCAAGGAAAGTTTTAAGTGAAACTTGGGCACACAGGCAATTCAAGTTTCTCTTAGCCGTTAACAGGCTGAAAAATCATTCAGTTTTGTAACGCCGAGTACGCAAGCACAATTCGGGTTAACGTTGAGCAATTTGTAAGATCATTGGGAAATAGATGAGGCGGAAACACTTTACACTTATAAAGAATATGGATGACAGCATTCCGACAACTTTATTTCATGATCTCAAAAGATGTTTACATAGAATTGAACTTAGTACGGAAAGGTACATAACTTTCTAGACGTTCCCAGGCTTCCGCAATCCACTTGACTTTGTCGAATTTTTTCAGCAGCTTGTAGAGTGGTAAGGTTTTAGCCCCCAGCCAACTGATAAATCTGCTGACGGCTGCAGCGGAACCCGTCAATCTTTGTACATCTTTTACACATGTAGGTTTTGAGATGTTCAAGATTGCCTTGATCTTTTCCGGGTTAACTTCTATTCCTCTGTGGGAAACAATGAAACCCAGAAGTTTTCCTGAGGGAACCCCGAATACGCACTTAGATGGATTCAACTTCATCTTGTAAGTGCGCAAGTTTTCGAAAGTTTCTCGCAAATCCTCAAGGAGTGTATCTTTTTCCTTGGTTACGACAGCGATATCATCCACGTAAACATGAACGTTTCTGCCAATTTTACTATGCAAACAGCGTTGCATGCAACGCTGGTAGGTTGCACCTGCGTTCTTCAGGCCAAAAGGCATGGTTATGTAATAGTACGTCCCATACGGGGTTATAAAAGAAGTTTTGATTTGATCTTCCTTTTTCATGCGTATTTGGTGGTACCCGGAGTATGCATCCAAAAAGCATAAAAGCTCGGAGCCTGCAGTGGCATCTATTATTTGATCGATTCGCGGCAATGCGAACCTGTCTTTCGGACACAACTTGTTCAATCCTGTGTAATCTATACACATTCTAAGAGCAGTGGTGTCTTTCTTCGGCACTAATACCGGATTTGCGGACCAATCAGTATGGATTACTTCCTTGATGAAATCCGTTGCTAAAAGCCGGATAATTTCCTTGCCAATAGCCTTCCGTCTTCTTCCGTCAAATCGACGGAGACCTTGTTTGACGGGTTTTGATCCGGGAATAACCTTGAGTTGGTGCTCAGCAAGTTCCCTGGGTACGCCTGGCATGTCAGCTGGACACCAGGCAAAAATATCCCAGTTCTCACGGAGGAACTTGATGAGCTCGCCTTCCTATTTGTCAGTCATCCCAGTCCCTACGACGACGTTTGTCGGATCTTTGGGATCTAGGATTACATGTCTTGTATTCTCGGACGCCTTGAAGCTATCTGTTGGCTTACGAGTTTCTTTTCCTGCCGGCATTTCTTTCGGCGATACCTCCTTGGCTAATTCCTTCAGTTCCTCCTTCGCTATAACTCTCTGAGCGCAAAGGGCGTTTTCTTTTTCCAACTCATTTGCCAGCTTGAAATCACCGGCAATGGTGATTACTCCTCCTTTGGGTCCTGGCATCTTCAGCTTGTTGTAGATATAGCAAGATCTTGCCATAAATTTGGCAAAAGCCGGACGTCCGAGTATTGCGTGATACACGCTTTCGAACGGCACTACTTCGAAGGATACTTTTTCCTGCCGGAAGTGATCTTTATCTCCGAAGGTGACATCTAGGGAAATTTCTCCTAGGGATCGTGCTTGCCTGCCAGGAACAATGCCATGGAAGCGTATATTGCTGTAGTTGAGCTGGGACTCGGAGATCTTCAAGTGCTTCAGTGTATCCAGATACATTATATTGATGTTGGATCCTCCATCCATCAGCACTCTTCTTAGCCTAGTGTTTTGAACAATAGGGATTACAACGAGAGCTTGTGTGCCGGGTTCAGGGATATTTCCGGGATGATCAGACTGATCCCAGATTATCAGTGTGTTGGAGTACTTCAAGAATTTCGGGGTCGCAGGAACAACTGCGTTTATCTCCCGAAGTGTTCTTTTGGCCACCTTTGCTGACGGGGTTGCTAAGAAAGTTAACATTGCTTCTCCGTCAACTCTCGGAAATTTGGGTTCGCCTTTTCGCTGTTGTTCCTGGATTTTGTCATCAGTGTCCGATTCACTGTCTTCTTTTTCAGCTTCTGGCTTTTGTTTGGCAGGTTTCCTTTTGGAACCCTTCCCCTTATTTCCAGATCCTGCATTGCCTTTCATATGCTTGTTTACCCGACATTGCGCGTTTGTGTGGGTTGGTTTCCCAAATTGCGAGTGGTGGACGCAGGGTTCCGACTTAATTCTCTCCCATTCTTCGGGAGTGTAATTGATTGGATCTGGACTGCGGCCTTTCCACTTATTCACCTTTTCTCCTCCAAAGGCTATGTTGACCTCCTTGGGCTTTGTCGTTGACTCTGGAGTTCCTTTTTTGTCAGAACGAGGGGTTTTCTTGGCGAGTATTAGTGACTCAATATTGCCTCCTCTTGCTCTGATATCATCTTCGGCTGCAGCATGCTCATTAGCGGTTGTAAGCATAGATCCGAGATCTTTGTGCTGTTTAGAACCAACCATGAATGGTACGAGTCCGGGTTTTAGGCCATTGACGAAAGCATGCATTGCTTGTACGTCAGTTACTCCAGAACAACTATTCTTCATTGCAGTCCATCTGGAGATGAAATCCACGTATGGTTCGTCCTCAAATTGGGTGCAACGGTTCAGCTGGTTGATGCTATTTGGGCGTTTGTATGTTCCCCGAAAATGCTGAGTGAATACTCTCGCCATATCATCCCAACTGTC
Source organism: Alopecurus myosuroides (assembly GCA_028641055.1). Classification (NCBI taxonomy): domain Eukaryota; kingdom Viridiplantae; phylum Streptophyta; class Magnoliopsida; order Poales; family Poaceae; genus Alopecurus; species Alopecurus myosuroides. Next base: position 435,378,547 of record CM054058.1, on the reverse strand, counting down.
GACAGTTCTTGATGGTAAACCATTGATCCAATCTCTGGCTCCGTCTAGCAACATTAGGGGAAGAAACTTGACAGCTTCCAGGTCTGTCCCATTGTTGATTTGGACGGCTGTATAATAATCTGAGAGCCAAGTATCCGGGTTTGTACTGCCGGTATACTTTTGATAGGTTGGACCAACTTTGGCGAAGCCAGAATGCAGGGTTATCCTTCGGATCCTGTCAGTAAAATACTTAGGACCAAAGTATAGATCATCCTTTTCTGCTCTATCAATGTGTGCAGAATATCTCCCGGCTAAATGGACAGAAGGGGATCTGCTCCTTTCTTTTCCATTGTTGCACGGACGCGCTTTTCCGAGGTTATCTCTATCTCTTCCGTGTTCACGTCCTTTAGGCGGAGTTCTGCTTCTATGCCTTTCCTTATCCTTAGGAGGTGTCCGGGATCTTTGACGTCTGTGAGGTACATCATATCTTCCAGCTTTTTCAGCTGGGTTTCTCGGAGGTGGCATTATTTTGCCGTCATTCCGGTGTTTGTCTTCCCGATCGTGTGGTTTATATCCATCTTTCGGGAGATGAGGTCCGATTCTGGACGTTGCGTCCCGGTTGTCGGGGTTTTTCTTGTCTTTTCTCGGATCCTCTTTTTTATCCGAATCTCCGGGTTCTTCCGGTCCAGGTGCTCCAGCAGCGCAAGTAGCTGTTTTGCAGAGGGCGGAATTATCATGCAGCCTCCCTGATCGCTCTTGGCCTCGCTGCTGCTGTTGTAATGCTTTTCCTAATAAAGCATACACCCCTTGGAGTTTTTCCCCGTTGGAGTACAGATCATTGTTTAGGATGGCGAATGCTGCTTCCGCGTTTTCTGCTGCGGTTTTGTATATTGGTTCGCCCTTGGTATCTTTGACGTTTAACTGCTTTTGCCAAGATGGGTTATAGAACCTTTCTTTTGGCGGCAGTTCTTCCGGTCTTGCGATTCCGGGTAACCTAGTAGGTTTTAAGGCAGATCTATGCTTTCTCTCGTACTCCTCTATTTCTTCCTTCATGACTTTGATGTCATTATGGGTTTGTTGGAGATGTTGCCGAGATCTAAGCAGATGTTGTTGTTGCCGTTGGAAAGCTTGTCTCCTGGCTTCCAGCATCTCAGGGGGTTCATCTGGTCCCACTGGTGTTTATAATAGTTCTTGCTCTTCCAGTTCTGTCATTGGCGGAGCAGTGATTTCCTTAGATTTCTTTTCCGCGGGCTTTGTGCCGCTAATATCTCCAACTTCCAGGTTTTCATCAGCGAGATCGGCTGATTTTTCCTTCCGGAGTTTGTATTGGAGTTTTTTAGATGCACGGTGCTTTTTCTTGGAAGAAGGAGGTTTTTTGACAGGCTCATCTTCTGTCATCTCCTTAACATTGGGGAATATCGGAGAAGTTTCTCCGTCTTCTCTCTCTTCCACTGGCGTAGGGGTTTTAGGGCTTTCCTGGCTGTCGGCACCCGTTGTATCAGCTGGTTTTGCCATTAGCACTTCATGGAATCCCTCTTGAAAGGACTTAACCTTTCTTACGAAGGCATCCTCGTCTTCGTCTTCGGAGTCGAAGTTATCCGATCCGGTTTCCGACTCCAATCTCGCCTCAATGGCGGCAAGCACGGACTCTGCTTCCGAGTTCATCGTCTGGTTGACGGGTGTCGGATCTTCCGTCTCTGTGACGGGTATTTGTTCTTCCGTCTCTACGACGGGTAGGTTGTTGTCTGCCTCTTGCACGGGATTTCCGTCATCCGTGTTTTCAGCGATTTCGGATTGCACCATGCCGATAAAGTGTGTATCACTTTTTTGTCGGCGATCTGAGCAGAATCCGGCATCATAGTCGTCTTCGACTGGGTATAGGGCGGGTGGGATAAATTTGCTTCCACCGCAAAACCCCATTGCCTCTGCAGTTAGTCCGATAAAGATGTTAGCAGATCCGATCGGTAACACGCAGGCACTTACCAGGTGGTTTTGCGCCGGTATGTAGGATCCGTTGTCGAGGAAGCGCCCGACGTCGTCGTCGAATTCCAAGCTTCCGACAGTGATCGATCTTCCAATTCCGCCAAGTATCCCAGATCGGAATTTCACGCCTGACGTCGTTTGCCCCACGGTGGGCGCCAACTGTCGAGACATCGTAGTAGTTTTCATAGACGGGGGTGCCACGAGACTACGGTAGAGACGTGGGGTAACGGGATAGCGTAGTAACACAGAACACGGGATTTTACCCAGGTTTGGTACGTCGCGACAGTACGGCGTACCTACTCCTGCACTTCTCACTAATTGGGACTAAAGCCCGTATAACAGGGTTACAATGTGAGAGAATAGATCTAGCTACTCGGCGAGGATGAGCTTCTCGGCGAGTTGCGTAGAGCTTGAACTTGTGTCTAACTTGTGCTTAGAACCTGTTTAATCTATCTCCCGTCCGGCTTTATATAATAGCCGGATTAGGGCTTACAGAGCAGGAAACCTAGAAGACTACGTTTAACTTGTAACTTGGAAAGTAAGGAATCCGTTTTCTCCTCCAAGCCAGATCACGTGGGCCGTGATCCGGGTTCTTCTAGAATCCGGCTTCTACGCGTCGGACTACTGGGCCGCCCAATGGACCTAAGCCCATTACCACGTAGGCCACCCTGGTAGTCCGGCTCTTTGTCTACCATCTTCTATACCCCTATTCAGTATATATCCGACAGGTAAGCTTCGTATTCTCCGCAGACGTAACTAGGGCCCCGAGGGACCATGTGTACACAGAAAGCGCAACCCCGGTCCGGGGTCCCGTCGTAAATAACTCCTTGTAGAAGGAATAAATATAGCCGAAGAGGTCCCCATCCTCCTCTAAGAGGAGTCCATCCGCCCACAAGAACGGGATGGAGCATCTCCTACACCTACCATTCGCAATCGCATGGAAGTAGGCGGTATTAGCATCACCCTTCAACGTCCAATTCCGACGACTCCGTTGTCGCGAGAAGATTCCCCTCTTGTAAATCTCCATAAGGTAGGCCTCTAGGGCGTACCGCCGGAGCCGCTCATCCGCCGCTTGCCATACAACCCTCCTCTTATTGGGGCTACAACCCTCTAGGGCGTACAACCCTCCTCTTGTTGGGGCTACAACAACTGATGACCACCGCTTGCCATACATAGAGAAATAATGCCCACCACCTCGAGCGGAGGGCAATTACATAAGAACATGGGCTCTTAGACGTCAGCCTTGAATGTGCATGAGAAAAAAAAAATAGGATTACAACACGAGAGTATACTTTCTACAACTTTGAGGCGTACTAGTGCACCATGCCTCCAAGTAATGGGATGTAAAAATTATGGAGAAAATGACATAGAAATCAAACATTCTATCATGCTATAGAAATTCAAATCAAAATTTGAATAAAAAACTGAATAACAAAAAAAAGACATAATAGGCACCACTGTATAATGTCGTTTCATAAAACGATATAGTTTTTGTTTTCTGATTCAGGGATTGAGCTAGTGGGGCTGAGATGGGGCCATGCTCCCCCTCCCCATGTTGAAAAAGATTGTGAAGCCACCCCACATATTATATGTAGCTAATCTCCAAATATTATCACTATTTCAAAATATTAATTTTTTTGTTAGATTTAAATGATTTATCAAATATATCATATTTTAAAATAATCGTAGTACTCTCTCCATTTTCAATGGCACTCATTCTGAGACAGAAATAAAAATTAAGTACCCAAAGGCACTAGTACACTGAAGATAGTCCAATGCCTAAAGGAAATTCTCCTTTTTTTTCATCCTTGGCCACATCTGTGCTCGATCAACGATCGATGGCTCCGAGGTTTTTCCAAGTGCCTAACCACTCTCGGCGCTTTCCTGAAAAAAAATTGCCTAACCAGCGTTAGGAAAATGGTGGTAAAGAAAAAAAAAAGATTAGGAAAATTCGGTGTCATCCTCCACCTGGTCGTGAAACAGAGAATATCCTATAGGCCGACGGCGACGCTGTCGAGAACCACTCGAGTCTTGCTCAGCGTCGGACTCAACGAGGATGTGCACGATAAAGTTAATCAACACAACCCCGACTACACGTCGCTGCCAATGGCCGGGTCTTTCTTATTTCTTCTTCAACCTGAAAAAGGCTAGTAATACTATAGTTGCTTACCAATTTTAATTGACTGAAATTTACCATATTTTCAGGCGAACGAAAAGTATAGCAAACTAGACGAAGTAGCGCGCTTCGCTGCGCCGTCGGTTCATTGTTATTGCATGGCGCGGCTGGCAGGTTTTGTACTTAGGCGTTTTTTCTTTGTCAAAATCGTGTTGTCAGGTAGTTTATGCATTATTTTGTACTACTACTCAGATAACACCGAGTTTGACCAGCAACTCCACACTTCTTTCCATTGTTGTTCAATTTAATACGATAAGATTTAGTTGCACTAAGAACAAAAATCATGTCGCTTCAAATTAGCACGTTGACACAGAATTAAATCCTTTAATTCAGCAAAAATGTGTGTTTTTGTCTTAATGTAGCTAAATCAGAATACAACCAGCATCTTCGAGGACAGTGACTAAAAAAAGAGTACAAAAACCGATCATTTTTTGCTTCACCGTGTAAGACATCATACCATCCCAAAAATGGCATATAACATTAATAGGATCAGAGGCTATAGAGGCGCCATATTAACAACCAAGTGCTCCGGTACTTTGATGTCTTGTCATGTTTAATAGTATGAAGAAGAAATTATGAGTGCTTCATGAGTGACAGTCAACACAATTTATAATCTTTGAATTTAGAAGATCGAGATCAGCAAAAAGCATGTATTTTATAATCTTTGAATTTAGAAGATCAAGATCAGCAAAGGTGCTAAAATCACAATAAGCCTCGAGCTGACCAGAAGTGGATAGGAAGCCTAATAGCGGGATGACCAGATAACTGCAATTTTGCTCCCAAGTTCCATTGGAGTCTGGTAAAATACATGCTTTTTGTTTGATTATAAAACACAATTTATAATATTTGAAAGAGACCTCTATACATGTAGTTTTGTTTTTCAGATTGTCAATACCATAGTCATTTTTAAACCTGGCTATGTGGAGCCTAGGATATGTTTTGCTTTCTTGGATTACAGCTCTATATGCAGCATATTTAATGAGAGCGGCCTAACACTCTGGAATGAAGCTACTGCTGTAAAATTATTTCAAATCCAAACAATAATGATCTATAAAATTAGAGAAAATCTGACCATCTCAAGTTATCTAATTTCATTAAAAATATCATTATAATAGGTATAATCCTAACTGTAAATTGAGATTATTCTACAACCTAGATGCTAAAGCAAACAAAATATCTCTACCACTGAAATTTGTCGTCCAAACACGCTTCATGTTTGATCTGTATCTAGAAAGATGACAGCGCATGCTGCCTTTTCCACCGTTATATTTCCCTAAAGTTCAAGATGAGAACCAAAAACAGTATTCCCTCTGATCGATAAAAAGTGTCGCCCATCTTATACTAAGTTAGTAAAAACTTTGTACTAAGTGAGGACACATTTTATGGATCGGAGGAAGTATATATGAGAAATGTAGTAACTAAACTTGAAATGCAAGACTATCCCATTTTGGATAAATTATCATCTAGAGCACCATGTATGTTTATTAAAATATGGGGAGAGTGGCAAACATCAAGGGTGAAAGGGGGGGGGGGGGGGAGATTAATCGTATAAAAAGTACATGTACTTTCAGGACATATACATTTACTACGGATACTTCTAACTTCCAACTGAAAAAGATTACAAAACATGAAAGTAACATATGGATGACTTTCCAGTAAATATATCAAAAATTATAAGAATGGGAACATCACATACCTTGGTGTATTCAACTGATGTTACCGTGTGTAAGCTCCAAAGACACAAGGGAATTTGAACCTAGGAGAACATATCACACTGGATTTTTTAAGTTCATAAAATTGTAGAGACAAAACAACTGATAAATATATTGATCTAAATGAGACAAAGGTGACAAAATGGAGGAATGGCTCTACCTTACCTAGCAGGGTTTGTTCTTAGCTCCGGTTTCAGCTGTGTTTGCGATAACATGGTTTGGCTTGATAAATCTTTTTTCTCGTCGATCACATGAACCCCAACCATGGGAGAACATGCCACTTCTTTATACACAAAAGAAGTGAAAAAAAATCAGTTATTAGCACAAGGGATTTTGGTCTTTAAACAGAAGGAGTTGCAAATGAATACAAATTGACATACTGCATAGATGCCCGGACACAAAATTCATCAAATTCGTTATCTTGCTAGCCATTCTTCAGATCATCCTCCTCGACCTGTGGGATACCCTCCTTTTCCCACACCTTCAGCGAGCGGCAGCTCGCCCTTGGCAGCAACGGTGGAGGTCTAGACACCCTGCCTAGTGCAGAGGGCTTGCCTCCATACAAATAACAAAAGAGGTGCGGAGGAGGCTTTGTACCTCCAAATATATTGCAGCAAGGCATCCAATCGGAGGAGGCAAGGGTGGGGTGAGACCACCCGGAGTGCTGGTCCCCAAAGTTGGCGACGTCGGAAGGGAGAAGTGGGTGGGGGAGGAGGGAATCAGGGAGATGTTGGAGCAGCCGTGGTGCTTGGCATACGGGGAGGGCATGGAGAGATATGAGGAGGAGAGAAGGGCGGAGAAGGTTTTATACCTCCAAATACGGTGGTAAGATGCGTTCCTCCACAAGCTTCACGTCCGCGTCGTCCTCATCCAGCTTGGCATGGGGAAAGGCCATCACCCACCTCTTTTTTGTAGGCGTCAACAGTGGAGCGATTCAATCCGGAGAGCTGGTTCCCGAGGCAGAAAGAAGAGGTTGGGGAGGAGAGAGTCGGGAGGCCATGGAGTGGCCGCTCTGGTGGGGCTCAGTGGCAGTCGCCAGCCAGACACCCTAGAATGTTGTGAGGAGTTTTTTTTTCTTTTGAGATGCAAATGTAGGGACTCGTGAGGTAGGAGAAAGAGTGTGGATCGGTTTGTGACTTTTCACAGTGGTCCACATGACCATGACAACCAGTGGAAAGGCCCACAACCAGCAACACAGCTCACCATAGATGCCTTGAGAATCCCCCGTCGGCTCCCGGCTTAAAGACTTAGTTAATGGCTTAAATGGTTCTAAATATACGTCCTACCAAAAGTCAAAACGGCAAGTTGGGATGGACTACATGAATACACACAATAAGATATGATGTAGGAAATGCCATTAACCCACGAATGTTAACTAAGATACCATGTTGCAGATAAGATTTGGAGGCGTATGCCAGAAAAGAGTCCAGTGTAATCCACGACATGGAGATCCAAAGACCAGCCCGAACTTCACCTCTAAGTTCAGGTGAGTACAGACCATTTGTAGAATTCTCAATGCCAAAATTCTAGGCAATTGATAGGTAGGAATAGAAGACTGATGCAGGTGAAGACTGTCCATTAAAATTTAAGCTTCTTCGCCACCATATATAGCCTAAGTTTATATTCAATTGATCGTGGTCCATAGTACTACCAAAGAACAAAATATAAGGTATACAATACGTGTTGATAGCATGGCTACTGGTCAAAACTATCAATAAGATAACTGGAAGTCCTTGTGGCATTAAGCAAACTGTTTTAGTTGGAAAAACTAAAAATAAGATTTAAGTTCAGAATCATCATAAAACATATGATACACACAAGAGGCATCACTAAAGAGCTCAACTTTTTATCCCTCGCAAGTATCCAGGAAGGACCAACTTTATATACTAAGAGTCAGACTGAACTAAGAAAATGTCAGTTAAAAACTTATGGAGCATAGACGTTGAGTTCACAACTGAACTAAGACACGATAGTGACTTATCTAGCAATTGCTAGTGCACCACACGTGCATACAATTCTCCCCCTCATACACTTATGTGAGAATACCAGGAAATCTGAAGTTCAAGATCAATTAAATTAGCCCACCTCTGTTATGGAGAGGCAACTACATTCTGGTTCCATAAGCCATCTCCAACTGCTCCTCTTCTACCGTCTCTTCCTGAACTGCGCAAGAGAAGCCACATCCAAAGGGTCCTGGGTTCCACAAGAATTTTCAGGGGAAGGAAGGGACATGATAGAAGGTCGCGGAGAAGAAGGAAAAGACATGGAGGATCTTGGGCTTAGCTTCGTCTAGAGACGACCATTGAGACGGGAGCAATGAGCCAGAAATATGGGCCCACATGGAAGCTTTACAGTCCAGGCAGAGGCCTTGAGAAGGCGCTCAACCCCACCGGGTTACAGTTTAGAGGTACTCAAAAAATGACTTGAAAAAACATGTCTGGTTTCAACAGGATGTGTGCAGGTGATAATTTAATTCATAGTTCTTTACAGAGAAACTAGAATAGCCTCATGGAAATTGCTTTTCAAATTGGAAGTTGGCGAAGTCATGTAGATAAGAGTCTACGATAGCATTCAACTTTTTGTTACATGCAGATGCACATTGATATTGTCACCATATATATCACATGTGTAGTGTAGATAAACAAATGTGATATTTTTTCTAAGAATTGCACTGCTTGAGAATTGGGAAGCCTTCGAGAGATCAATTTGTGATTCATATTCAAGCATTGAAATATATATAAAAAAATAAGCGACAGCACAAACAATTAAGAATTTTCAGAGAAACATGGATTATAGAATGTCCATAAGACACCACTAAATCTAAGCTCTTTCATGAACTTGTAATTATTTTACCTAGAATACTACCAAGATATTTCTTCTCGTTAGTTTGCTTCAAAAACAAATGTAGCTCTATTAGAAATTTCGAGATAATACGGATTCCTTGCAGAACATGAATGAACTAAACTACCTTTACTGTTAAAAAACAGTGTAGATGAAGAACCATGCCGTCACACTAAATTTGCAGGCGCACGGTAAAAAAATAGAGATTGAAACGTCTTACGTACCAGATATGTATCATAAATCTGAAACACCGAGGCTTTGCGTGGTTGACATTGATGAGAAGTAAAAAAAAAACAGAGACGCATACTTGTAGTTGCTGCAATGATAAGTTGCAGTTGTGCCTTCGCCGTCTCAAGAAATCTCATAAGTAAGGTCATTGATTGCAATAAATCTGATACATGTTATCCACTCAATAATTTTTTCACCTAGGCACCTCCTGAGAAAAATGAGTATCCAAAAATGATAACAGCTAGTAAATTATTTCTTCGGTTATAAAGTTGTCTGTCTGGCACCAAAACTGTGTCCACACCCAAATATCATTTAATTACCCACATGTTAAATAGTACAGAATAGAGTCAATTGACAACAGTAAAATCATTTGACAATGGTAAAATAGTGTAACTCCCCATGAACCACATTTACCAAACTTGTAAACTATCTCGGCCAAATCTTTGAGAGGAATTGAGAAAAGGACAAAACTCACAAATTTCATAAATGGGGTAGAGAAAATCGCCGCATGTGCTCATTGGGTTGAAGACCTTTTGCTGGAACCATGATTCTCAGTGACATGTATTAAGAATTGTAAGGGCTGATTCTTCCATAGAGAGTATATCACTAATCATGTTTTTAATTAATGTTGGAAGGTACTGTTCAAGTGCAATGATGTTAATGTTGGATTATTCTACAATGTTGAAAGAAAGTTAGTTCTGTTCCGCAAGTAGGCACTCATAAGTAAATAGAAGAACAAAATCCACTGAACTTCTATTTATTCAATCAATATTACTGAAGAGGAGCTTCCTAACGTAAACAAAAAATTAAAGAAAAACATAGTCTTGTTGTTGTCATTATATGTATGCAAAGAATGACATTCAATAAGTAAACTCTACCTGGTTTGGATTAATGACATTCAATAGTTCTAGAACTATGGTTTTAAACCATTAAAAACTGAAATTGTAATTCTGCTAAACTATGTTCTCATATCTCATAGTATTATGGATGCATAAACCTTTTGAACCAGTTGAAAATAATTCACGGAAAGTTTCTGACGGGTGAAAGGAATTGATACCTGGTGAAAGGGGATGAGCTACTGGCAATTAAAAGAGTTACACGTAGAAATTGCGTTAAGCAGACAATGACTGTTTTCCCGATTGAGGACACAACTTCATGGTCACATCTGCATGCAGGTTTGCTAAGTGAATCCCTACATGTTTTGATAAGATAATTCATCTGGTCCTAAAAGATCATTGTACGGCCCTATCTAAGGGAAACATGGAAATAAGTTAGCAGGAAAAAAAATCATCAAACTACTTGTATGCATAAAAGTGATAGGAACTGACATAAACATTTTCCTTTGGTAATGTATGAACTCCTTCCCTTCAATTAGCCCCTGATTATGGTTCTACAAAATATTAGATCAAGAGTTCTTTTCATCTCATGATACAGAACAATATGATTGTGTTTCTTATACGTATACATGAGGTGCTAGCTCTAGGTAAATATGTGACAACATATCACACCTGATAAAATATCATGCATTAACTATCAATGGCAAGAGCTCTAGCTGTTCCAAGGTTCCAACTACAAATTTAAGAAATGTACGGTAGTTGCCGTAAACCGACAATAAAAATAGGGATAAACTATACCATGGATGATGATCGAGAACGTATGCATACCAACAAACTCTCTAGATCTTTGCTGGATAAATTACCAAAACAAGATAAACCTGAACAAAAAACAAACAATGACCATTCAGTATAACAGGTAAACAGTCATTTGCTATGAACATTACGTCAGGGATAAGCCAATTGTAACATGAAATGAATGGGTTAAAGATAAGAACGTAAAAAGTTGAACTACTGATTACATGCATGTTGGTCCTGACTGACAGGTGATGAATTACCCCCAACAGTGCCAAAGCCATGAAAGCGCCGCTGCTCATGTCCTGTGCAGCATCTCTAATCGTCAGCCTCATGGAAAACGTCTGCGGCGTGATCTGCCTCAAATTACCCTTCCATGTTTCTCATCCACTGCGGCAAGCTGGGCAGGCTGTAGGCGGGACGGTCTGGGCAACACAGAGATGGAGGAAGATGGGGGAAGTTTTTGGCGGTGACCTCACGCATCGGCGGACGACATGCTCCTTGTGCCGGCGCGCAAGGAGACGACGGCGGGCAAGCTCACTCGGCTGAGGCGGAGTCGCGATGCGGCAGTGCGGCGGTTTCGGGAAAAAGAGAAGTCATAACCCTAGATCGAGGGCAGAGCAGGACATCGGGCGGCATGCCAGCAGGTGGGAGTAGACCGGTCAACAGGCAAGCGAGGCGTGGAGTTCCACAGGACGTTGCCGCAGTCGCCCAAACGGAATGAAGCCCATGTTGTTCCCCATCGCCAATGACAAAGAAAGGGGAGAAAAGAGAGACATAGGAGAGAGGGGAGAGACCAGGGGGAGAGGGGAGAGGACGCTCTGGTCTTCACTCTTCGTTCCCCGTCACCTGAGTCGCCGTACGGTCCGCTGGTGCCGCCATCGTCAGGGAGAAGGCACCGTCGTCAGGGAGAAGAAGATGGGGATGAAAGTATAGAGGTCTAGGGTTTTTTTTTTTTGATAGGAGAGAAGTCGAGGATTTGGGAGAAATAACTCCCCACGAGCTGACCAAAAAATGGGCCCACACGACAGACTCACGGACACGGCAGATGCGCTTAGATCGCTCGGTGGACTCCCGGCTTTAGGTTTTTTTTTTTTTTTGATAGGAGAGAAGTCGAGGATTTGGGAGAAATAACTCCCCACGAGCTGCCCAAAAAATGGGCCCACACGGCAGACTCACGGACACGGCAGATGCGCTTAGATCGCTCGGTGGACTCCCGGCTTAAAGCTTTAGTTAATTTGTTTTGATGCAAACGACGAGATTTTACAATATGCCATGTATTACAATATGCCATGTATTACTTCGGTGGCACGTGCTTCCGTGGGAGGGGTATATCGGGAGATTTTACAATATGCCATGTATTACTTCGGTTCTCTCATATTTGCCACACATTAGATGAGCTTTTACTATTTGCCACACATTAGTTAGGTTTCTTTCTAATTTGCCATATTTCTTCTTTTTTCACATATACTGAACTTTTATACCAGCAAATACATGGTAAATACGTACAGTTATGTGGTACCCCTTGGGAGAAGACCAAACACGATATGGGGAGGGTGCCGTAACTGAAAGAGACGTCCTTGTCTGCAACAGAGAAACATAGGACATGTAAAAAAACAGAGGAACAGAGGAGCTGGCCGCCGGCGGGAGCGCCCACGTCGTCCTTTGGCTCAGCGGCGTCGCTCGCCTTGCAGGGGTCGCGGCGCCAAGTTGCTTGGCCACCATCAGGGCAAGGATTCGGGCTCTCTCCTGTCCGCATCGAGCGCATCGGCGTCCTCGAGCGCAGCGGCCGGACCACGGCGGCAGCGCCGGACCACGGGCTCAGCGGCGTTGAGCCTCTTGAAGAGCTCGCCTTGCAGGGTCGCGGCGCCAAGTTGCTTGGCCACCATCAGGGCAAGGATTCGGGCTTTCTCCTGTCCGCATCGCCCCCTGCGGCGTCCTCGAGCGCATCGGCGTCCTCGAGCGCAGCGGCCGGACCACGGCGGCAGCGCCGGACCACGGGCTCAGCGGCGTTGAGCCTCTTGAAGAGCTCGCCTTGCAGGGTCGCGGCGCCGAGTTGATTGCCACCATCGCGGCGAGGAGTCGGGCTCTCCCGTGTCCGCATCGCCCCCTGCGCCGTTCTCAGGCGCTGCGGCCGGACCGCGGCGACAGCAGCCGGCGACGATGAACTGCACCCGCAACTTGCTTGAGGACAACAGCTACAAGCTCAATCTGAGTGCCACTGGCTCAATCGACCAACTTACAGGTGTGTTCCAGGACTGCCACTGGCTCAATCTGAGTGCTCAATTTAAAGATCATGACCTTCTCAATTGGAATCATTTGCTAGAAGCTGCAACCTGATAAAATTAGTGTACTTATATGTGTGATCAACAGCTACAAGCTGCTTGCTGATGACATCAACGAACATGTCTGTTAGTGTCTAAACAATTTCCCTGTAATATGATGCAAGAGCCTGCCTACCCACTAATAGTTAGTACCAGACCTGTTTTCCCAGGAATAAGGTCATGTAAATTGATGCCATATGCAGACAAGTATGAACCGATGTACATTATAAGTTTGTACAGATAATTGTTGGAAGAGGAAGCAAAAAATAAATATTTTGGTAAAGAGCATGCTGTAGATAAAATCACGGTTTCCTCCTTCTCGGAGTTAATTTTTTCTTGCGTGAGTTTGAACTTGACGGCGCATCAAAACTAGATCTTGCCGGAGATGCAAAAGTTGTTACAGGTGACTCGGATGCATCATCTGCAACAATGGCCATAGCAAGTCTCCTACAGTTTAAACTTCGGGGTTAGAAAATAGTCTTTTTTTCATAATGATGTACATATGGGAGCAAACAACATGATTACCTCCTTGTTATAGCTCCGGGGCTATCACGAAGGCTAGGAGGAAGTGACACATCAAAACTAGGTCTCGCTGGAGATGCAAAAGTTGTTACCGGTGGATGTGCTGCACCATCTCCAATCATAGCCATAGCAAGTCTCCTACGGTTTAAACATCAGGTTAGAAAATAGCCTTTTTCCATACCGATGTGCATATCAAAGCAAACCAAGATTACCTCCTTGTTACAGCTCCAGGGCTATCACGAAGGCTAGGAGGCAGTGTGATTGTTGTTCTTTTCGGTGTCCCTACACCGGATGAAAATACCTCTTGCTCAATAACTTCTCCAGTAAGTTGTTCCCCACATTTATGAACCTTTTTCGCCTTTTTCTTTCTGTTTCAATACATAAAACATTGAAGATAAGAGGCTAATATAGATGTGATACTACTAAAACAATACAACTGTTACCTTTCTTTAGGTTCATTTTCTGGACATGTTGTTTTCCTGTGTCCTAGCTCTCCACATTTTTTGCACCGGTTTGTGGTGCCAAATCTTTTTTTCTCTTTAGTCTTATCTTCCTCGATATCATTTTGCTCTTTCCCCTTGACTTCTACCTTTTTATTTCCTTTACTGCTACCACCACCCTCTTCAAGGCAACCTTTGATTCTCAGTTTTCTCTGCCTCCCAATGGGTCTTTTTGAAATCGGTGGCACCATCTCGAAATCTAGAGCAACTTGGGGCCATTGAGACTTGTCTGTGATGGGTTCAATCTCTCCAGCATAGGCTGCCCGGAACATACTCACAGAGTAGTAATCATGTACAAATGGATGAAAGTTTGTATTTGCGATCCCTATAAGGAATGCAAGTGCATGATCACAAGGCTTTCCGGTGTGCTGCCATTCTAGGCAAGTGCACTCACGACTGCCTATCTTCACAACATGTCTAAGGTTATTCTTGTTAGTGTCTTTGACCTCACAACTTTCTCCTGTTGATCTTCCAACATCCAAATGACCAAGTTCTCTAGTTCTACTATTTATTTGTTGAATGATAGCAGGTAGTATAATTCCACGAAGAAATTTCCCAACCTCTCTCCGCCTATGAAAAAGCTTCATGATTTTCTCTCTTAATGAGTCTGCTAGCTCATCTGGGGGAAGGTCCTTCATTCCTCTGATCCAGCTATTGAAGCTCTCAGCTAGATTATTGTGAATGTAATCACATTTTATTTCCGTGTTGAAGTCGCATCTCATCCACTTCAAATTATGGTAAGTACTCAAGTAGGTACCTACCTCAGGTTGTGCTTCAAATACCTTGGCCATATGGTGGTTAAATGTTTCTACACGATAAGCCTTGGCTGCTGGCCACATTCGACCAAAAACTTCTCCGTGAAACTTTTTCTTGAAATTTGCCATTAGATGTCTAAAGCATTCCCTTTGCTCAGCTTGAGGAAAAACATTTTTAACTGCGTTCTCCAACCCTTTGCATGCATCTGTACAAATAGCTAAATTTTGAAGATGTCCTATTGCCCTGTGCAATTGTTGCATAAACCAAGTCCAGTTATCCTCGGTCTCCGAAGCAAAGAATCCAAATGCTAACGGAAACATCCAGTTATGTCCATCCAGTGCTGTACATGCTGCTAACTGACCATTCCACTTTCCATTCAAAAAAGTGGAGTCTATACTAACATATGGTCTACAACCGTTCAAAAATCCATCAATGCATGGCTTGAATGCCATAAAAAATCTAGAGAAATACACTTTACCTCCTCCGCTTTTCACATCAACCTCTACAATGCTACCCGGAGATCTCTTTTCAATCTCAGCTTTGAAGTTCCATAGATTTTTAAAGCTTTGTCCCCAAGTACCATATAATTTATCCATGGCCATTTCTTTGGCCCTCCAAACAGTCTGATACCCAGTTGTAACATTGTACTCGACTTTTAACCTTTTCGCCAGCTCAGTAGCACCGATGTTTGGCTCATTTCTCAATATTCCAATCGACTTTTCTGACACCCATGCTTGGTCTGCCATGCTTGAGATCACTTCAGCTGTAGATGAACAATTATGAGGCTTTACAATTTTGTTAACCTGCAAGAAAACACAATACCATCCATTAATTGCATGGAACTTTATAAAATAGTTGCAACATACGAGATCAGAAGTTGATGTTAGATAAGTTAATACCCTGACTGTTTTTCCATCTTCTATTGTCCTGGCTGTTATTCTCCAATGACATAGTTCTCCTTTACAGTGACCTATAAATCTAGTAGTGTCACTATCTTGTATTTGAATGTCAAACTTGCCTCTAATAGCAAATGTTCTCAAGAGCATCCTGAACTCATCCATCGAAGAAAACAGGGAACCTTCCTCTATCACAGGATGTTCTTTGTCGTACCAAAAGTGGTTCACTTCGGGCATATGTTCAGACACAGGAAGAGCTGCATCAGCAAGTAAATCCTCATCAATATCATCCATAGAAGTATTGATATTTTCAATGGAGGCTTCGATAGCTGCTCCAGCTATAGCTCGTGGATGCCCGAATTTGTCGTTAATTCCGAGCATCAAGCACAAGTTCTCTTCTTCTACAAGAACATCACTTTCATCTTGTGCTATTTCAATTTGGGACCAATCAATGACTCTATCATTTGAACTACTTCCATCGTTGGATTGGACAATATTCGTAGTAGATAAGTTGGTTGTATCCGCCGTCGATGCTCTGCTCGAAACAAAATAACAATTTAAGATAAGAAAAATGAGTATGAAATTTTTGTCAGACCTTATAGTGATCAAAATTCAGAATCTAATTTAAATACTAAAATTCTCATACCCCAATTTCCTAACTCCATTATAACCAGTCGTGAATCCTAATTCATTAATGCATGGCGTCTAAGTTGATTACCTTCCATACATAGCCGCACAGGGGCCTAACAAGCATGGACGGAGCGTACCAGGAAATACGCACAGCGAACCAACCTTGTGCGTTTTGCGATCGTGGAGCAAGCAAGAAAATAGGCATGAGGAAGGAGAGAGAGTCAGGAAAGGATCACCTGGATCGTTGCTGGCATGCATGGTCTCGTATCATGGCTGCGTGTCCGGCCGCCGCCGCCGCCAACGCTATCACCCGGCTCCTCTGTTTCTCCTCCGCGACTCAAAGGGATCGAGATCGATCGATCAGCACTAGTTTCGTGAAGTTGTTTCCCCATATCGTGTTTGGTCCTCTCCCAAGGGGTACCACATAACTGTACGTATTTACAATGTATTTGCTGGTATAAAAGTTCAGTATATGTGAAGAAAGAAGAAATATGGCAAATTAGAAAGGAACCTAACTAATGTGTGGCAAATAGTAAAAGCCCATCTAATGTGTGGCAAATATGAGAGAACCGAAGTAAAACAGGGCATATTGTAAAATCTCCCGATATACCCCTCCCACGGAAGCACGTGCCACGTCATCCCTTCCATACCGGCCGGCAGCTCTGCTACCAAAGCTCCGCCCGACCTCCCCTCTCCCACCCCGGCTCCCTCGATTTCTCCTCGCCGGTGCCGGCGGTGCCCTTCACCGCCGGCGATTGCGACGTACGTGATTCTCCATACCTTCTCCTCGAGATCCTTGCACTGAATCACGCTACCGCAGTTCCGATCGAAGTCTCCTGTCAAACCCTAGCCATCGTCGCTCGATTCCCCTTCAACATCGACATCGGTGACGGCGGCGCGGAGGAGAGATCCAGGCCCCGCGTCGCGTAGGGTTCACTTTCCTCGATTGTCACGGAGGAGGTGAGGCCCTTTTCGACCCTGACACTCACGTACTCGTTGCTCCTGTACGCGTGCTGTGTTCTACGGTTTGATCCGCCGATTTCAGTTCCTGTTGTGCGTTGATTCGGGGTTTAGGTGTCGATTCAAGGATCGATCCGAGGTCGTATAGTTGCCGAATCAGTACGCGTTGATTGGGGGGTTTTCGTAGGGTTTGGGGGTTATAGATTTTTCTGTGTCCCTCGGTTGTTTATTTGTTTGTTGTGATTCCGTCGAGCACCTTTCTTACCTGAGAGAAACGCAGGATGCGAAAAGCTTGCCATGACGTACTGGCGTGTATGATTGTTGATTTAATATCATGTACTCATGTGCTCGTTTGAAGGGGTTAGCGCTCCTAATTATGAATCTTGTGAGGGTGTCACAGAATCCGTTCTTTTCCAAGTTCCAAAATAAATAAATAACAGTTCAAGCATAGAATGAGCAGCATATTACTGTAGGTTCTTCTTCCATTGTGCACTCTTTCATCAGTAGGGCTGTAGCTCTCTGTTAATCGAGTATTATGCATAAGCTGTCACTTTGGCCCTGCAGGCCTGTGCATTCTAGTAACACAAGCTATTAGAAACGAGGTAGGAAAATTGGTAATTTAGATTATATCTGCTAGTGCTGCAGGGTTTGCAATTGCATGTGTACATGCACATTCGCCTCGAATTGTCATGAAAACATAGTACATACATGCCCCTTCCCCTACGAGTGCAGTGCAGCCTAAATTGTTATTAAACCTTGCAACAGCCAGAATGAAGGTTCTCCTTATTTAGGATTTTGGAGGTTCAGTGGTGAATGAAGGTTCTCCTTATTTAGGATTTTGGATGTTCAGTGGTGAATTACTCAAATCTTGCTTAATATGTTTTGGTGTCTTGTCTCCAGCTATGTTACAAGGCACCAGGGCATGTTCTTCCCTCTTCAACCTGCCAAAGTTTCAGTTGATGCTGCTGTCATCTGTAGCTGAGTTTTGATCCCTGCAACAGTTGACTTGGTAAAAAGTAGCATGTCTGCAAAGGTGTCAAGGTACTATGATCAGTTACCATATACTTTGGCACTGTCAATGGTTTTATTTAATATTCACATAGGTAGATCTCAAAAAAAAAAGTATTCACATAGTTAATTATGTACGGAACTTGTCACCAACATTAATTATAGGCTTGTCATGTTTCATCCAGTCTTGAGCCCTATGGCGTTTAATCTTCTTACATCAGAATGATGATCTGGAAACGACGTGCATATTATTTTTATATTTTTGTTGACAATTTTTGACTGGTTCATGTTTGTCATTGAGGTAAATACTTTTGCAAGGCCAATTGATTAGATGTATTTAATCGAGTATATTGAACTGTAATATTATCTTGTGATGCAACATTTTGATCCTTATCAAGTACCAACATTCTCTGGTTGATATTGTTTCCTGTTGCTACTTCGGTGTTACTCCCTCCGTTCGGAATTAGATGACTTGTGTTTCTCCAAATACGGATGTATCTATATACTAAAAGATGTCTAGATACATCTCTATTTAGACAAACACAAGTCATCTAATTCCGAACGGAGGGAGTAGTTATTGTCAGGCGAAAGAATGATGTGAATTTTAGTTACCAAAGTTGCTAGAGGTTCTGTGGAAGCCTGCGCGGCATCATCTAACTTGCTTCACCAGTGCTAAGTTAATCAGTTTTAATTATTGAACTTAGTTGTATTTCTTACGTCATTTATCTTTCATCACATCCAGAATAAAATCAGTGTGACATTGTGTTTGATTTGCACTAGATGTACCTACATAGTGTGACCTTCAGCTGTACATAGCAGAAAGTGTTATTCAACGCCTCGTGGCATGGATGCATTTTTTGTCGACATATTTGGCCGTTTGGATTGTTTTTGCTGCTAGAAGTTGATATTTGGTGTCATAGATGCATGATTTCCACTGATACGCGACAGTTATTTTTTTCCAGGCTTCCGGAAGTTCATTCCGCTAGGATGGCTGATTGGGCTAATCTTCAGACTGATATTGTTGGTACAATTATAAGGAAGCTTGCCATACCTGACTATATCAGATTCCGTGCCGTATGCACCTCGTGGAACCGTGTCTGCGCCTGCAGAGATGTATCCAATGATCCAAGGGTAGACCCATGGCTGATGCTCCCCACAAATATGCTCGATAGTGCTAAATTTTTCAGTATACCTGAAAGAAAGAACGAAACAATACATATCCCCAGTACTACCACGATCTTTGGCTCCATGTGGACTCCGGTTGGTTCTTCCCATGGTTGGCTTGTCTTCTACAGCCCGCCCCAGGGAACCATGCAGTTGGTTAATCCCATCAGCAGAGCTCAGTTCCAACTGCCCCCATTCGGACGCCAACACTTGTCCAAGGCTGTGCTGCTTGAGATGAGTGAGAGCAACTTCAGTGTTGCTGTCATCTATGGCAACCAAAAAGGATATAGAGTGACACGCAAAGGAAGCAAAAGCTGGTCATTTGTTGATTCAGAACACATTCTGATAGACGTCTTCAAGCACAGAAGGCAACTTTACACCGTCGACATATATGGTACGGTCCAGGTGTGGGCAGAGCCACCCCGTACATGGCCGGATGCAGATGGCCCGCTAGTGGAGCCATATCAGCATCCCAGCCTCATCCCGCGGAATTTTAACTGTCTGGTGGAGACCCCAGCTGGTGATCTCATAAAGGTTAAGCGCCAATCTCAGAACAAATTTGCGGTGTGGATCCTGGACAGAGGGACATCTTCCTTCGAGAGCACGGATGACATTGGTGAATTCGGGCTGTTTGTCAGCCATCACAGCTCCTTCTGTTTCCAGGCCAAGGACCATCCGAACCTCAAGGCGAACTGTGTCTACTTCGTCGACAGCTACAAGAACCTGTGCGCGTTCAACCTCGAGCATGGGACCAAGGAGCTCGTAGAAGCCCTCGAAGCTCCTGCTGCCCAGAATCAGCAAGATGCGTATGTCCAGGGGCGCCAGCACGGAACAAGACCGTTCTTATGGTTCACCCCTTCGCTGAAATGATTGAACGGGTGCAAAGGTGAACGTAGCCCCGGCCATATCCTAAAACTGCTATCCGATAGTTGATGCCTGAATCTCTGAATCTCCCTAACTAAGTAATGTACGTATTCGTTGCGCTTTTGTGGCAAAACTAGCTGCCTGAAATTTGAACAGCTCGTTGCTGCGTGTGGTTTTTGTATATGTAGTTTGCTTGTGTTCTGAGACAAAGCTGGTACTGTATTACATATCTGGTCTTTGCCATTCTATCTCCCACGCGAACAGCACATGTTGGCGAGAAATCTCATTCAGAACACCATAACTGTCATAGTTCATGGGCAAAACACAATTTCGACAAAACACAACAGTTTCTAGAGTACAAACTACACAAAACCAAATGTACACACATAACTACTGGATCTACACGAGAAATTAGCATAAAACTACCACTTTTGAAATCAAATTTACCAAATGATACCACTTTACTTCTATAGCACAAAAATCTATCACATCAGCAAATGTGGTAGATTTTTGTGCTATATCAGAGCAAAATATGGTAGATTTTTGTGGTACCATTTGATAAATTTGAGTTTAAAAGTGGTAGTTTTATGCTAATTTCTCTACACGCGTGACTGAATAATAAGGTACTGTTACTGAAAAGATTTTGTTTTCGAACTGACCACTCTCTCACGGTCGGAAGAATCAACATAATGACGGGTGCAAATATCCATTCTCATGTCTAGTTTTGTATAGTTGGTGCCGATAATTTTATCTAGAGAACATATGATTGAACAGACAAAAATAGTTAACCAAGGCATCGGACTATTTCCGTGTGGAGATCAAGCGATAGCAACACAACCGCAGGCACCCCATATACCAAAATATTACCGGTTTTGGTACCAGGAAATAGTAGCAGATAATCCAAACGAGGAAAAGACCAAACGATAGCAGAGCTGTCGATGAGGAACAGGGTAGGAAACATAGGGGGAGTATCTACCATTCTATCCCCCACGTGAACAACACACTTTGGCGACAAATCTCCTTCAGAATATTCAGAAGTGTGAGTGTGATCGTAGCTGTTGACTGTTGACCACAACTTGTGCCTCCAACTTTTCTTGGAAGGTGGACCTTCTGTCCGGCTTGTCTCTGCTTTTTCCTCAGAGGCGGCAACTCTGTCCTATAAAAAGACAGCCGCCGTTCATGTAGAGCTCAAACAGGAGCTCCTTCTACTCGGCACTCGGCAACATCAGCTCGAGCACACGACCACTTCGCTCATGGAGATGGAGTCCGGCGCCGCCAAGTCCTTCCCGGAATCTTCTGCGGCGCGAGACCCGCCGCACACGGGCCGTGACACGGCGCAGCTGGGCCAGGCTCCTGTGCAGTGCGGATGGCGGCACTGGGCGTCCCTGACGTTCCTGGCGCTCTTCATCACGGCTCGCTTCGCGTGGGACGTGTACTTGGCGCGCCACACTCCGCTATACCTCGCCTACCTGATCGTCACCTACGACCTCATCGCGGTGCTCTTCTGCTGCCTCGTCAAGCTGCATCTTCTGCGCCGCGACGACCCGGCGGTGGCGCCCGAGCGGCGGCGGGTCAGGATCGTCGCGTGGGTTGTCTCGGTGGCGCTCGCCGTCATCATCGCGGCCCGCGTCGCCATGGTGATGCCGAACCTGTGGCTGAAGATCGGCGGCGTCTTGGTGATCACTGGCGTGGGCATCGGACTGCCCTTCCACTTCTTTGCCCGTGCGGAGGCCGGACGCCAGACGAACAACAGGGAGCTCCACGAGGTGTCCCCGGAGCAGAGGGTCTGAACTACTACCTCCGTTCCATAATGTAACCCTTTCTAACAGTTAAACCAGCTTACTAAAAAGGGTTACATTGTGAAACGGAGGGACTACTAGCTCAATTCAGGATGGTAATTAAATTATGTATAAATAATATTGTCTTACTTGCTTCGCGGGAGCACTTGCTTTGAAATTATGTGAATGTTTATGTGAAGGACAATGTGCATGGATGATGTTTGGCCACGTCAATGTTTATGTCAAGGACAATATGCATGGATGATGTTTGGCCAGATCACAACCAAACCGCTTGTTTTTCTCTTAATTTATCTACACGTCAAGAAATCAATAAAAATATAAATGCGTAGTTTTTTTTTTTTCAAGGTAATACGTTCTCATTCATAAGATAAATATCAGGTTACAAGACGCGTAAACACCGACATTACAGTACTGAAAGGATAGTATAATCCTATGCAATAGACCAGCGCATGTCCATCTTCTTCGGCACCACCAAAGTGACCATCAAGAGAGAGAAGACAAATCATCTCTTCATCCGAGCTCGACGCGGCTCCATCGCTGATTTGCAGCTTTACGGACCTCCAAAATAGTTTGCCAGAAGCAAAACCATTGTCGTTGAACGAATCAGACCGGGGCAACGTGTCCCCGGACACGCCATCGAACTCCAGAACTGACATCCTCGCACGACTACAACGTCGAAGGAAGAAACCAGAACTGCCAGCTTCCATCCACAAACCCAGCACAAGATGCACCATCTTCCAGCTATTAACTGCGCAGGCAGCCGTCTGCGCGTACTCCCGGATGACAAATCCTCCCTGCTCCACTATGACGCCGGAGACAACGTCGCAACAACGGGGACAGAACAGAAGGAGAGACACACCCGATGGGATCGCCGCCACCGCCTCGCCGATACCATCCATGAACCCTGTAACATCCCAAGTATGAAAATACCCCTAGAATGTTTGATTTCCTGTTTAATCAAAGTATTGCATCATGTCATCATGTTTATTCCCTTGTTTGCATTTGTTACTATTTGTTTTGCTTCTGTTTTTATTCTGTTTTCATAATTGAATTTCAAACAAATTCAAATGATGTGTTTCATACTTGTCATGTTACAATATTTCTCAAATCAAAATTGCAATCCAAAGTCTCATTTTATTTCCAATCATTCCATAATGAATCAACTAATAAAATGGTGGTTTTATTTCAATTAAGTAATTCCAAATTGCTTTCAAATTCAAAACATCTTCAAACAGCACCTCATTTGAACATTATAAAAATACCAAACAAATTCTAATCACATTTGTTCTATTTAATTATTAGGGGTCACCCTAATAAAAACATTGTTTCCAATATTAATCAATTAATTATCAACTTATTCAAATTCAAACCAAAAACTTTCAAACAGTACCCATTTTTGAAATTATGAAATTACAAAACAAATATACTCATTGTTTCCAATTAAAGTTATTTGGGTCACCCTATTTAAAATTTTGGTTTCAATAATCATTTTAATACTCAAATCATCCAAATATGAATTAATTCCAAACAGCATAAAAATTCAAATGTTTTTGAAAACCAAAGTTGACATTTGGTAGATATTGACCTAATTAACCCACATGAATTTTCCCTAAATTTTTAAAACTCAAAAACCTATCATTTGCTTCCATTTCCATTTGCTACAAAAAAAAACTGCAGAACAAAAAAAAAAAAAAAAGGAGAAAAGCTAGCGCGCGCGGCAGCTAGCAACACGGCCCAGCCCACCTCTTCCTTTTCCTCGCGCGCAGCCAGCCCACACGGCCCGTACCGGTTCGATCAGCCGCCCCCGTCATCTTCCTTCAGTACGGCCGTGCATCCACGCATGCCACGGCGGCAGCAGTCGATCCCGACGGCCGTCCTCGTCCCTGGCGCCCTATAAGAGCCAGCCCTAGCCCCCTGGCGCCGCCCTAGCCACCCTAGACCCCTCTCCCCTCGAGGCCGCCGCCAATTTCTCTCTCTCGCCGCGATCACCTCCCTCTGCCACTCACCGGAGTTCATCCGCTCTGAATCTCCGTCCACCGCCGTCGCCATGGCACTCCTCCACCCCACCTAGCTCCAGAAATTAAACCCCCACTTCCCCCTCTTCAGTTTGGACACTCGCACGAGCCCGGAGACGCACGGAGTCCACGCCGCCGTCCGCAGCACCGCCGTCGAGCTCGTCCCCGAGCCTCTGCTTCCACGCCAACACCGGTGAGGCCACCGTGACCTCCTCCTCCTCTCTGTTACATGCCCGCAAGCACGCGCACGCGAGCGCACACCTCCTCACAGCAGCACACACGCACCTCGAGCTCGAGCACACGGTGATCGCCGCAGTTGAGCCACCGGGCAACTGTCAAAGTTTCAGACAAGGTTTTGTTCGTCAGTTAACTGCAGATCCATGAGCAACACCTCAACCTGCCCGCGCCCTGTTATCTAACAAGAAACGTTTCCTACCGCACTGGTTACAGTGCGTTGCGCGCACGGGCAGGTTCCAGGATCGAGTCCTGGCTCTCCCCCGGGAGAAATCCCACTTTTTTCACCGCAGCGCTGACAGGGAGGGCCCCCTGTCAGCCACACACTTGCCACGCAAGCACCAGTGGCCCTGTGGCCCACTGGCAGTGGCCAGGGTAGACTCCCTGTGCGTATAAAATGTTTTTAACATTTTCTGTTTTCAAATCCAAGCCCTTAAAAATTGCAGAATGGTCCCTAGTATTAAAAACCTTATAACTTTTATTTTATAACTCCAAATAATGAAAATAAAATATGTGTGCTGGTCTAAATTTAATTATCTACCTATTGGTAACATTTGTTTCCTGTTTTGAATTTTCAAAATGCAATTCAAATTTGAATTCAAATAATTCAATTGCAATTTGCTAAAATTCATAACTAATTCATTCTTAATCCAAATAATGCAAATAAAATATGTTTTCCATGCTATTTCCAATAACCTTTTCAAATATAAATTTTGTTTCATGGTTTGAATAATTTAAATTGCCTAAACAATTTAAACCTTGTTTAAATCATTTAAATTTGATAAAATCATAACTTGCTCAAATTAAATTATTTTTAAACATGCAAAATATGTTTTCAAACTAGAAAAGCATGAACTTTTCAAATGTGAGTTTGAATTTATGTTTTAAACAAATAAAATTCAAATAAAATTCAAACTTGTTTTAAATTCAATTAAAACTTGTTTAATATTGTTTAAGTCATAATAAATTCATCCTAACTCCTATTTCAATATTTGAAACATGTAATCCAACTAAAATTTGGTATTCTTTTCAAATATGAATTTTGTTATTTGTTTTGAGCATTTTAAGTTGATGAAAACAACAAATACTTGTGTGACATCTTTAAGTAACCAAAAATTTCCAAACTTAATAAATGATTTCCAACCTTGTTAAGATTCCTTTTCCCACTTGCATCTATTGCTGTTATTTTGTTGTTATCATCATGCATGCATCATGCTAAGCAAACTTTCACATGGTAGTCAATTATAGATCATTTGTTTCCACCTTAATTCATGGACCTTTTCCATATGCAATCTCATTGCATATGGGTCCATTTAAATGGTGTTACCATGTCACTTAGTTTATTTTGATGCATCTATTAAATTGACATGCATCATCCCATGATTGTGCACTATGCCATGATATTGATTGTTTATATTTCTGCCTTGTTTGTTTGCTTCTTCTAGAATAGACGACGACGTTGAGACAGACGATCTTTACAGCACCCCTTCTGAGGATCTAGCTCAGTACCAGGCTGCTGAGTTTGCAGGCAAGTTATCACTCACATGAACCATTGTGTTCCTTTCAACATTGGTTACCGATACTTTCCGTTGTCTATTCCTGCTAAGCCATAGTAGTAGTTGTTTCTGTTACGAACCTATCACATGAATCCCTTAACCCTGATATTGCCTCACCTCACCTCCTACAACCCCTTTGTTGAGCCAGTGTCTTACTAGCATGCTTAGGTTGTTTTGCTCGAGTCTGTCACCCGTTACTTTCAGTTACTATATTTTTATTATGTTCTGGGGGCTCGATGTTTAATCAATCAATCATGCTAATGTTATTGTTAAATAATAATTTGATGATAAGGCACCGGCAGGAGGCCCTGTGTGGTTTTGAGGCCTGCTAGTGTCGACCCTAATAGGAAAAGGGTCTTGTCTACTGATCCATGATGAGCGCACTACCCGCATGTGGGAAGCGAGTATGGGCGCCCCCCTCAATTGATTCGATTCGCATCTCGTCCAAATCGCCTCATTTAGTTCGTGTTTTCCATTTGCCGCATGCATGTTTTTGCGAGCCCAGCGCTGGGTGGAACTTTCGTAGTCGGCATATAGGGGGACACGTTCTTAGAGTGCTATGAGGGTCCATTTTCTTCTGGGCTCGATTAGCCGTGCGCCCAAGGTGCTTTGGGCTTGATGCGAAGAAGAGTTGAGTTGTGTTGAGTGCCACGCTTGGTGGGAGGCATCCCATCTGGCGGGGTATTCTTACGTGTACGGCCAAATTGGTGCAACCCTGCAGGGATAATCTTCTCGAGAAGCCGTGTTTTCCGCGGTTATGGTTAACTTGGTGAAAGTACTGGCTAACAAGTACTCAGGACAACTTAAACCTAATGATTCACAATCTCACACCCAATGATCACCAACTTGACTAGTAATAGGATTATTGACACAATAACTTGATTCATCTTTAAACCAACTGTGTGAGTTATCCTCGGATTGCTTCTTTGGATAAGGGGCGAGGTCTAGGATGGGTTTGTTTGAAGTTATCTTTCAGTTGGTTACAATACTCGATCTTATCTTCTTTCTGTTAGCCGGAAGTGGTAGAATCTCTGTAGTTGGTTAGCGCAGCCAGTTGCAGCATCTTTTATATCCCCTCTCTTCCGTTGAACCCAATGCATCTGTGCTTGGTGTTGACGGGCTACACTCTGGTGAACTGTGAGTCTTGCTTGCCAGTACGTCTATGTACTGACCCCTTTGGGGCTGTGGTTTCCGCAGACTACGCTTACGAGGATCCAGGTGACGGCTACTACGTGGAGTTTGACGAGGCTGCTGACGAGTAGTTAGCGGACCCGGGCAGGATCCGAGACTACGTGGATGGGCTCCGTTTTCTTTTCATTCCCGGCTTCTTAAGCCTATTTGGATTTGTCTGTACTCAGACCCTTTGAATGCTTCCGCTGAGATGTAATGATGTTATCTAGTATGGAAAATTCCTCGCTGTGCGCTCGCCTTTTGCCTGCTTCTGCTTCATCTGCAGATCGGATCATCTCTATTTTAGGTATTCGGGGAATCCTCCTTAATAGACGAAATATTCTTATTATGTCAATGCCAATTGAATCAATGTTATTAGCTGTCAATTTGAACTTTTTGGTATTTTCCGTTGGAAAACATCTTACTCGCCATGGGGCGAAACTTCTCATCGTCAGCGGTTGGGACATGTGTCCTCTGGATGATTGTATTTGCTATCTCTGCTCTAGTGAGAGCTATTTGCAACTTATTTCAATCTTTTGTGTCTTAGAGATACGTTGTGCTATCATTCTGTTACAAACCGTTGACGTACCATGTGTGTATGGTATGAAGTACGTCAATGGTAGTGTCCTGATTTCTATGGGATAGTTTACGTCGACGCTGAACAGATAGGGATTGGTTGTCACACATACGTGTGTTGGCCTACTCGTAAGGGGACGCGGGTGCCGGTAAGCCCCGTAATCCAATCTACTACTGTTCAACGGAACGGCGAGTATCCTTTAGAAGTCCGGGTACGACAAATGGTATCAGAGCCTGTCTGGCTGTAGGATCCCTTTTACTGGTCGCAGTTGAGTCTAGAAACTATTTTGTAGCTATATAGGAAAAATGAAACGTGAGAGTAGGAATTCTGCCATTTTTCTTCTTTCCCCACCCACCCACCCTTTTCTGGTAAGGAAGTGCAACGTTGTTTTCTCTTCTCACCCAAACTTTCAAGTTAGGGTTTCACGTGTTTTGGGTTCTCCGTAGTACCTCACGAGTTTTTGGTCTCGTGTTTCCCGATGTTGCTTCAATATCCTGTTCTTTTCAACATCCTTATCGTCCGTTGAAATCTTGTTGTTGCTTTCCACTTCAGTTCTCTACCGGCGTCTAATCAAAACTTCCCCGATCATCTGCAGATGGATCTCAGGTTCTTCCCGCAGGTGGTTCGGATGACTCGTTGTGAGAGCACCGCCGGTTATCCGGAGATGCTGAGAGACATGGTCACTTATCTGGGGTTCCATTGGGCACCAGAGTACCAGGTCTACAAGCAGCAGCGAGAGTTCCACCAGACCTACTACCAGGCTATCATCTACATTCTGTCAGATGATGGCATGAGCGTTGTCCACCGCTACGAGGCAGTAGGTTCCACAGTGGATATGGCTATGCAGCAGGCAGCTTATGTGAGTCTCACCGTCCTGCGTGCTGACTACTGGGGGTTTGACGATTCTATCTATCGCCACATCCCCCGTGGTTACATCACTTCGGAGGGAGCTCACTTCACTCTCTACGACAACCTGGATGTCTACGAGCATGATAACACCAGGCTGCACACCACCACTCAGTTTGTGAGGCACAGTGACGCAGTTGCCACCACACTTTCTCAGGAGTTGGCCTCAGTCAGGGAGCAGCTCTACCTTGCTTTGACTCGTCTGGCAACGTACACCACAGACTTTGTTGGAGATGAGCGCTTTGCACGTTTCGATCAGCCAGTTGGTCGTCGTCTGCCAGATGCTGGAGGTTACGAGCCGATCAGAGGTCCACTCCTCAACCTCGGAGCTGGTTACACTGGGATTCCACGCTTTGGAGCACAGGGAGACGACGCTTTCTACTTCACCACACCGAGAGTCGCTCTCAGAGCAGTCCCGATATATGTGGATCGTCGATCTACTTACTTTCGTGGGATTCCTCCTCACCGTATCTTTCGTCGTACTACTCACCGCCGTCCTGCGTGATGAGCATGGGAGTACCGATGTATCCATTCCTAGCTATGTTTAGTTATCCTTTGGCTTTCGAACCATGTATTGGTCTGTTGGATATTCTGATGTATTTGAACATGTGATGATGTACCTGTTGGTTATCTATTCATGCGTTGGAATAATCTATCTTCGGTTACCAAGTCTATCCTTTTCTGTTGTTGTGCTAAAATGCATGTCTATTCAGGATGCCGCCAACAAGGAGCAACCCGCCTGAACCACCTCCGATCACGGAGCTGTTGACTCAGATGACTCAGGTCGTGGCGCAGATGGCCCAGTTCCAGGCTAACCAGCACAACAACCAGAATGCTCCACGAGTCAGTATCAAGGAGTTCTTCAGTATGGGTCCGAGAGCTTTCGTGGCAACACGTGAGCCTCTGGATGCTGATGACTGGATCCGGGAGATGGCCAGGGCTCTGGACATTGCTCACGTTGCTGAGGAAGACAAAGTCAAGTATGCCACCTACCTACTGAAGGGTCAGGCAGCTACCTGGTGGGAGAACTACCAGACCATGAGAGCTGGTTATCCTATCACCTGGGGTTGTTTCAAGGATGCCTTCCTGAAGCACCACATCCCAGATGGTCTCATGGAAAGGATGCGTGAGGAGTTTTGCTCTCTCAAGCAGGGCAAGCTGGACGTCATTGGCTATCAGAATGAGTTCAATCGTCTCGCTCGATACGCTGGTGATGAGGTGTCCACTGAGGCTAAGAAGATGGCAAGGTTCCGCCGAGGTTTTAACCCGGAACTCAAGTACGCACTCACCAACATCAAGTGCAAGGACTTCGAGGAGATCGTGAACACCGCGCTCAATGAGGAAAATGGGCGCAAGGCGTTCGAGGATTCTCGCAAGCACTCGCATGAGGGTGGTTCCTCCTCCAACATGACCACCCCTCCGCAGAAGCGCCGCATCTGGGTGCCAAATGCTGCTGTCACTCGGGCTCCATATGCCCAAGCTTCTCCAGGCTTTGCTCCCCGCCCACCCAACCCATCTCAGATGCAGAGTCAGAGGGTTCCAATGGGGCAGCCAAGGCCAGGTCCTCCTCGTGTCATCACTTGCTACAAATGCAAGGAGACTGGACACTACGCTGATAAGTGCACTCAGAGGCAGCTACCTCCACCTCCTCGCCCCAACACCAACCAGGCAATGGTTCGTGCTTCCCCGGCTAAAGCCTTCAACTCCAACAACAGGCCTGTCGGGAGGACCGCGAGGGTGAATCATATCAAGGCCGACAAAGCTGAGGAAGCTGCTGACGTCGTTCTCGGTATATTACCCGTAAACTCTTTTCCAGCTAAAGTGTTGTTTGATACCGGAGCATCGCATTCTTTTGTGTCAAAGATCTTTGCAAAAGCATACAACCTAGTTCTGGTTCCACTAAGCAATCAAATCACTGTTCACTCTCCGGGACCGCAAATGTTGACTTCCAAGATAAGCATGGACAATCAGATCCTAATTGGAGGACGCATATTCCTTGCTTCACTAATGTTGCTGGGAAATTCTGACATTGATGTCATTCTGGGCATGGATTGGTTGAAGACCAATGAAGCTAAAATTGACTGTGCTCAAAAGTCAATAACTCTCTCTCACCCTTCTGGCCAGATAGTCTATTCTCCATATGAATCAAGGTCTATTCAGCTGTTCAACCTCGATGCTAAACCTCTTCCTGCAATTGAGAATGTTCCGGTGGTTTGTGAATTCGCTGACGTCTTTCCAGAAGAATTGCCAGGAATGCCTCCGGACAGAGCAGTTGAGTTCGTGATCGAGCTTGAACCAGGTACTGCTCCAATCTCTAAGCATCCATACAAGATAGCTCCTCCTGAACTGAAATTGTTGAAGGAGCAAATCGATATGTACATGGAGAAAGGTTACATTCAGCCTAGTTCCTCCGCTTGGGGTTGCCCAACTCTGTTTGTTGCCAAGAAAGATCAAACAAAGAGACTCGTGGTTGACTATCGTCCTCTCAACGAGAAAACCATCAAAAACAAGTATCCAATTCCTCGTATCGATGATCTTTTTGATCAACTTGCTGGAGCCTCAATATTCTCAAAGTTGGACTTGAGGATGGGTTACCATCAAATAAAGATCAGAAAGGAAGATATTCCTAAGACAGATTTCACCACTCGGTAGGGTCTATATGAATACACCATCATGTCCTTTGGTCTCACCAATGCACCGGCGACCTTCTCTAGACTCATGAATTTTGTCTTCCATGAATACCTCGACAAGTTCGTTGTGGTATATCTCGATGACATTCTGGTCTACTCAAAATCCGAGGAAGAGCATGGAGAACATCTTCGTCTCACTCTCATGAAACTTCGCGAGCATCGTCTATATGCCAAGTTCTCCAAATGTGAGTTCTGGATTCCAGAAGTTGCTTACCTTGGTCATATCATCTCTGCCAAAGGCATAGCCATTGACCCAGAAAAGGTTAAGGCAATTGTTGATTGGAAACCCCCTAAGACGGTAAAGCAAGTAAGAAGCTTTCTTGGCTTGGCTAGCTATTGCCGTCGTTTCGTCCAAAACTTCTCCAAGATTGCTAAACCTCTCACTGATCTCACAAAGAAGGACAAGAAGTTCGTTTGGACTCCACAGTGTGATGAGAGTTTCAATCTCTTGAAGACTAAACTCACTTCCACCCCAGTTCTGGTTGGCCCAGATACTACCAAACCTTTCCAGATATTCTGCGATGCATCTCTCCAAGGTCTAGGTGCAGTTCTTATGCAAGAACGTCAAGTTGTGGCTTATGCTTCACGTCAGTTGAATGCACATGAGCAAAACTATCCCACACATGACCTAGAACTTGCAGCAGTTGTGTTTGCCCTCAAGAAATGGAGACAATACTTGTTGGGTAACCGCACTGAAATCTTTTCCGATCATAAGAGTCTGAAATACATCTTCACTCAACCAGATCTAAACCTCAGGCAAAGGAGATGGATTGAAAAGATTAAAGACTTTGATCTCACCATTTCTTACACTCCAGGCAAGGCTAATGTTATGGCCGATGCTCTCAGTCGCAAGTCATATTGCAATAATCTCATGATCATGGAAAGCCAACCTCCACTTCATGAAGAATTCCAGAAGCTGAACCTTGGTCTTGTCCCTCAAGGTTACCTTGCTAGCTTGACAGACAGTCCAACTCTCGAGGACAAGATTCGTTCTGAACAACTTCGTGATACTGAAATCAAGAAGATTGTAGAGCACATCAAAGAAGGCAATGACAAATTCAAGTCCTTCTCAATTGATGACAAGGGAACCGTGTTCTTCGAAGGACGCATTGCAGTTCCTCAGATTCAAAGTCTCAAAGATGTCATTCTCAAGGAGGCTCATGAAACTCCTCTCTCCATCCACCCTGGAAGTACAAAGATGTACCAGGATCTCAAGACTCTGTATTGGTGGCCTGGCATGAAACGTGAAATTGCTCAATACGTTTCTGAATGCGACGTTTGTCAACGTGTTAAGGCAGTCCATCAGAAAACAGCCGGTCTACTCCAACCTCTGAAAATTCCTGAGTGGAAGTGGGACATGATTGAAATGGACTTCGTTACTGGTTTTCCAAAGTCCAAGAAGGGCAACGATGCAATCTTCGTTGTTATTGATCGTCTCACTAAAGTAGCTCACTTCTTTGCTGTCAAGGAAACTATCTCAGCTAGCCAGTTAGCAGAGCTCTACACAGCAAGGATCATTCCTCTTCATGGTGTTCCATTGGAAATAAGCTCAGACCGTGGAAGCATATTCACTTCTCATTTCTGGAAAAGCTTTCAAGAAGCATTGGGCACCAAACTTCTGTTCAGCACAGCCTATCACCCTCAGTCTCAGGGGCAAGTCGAAAGAGTCAATCAGATTCTCGAGGATATGCTCAGAGCATGTGGTCTCTCCTTTGGCATGAAATGGGAGGATTGCCTTCCATATGCTGAATTTTCCTACAACAACAGCTTCCAGGCAAGCCTAGGCATGGCACCATTTGAGGCATTGTATGGCCGCAGATGCAGGAGTCCAATCAATTGGTCTGGAGCTGGTGAACGTTCACTCTTAGGCCCTGACATTGTTAAGGAAGCCGAAGAAAAAGTTCGTATCATTCGCGACAATCTCAAGATTGCTCAGTCTCGTCAGAAAAGTTACTATGACAGCAAGCACCGGGACACGGTCTATGCACCTGGTGACAAGGCATATCTCCGTGTAACTCCCCTCAGAGGCACTCATCGTTTCGGTGTGAAAGGAAAGCTTGCACCAAGATACATTGGTCCTTTCAACATTCTCTCAAGGCGGGCAGAAAATGCTTATCGTCTTGAACTTCCAGAAAAACTATCCAAGGTGCACGATGTGTTCCACGTGTCACAGATCAAGAAGTGTTTCAAAGATCTAGATCGTGCAGTTGATCATGATTCCATTGAACTGCAAGATGATCTCTCTTATGAGGAGCACCCTGTTCGTATTCTCGATGAGACCGAGCGTAAGACTCGCAACAAGAGCACCAAGTTCTTGAAAGTGCAGTGGTCGCATCATTCCGATAAAGAGGCAACGTGGGAGACCGAAGAGGATCTTCGAAAGAAGTATCCGGACCTTTTCCTTTCTCAGTAGGAATCTCGGGGCGCGATTCCTTCAAGGGGGGCGTTTTGTAACATCCCAAGTATGAAAATACCCTTAGAATGTTTGATTTCCTGTTTAATCAAAGTATTGCATCATGTCATCATGTTTATTCCCTTGTTTGCATTTGTTACTATTTGTTTTGCTTCTGTTTTTATTCTGTTTTCATAATTGAATTTCAAACAAATTCAAATGATGTGTTTCATACTTGTCATGTTACAATATTTCTCAAATCAAAATTGCAATCCAAAGTCTCATTTTATTTCCAATCATTCCATAATGAATCAACTAATAAAATGGTGGTTTTATTTCAATTAAGTAATTCCAAATTGCTTTC
Source organism: Alopecurus myosuroides (assembly GCA_028641055.1). Classification (NCBI taxonomy): domain Eukaryota; kingdom Viridiplantae; phylum Streptophyta; class Magnoliopsida; order Poales; family Poaceae; genus Alopecurus; species Alopecurus myosuroides. The sequence goes on along the minus strand of CM054058.1, from coordinate 435,344,673 downwards.
AAATTCAAAGCATCTTCAAACAGCACCTCATTTGAACATTATAAAAATACCAAACAAATTCTAATCACATTTGTTCTATTTAATTATTAGGGGTCACCCTAATAAAAACATTGTTTGCAATATTAATCAATTAATTATCAACTTATTCAAATTCAAACCAAAAACTTTCAAACAATACCCATTTTTGAAATTATGAAATTACAAAACAAATATACTCATTGTTTCCAATTAAAGTTATTTGGGTCACCCTATTTAAAATTTTGGTTTCAATAATCATTTTAATACTCAAATCATCCAAATATGAATTAATTCCAAACAGCATAAAAATTCAAATGTATTTGAAAACCAAAGTTGACATTTGGTAGATATTGACCTAATTAACCCACATGAATTTTCCCTAAATTTTTAAAACTCAAAAACCTATCATTTGCTTCCATTTCCATTTGCTACAAAAAAAAACTGCAGAACAAAAAAAAAAGGAGAAAAGCTAGCGCGCGCGGCAGCTAGCAACACGGCCCAGCCCACCTCTTCCTTTTCCTCGCGCGCAGCCAGCCCACACGGCCCGTACCGGTTCGACCAGCCGCCCCCGTCGTCTTCCTTCAGTACGGCCGTGCATCCACGCATGCCACGGCGGCAGCAGTCGACCCCGACGGCCGTCCTCGTCCCTGGAGCCCTATAAGAGCCAGCCCTAGCCCCCTGGCGCCGCCCTAGCCACCCTAGACCCCTCTCCCCTCGAGGCCGCCGCCAATTTCTCTCTCTCGCCGCGATCTCCTCCCTCTGCCACTCACCGGAGTTCATCCGCTCTGAATCTCCGTCCACCGCCGTCGCCATGGCACTCCTCCACCCCACATAGCTCCAGAAATTAAACCCCCACTTCCCCCTCTTCAGTTTGGACACTCGCACGAGCCCGGAGACGCACGGAGTCCACGCCGCCGTCCGCAGCACCGCCGTCGAGCTCGTCCCCGAGCCTCTGCTTCCACGCCAACGCCGGTGAGGCCACCGTGACCTCCTCCTCCTCTCTGTTACATGCCCGCAAGCACGCGCACGCGAGCGCACACCTCCTCACAGCAGCACACACGCACCTCGAGCTCGAGCACACGGTGATCGCCGCAGTTGAGCCACCGGGCAACTGTCAAAGTTTCAGACAAGGTTTTGTTCGTCAGTTAACTGCAGATCCACGAGCAACACCTCAACCTGTCCGCGCCCTGTTATCTGGCAAGAAACGTTTCCTACCGCACTGGTTACAGTGCGTTGCGCGCACGGGCAGGTTCCAGGATCGAGTCCTGGCTCTCCCCCGGGAGAAATCCCACTTTTTTCACCGCAGCGCTGACAGGGAGGGCCCCCTGTCAGCCACACACTTGCCACGCAAGCACCAGTGGCCCTGTGGCCCACTGGCAGTGGCCAGGGTAGACTCCCTGTGCGTATAAAATGTTTTTAACATTTTCTGTTTTCAAATCCAAGCCCTTAAAAATTGCAGAATGGTCCCTAGTTTTAAAAACCTTATAACTTTTATTTTATAACTCCAAATAATGAAAATAAAATATGTGTGCTGGTCTAAATTTAATTATCTACCTATTGGTAACATTTGTTTCCTGTTTTGAATTTTCAAAATGCAATTCAAATTTGAATTCAAATAATTCAATTGCAATTTGCTAAAATCCATAACTAATTCATTCTTAATCCAAATAATGCAAATAAAATATGTTTTCCATGCTATTTCCAATAACCTTTTCAAATATAAATTTCGTTTCATGGTTTGAATAATTTAAATTGCCTAAACAATTTAAACCTTGTTTAAATCATTTAAATTTGATAAAATCATAACTTGCTCAAATTAAATTATTTTTAAACATGCAAAATATGTTTTCAAACTAGAAAAGCATGAACTTTTCAAATGTGAGTTTGAATTTATGTTTTAAACAAATAAAATTCAAATAAAATTCAAACTTGTTTTAAATTCAATTAAAACTTGTTTAATATTGTTTAAGTCATAATAAATTCATCCTAACTCCTATTTCAATATTTGAAACATGTAATCCAACTAAAATTTGGTATTCTTTTCAAATATGAATTTTGTTATTTGTTTTGAGCATTTTAAGTTGATGAAAACAACAAATACTTGTGTGACATCTTTAAGTAACCAAAAATTTCCAAACTTAATAAATGATTTCCAACCTTGTTAAGATTCCTTTTCCCACTTGCATCTATTGCTGTTATTTTGTTGTTATCATCATGCATGCATCATGCTAAGCAAACTTTCACATGGTAGTCAATTATAGATCATTTGTTTCCACCTTAATTCATGGACCTTTTCCATATGCAATCTCATTGCATATGGGTCCATTTAAATGGTGTTACCATGTCACTTAGTTTATTTTGATGCATCTATTAAATTGACATGCATCATCCCATGATTGTGCACTATGCCATGATATTGATTGTTTATATTTCTGCCTTGTTTGTTTGCTTCTTCTCGAATAGACGATGATGTTGAGACAGACGATCTTTACAACACCCCTTCTGAGGATCTAGCTCAGTACCAGGCTGCTGAGTTTGCAGGCAAGTTATCACTAACATGAACCATTGTGTTCCTTTCAACATTGGTTACCGATACTTTCCGTTGTCTATTCCTGCTAAGCCATAGTAGTAGTTGTTTCTGTTACGAACCTATCACATGAATCCCTTAACCCTGATATTGCCTCACCTCCCCTCCTACAACCCCTTTGTTGAGCCAGTGTCTTACTAGCATGCTTAGGTTGTTTTGCTCGAGTCTGTCACCCGTTACTTTCAGTTACTATATCTTTATTATGTTCTGGGGGCTCGATGTTTAATCAATCAATCATGCTAATGTTACTGTTAAATAATAATTTGATGATAAGGCACCGGCAGGAGGCCCTGTGTGGTTTTGAGGCCTGCTAGTGTCGACCCTAATAGGAAAAGGGTCTTGTCTACTGATCCATGATGAGCGCACTACCCGCATGTGGGAAGCGAGTATGGGCGCCCCCCTCAATTTGATTCGATTCGCATCTCGTCCAAATCGCCTCATTTAGTTCGTGTTTTCCATTTGCCGCATGCATGTTTTTGCGAGCCCAGCGCAGGGTGGAACTTTCGTAGTCGGCATATAGGGGGACACGTTCTTAGAGTGCTATGAGGGTCCATTTTCTTCTGGGCTCGATTAGCCGTGCGCCCAAGGTGCTTTGGGCTTGATGCGAAGAAGAGTTGAGTTGTGATGAGTGCCACGCTTGGTGGGAGGCATCCCATCTGGCGGGGTATTCTTACGTGTACGGCCAAATTGGTGCAACCCTGCAGGGATAATCTTCTCGAGAAGCCGTGTTTTCCGCGGTTATGGTTAACTTGGTGAAAGTACTGGCTAACAAGTACTCGGGACAACTTAAACCTAATGATTCACAATCTCACACCCAATGATCACCAACTTGACTAGTAATAGGATTATTGACACAATAACTTGATTCATCTTTAAACCAACTGTGTGAGTTATCCTCGGATTGCTTCTTTGGATAAGGGGCGAGGTCCAGGATGGGTTTGTTTGAAGTTATCTTTCAGTTGGTTACAATACTCGATCTTATCTTCTTTCTGTTAGCCGGAAGTGGTAGAATCTCTGTAGTTGGTTAGCGCAGCCAGTTGCAGCATCTTTTATATCCCCTCTCTTTCGTTGAACCCAAGGCATCTGTGCTTGGTGTTGACGGGTTACACTCTGGTGAACTATGAGTCTTGCTTGCCAGTACGTCTATGTACTGACCCCTTTGGGGCTGTGGTTTCCGCAGACTACGCTTACGAGGATCCAGGTGACGGCTACTACGTGGAGTTTGACGAGGCTGCTGACGAGTAGTTAGCGGACCCGGGCAGGATCCGAGACTACGTGGATGGGCTCCGTTTTCTTTTCATTCCCGGCTTCTTAAGCCTATTTGGATTTGTCTGTACTCAGACCCTTTGAATGCTTCCGCTGAGATGTAATGATGTTATGTTGGGACATGTGTCCTCTGGATGATTGTATTTGCTATCTCTGCTCTAGTGAGAGCTATTTGCAACTTATTTCAATCTTTTGTGTCTTAGAGATACGTTGTGCTATCATTCTGTTACAAACCGTTGACGTACCATGTGTGTATGGTATGAAGTACGTCAATGGTAGTGTCCTGATTTCTATGGGATAGTTTACGTCGACGCTGAACAGATAGGGGTTGGTTGTCACACATACGTGTGTTGGCCTACTCGTAAGGGGACGCGGGTGCCGGTAAGCCCCGTAATCCAATCTACTACTGTTCAACGGAACGGCGAGTATCCTTTAGAAGTCCGGGTACGACAAACCCTAACGCCACCGATCTGAAAGACCGGCGAGCACACGATGCCATCAACTCCGAGACGCCGTCTTGAAGGACGCCGCCGGTGTGGGAGTGAAGTTGAGACAGATTTATTCGTCGAAGCGCCGCTCCCACCACCCAACGACGCTCCACAGCCTACAAAACCAAACCCTAACTACAGAACGGAGGAACGAGGTCCCCCCTCCCTCCTGCCGCCGGAGCGGCAATCGGAGAGAGAGGGGACCAACGCCGTGGCCGGTGGAGATCGGGGGTAGAAGGTCCTCTCCCTAGTCGCCAAGCTCCCGGCGGCGGCTAGGTTAGGAAAAATTTCCGAATGCGTAGTACTATTTAAACTTAACCAGTAAATTTGCACTTTTTTTTTATAGAAATGGGATCCTTGGCCCCAACCTCTGCATCAAATTGATGCACACGGCTGGATTTTATTAAAAGTAACGTCAAAATAGTCTGAAGGGTCACTCAAAGTGGCCACAAACACGAACCAAAGAAAGATTACAACGTTATGCATGCAAACGTCGCTCATTAAGCCACCCACCCTGGCTGTAGATACCCCGAACGACTGCCATCATTAGAGCACTGCCTGAATCCATAAGTCATCACTGATAAATTTACACGTGCCGTGCACTGTCTCGTTATTTTGATATCAAATCCATCACCAGCATCCAGCAATCAATAGTCATGTTGATGAACACCCATAAGATTTCTCCCTTGCTCCTGATCGGGCAATAAAACAAAATATATATTAGTTCCATACATTTCTTTCCGGATACCAACTCATTTCAGTTTCATTTTCATCAAATAGATCACAATATAAGTTTCCACATTTACAGGTCACCTGAAAACAAAAAAATTATCAACCACCTATGTAATGGTGAAGAGACGCATGCTATGCGGTTTGTTATATATTATAAATTATAAGATGGCGAGGTTCGAATGAATTCATAATGCAATATTTGTACTTCAATAAAATCTAGGACACAGTGACATTGGTGAGAGAATAATAACACCAATAAATAAGTGCCCAAAATTTGGACATCAAATAGATGATACTATATTTCTCAGAATACAAAGACAAAAATAAGATATACATGGTAATATATCTACATAAGATGATGTCACGGGACTCCTGAAATCACTTGTTGCCGGACATGTTCATACATAATTTGGCTTTCTCGTTAGCTCTATCACGAAGTGAAACATCAACAAGCATACATTACAGATGTTTTAATAAAAAAAAAGAACAATTGGAAATGATTCAGTAGTAAACAACTAGTACATCGTGTATACTTTCATCGAGTATTAACTTTAGCCTAATGATATAAAAATTCAAGAGATATAACCAAAGTTTAGCATGCATAATTTCCCAAACAAATATATAAAAATCCTCAACTGCATAAAGGCACATGTCTATAGGATTATAGGAATGTTTAATCTCTTTTCGATTACATTTAGAGTTCTCATATCCAAATTGTTTGAGTGAATAACATATCTACCGAAATTTCTAAGATCAAAGTTTTGGATTACATTAAAAAACACAACCGGTGTTGACAACACCTTCACTAAAGACCAAAAAGTATAATAATGACATCTCATCTTAGTTTAACTCCTCCATGGTTCACCCAGGCCAAAGAAGTGTCTGCCAATACCAGGTTCTTCATGTGTGAAGAACATACTAAGAAAAGATATCATTTTACACCAGACACCAAATAAAGTTAAGACAAAAATGAAGTTGCAGAGCATCGAGAAGTTCATAACACTTGCACTTTTTATATCATAAGGCACATTCACTCGCGCTGGAAGCAGGAATGACCCCTAGAGAGTTCGAGACTATAGCACTCTGAATGACATTTGCTAGAAAAAATTGTGAGTGCATGTGCAACATTGTCATCGCGACCGTGGCAATTTTACCGTCGAGCTGTGTGATGGCGGTATGGAGAGCCCGCATCGAGTCCGGAGGACGAGCTTTTGGACTTTGATTACAATCCATGCATTGCTCGACTCCTCTAAACACTGGTTAAAAAACTGACCTAGAGTCTCCACGTTTGAACGACATGTTAAAACAATTCATGTTAAAAGTTGTTTCCTTAAGAAATTACTATCTATCTCATATTATCCTTCAAGCATTTAACCAGCAAGGCGAGCAAGTTGACTAATCTACTGTTTTACCTAGCCGTGAACCTGAGCTTTATTGATAGATGAACTGAACCTGTTACTTCTAAGAACTGGTGATCCTATTAGATTCAAGCGCACAACACATGCATTCCCACCATCTCAAAGAGCAAACAACAACTGCCTGAAATTTGAACAACTCGTTGCTGCACATGCTCTTTATATTTGTAGTTTTCTTGTGTTTTGAGACAAAGTTAGTATAGTTTGCATGTGTTTTAGAGACATCCGTTTGAGCGGCAACTAATATGGAATGTAGGGAGTACATATCTTGTCTTTGCCATTCTATCTCACGCGAACATTACTTTTCAGCGACAAGTCTGCTTAAGACTAAGCTCGAGATTTGCCAGTTTAGAAGTGTAAGTGTATTTGTTGACCACACCTTATGAATTAGTATGCAGGGATTCATGCATGGTACATCTCATGCATGGTAGAACTCATCCATCTATATGTTCATGGTGATATGTATCGATTGTAGCCATACAATTTGAAAGGACCGTATTGGCACCTAGAGGGGAGGGGGTAGGGCTGGAATTAAAACTCGAAACTCACGAGTTAAACGAGTAGCTCGCAACTCGACTCGGCTTGGCTCGAACTCGTTGTCCAACGAGCCAAGTCGAGTTTTCGTTTTCGACAGTAAACGAGTTCAAGCTAAACGAGCCGAGTTCACGAGTACTCGTTTAGCTTGTTTAACTCGGTAAAACGAGTTTCTGATGATATTCTTACCTATGTGAACATTTTTTTACTGATTATTGTAGTTTATTTACTACAAAGTATTTGATGGTGACACGTTTTCATCGATTATTGTGATGATTTTATTATACATGCCCCAAATAATAAAAAATATTTATATACAATATGTAATATTGAATTTTTTTATAGTTTTACAAAATAAAAAAAGTTAAACGAGTAGCTCGCGAGCTACTCGCGAGTTCACCGAGCCGAGCCGAGTTTTAATTTTGAACTCGTTTGTTGAACGAGTCGAGCCGAGCTCGACTCGTCAGTTGACCGAGCTTGAGCGAGTCGAGCCAAGCTGACTCGGCTCGACTCGAATTCCAGCCCTAGGAGGGGGTGGGAAATATGTGCTACACCAATTTTTTAATACTTTTTCGATATAGACTTGACACAAAGGTAAATTATCTAGATATGCAAATAAGGTGAATTTACCTATATGACAAGGATAACACTAAGCAAGATACAAACAACAATTAAAAGCTAAAGGATAGAAGTAACCGTAGTGGAAGCACATAGCGACAAGGATGTATTACCGAGTTCCCCCTTTTTAGTGGAGTACGTCTCGTTGGAGGGGTGTTGTCGCACCCGGACTTCTAGAGGATACTCGCAGTTCCGTTGAACAGTAGTTGATTGGATTACGGGGCTTACCGGCACCCGCATCTCTTACGAGTAGGCCAACACACGTATGTGTGACAACCAACCCCTACTGTTCATCGTCTACGTAAACCATCCCATAGAAATCAGGATACTACCATTGACGTACTTCATACCATACACACATGGTACGTCAACGGCGTTTAACAAAATGATAGCACAACAGATCTCTAAGACACAAATAAATAGAAATAAGTTGCGAATAGCTCTCACTAGAGCAGAGATAGCAGATACAATCATCCAGAGGACACATGTCCCAACATATCATCATTACATCTCAGCGGAAGCAGTCAAAGGGTCTGAGTACAGACAAATCCAAATAGGCTTAAGAAGCCGGGAATGAAAGGAAAACGGAGCCCATCCACGATGTCTCGGATCCTGCCCGGGTCCGCTATCTACTCGTCAGCAGCCTCGTCAAACTCCACGTAGTAGCCATCACGGGGATCCTCGTAAGCGTAGTCTGCGGAAACCACAGCCCCAAAGGGGTCAGTACAACAACGTACTGGCAAGCAAGACTCACAGTTCACCAAAGTGTAACCCGTCAACACCAAGCACAGATGCTTTGGGTTCAACGGAAGAAAGGGTGATACAAAAGATGCGGCAGCTGGCTGCACTAACCAACTACTGAACATGATACAACTTCCGGCTAACAGAAAGAAGATAAGATAGCGTATCGTAACCAACTATAACTAACTCCAAACAAACCCATCCTGGATCTCGCCCCTTATCCAAAGAAGCAATCCGAGGATAAACTCACACAGTTGGATTAATGATGGTTCAAGTTATTGTGTCAATAAGACTATTACTAGCCAAGTTATCATTAGTTAGGTGTAAGTTGTTCTGAGTACTTGTTAGCCAGTACTTTCACCAAGTTAACCATAACCGCGGAAAACACGGCTTCTCGAGAAGATTTATCCCTGCAGGGGTGCACCAATTTGGCCGTACACGTAAGAATATCCCGCCAGATGGGAATCAAACCCACCAAGCGAGGCACTCTACACAACTCAACTCTTCTTCGCATCAAGCCCAAAGAACCACGTGCTGTGCGTGCGCGCCTAATCGAGCCCCACGAAGAAAAGGGGACCCTCATAGCACTCTAAGAACACGCCGCCCTAAATGCCGACTACAAAAGTTCCACCCTGGCCTCGGGTTCGTACCTGCATATGAGTGCATCAAATGGAAAGCCCGAACTAAGTGTGGCGATTTGGACGAGATGCGAATCGAATCAAATTGAGGGGGGCGCCCATACACGCTTCCCACATGCGGTTAGTGTGCTCATCATGGATCAGTAGACAAGACTCTTTTCCTAATTAGGGTCGACACTAGCAGGACTCAAAACCACGCCGGGCCTCCTGCCGGTGCCTTATCAGCAAATTATTATTACCTCAAAATTAACAGGTTGTTGTTTAACATCGAGCCCCAGAACATAATAGAAGATATAGTAACAGAAAGTAACGGGTGACAGACTCGAGCAGAAACAACCCTAAGCATGCTAGTAAGACACGGGCAACAAGCAAAAAGGTTATAGGTGTGGAGGTGAGGCTATATCAGGGTTAAAGGATAACATGTGATAGGTTCGTAACAGAAGCAACGATTCATAGGGCTAGCAGAATAGACAACGGAAAGTATCGGTATCCAATATGGAAAGGAACACAATGGTTCATGTGAGTGAATACTTGCCTGCAAACTCAGCAGCCTGGTACTGAGCTAGATCCTCAGAAGGGGTGTCGTAAAGCTCGTCTGTCTCAACGTCGTCGTCTATTCGAGAAGAAGCAAACAAACAACGCAAAGAGACAAACAATCAATAACATGGCATACTGCACAATCATGGGATGATGCATGTCCATTTAATTGATGCATCAAAATAAACTAATTGGTATGGTAACAACATGATTAAATGGACCCACATGCAATTTGAGTTGCATATGAAAAGCCCATGAATTATGGTTGAAACAATTGTTTTACAACTAACCAACAGGTGAAAGTGGATTGGTATGATGCATGGATGAGGAAAACAGAAAAATAACAACAATAGAACAATTTTGAAATAAGGTTTACCAAGTTTGGAATTTTATTGATTAAGTTAAGAAATTTTGGTTCCTTAAAGGTGTTACACAAGCATTTGTTGTTTTCAGCAATTTAAATTGTTCAAAACAAATAACAAAATTCATATTTGGAAAGAGCACAAAATTTTAGGTGGAATACATGTTTCAAATATTGAAAAAGGAATTAAGATGAATTAATTATGAATTAAACAAGATTAAACAAGTTTTAATTGAATTTAATTCAAGTATGAATTTATTTGAAATTTTATTTGTTCAAAACATTAAACCAAATTCATATTTGAAAATTTTATGTTTTTCTGGTTTGAAAACATATTTTACAGGTTCAAAAATAATTTAATTTGAGCAAGTTATGAATTTAGCAATTTTAAATGATTTAAACAAGGTTTAAATTATTTAACCAATTTTAATTATTCAAAACATGAAACAAAATTTATATTTGAAAAGGTGGTTTAAAATAGCATGGAAAACATATTTTATTTGTGTTATTTGAATTAAGTATGAATTACTTATGCATTTAACCAAATTTTAAATGAATTGTTTGAATTTGAAATTTGAATGCATTTGAGTTGTTCAAAACAGAATACAAATGTTATAAACAGGTAGAGAATTAAATTTGGTTCAACAAACATATTTTATTTGCATTATTTGGATTTAGGAAATAAAAGTTATTAACATTTTAAAACTAGGGACCAATTTGTGAAGAAAAGGAATTAGATTTGAAAAAGAAAAGGCTGAAAAACTTATTCCACTCCGCAGTGGCTAGCTACAGCCACTGACAGAGGGGCCCCTGGGCTGCGTGGCGCTCACGTGGCAGCAGTGGTCGCTTACAGGTGGGCCACGGGCGCGGGGATTAAATCCCCAAAAAGATTGCGCAGCGGGGGCTCGAACCCGGGCTGCGGTGTGCGCGCTCGCAGTGCAGTGCCACTGCGCTGTGCTCTGTTCTTTGTCAGGTAAGGGGGGTGCAGTGAGGTTATAGTTCAGTTACGCTAACTGAACTTTTACCTGCAGATCGTTTTCTGAATTTTCGACAGGGGCTCGCTGGCCGGCGGCGATCTGCTGCCGCGCTGCGGTTGCCATGCTGCTCGTGCGTGTTGGTGTGGTGCTGCGATGTGATCGTGCGTGTGCTTGCGCAAGAGAGGAAGGGGGAGAGGGAAGGTGGCGGTGATCACCGGCGATTGGAGTGGAAGCAGAGGGTCGACGGAGGAGGCGACGGTGGCGACAGCGACGAGGTTGGCGGCGGCGCTCCGAGAGATCTCCGGCGTCGTGGAGGTGTCGAGGACGTAGATGGCAACGCGGCGATCTCGTTCCCGTTGCTAACCAGCACGGGGACTCACCCTACCGGCGGCGAGCATGGCGGGTTCAGACACGGCGGCGCTCGGGGTAGTTGCAGAGAGGTGGAATTTTGCCGGCAGCGAGAGGGAAATGACGGCGGGAGAGAGGGAGAGGGTGGAGTAGGTGGCCTAGGGCTAGCAGGGGCTCGGGGGTAGGGTTTTAAGGAGGGATCGAGCCGCCGCTGGCCGTTGGTCCTCCGCAGCGGTGACGTGGGCACGGCGGATGTGCCGCCGTACAGCGAGAAGAGACGGAGCGAGGGGGCGAAGGGGTACCGGGCCGGGGAGCCTGGGCTGGGCCGTGTTGCTCCCCTCCTCTGTGAGTTTTTTTCCTTTTTATTATTTTGTTCTGTTTCTTATTTTTTTGCTGAAATGAAAAGGAAGAAAAGGGCTAGTTTTGGATGTTAGAAAAATTTAGAAAAAATTTGGTATTGCTTAACTATGTAACAGCAACAACTTGCCAAGTTTTGTTTTCCAAAAAGTTCAAAATAAAATGCGGTTTGCAAATTGATTGAAATTTGAATGAATTTTGAGATTAAATGATTTATTGAAAACAAGATTTAAATAGTTTCAACCTTATAGTTTAATTGAAACAAAAGGATTAGAAATGTGTTGTAATTTTCATTAATTCCAAAAGGTTGCTGTTTGGAAAAGGTGATTTGAATTTTGAATGCAATTTGAATTAAGTGAATTATTAAAAGCCATAATTTTAATAGTTTGAACCTTAAGGTTTAATGGAAACAAATGGTTGTTTTGATTGAACTTTTTAGTTGGAAAATTGTAACATAACAAGTATGAACAAGCATTTGAATTATTGTTTGAATTTGAATTGTGAAAACAAAGGAAAACAGATGGGAACAAAAAGAAAACAAATGCAATGATTAAGATGCCATGATGCAAAACAATAATAAAGCAAGAAACAAACATTCTAAATGGAAGTTTTCATACTTGGGATGTTACAAAACGCCCCCCCCCTTGAAGGAATCGCGCCCCGAGATTCCTACTGAGAAGAGAAAAGGTCCGGATACTTCTTGCGAAGATGCTCTTCGGTCTCCCACGTTGCCTCTTTATCGGAATGATGGGACCACTGCACTTTCAAGAACTTTGTGCTCTTGTTGCGAGTCTTACGCTCGGTCTCCTCGAGGATTCGAACAGGGTGCTCCTCATAAGAGAGATCATCTTGCAGTTCAATGGAATCATGATCAACTGCACGATCTGGATCTTTGAAACACCTCTTGAGCTGTGACACGTGAAACACATCGTGCACCTTGGATAGCTTTTCTGGAAGATCAAGACGATAGGCATTTTCCGCACGCCTTGAGAGAATGTTGAAAGGACCAATGTATCTTGGTGCAAGCTTTCCTTTCACACCAAAACGATGAGTGCCTCTGAGGGGAGTTACACGGAGATATGCTTTGTCACCAGGTGCATAGATCATGTCCCTGTGCTTGCTGTCATAGTAGCTTTTCTGACGAGACTGAGCAATCTTGAGATTGTCACGAATGATGCGAACTTTCTCTTCGGCTTCCTTAACAATGTCAGGGCCTAAGAGTGAACGTTCACCAGCTCCAGACCAATTGATTGGACTCCTGCATCTGCGGCCATAAAGAGCTTCAAATGTTGCCATGCCTAGGCTTGCCTGGAAGCTGTTGTTGTAGGAGAATTCAGCATATGGAAGGCAATCCTCCCATTTCATGCCAAAAGAGATACCACATGCTCTGAGCATATCCTCGAGAATCTGATTGACTCTTTCGACTTGCCGTTGAGACTGAGGGTGATAAGCTGTGCTGAACAGAAGTTTGGTGCCCAATGCTTCTTGAAAGCTTTTCCAGAAATGAGAAGTGAATATGCTTCCACGATCTGAGCTTATTTCCAATGGAACACCATGAAGAGGAACAATCTTTGCTGTGTAGAGTTCTGCTAACTGGCTAGCTGAGATTGTTTCTTTGACAACAAAGAAGTGAGCTACTTTAGTGAGACGATCAATAACAACGAAGATTGCATCGTTGCCCTTCTTGGACTTTGGAAAACCAGTGACGAAGTCCATTTCAATCATTACCCACTTCCACTCAGGGATTTTCAGAGGTTGGAGTAGACCGGCTGTTTTCTGATGGACTGCCTTAACACGTTGACAAACGTCGCATTCAGAAACGTATTGAGCAATTTCACGTTTCATGCCAGGCCACCAATACAGCGTCTTGAGATCCTGGTACATCTTTGTACTTCCAGGGTGGATGGAGAGAGGAGTTTCATGAGCCTCCTTGAGAATGATATCTTTGAGACTTTGAGCTTGAGGAACTGCAATGCGTCCTTCGAAGAACACAGTTCCTTTGTCATCAATTGAGAAGGACTTGAATTTCTCCTTGCCTTCTTTGATGTGTTCTACCATCTTCTTGATTTCAGCATCACGAAGTTGTTCAGAACGAATCTTGTCCTCGAGAGTTGGACTGGCTGTCAAGCTTGCAAGGTAGCCTTGAGGAACAAGACCAAGGTTCATCTTCTGGAATTCTTCATGAAGTGAAGGTTGGCTTTCCATGATCATGAGATTATTGCAATACGACTTGCGACTGAGAGCATCGGCCATAACATTAGCCTTGCCTGGAGTGTAAGAAATGGTGAGATCAAAGTCCTTAATCTTTTCAATCCATCTCCTTTGCCTGAGGTTTAGATCTGGTTGAGTGAAGATGTATTTCAAACTCTTATGATCGGAAAAGATTTCAGTGCGGTTACCCAACAAGTATTGTCTCCATTTCTTGAGGGCAAACACAACTGCTGCAAGCTCAAGGTCATGTGTGGGATAGTTTTGCTCATGTGCATTCAACTGACGTGAAGCATAAGCCACAACTTGACGTTCTTGCATAAGAACTGCACCTAGACCTTGGAGAGAAGCATCACAGAATATCTGGAAAGGTTTGGTAGTATGTGGGCCAACCAGAACTGGGGTGGAAGTGAGTTTAGTCTTCAGGATATTGAAACTTTCATCACATTGTGGAGACCAAACGAACTTCTTGTCCTTCTTTGTGAGACCAGTGAGAGGTTTGGCAATCTTGGAAAAGTTTTGGACGAAACGACGACAATAGCTAGCCAAGCCAAGAAAACTTCTTACTTGCTTTACCGTCTTTGGAGGTTTCCAATCAACAATCGCCTTAACCTTTTCTGGATCAATGGCTATGCCCTTGGCAGAGATGATATGACCAAGGTAAGCAACTTCTGGAATCCAGAACTCACATTTGGAGAACTTGGCATATAGACGATGCTCGCGTAGTTTCATGAGAGTGAGACGAAGATGTTCTCCATGCTCTTCCTCAGATTTTGAGTAGACCAGAATGTCATCAAGATATACCACAACGAACTTGTCGAGGTATTCATGGAAGACAGAATTCATGAGTCTAGAGAATGTCGCCGGTGCATTGGTGAGACCAAAGGACATGACGGTGTATTCATATAGACCGTACCGAGTGGTGAAAGCTATTTTTGGAATATCTTCGTTTCTGATCTTTATTTGATGGTAACCCATTCTCAAGTCCAACTTGGAGAATATTGAGGCTCCAGCAAGTTGATCAAAAAGATCATCGATACGAGGAATTGGATACTTGTTTTTGATGGTTTTCTCGTTAAGAGGACGATAGTCAACAACGAGTCTCTTTGTTTGATCCTTCTTCGCAACGAATAGAGTTGGGCAACCCCAAGCAGAGGAACTAGGTTGAATGTAACCTTTTTCCATGTACATATCGATTTGCTCCTTCAACAATTTCAGTTCAGGAGGAGCTATCTTGTATGGATGCTTAGAGATTGGAGCAGTACCTGGTTCAAGCTCGATCACGAACTCAACTGCTCTGTCCGGAGGCATCCCTGGCAACTCTTCTGGAAAGACGTCAGGGAATTCACAAACCACCGGAACATTTTCAAGTAGAGGTAGAGGTTTAGCATCGAGGGTGTAAAGCTGAACCGAACTTGATTCATTTGGAGAATAGACTATCTGGCCAGAAGGGTGGAACAGAGTTATTGACTTCTGAGCACAATCAATCGTAGATTTATTGGCCTTCAACCAATCCATGCCAAGAATGACATCAATGTCAGAATTGCCAAGCAGTATGAGGGAAGCAAGGAATATGTGACCTCCAATTAGGATCTGATTTTCATGACTGATCTTGGAAGTTTGCATAGTTGCTCCAGGGGAGTTTACTACTAGCGGGGAACCCAAACCAACAAAGGGGAGTTTAACTGCTGTCGCAAAGATCTTTGACACGAAAGAATGCGATGCTTCGGTATCAAACAACACTTTAGCTGGATTAGAGTTTACGGGAAAAGTACCGAGAACGACGTCAGGAGCTTCCTCAGCTTTGTCGATCTTGACATGATTCACCCTTGCGGTCCTCCCGACAGGCCTGTTGTTGGAGTTGAAGGCTTTAGCCGGGGGAGCACGCACCATTGCCTGGTTTGTGTTGGGACGAGGTGGTGGTGGAGGTAGCTGCCTCTGCGTGCACTTGTCAGCGTAGTGCCCCGTCTGCTTGCACTTGTAGCAAGTGACGACACAAGGAGGATCTGGCCTGGCTGCCCCATTGAAAACCTCTGACCATGCATCCGAGCTGGGTTGGGTGGGCGGGTAGCGAAGCCTGGAGAAGCTTGGGCATATGGAGCCCTAGTGACAGCACCATTTGGCACCCGGATGCGGCGCTTCTGCGGAGGGGTGGTCATGTTGGAGGAGGAACCACCCTCACGCGAGTGCTTTCGAGACTCCTCAAACGCCTTGCGCCCATTTTCTTCATTGAGCGCGGTGTTAACGAGCTCCTCGAAGTTGTTGGCCTTGATGTTGGTGAGGGCGTACTTGAGTTCCGGGTTAAAACCTCTGCGGAACCTTGCCATCTTCTTAGCCTCAGTGGACACCTCATCACCAGCGTAACGAGCGAGGCGATTGAACTCACTCTGATAGCCAATGACGTCCAGCTTGCCCTGCTTGAGTGAGCAAAACTCTTCACGCATCCTTTCCATGAGACCATCTGCAATGTGGTGCTTCAGGAAAGCTTCCTTGAAACAACCCCAGGTGATTGGATAGCCAGCTCTCATGGTCTGGTAGTTTTCCCACCAAGTAGCTGCCTGACCCTTCAGCAGATAGGATGCATACTTGACCTTGTCTTCCTCAGCAACGTGAGCAATCTCCAGAGCCCTAGCTATCTCACGGATCCAGTCATCAGCATCCAGAGGCTCGCGTGTTGCCACGAAAGCTCTTGGGCCCAGACTGAGAAACTCCTTGATACTGACTCGTGGAGCATTCTGGTTGTTGTGCTGGTTAGTCTGGAACTGTGCCATCTGTGCCATGACTTGAGTCATCTGAGTCAACAGCTACGTGATTGGCGGTGGCTCAGGCGGGGTGTTCCTTGTTGGCGGCATCCTGAATGGAAATGCATTTTAGCACAACAACAGAAAAGGATAGACTTTGTAACCGAAAGATAGATTATTCCGACGCATGAATAGATAACCAACAGGTACATCATCACATGTTCCAATACATCAGAATATCCAACACACCATAAATGGTTCGAAAGCCAAAGGATAACTAAACATAGCTAAGAATGGATACATCGGTACTCCCATGCTCATCACGCAGGACGGCGGTGAGTAGTACGGTGAGGAGCACGCCCACGAAAGTAGGTAGAACGACGATCCACATAGATCTGACGTGGTCTGAGAGCGACTCTAGGTGTGGTGAAGTACATAGCATCGACTCCCTGTGCTCCAAAGCGTGGAATCCCAGTGTAACCAGCACCAAGGTTGAGGAGTGGACCTCTGATCGGCTCGTAACCTCCAGCATCTGGCAGACGACGACCAACTGGCTGATCGAAACGTGCAAAGCGCTCATCTCCAACAAAGTCTATGGTGTACGTCGCCAGACGAGTCAAAGCAAGGTAGAGCTGCTCTCTGACGGAAACCAACTCCTGAGATAGTGTGCTGGCAACTGCGTCACTGTGCCTCACAAACTGAGCGGTGGTGTGCAGCCTGGAGTTATCATGCTCGTAGACATCCAGGTTGTCGTAGAGAGTGAAGTGAGATCCCTCCAAAGTGATGTAACCACGGGGAATGTGGCGATAGATGGAATCGTCAAATCCCCAGTAGTCAGCACGAAGGACGGTGAGACTCACATAAGCTGCCTGCTGCACAGCCATATCCACTGTGGAACCTACTGCCTCGTAGCGGTGGACAACACTCATGCCATCATCTGACAGAATGTAGACGATAGCCTAGTAGTAGGTCTGGTCAAACTCTCGCTGCTGCTCGTAGACCTGGTACTCTGGTGCCCAACGGAACCCAGATAAGTGACCTTGTCTCTCAGCATCTCCGGATAACCGGCGGTGCTCTCGCAACGAGTCATACGAACCACCTGCGGGTAGAACCTGAGATCCATCTGCAGATGATCGGGGAAGTTTTGATTAGACGCCAGTAGAAGAACTGAAGTGGAAAGCAACAACAAGGTTTCAACGGACGAAAGGATGTTGAGAAGAACAGGATATCGAAGCAACATCGGGAAACACGAGACCAAAACTCCTGAGGTACTACGGAAAACCTATCCGGGCTTCTAAAGGATCAATATCTACTGCTTAAGGAATAGAGGATCTGCTTTCGGGGATTAAACGCCTCCGTTCTCAATCATGAGTAGGCAACATGATAAATCATGTCACAACCACCTCCATTCCTATGGTCTAGTAGATATAACCATCCTAGAGAAACCAGGATTCGTGAAAACCTAACTTGAAAGTTTAGGTGAGAAGAGAAAAACAACGTTGCACTTCCTTACCAGAAAAGGGAGGGTGGGTGGGGAAAGAAATAAAATGGCAGAATTCCTACTCTCACGTTTCATTTTTCCTATATAGCTACAAAAATAGTTTCTAGACTCAACTGTGACCAGTAAAAGGGATCCTACAGGCAGACAGGCTCTGATACCATTTGTCGCACCCGGACTTCTAGAGGATACTCGCAGTTCCGTTGAACAGTAGTTGATTGGATTACGGGGCTTACCGGCACCCGCATCTCTTACGAGTAAGCCAACACACGTATGTGTGACAACCAACCCCTTCTGTTCATCGTCTACGTAAACCATCCCATAGAAATCAGGATACTACCATTGACGTACTTCATACCATACACACATGGTACGTCAACGGCATTTACCAAAATGATTGCACAACAGATCTCTAAGACACAAATAAATAGAAATAAGTTGCGAATAGCTCTCACTAGAGCAGAGATAGCAGATACAATCATCCATAGGACACATGTCCCAACATATCATCATTACAT
This sequence comes from Alopecurus myosuroides, assembly GCA_028641055.1. Lineage (NCBI taxonomy): Eukaryota > Viridiplantae > Streptophyta > Magnoliopsida > Poales > Poaceae > Alopecurus > Alopecurus myosuroides. Next base: position 435,326,091 of record CM054058.1, on the reverse strand, counting down.
CTCAGCGGAAGCAGTCAAAGGGTCTGAGTACAGACAAATCCAAATAGGCTTAAGAAGCCGGGAATGAAAGGAAAACGGAGCCCATCCACGATGTCTCGGATCCTGCCCGGGTCCGCTATCTACTCGTCAGCAGCCTCGTCAAACTCCACGTAGTAGCCATCACGGGGATCCTCGTAAGCGTAGTCTGCGGAAACCACAGCCCCAAAGGGGTCAGTACAACAACGTACTGGCAAGCAAGACTCACAGTTCACCAAAGTGTAACCCGTCAACACCAAGCACAGATGCTTTGGGTTCAAAGGAAGAAAGGGTGATACAAAAGATGCGGCAGCTGGCTGCACTAACCAACTATTGAACATGATACAACTTCCGGCTAACAGAAAGAAGATAAGATAGCGTATCGTAACCAACTATAACTAACTCCAAACAAACCCATCCTGGATCTCGCCCCTTATCCAAAGAAGCAATCCGAGGATAAACTCACACAGTTGGATTAATGATGGTTCAAGTTATTGTGTCAATAAGACTATTACTAGCCAAGTTATCATTAGTTAGGTGTAAGTTGTTCTGAGTACTTGTTAGCCAGTACTTTCACCAAGTTAACCATAACCGCGGAAAACACGGCTTCTCGAGAAGATTTATCCCTGCAGGGGTGCACCAATTTGGCCGTACACGTAAGAATATCCCGCCAGATGGGAATCAAACCCACCAAGCGAGGCACTCTACACAACTCAACTCTTCTTCGCATCAAGCCCAAAGAACCACGTGCTGTGTGTGCGCGGCTAATCGAGTCCCACGAAGAAAAGGGGACCCTCATAGCACTCTAAGACCACGCCGCCCTAAATGCCGACTACAAAAGTTCCACCCTGGCCTCGGGTTCGTACCTGCATATGAGTGCATCAAATGGAAAGCCCGAACTAAGTGTGGCGATTTGGACGAGATGCGAATCGAATCAAATTGAGGGGGGGGGCCCATACACGCTTCCCACATGCGGTTAGTGCGCTCATCATGGATCAGTAGACAAGACCCTTTTCCTAATTAGGGTCGACACTAGCATGCCTCAAAACCACGCCGGGCCTCCTGCCGGTGCCTTATCAGCGAATTATTATTACCTCAAAATTAACAGGTTGTTGTTTAACATCGAGCCCCAGAACATAATAGAAGATATAGTAACAGAAAGTAACGGGTAACAGACTCGAGCAGAAACAACCCTAAGCATGCTAGTAAGACACGGGCAACAAGCAAAAAGGTTATAGGTGTGGAGGTGAGGCTATATCAGGGTTAAAGGATAACATGTGATATGTTCGTAACAGAAGCAACGATTCATAGGGCTAGCAGAATAGACAACGGAAAGTATCGGTATCCAATGTGGAAAGGAACACAATGGTTCATGTGAGTGAATACTTGCCTGCAAACTCAGCAGCCTGGTACTGAGCTAGATCCTCAGAAGGGGTGTCGTTAAGCTCGTCTGTCGCAACGTCGTCGTCTATTCGAGAAGAAGCAAACAAACAACGCAAAGAGACAAACAATCAATAACATGGCATAGTGCACAATCATGGGATGATGCATGTCCATTTAATTGATGCATCAAAATAAACTAATTGGTATGGTAACAACATGATTAAATGGACCCACATGCAATTTGAGTTGCATATGAAAAGCCCATGAATTATGGTTGAAACAATTGTTTTACAACTAACCAACAGGTGAAAGTGGATTGGTATGATGCATGGATGAGGAAAACAGAAAAATAACAACAATAGAACAATTTTGAAATAAGGTTTACCAAGTTTGGAATTTTATTGATTAAGTTAAGAAATTTTGGTTCCTTAAAGGTGTTACACAAGCATTTGTTGTTTTCAGCAATTTAAATTGTTCAAAACAAATAACAAAATTCATATTTGGAAAGAGCACAAAATTTTAGGTGGAATACATGTTTCAAATATTGAAAAAGGAATTAAGATGAATTAATTATGAATTAAACAAGATTAAACAAGTTTTAATTGAATTTAATTCAAGTATGAATTTATTTGAAATTTTATTTGTTCAAAACATTAAACCAAATTCATATTTGAAACGTTTATGTTTTTCTGGTTTGAAAACATATTTTACATGTTCAAAAATAATTTAATTTGAGCAAGTTATGAATTTAGCAATTTTAAATGATTTAAACAAGGTTTAAATTATTTAACCAATTTTAATTATTCAAAACATGAAACAAAATTTATATTTGAAAAGGTGGTTTAAAATAGCATGGAAAACATATTTTTATTTGTGTTATTTGAATTAAGTATGAATTACTTATGCATTTAACCAAATTTTAAATGAATTGTTTGAATTTGAAATTTGAATGCATTTGAGTTGTTCAAAACAGAATACAAATGTTATAAACAGGTAGAGAATTAAATTTGGTTCAACAAACATATTTTATTTGCATTATTTGGATTTAGGAAATAAAAGTTATTAACATTTAAAACTAGGGACCAATCTGTGAAGAAAAGGAATTAGATTTGAAAAAGAAAAGGCTGAAAAACTTATTCCACTCCGCAGTGGCTAGCTACAGCCACTGACAGAGGGGCCCCTGGGCTGCGTGGCGCTCACGTGGCAGCAGTGTTCGCTTACAGGTGGGCCACGGGCGCGGGGATTAAATCCCCAAAAAGATTGCGCAGCGGGGGCTCGAACCCGGGCTGCGGTGTGCGCGCTCGCAGTGCAGTGCCACTGCGCTGTGCTCTGTTCTTTGTCAGGTAAGGGGGGTGCAGTGAGGTTATAGTTCAGTTACGCTAACTAAACTTTTACCTGCAGATCGTTTTCTGAATTTTCGACAGGGGCTCGCTGGCCGGCGGCGATCTGCTGCCGCGCTGCGGTTACCGTGCTGCTCGTGCGTGTTGGTGTGGTGCTGCGATGTGATCGTGCGTGTGCTTGCGCAAGAGAGGAAGGAGGAGAGGGAAGGTGGCGGTGATCACCGGCGATTGGAGTGGAAGCAGAGGGTCGACGGAGGAGGCGACGGTGGCGACAGCGACGAGGTTGGCGGCGGCGCTCCGAGAGATCTCCGGCGTCGTGGAGGTGTCGAGGACGTAGATGGCAACGCGGCGATCTCGTTCCCGTTGCTAACCAGCACGGGGACTCACCCTACCGGCGGCGAGCATGGCGGGTTCAGACACGGCGGCGCTCGGGGTATGATGGAGGGATAATAACCCGGTAGGCCAACTCCAAGGTGTAACCCGGCCCAAAGGACGCTGCGCAAGATCCGGCTAAGGATAAAGAAACTTCTGGAAGGCCCAAATTTGTAGGCCTCGTAACCCGGATTGTGGGTTACGGTAAAGGAAAGTTAGGGTTTGTATGTGGTGTCCGGGAAGGATTCAAGGGTGCGCCTTGGAGGGTAAGCCAGGGGATACGGGTGCTTTATAAACCGACCCCTAGGTTTAGTTGAGAGAGACCTAAGAGCCCTAGCAATATCGCTTGGTATCGAGCATCCAGTATAACACGAGAGTTGAGTTAATATCTTGAGATCGGAGACTCGGCGACTTGATTGCCAGCTACCAGATCGAGTTCCATCATGTTTTCCTCTGAGCTAAACCCTCTCCCAAACGCCTGTGTCATCTTGCCCCAAGATCAGTTACCCCCGGTAACGTCTGCCGTGATTATCCCACGACAGTTGGCGCCCACCGTGGGGCCTACGTCCAAAGGTGTTTACATCACGGGAGAAGCTCGGAAGAACATGGAGAATCTTATCGTCGGCGAGATCTACATCGACCACGAAGTGGAAAAGATGGTGGACGATTCCGGCTGGGGGCCAGAGTCGGATCACCTCGAATCCGGATCTATTGTGACGATCGGCCAGATCAGCGTCTTCATCGGTATGGTACGTACATCTGATTTAAAAGTACAATATCATGTGCATACTACAGGAACTTCTAATAGGGACAAAAAGATACTCAAGCAAGCTGTGAACTCGGTTTCCTCGGCTGGTCCGGGATACCTGAGATGGGCGGAGCAAGAGATAACGTGGATCAGAAGAGATCACCCGGAAAGAATAGAGCACCCAGGAGTCTTAGCATTGGTAGTCGCACCACAGGTTAATGGTTACGAGTTAAAAAGGGTCCTGATGGACGGTGGAAGTAGCATCAATATCTTGTACTGGGAAACTTTTTCACGCATGGGTCTCAAAGAGTCCCAGCTACAGAAAAGCTCAACAATTTTTCATGGAATAGTGCCGGGTCACTCGGCATGTCCCGAGGGGAAAATCGCATTGGAGGTAGCTTTCGGAGAATCAACGGATAATTATCGAGTTGAGTGGCTCACGTTCGAGGTGGTCAAATTGCGCAGTCCTTATCACGCACTATTTGGAAGACCGGCTTACGCCAAATTCATGGCCAGGCCGTGTTATGTGTATTTGCAGATGAAGATTCCGGGTCCTAAGCAGACCATCACCATACATGGAAGCCGGGATATAGCGGCCGAGTGCGACGAAGGAGATTCGGTAATGGCCGAGCAAGCTTGCAGAAAAGAAGAACTCAAGTATTATCGGTCTCAAGTAGATCCGGATGATGGAACCGCATTGAAAAGGCTGAATACTGAGGACGAAAGAGCAAAATTCAAGGCAGCACATGACACCAAGATGATAGATTTTGTCGAAGGTGATCCCACTAAGAAATTTACTATAGGGTCTAACTTGGACAGCGAGCAGGAGAAGGCACTTGTGGAGTTTATTCGTTCGAATGCGGACGTATTCGCCTGGACACCTAGCGACATGCCGGGTATCCCTACAGAGTTGGCAGAGCACAGTTTGCATGTAGATCCCAAGTCCGGGCCTGTGAAGCAGGGCTTGAGGAAGATGAATGAGGAAAGAAGGAAAGCTATAGGTGAAGAAATTGCTCGGCTATTAACAGCCGGCTTCATCATGGAAGTATTTCACCCGGATTGGTTAGCAAATCCGGTGCTAGTGATGAAAAAGACCAATGAGTGGAGGATGTGCATTGATTTTACGAGTCTCAACAAGCATTGCCCAAAGGATCCGTTCGCACTACCAAGGATAGATCAGATCATAGATGCAGTAGCTGGGAGTGACCTATTGTGCTTTCTGGACGCTTATTCCGGATATCATCAGATTAAACTCAAGAGAGAGGATTGGGAGAAAACATCGTTTATAACCCCTTTTGGGGCCTTTTGTTACAAAACCATGACATTTGGGTTGAAGAACGCTGGCGCAACTTATCAACGGTGCATTCAGAAGTGCTTCGAGGACCAAATTGGACGCAACGTCCATGCTTATGTGGATGATGTGGTTATCAAGACCAGGAAGGCAGAAACATTTATCGATGATCTAAAGGAAACGTTCAAGAACTTAAGGAGGTATCAGATGAAGCTTAACCCGACAAAGTGCGTATTTGGAGTTCCAGCCGGGAAATTACTTGGCTTTATCGTTTCCGAGAGAGGAATTGAAGCAAACCCGGACAAAATCAAAGCTATCCAAAGTCTGAAAAAGCCGGAAAATTTGAAGCATGTTCAAAAGCTCACGGGCTGCGTAGCAGCCTTGAGCCGATTTATATCAAGACTCGGAGAAAAGGCAATACCCTTGTACCGGCTCTTGAGGAAATCCGACAAATTTGTATGGGATCAAGAGGCGGATGAGGCGTTCGAGGCACTAAAGAAGCAGTTATCTGAAGCACCAGTACTAGCGGTCCCGGGTCCTAAAGAGCCTATGTTGCTATACGTGGCAGCTGGCCCCCGAGCCGTCAGTGCAGTAGTGGTTGTGGAGCGTAAAGAGGATGTGAAAGGTTATCCAGTCCAGAGGCCGGTTTATTATGTCAGTGAGGTATTATCAGAGGCAAAGCAACGCTATCCGCATTGGCAAAAGCTGGTTTTCGGGGTCTTTATGGCCAGCCGGAAACTGAAGCCGTATTTCCAGGAACACCCCATAACAGTGGTTAGCTCAATACCAATGTCGGATATCATCAGAAACTCGGATGCGACCGGAAGAATAGCCAAATGGGCGATAGAAATGGGGGATTATCACATCAGCTACGAGCCCAGGTCATCAATCAAATCTCAGGCTTTGGTTGATTTCGTTAATGATTGGACACACACAGGCATGACTACCATGGTTCCAAACTCCGAGTCATGGATTATGCACTTCGATGGATCAAAGCAGTACGAGGGATCAGGAGCTGGAGTGGTGCTAACATCACCCAAAGGAGACAAATTGAGTTATGTACTACAAATTCACTTTGACTGTTTCAACAACGTGGCCGAATATGAGGCCCTATTGCATGGCTTAAAGGTAGCCAAGGAGATGAACATTAAGAGGATACGATGCTTCGGAGATTTGGACCTTGTGGTACAGCAGGTGTCAGGAACTTGGGATAGAAAGGACGCAACTATGGCAGCATACCGCAGGGAAGTTGATAGGGTTGCAGGATGTTTTTCCGGGTACGAGGTGGAGCATATAGACAGAAGAAAGAATGAGGCAGCCGACGCCCTCGCTAGACTCGGCTCGCGCAGAGAGCCGGTTCCACCTAACGTTTTCCTGGACGAATTATGGCGACCATCAGTTAAAACCGAGTCAGAGGAGGAATTGGCAAATCAAGACCCGGATTTAGGACTCGTGGCCACTGTACGTGCTATTCCCGAGTGGACAGAACCGTTTTTGGCCTACCTATCACGGGGCGAGTTACCACAGCAAGAGGTGTTAGCAAGGCAAATTCTGCGGCGAGCAAAGGGATATTCGATCATCAATGGGGAGTTATACAAGAGAAGTGCAGCAGGAGTCTTTTTGCGCTGTGTAGCACCAGAAGAAGGCCGACAGATTCTTAAGGAAATCCATGAAGGTGATTGTGGGCATCATGCATCCACAAGATCCCTTGTGGCCAAAGCTTATCGACACGTATTTTTCTGGCTCACGGCTCTAGCAGATGCGGAGCGCTTAGTGGCAAGGTGTGACGGATGTCAAAGGTACGCTCGCCAAACCCACGTGCCGGCTATGGAATTACGGACTATTCCGTTAACTTGGCCGTTCGCGGTTTGGGGTATGGACATGGTTGGTCCCTTTCACATGTCACCTTGCAAGAAGACACATCTTTTGGTGGCTATTGATAAGTTTACCAAGTGGGTTGAGGTTATGCCAGTCACCAACTGTGAAGCAGTTACAGCAGTCAAGTTCCTGAAAAGAATTATCTATCGGTTCGGGTATCCCCATAGTATAATTACCGACAATGGAACCAACATGTCCCTTGGCGCAATGGAAAAGTTTTGTGGTAGCAATGGAATCCGGCTTGACGTAGCATCAGTGGCTCATCCGCAGGCCAATGGACAAGTGGAGAGGGCAAACCAAGAATTACTTCGTGGACTAAAACCACGACTGCGAGTCCCTTGCATTAGGGCTGCGGGTGCATGGGTCGAAGAACTACCTTCCGTGGTCTGGGGTATCAACACTACACCTAACAGATCTACTCAGATGACACCATTCTTCATGGTTTATGGTGCGGAAGAAGTGCTGCCGAGTGATATTATTCATGATTCACCTCGAGTATCAGCTTACGTCGAGGTAGAGAACGAGAAGACCCGGCAGGACGCCGTAGATATGTTAGAAGAACAAAGGGAACAAGCCCTGGAAAGATCAGCCATATATCAGCAAGATCTACGGAGGTATCATAGCCGGCGCATGAAAACCCGGGTATTCCAGGAAGGAGACTTGGTTCTGCGCCTGGTACAGTCAAACAAAGGAAAACACAAATTATCACCACCATGGGAAGGACCGTTTATCATAAGCCGGAATCTGCATAATGGATCATATTACTTGGTAGATGCAAGGGAAGAGTCGGCTACAGTTAATGACACCGCTCATACCACTTCATCTATGCAAGAAAGAGACAGACCATGGAACGTGGCTCAGCTACGTCCATATTATACTTAGTAAAGACTATATTGGCAAGTGGAATTGCACGATGTAACAGGCAGCAGGTTTCAGACGTACTCTTTTCCTATCCAGGGTACCCTTGGGGACTGGATGGGTTTTTAATGAGGCGGCTTGCTGACCCAACATTCTCATATCAAGAAAAGAAGTGGTTATTCTCATGTTCCTTAATCTCAGTACGTTGCATATATATAGGTCTTGGGGGCTGATTGCTTGAATAGCACAGTTGCAAACTCAATGACCCGGCCTTGATGCCTATGAGTTATAAGGGCCGATTACTCGCAAAAGAGTACGGCTGCAATCTTATAACCGGACAAAGGAGCCAAACTTTCTTGACTTTTCTTACTTAAGCTCGATGTGACTCGCAATAAAAGTGGCATGATTTGCTCGCTTACGATTACAATCAGCCATGAAGCCCAATGGGACTTGCCTGACCCTGTTTTCGTATAGATGTAACAACATGATATGCACGCGAAAGCCGGCTTATAGTACAAGATTGTCAAAATGGTCATCTAAACCACAAGTTATGCAGAGTATAAGGCTAATAGCTGGAAACTCAATGTTTATCAAGCATAACTTCATTACCTATGTGAAACGGCTCTGGGTTTGGGCTTAGCAAACAACAAAACTCGTTCTCTTCGAAAAGACCACATATCCCAGACTCGGAAATTCGGGTCTTGGCGATTCGGGATTTTGGAAAGGAAAAAGTAGCTTAGTTGCTAAGGCTCAAAAAACCCAAACATCCGAGTCTTGGGGACTTGGGGGCTTAGAAGCAAGTCCGCTCGTCAACACCCACGAAACTCGGAAACCGAGTCTCACAAAAGGAATCGTAAAGAAAGTCGGGTATCAAGAACAAGTTGACTCAAAAGAGGATAAATTTAAACGATCATAAGAAGCACAAAGTGTATCAAGAACTTAGAGTGCATTACAAACTCCGGTAAATAGTATCAAAGGTGCACAGGCGCACCATCCAAAAATAGTTGTTTTAACGACACATCGATCAACTGACGCGTATGAAGTAGCATCAGGTATCAGGTATCACTCGGCGTTCTAGGCCGCGGCGTCCATCTTCGCCTTGCCCTTGCTATCACTTGGGGTAACAGCAGCACCCGGATCAGTAGTACCGGCTCGCGCAGGAGGAGGAACGACTGGTGTGGAGGTAGCGGGTGCAGAATCGGCTTCAGCTTTCTTTTTGGCAGCCTCCTCCCTCAACTTAGCAGCTTCCTCCTTCCATCGGGCCAGCATGTCATACGGCTCATGAAGATCCGACTTAACCGCTTCACCAGCAGCATCGTATGCAGGAACGAGGGAATCGACATCTAAGCCGTCAGCAATCACGCTGGCCGGGTAACGGACCTCCTTCTGGACGGCCTGGAAATCCTTCACGGAGAACTTGGACCCATCAAGCTTGTATTCCGGGAAACCGCCCATAAGCTTGGCTAGCTCGAGCTTAGGGAAGTAAGCCTTGGCAAGCGCAAGACCCCGGGTTACTCCAACCCGGCAAGACGAGCGTTTCCAGTGCCAAATCCACTCGGGGATAGTGGAGTAAGCGTCTAGAATTCTCTTCAGGTCACCATGCCCTTTACCCGGCCACCGTATTTCTTGAAGGATCCATTTGGTTCCGGCGCATAGCTACCGGATAACGCTCTTGATAGTTTTCAGCCTGGCAATGTCACCCTCGTCCGGCATCACTTCATCCGGACCTGCAGAAATGGAAACATGAGTCAGGAAACTCCGGCTATTTATCAAAAGGATAACCCGGATGCAGAAACGTACCAAGCAAAGCACGATACGTATCAGCAATTTGAACAGAAAGGCTCGTTAGATCATCTTCTGCTGTGTGAGCCCTCCTCCTATACTTCTTCATTATCGTCCTACTCCTCCTGGCCTCAGCCTCGGCCGCCTCACGCAGAGCCACCTCCTTTTCAATGAGCTTGGTGGCCTTTGCCAGTTTCTCCTCATATTGAGTCACGAAGGACTGCATGGATGCAAGGAAGGATTAGCCGGGTAAAGGGGCCAGTTATCAGTCGCTTATATCGTAAAGTTCCAAGCAAATTGTGAATCAATTCACTCGAAACTTGGGGACTGGATAAGGACACAAGCAATATTAGTCGGGTTTACCTCGTGTTTGGCTATTAAAGCCTCCAAGATGTTTTCTTCATTAGCCCTCAAAGCGCGCAGGGTTTCGAGCATCTGGGCAAACGTCAGGTCCTCGGGTCGGACACCGGAAGAGCCGGCAGCCTGGTCGCCTGATGGGGGAGCTCTCCTCGCCCTTGGGGTCGAGACCCGGACAGTCTGAGTATCCGGGTTGGGAGAACCCATCCTCGTGTCCGGAACCTCGATCTCCTCGTCTACTGGTTCGGATGAAGCAGGAGACCCGGCGGCTTGGTGAAGTGGATCGCCCAAGGGGCCTTGTTCCTGGTTGTTCTCAATATCACCGCCAGTCGCGACATCTACGTTCTCAGTCGGCTCCTCTGTCTGACGGTTATCCGCCTCCCGGTTATCCATCTCCAGATTCTCCGGGTCACTAACGGTGACTTGAGCGCTAAAGAAAGATGAGAGGAGGCAGTTAGCAATGGTGATTGAAAATTGTCAGGTATCAAAGGATGTCATATAGCAAAAACTTACCCGGTATTTACGGCGTAATCCGGCGGGAGCTCGCTGCTGGAAGCAGACGAAGATGTCAAAGGGATCGACAGCGGAACCCGGAATTGCGCGGCACGTGGATGGTTAGGAGAAGGGTGGCGCTGAGGAGAATTGGAAGGACGAGGTGGAGGAGCACTGGCACGATGGACGGGGGAGGTGGAGATGCCCGGGTTAAGGGGATCCTCACCCGGGGAACTCCGAGTTACTCTGCGCTTGGCTGGAAGAGAATCCTTCAAGTACGACGAGTTCGATAATTGATGGTTAAGTTGTCGCATGGCATCAAAGGAGTAAGGTTCAGAGGATATAGAAGAGAAAGGAACCTTGGACACTGCCCCTCTGGTCTTCCTCTTGGCTCCAACTGTTGCCTCTTGATCAGATTGCGGAGCTATTTTAACAAATACTTACTGGGAGGAGCTTGAATCTGGCGTGGCGGCGGCCGATGTCGCGGTCTGGATGTTCCCCTGCAACCCTTGATGAGCGGAATGAAGGCGCGGTGGCAGAGTTTGGCGGCGGCGCGGAACAGTTCAAGGATGAACGTGGCCGACGGCGGCCTTGCTACGATGGCGGGCTTGAGATTCTTGTGGAATTGCGGAGCGCAGGGAATAAGGAAGCAAAGGGAAGGTTAGAATGAAACGTTGGGATCTAAGTTACCCTCTGGGCTCTATTTATAAGACGCGGGCGGATAAACCTATCCTAACGGGCGGAATCCGGAAATTTTGGGATAACGGTCATCTGTGCGGATTTTTTGAGATATGCCTCAAGTGTTGAACGTGATATCCGGGCAGAAATAAGAAGGAGATATTTTCCGCGATATCAGGGTTAATTATCGAGTAAAGTAAGTCGGGCTTTTTGGTATTTTTTATCAGGGTTTAGACCTGGAGAGCTAAGCTAAGTACTTGGAGAAAAGCCGGGTTACTATATGGCCACCATGGAGTTAGGCCTAGCTATTTATCAAAGCACCTTAACCCGGCCTCCATACACTTGTGCGTTTGATATTTTTTTTCAGGGAATAGCAAGCGCTTCAAGGAAGGATCCGTGGAGCCCAAGCTATTCTGGGGACTACTGATGGAGGGATAATAACCCGGTAGGCCAACTCCAAGGTGTAACCTGGCCCAAAGGATGCTGCGCAAGATCCGGCTAAGGATAAAGAAACTTCTGGAAGGCCCAAATTTGTAGGCCTCGTAACCCGGATTGTGGGTTACGGTAAAGGAAAGTTAGGGTTTGTATGTGGTGTCCGGGAAGGATTCAGGGTGCGCCTTGGAGGGTAAGCTAGGGGATACGGGTGCTTTATAAACCGACCCCTAGGTTTAGTTGAGAGAGACCTAAGAGCCCTAGCAATATCGCTTGGTATCGAGAATCCAGTATAACACGAGAGTTGAGTTAATATCTTGAGATCGGAGACTCGGCGACTTGATTGCCAGCTACCAGATCGAGTTCCATCATGTTTTTCTCTGAGCTAAACCCTCTCCCAAACGCCTGTGTCGTCTTGCCCCAAGATCAGTTACCCCCGGTAACGTCTGCCGTGATTATCCCACGACAGGGTAGTTGCAGAGAGGTGGAATTTCGCCGGCAGCGAGAGGGAAATGACGGCGGGAGAGAGGAAGAGGGTGGAGTAGGTGGCCTAGGGCTAGCAGGGGCTCGGGGGTAGGGTTTTAAGGAGGGATCGAGCCGCTGCTGGCCGTTGCTCCTCATCAGCGGTGACGTGGGCACGGCGGATGTGCCGCCGTACATCGAGAAGAGACGGAGCGAGGGGGCGAAGGGGTACCGGGCCGGGGACCTGGGCTGGGCCGTGTTGCTCCCCTCCTCTGTGAGTTTTTTTCCTTTTTATTATTTTGTTCTGTTTCTTTTTTTTTGCTGAAATGAAAAGGAAGAAAAGGGCTAGGTTTGGATGTTAGAAAAATTTAGAAAAAAATTGGTATTGCTTAACTATGTAACAGCAACAACTTGCCAAGTTTTGTTTTCCAAAAAGTTCAAAATAAAATGCTGTTTGCAAATTGATTGAAATTTGAATGAATTTTGAGATTAAATGATTTATTGAAAACAAGATTTAACTAGTTTGAACCTTATAGTTTAATTGAAACAAAAGGATTAGAAATGTGTTGTAATTTTCATTAATTCCAAAAGGTTGCTGTTTGGAAAAGGTGATTTGAATTTTGAATGCAATTTGAATTAAGTGAATTATTAAAAGCCATAATTTTAATAGTTTGAACCTTAAGGTTTAATGGAAACAAATGGTTGTTTTGATTGAACTTTTTAGTTGGAAAATTGTAACATAACAAGTATGAACAAGCATTTGAATTATTGTTTGAATTTGAATTGTGAAAACAAAGGAAAACAGATGGGAACAAAAAGAAAACAAATGCAATGATTAAGATGCCATGATGCAAAACAATAATAAAGCAAGAAACAAACATTCTAAATGGAAGTTTTCATACTTGGGATGTTACAGGTGTGAGCTTCACCATAAAGGTTTTCTCAACGCCACTACGGCCTCACCCTATTATCCGGATGAACTTCGCCACAAAGGCCTAGTTCAACTTTCCACTATCAGAATCCTTCAAGGAGGAATCTGGAGCCTTTACTGTTGGAACGCGTAGAGATAAACGAAAACTTTTTCCTACGCGGTACTTCCAAGATCTAGCCGAGGTAGAAGGCCACGAGTATTACCACTAGACGCGCAGGTGCAGATTATCGATGCAGCGCGTCGGGGCAGTTGAGTCCCACGATCCGATCCAGCCGATCCCGCGATCGTCGAAGTGCTGAACGTACAACACCTCTGCCGGTATCCACACGTACAAGGAGGAGCTCCGACAGCGGACTGCTAGGTCCGGTGCGACGGCTGGACTGAGTGGGGCTAGGGTTCCCAACGCATGGGAGTGGACTAACGTGCCCGCTGGGCAACCTGTGCCCCTCTTTATATAGTGAATGGTAGTGGGCTTCACAACACTTGTGGCACATTCCCTCTGTGAGTCCGAATCACAAACTCAGTCCATTTCCGGTTCGGGTCCAACCCAACCAATACATTGCTCCCGCTCTTAAGTGTGCGACCCTGCAGGCTCATGGCGACTTGGACACGATTGGAGTCCGACTCTTAATCGATCAATCGGTAGTGGCTCCTAGTAGAACGTGCCAACTCGCAAGTCCCATTGAGTCATGACGACATACCTTTCAATGTGATATTCATCTTAGTCCCTTTTGCCTCACGATATACCTTGTCGAACTATAGGCGATTTATCGTCATCCCTTAAATAGCTCAACTCTCTTCTCGGTCCGTGATATATGATTCATCTGACTAACTCTTAGTCAACAGACACAGTTAACACTTAAATGAGTCGCGCATGGCCATGCTTCCTGAATCATATCACTCGAGAGGGCCCAGAGAATATCTCTCTATTTGGAGGGGCAAAATCCTATCTTGATTATCCACATCACGCAACTTGCTTCTCATTCGGCCCTAACTCTGCCTTTATAGCTGCCTTGTAATAGAACAACGTTTGACAAAACCTAAGTTGGTGATCCACAACTCGGATTGTGCGACAACCTCAGGTCTAAGGATTACATTGATTGAGACATGCAAATGATGACTTGCTCGTTGCATCTCAATGTGGGTCAGTCCGACTTGCTAAACTCTTTAGCCAAGTCCGTGAACGTTGGAATGGCATCACCATGCCCATGACAAGTGGAATCTGTCATCAGCCAACACTCACATTAGTCTAGGGTGTGTGTCCAGCACAACCTAAATGACCAAGGACAATCTATTATGAACAACATGAATATATAGTTCCACAATCGAATCACATATTCAATGACATATATCAGATGTTCAAAACAAGGACAACTTAATAACTTCATGAATACATTGGGAATACATCATACATGATTGCCTCTAGGGCATATTCCCAACATTTACATTGTTCTTGGGGCACACACTCACAACTGAATTGGAGGCTCATAAAATCACCATGAATTTGCTACAAGAAACACAAGTAAGAAACAAGATGCCTAGGTTATCCAAAAGGAAAACCTAGGCTCAAACCCCTCAGGTAAATGAGGGGAAAAAGTAAATCGTCCTGGTGAAGATGTAGATCTTGGCCTTCTCTTTGAATTCTCCGAAGATCAACAAGTTTGAGTGGGAGGGGAAGGAGATCTCTTGACTTTAGTGGGCTCAACATGGTGTTCTTTCTTTTTCGGTCGAGCTACTCTTATCAAGGTAGAAGAATATCTTATATAGTGTCTCCAAGAGATCTAGCCGTTGCAAAAAATTAACACCGGTGTCTCCTGCCTAGCTGGAGTATCCGAAAATTTTGTGGTCCGGAGTTTCCGGCATGGCTGGAGACTTCCAAAGTCTTCGGGCTTACTCCGGCCATACTTCGGAGGGGGCACCCGAGCCACACACCAATTCATAGCGATTGTCCTAGTTCCAGCATTATTTAAGGACGAGAGTGTCTGGGCGCCCTGAGTCTGGAGTCTCCGGTGTTTTCACATTGGAGTCTCCGGTCTTGGGACCCAGGGTCTCCAGTTTGTTCCTGCAACCCTAAAACTTCCAAGAGAAATGTTTCTACCTTTGTTTCAACAATGTCAATGGGATGTGTATATGGATCTTATACTTATTAACTGAATTCCCGAGATCATCCATTGAGCAACGACCCAAAATATTACTAGGCTTCAATCTTTTTGAGAGGCTTGCAACCTTCTTGTGCTAAACTTTGAAATACTTAGCACACGGTTAGAAGATGCTTATGTTGTGATCAAACACACAAAACTCATTAGGGATAGAAATGTCCTTTCAATCTCCCCATTTTTGGTGTTTGGTGACAACATAACTATTTGCATAATAATGTTATATGATTTCAATAGGCAAGTATGATAAGTAAAATATAGACGAGCTCCCCCTAGTGAGAACTATTTTAGAGTCTTGTTTTTTAATACAAAGTGCTACAACTAGGATCAACACTCCCCCCTATATTTTAGAAACCAATACTATACGCAAGATTTTAGAATAAGAGTTCTAAGAACAGGTACTTGCATGAAAGATAAGACACAATGCAAAATAAGATAAAGACTAAGAGAAAGATATGTAGATCAAGAAATAGTATTTAACTTAAAGATAGATACCCGAGGTATTGCAAGTCTTACCACACACACAACATGAGTTCAAACAAGAAAACAAACCAAATAGTTCAAATCTGACAATAAAGGGGAACAAGCTTGATAAGAAGCAAATGAAATCATAAGATTATGCCTGACCCTTGCAAATCCCGGAGATAGCCTAATAGAACTACTTCTCCACCTTTGTCATCAAGACAGCAAAAAGGGAAAAGAGAGATGCTACAGAGCCCACGATTCAATAAGATTCCTCTTCCTCGCTATCCTTCTCGTAATCTAACTCCTCTTCTTCATTATCATAATCTGGCTTCTTCTCACGGTCCACATTGGAGGTGTATGGCTGAGAGGTGACTTCACTGAAGGCAGACTAGTTGATTACATCACTGTTCCACTTGTCATAGGTGATGGTCTTCTCGGACTGCTCACAGGAGTCCTCATCATCAGCCCTCGGATGTTTCACCTTGCCCCTAAGACCATCAACTTCCTTTAGAAGAACCCCTTGGTCGTGGATGATGCGCTTGAGCTCAACATAAGCATCGTAGTACTCCTTGTGAACAACAGTCTCCATGCAAAGCAGAGTTTGCTGAAACAAGTTGAGTTGTTTCACCTTAGCTTTGGTTGGAGGAGAAGGTGGACCAAAATCCACAGAAGGGGTGGACTTTTTCCTCCTAGATCGAGGAGTAGGATCCATGTCCCCATCACTAGCAGAAAAAGTAGCACGCGAGTGACAGCCACTTGGAATGGCATAATGTGTCATGAGCTGAAGCCGCTTCGGCTTATGCATAGTGAAGGAGCAGAGTTGAGTCCTTCCATATTGTGAAGAATGAGCTTCATCATATAGGGAGCATAGAGGGGAGTCTTCTCCTCGAGGATGGCATGGTACATGTCACTGTGAATAAACTCCATGACATCAATTTCCTTCCCATCACAGTCCAGACCCTCATGGTAGGACTGATGAGCGTGATACATGAGGTTCACCAAGACACCACAAATATCATCTAAGTTTCCCGCATAAGGAGCAATGTTCTTGCAAAACATGTGGAGAAGAATGTTATAAATATTTCTGATCCCCTTGGTTTTTCAACGAATACCATCAGCATAGTAAATTGGAGAGAGATTTCCCTTGTTACGATACACCCCAACTTGATGCATCCTTGTCCCAACTGAAACATTAGCCCCTGAATAGCCATACTAAAACATACTAGCAAACTCTCAGAAGGTGGCCTTGAGTTTTTTAGGCCCAGTCATCCACTGCATGGAGCACTCATCATCAGACTCGAAGACTAATGTGGCAAAGTACTGTCGTACCGTAGGGATATCATATTTTTTATGTTCAACCATAAGCTTCTCTAGACCAAACTTCTTGGTAACCCACAGAGAATCAGCAAAGTAGGGCTTCTTCCTTAGGTGCTCCATCATGAGGGGCTGCTGAGGACATACTAGATTGCGCGCCATCTTGTTATAGATTTCTACTTGGACAAGCTTCATCTCTTGCCTCCAATAGAGACCATCATCGGAGTTCCGAGGCAGGTCATAGAGAGGCCTCTTCCTCAGCTCGCGGAAATCCTCCTTGGATATATCAACAAAAGTCTCCAAGTTGTCGAACATCTCAGCCCTGTCAGTTTGTTCCTGTATGAACTTTGCTTGTTCAGCAGCTTATCGTTTCCTTGTAATCTCCCTCCACCTCAGACCAGCTCTCATGATATTGTAATAATTTTATTCATCATAAACCCGACGGTCACCACTTTGCCTCTTGCACTTTCTTCCCGTTGAGTTGGGATCTGTAACAACACTCTTGTACCTTTTGTTCACCGTGAAGATAGAATAGTAGGATCAACATGGGGTTGAGCACATATGTCCAAGAATGAAGAAAAATAGACACTTGGAGAAATCTACAAGTTAAAATGACTATCTAGACAGGAGTCTCTAGGGTTAGGGGACGGAGTATCTGTCCTTGCGGACCGGAGTCTCTAAACCATAATGGCATAACAACGAAAATTCACAAATCCAGGAATAAATCTTGACATACAAGTTGCAACAAGTATCTATTTGAATAAGCAATGCCAACAAGATTAATTTTTTCAAGGAAAAACAAGGTATCTAGTACACATTTCTTCTAGGGAAAACCTAGAGAAAAGGGAGAGAGTTGAACCTTGGTTGTCCATTGAAGGACTTCCACGGGATGGGGAGAAGGTTCCCCGACGGTGGATATGGAAAGGGGCCGCTGGCACGGCGGATCTAGAGGGAGTGTGGCATCCTCGGCGGATTTCTTGAAGGAGACAACGACAGTGTGGAGGAAAGGGGGCCAGGGTGGAGAAGATGAAACTGACATTGAACTTCAGCCCGATCCCCTTATTTGTTTGCGAAAAATTTCCCTAGGCCGGAGTCTGTAGGGTAAAATGGCTGCAGTATTCGGACTAGCAGGAGTCTCTGCCCCTTTTACTCTAGGAAATCGTCCTAACTGGAGTCCCCACACCAGAGAGGCAGGAGTCTCCGGTCTACTTCCTTAAGAATGCCTTATTTTGGTGGATGTGGACATATGTGTGGAAAGATGAGCATGTTTATGAGGTAGGGAAAGGATTAGGTGGGGATTTTCGTACTAATAGATGGTATTCACTTGAGAACTTCAAGATGCAAATAAAAAAAATCCAAGTTTCAAGTGTTTCCCAAAAAATAAAAACCAATAAAAAACAAAAATCAAGTCTTCAAAATGAAGAGGTTGGTGGCCTAAGCCGCCATGTATCTTGGGTGCATGACGAATTCTCAACATTTTAAGCTCACAATTTATGAATTGAAAATTAAGATATAAATTATTTTTACTATGAGCATTATGGAGGGAGAGAGAACCCAATTATTAGGACAATACTCCCCCTATTTCCATGCCTACACCTAAACCAAATACATAAACTATAGGTGTGTATGTAAGATACTCAAGTCAAGCTCCTTGAATCAATGAAATTTAGTTCATTCCTCAAATAAGTCAATCTTGCTTCATCAAGGGGCTTCGTGAATATATGGCAAGTTGATCCTTTGTGGGTACATAAGCTAGCTCAATATCTCCTCGGACAACATGATATCTAATGAAGTGATGACAATCTCAATATGCTTTGTTCTTGTATGTTGCACCGAATTATAATAAATATTGACATCCCTTTAATTGTCACATAAAAGAGGCACTTTGTCATAATTGACATCATATTCCTTTAGAGTTTTCCTCATCCATAAAAATTGAGTGCATCCACTAGCAGCTGCCACATACTCGGCTTTGGTGGTGGAGAGAGATATACAATTTTTCTTCTTAGAATACCAACTCACCAAGGACCTACCAAGGAATTGGCATGCCCCGGAAGTTGATTTCCTAACATCTTGATCACCATCCCTATACGAATCCACGTTCCTACAAAGAGTGAAAGTTGCCCCTTTGGGTACCACAGACGAAACTTTGGGGGTATGAACCAAATATCGAAAGATCCTATGGACCGCCATCAAATGGCTTTCTTTAGGAGCCGCTTGATACCTTACACTCACACCCCTACACTCAACACAATATCGGGTCTAGATGCACAAAGGTAAATCAATGAGCCAATCATGGAGTGGTATACCTTTTGATCTATATCTTTACCATCGGTATTACACCTGAGATCACACTTGGTTTGGATTGGAGTGGTCTTCTCTTTTCATCTTTGAAGTTGAATCTCTTGAGCATGTTCTGGACATATTTAATTTGAGAGATAAAGGTTCCTCCTCTCAATTGCTTGATCTCAAAACCAAGGAAGAACTTCAACTCTTCCATCATGGACATCTCATACCTATCGGTCATAAGCTTTGTAAATTCATCATTAAAATCTTCGTTAGACGAGACAAACATAATATCATCAGCATATAGCCGGCATATGAAAATCTCCCCTTTAACCCTCTTTGTGAAAATGGTGGGATCGATTTTACCCACTTCAAAGCCACCCTTTTTAACAACTCTCTAAGATGATCATACCACACACGTGGGGCTTGCTTATGGCCACATAACACCTTATCGAGTTTGTAGACATGGTTAGGGAAGTTTGGGTCTTCAATCCCTGGTGGTTGCTTAACATATACCAACTCCTTTAAAGGATCATTAAGAAAAGCACTATGTGATCTGATCTGATCAAACTATTTGATCATAACACATATCACTCGTTAGCGAGATCGTTCTATTTTCTCATCCATATCCCCGATGTCCTTGTGATAAATCACACTATATTTGGCTAAACAATTGGTTGAGATTGGTGATACCGAGAGGGACCATAGTGTGTATCTCTCTATCGTCCAGAGAAGTTAAGTACTAATATTGAACGGTCTTAATTCCATTTCACTTTCTAGGCTATACCAAGATATCACCGTTATGATCCCAAGTTGCGGCTATATGGTTGATAATATCCAAAATATAACTTTCAATCGTGCGGTCACTAGATATTCTTATATTATAGAACTTATAGTCAACAACAACTTCATATGTACTTTGGTAAAATACATTACAATTGTTTCGTATGTTTTAGCAAGATCATATCCTTGGGACGGTTCAGTACTATTGTTACCCTAACAATCCACTCTTATGTTTTGGTAGATTTTTAACCAAGTCCATGATGAGGAAAATATGACGATCTCACAAAGCATAAGCTAATCTTAGATAAAATATTAGGAACTCTTGTTTGTTCATGTCTTCGCACCCGCACAACGATTCTCCTTTGAAAAATTACCTTTAGGGTGTTATAGAGGTGGTAGAATGATGACATAAAATTAATTCTGAACCAGGAGATTGAATAATAACTGAATATTATTGTCTCCAGGGCATATCTCCAACAGTATCCCACTTGCACTAGAGTTAATAATACTCTAGTGAGTATGATACCATAACACCTATGGAAATCTTGTGTTGCTCACACTATGCATGTGGTACCTGTAACCTCCCTGATTTTTGCAAAGTTCAAAAATCACAAAAATTTCGAACTTTTTGTTTTCATATTATGCAAGTCACCAAAAACCAAATGAGAGGCAAGAAATAAAAGGAATCAATACATAACTCAATGAAAATTGAAATTAATAATCCATTATACCCTTATTCGATAAACCCTAAAAGCCCATTCAAAAAATAAATATTGATTATTCAAAGAAATTGTTTTCTCTTAGAAAACCTTATTTTATAACATGTTTAATTCAAATATTTATGACAACAAAAATCAAATATTTATATCCCTTAATAAAGTTCTAAGTCTCAAAATTATTTGATGAGAATAAAATATTTTAATAATAACTTTTAGTTGTTATTCCAAGTTTTAAACATAAAGGAGTGAATATAAAATGCTTTGCTTTGTAAATAACATAAAATAAGACTTAGAAAACAATATTATGACTTGTGGGATTTCCCCAAATTTTATTAAGCCAGTTTTATATTTATTTAATTTTCTATTTAAAAAATGGAATTAAGTTAGTATTAGTAAATCACTAAAATCTTAAACTTATAAAATATGAAAGTGAGGTAAAATGAATTTCAGGAATAGTATTTGAAATGTTAAATGTCTCTGAAATTTTATTTAATCAAAACCACATTTTTTTTCTAATTTAAAAATGGTATTAAGTACTATTAGTGAATTACATATACTTTCAAATTTCAAAAATTAAAATGTGTCCAATTTTTTTTCAAACATTCTTAGTTGAAATAAAATTTCATTTCAAGATTTTAGAAATTTATTTGAGGTGTTTTGTATTTATAAATCAAAAGATACAAAATAAATAAGAAAACAGAAAAAAAGAAAAAAAAAATGCTGACATCAGCTGACGTCATCATCATCATCAACTCACAGAAACGGCAATGGCCGTTTCGGCCACAAATTTTTGCCGAGTAAATTCTCGTCTTTAAGGCCATCAAAGCGAGGACTGTTTCCACCCCCTTAAAGCCACCTCTCCCGTCTCCATTTCCCCTCCCTTTACCCCTCGTTTCATCCCTCTATTCGGAAGAAATCGCTCGCCGGAGTCCGCCGGATCCGCCGCCGTGTTTTGCCGTTTCCGGACGCCTGAGTGAGTCTCCGCCGCCCCTGTGTGGTTCTCTTGCTTTCCCGTGGCCTTGCGCGAGTTTTTCATTCCCGTGTCGTACCTTTTCGTGCAGCGTAGCAACGAGGACGAGATCGTCGGAGCACGGCCGCCTCGGAACCACCTCGACGCCGTGGTTGCAAAGCCCCAGGAGCCTCCCCGTGGTCATCATCACCTCCACCGTGTCGCGCTGCATCTCCCAGTGGTCTCCATCGAGCTCAAACACCACCGGAGAAGGACTGCAGTCCGAGCCCGAGCGAGCGCCGCCGTCCTCGCCATTGCCGGCGACAAATTCCGGCGGGTTTCACAGCGGTGAGTTCCTCTCTCTCCCTTAGCCGTCAGATCTGTCAGGAACACCCCATATTAGATCCCCCCTCGAAGCGGTACGTGTCAATCAAAGAGCGCTGCGTCAGCTTGTGCGTTATGACCTTATCTGTCGCCCACCGCAGCGCACAGCCGGCCCAAGTCCACCTCTTATCCGTCGCACCGCGCGGCAAATAGCCATTTCTGGCCCAGCCTGTCTCTGGATTTAATTCCGAATAAAAATAGAATTGGAAATTTGTAGAATAGTCCCTAGATTAGACACATCATATCTTTTTAACCATAAGGCCAAATTTAGCAAACTTGGACTTTTTGAAATCCCCTAGATCCGTAGAATCTTTTAGAACTGTTAAAATTCAAATTTGACAAACTTACATTAGTTCAAATTCAAATATTCTTTTTTGATGAATTTTGGCATAATTCAAATTCTACAAATCCTAAAATTGCAAATAAAATATATTTGAAAACCTTAGGATGTTTACTTTCATATCTCCCAAAATAATTTTTGAACAAGTTAGCTTAGAAATTAGAATTAAGTAGTATATTTAAGTATTTTTGGCATAGCATAAATTCTATAAATAATTAGAATATGTTACCTTAAGCAAAATTGCTCCTTTTGGTAACCTTGAACCAGAGACATCAGTACTTAAACATTTTGGAAAACCTAGAACCATTTACTTGTAAGTTGGACCAAAATCCATCTTAGTGAACCACTAGTTGATCATGTCTTAGATTTTGTTTCTATTCTTTCTACCATTGTTTGTTGTGGCCATTTTGAATCCAAGACCAAGTCCCTAGTATGTAAACCATATAAGAGACCAAGTAGTGAACCTCAAACACTATTACTATAGTTTTCTATCTACTCCTCCATCCCCCTATTCTTGCTTCAAGAATCCACCAAGTTAGCAAATGGAAAACAAGACTCAAGCAATAGAAGGCTCTTCACTTTCAACTTGGTGGCAACATGAAGATCTACAAGGAGGATCAATGAAGAAATTTTGAAGAAAAGACTCCACCACTAGAAGCAACTCAAGGAAGTACAAGTGTGAAGAAATCCAAAAGAAAACATCTCCCTCTCTTTCTATCTTTCTTCCTATTTTCTTTCTCTTGACTTAGTGGTATTTTGTGCCCATACCATACCCAAACCAATTAGTGAAGTGAAAGCCATGAAGAAATCTATCAAGATCAAGAGAAGAATCCATCCAAGGAAAATACTACAACAAAAGCATGAAGATAATCTTCAATAAGACAAGCATGTGAAGACTTGGAGCCATCCACACAAGTTGAAGAATGACAAGTTGTTTTTGTCCAGCCCTTGACCAAAATGGAAAAGACCAAGACTTTAACTTGCTATATCCTTTGTTATGAAGTTAGTTGAACCTAGACCTAGCCTAAACTAAAATGGAAGGACTAACTTAGATCACTCAAATGTTTTGATGAAAACAACTAAGTGTTACACTTTGTATTGTGATACTTTAGTTAAAATTGTGAGACCACCTTGGTGAACTCTTGGAACTTCTTAGATAAATATATTTTCAGTAAAGTTTGATCACTACAAACTCAACCTATTCCATCCCAAGTAAACCCTTGGAATTTCCTTAACAAGTATTGAACTCAAACCTTGACCTTGTCCAAGCCAACTTGGTTAAACCCCTTTGGATATGTTAGTTGCTCTGTATGTTTTCTACACTTGTATGTTTGTTTGCTAGGATGCTTGTTTATTTTGTTATTGTGTTTTCAATGAATAGATTGTATGGAGAGCAACGATCTCTTGTGAAGAGTGTGAATTATTCACCAACTTCAACAAGGAAAGTAACACACCATTCACTACCCATTATTTTCTATATGCATCATTAGAGTTTTCAGTAGTATGCATGATAGGAAGTTTTACTAAGTGATATTATGCTATGCTATTATCCTAGTAGTGTGTAGCCATCTCTTTTACCCTTGTTATTTTGATAGCCTTAGAACTTAGTAGATGCTATGCAATATTAAAAATTGTTTTACTAGATGTTGAGGAACAAATCTAAGTATAACTAATCAATGAAACACCTGGGTGGAATTTGGATGTGATGGGGTTATGTTGAGTGTTTCCTCAGGGCCCTTGTCTAAGGGTTATTCCACTTGAGGTTGTCACTTGTGGATGGCCACCCAGGAACAAAGAGATTACTATGTCCCTCTAAATCTAGTTGCTTCCCGTGCAGCCTTTTGACATATGGGCTCTGTCTTGATCAACTAAGTTGTGAGGGTTCAGCCTAGGCTTGACAAGCAGATGTAGCATAATTATAGGTGGAACGGGTCTTGCCGGTGGGTTGAATTTCTTCTTCTGAAATATCTCGTCTCAATTCTCTCCTTTCCATGATGCACTCCGGGTGTATAGGATGTTTGGGCTAATTGAAGACAAAGGGTGAAAGTGCACAACCTCTGCAGAGTCAACAAACTAAGATCTTAGCCGTGTCCCCGGTTATGGACAACAATGAGCAGATGGACAAGGATTGACGGAAGAATCTCATCACCAATTTCAATAAATAAAATTTTGACCAAGTGAACAATATTGTGGTGCTTGGATCTTAATCCAATGTTGCCACCCTTTGAAAAGAAAAGTTGTTTTACAACAGAGATAGGAGAAAACTGGTTTTATGCAAAACTTAGCCAAAACTCCACTCAGCCAAATAAGCATGTAGTATTAGTCTTGCCATTTATATCCACCATAGTGTTACTTGCCAATACATTAAATTGTATTGACACCCTTGTGGCTGCATATTCCATGTTGCAGATGTTTCTGAACACGTGTGAGGATTTCGTTTAGGATCTTGAGACTATCGCCAACATGTTTTTCCTGTGGCACATGAAGAAGATGGGCTCAATGTTGTACTATGTCTTCCGTTGTATATCTTTGTTTACTGCTAGTCTCCTAAGACTATGCAAGTTGTAATACTATTTTGTAAAGACTGGATCATGCGATGTAATAGAATTTGATGCATTTGCATGATATTTCATTTTGTACTGTGGTGCTAGCAATTGATCCAGGGACTAGCACAATAACACATGTGTCCTTACATTATTTAAATGTGGGAACGCTACAGTACCTTAGACCATTGTCTTTAGCCTTTTGATCTCATCAACTTGCGTTGGATTTATTAGGAATTGGAATTGTCTTAATCCTGTTCTGTAGTAGCATTAATAATTCAAGCGTATCTGAATTATCATACTGTCTTTTGAAACCTCACTAAGTCGAATTACTTTTATCCAATAACTTGCAATCCACAATGACTCACATTGTGTTCCAACTATCCATAGTAATATACTGTAGGTTCCACTCATAATACTCTAATGTTGACAATTATACGTCATATGGTATTATCAATTGAAGAATCATAATCCGAATTAAAATCAATAAAGATTTGATTTCGTAATTCCACTACAAATACATATGTGAATACAACTCACAATATTATTTGCAGATATACCAAAAATCACACTGAGTCGTTTTATACTTTGTCATACCACCATGAAATATTTATGTGAGAAATTCTCACCATAATATTTCCCAGGTTTAATTACAAATAAGTAACTCCTTGAGAAAACTTTTACTTAAGTAATACTCCTTTATACCGGTTTGACTAAGCAATTTAGTCAACGAAATTTATCGGTTCTGGTGTGATTTTCTTTATGACAACGAGGTTTGGTCAAATCACAAATTATCATGATTTGATCCCAATGCTTTCTATTTTGCTCACCAATGACTACGAAGGTGAAGTCTCTTGGAAAATACTATGTCATGTTTACTTTTGAGAAAAAATATTTTATCTCATTATAATTCAAAATTTCTTTCAGAATTACATTTATCATACCCATCATATCCATGTTTATTAAACTCCTTAATCTATCTCATAGATCTCGAATTTAATAAGACACTTTCTGACCACTTATTAAAAACTATTTTAAATCATTTTATGACGTAACTATCTTTCAGTTAAGCTGTCGGGGGGTTACCCCCGAGTAGGGTAAAGACAGGTGGTAAAGGCCGCTTACAGAAGAGAGGTTTGATCGAGTAGCCGACTACCAGGTATACGCTACCCGGTCGACTGCTACTCGGTCTCACCTCAAGATGACCAGAAGGAGATATCAATCAAGTTCTACCCTGACGAGTAGAAGGTTTGGCCCGAGTACAATTGGCGGGAACCATTGGCGGGAACCTACTCGGGCCAGAAAGTCAAAGGAGCCGTTCTGACACAGGATCCCGCGTATCCTGGGTCCGTACTTGGCAGCATTCGAACTACTGTTCACGTGGGGACGGCCTGCCTGACAGTGACAGCATGGAAGCAGGCCGTGGCAGGATAAGGGGGGCCTACTCTGTGCCTAGGTACAGTGATACCAGTCTGTCCCCTAGTTTTGCCCAACGACTTTACAGAAGCAGCCAAGGTTAGGAACCAAAGCTGTCAGCGGGTACTCGGAGAAAGGACGATGTGCACACTATGTCGACACTTGTCTAGATTTGGACGTATCCGGCTGGGCACCGTGTATATAAGGTGCCCCGCCGCCTCCTGCGCGAGGCACGCTAACAGTTGCTCACTGGAAACCCTAGAAACCCTAAGTTCTTGACCTAGCTCTACTCGGAGAGGGGCGAGGGGCTACTCGGTAGCGATACCATTTGTACTGTATCTACTCGGAGAGACATCGTAATACATAGAGAAAGGCAGGAGTAGGGGTTTTACCTCCTCACGAGGGCCCTGAACCTGGGTACATCGTGTTGTTTGTGTTGTGTGGATCTTACCTCACGCGGCTACTCGTCGCGTGATCCCTCCCCGGACACCTCCAGCGTCCATCGTCCCCACATCTTTAGCCATCCCATGGCATCTGCCGTGACACCACCACGACAGTTGGCGCCCACCGTGGGGCAACCAGCGGCGCTGGCTGGAGTTTCTGTTCGGACGGGATCTTCATCGGCGGAGCGCGTAGTTTGTGGCCTTGTCCACAGATTCGGCTCCTTCGACTTCGTCACCGACAACGCCGGCTGTTTCGGCGGCATGGCCATGCCGGAGGGCGGCTCGGTGATCTCCTTCGGCTCGCATCTCGTCTACGTCGCCACCGTCGCCAACAGCGCCTACCCCGAGCTGGTGCAGGACGCGGAGGATCCTCCCGCGGTGGTTGCTGCTCGCGGAAGGCCTGCATGCAGCTCCGCATGCTGCGCTGAGGTGATGGTGACGGGCTTGGCGGCAAATACTGGCGCAGCCGCTACTGGCGCTGCGGCCGTCGTCGAGGAGGTTGACGACCCGCCTGCTGGTGGCAGGAACCACCGGCCCTACGAGAAGGAGAGCAACTTGCCGCCTTCCACGTCTACGGTCATCCCCGCGTCTGCTGCGCGAACCGGCATGCCCACTCCCACCGACATCGAGCTCCTAGCCGCGAGGGAGCAGCTCGAGCGGCAACGCCAGGAGCTGCTCGCCGAGCAGGCGGAGTTGGAGAAGATCAGGCTAGAGCTGAGTCTAGACCAGCTCGAGTACAACAAGGCTCACGGCTTCACGCCGGTCGCCAGGAGGCCCAGCAGAGTGGGTGCTACGCGGCGCAACCTGGGCGCCGAGATGGCGACTGTTGCGGAGGAGCCCGCGCAGTCAGCCACCGCGAACACCTTCACAAGGCCAAGGTACAGCACACCCGCCAAGACGCTCAGAGCTGCGCAGGCTGTGGCTGCCGAGTTGCCGCGCCTAGATGGAGAGGCGCGTCTCAGGCAGCAGGAGAGGCTCAACGAGTTGGTGCTGGAGGCCGCCAGGCAGAACGAGGAGTTCCGGAAGACCAACCCGGGAGCTGGAGCTTCGCAGGTGGTTCACTCGCATGCGGCAAGATCTAACGATCAAGCCTCATCTCCGCATCCTAGCCGCGAGAAGAGCCGCAGCGGGCGTTCGGGTAGAGACAGGCAAATGCAGGTGTATGACCCGGCTGCTGCCGCGAAACAGGTTACTGTGCCGCAGCAGCCCGGGCAGGAACACAACGCTGCAAGAGCAGGCTCTCAAGCCCATCAAGCTCAAAGCCGTATCCGAGAAGCCGCGCGTCCGGGTACTTCTCGGCAACCTGCAGCTCAGCCTACTCGGCAGAGGCAGCAGCCGCGCCCAGTGGCACCAGTCGCCAACCCGGTGGAGCAGCCCGCAGCTATGCAGGTGGATAGGTATGATGATGGCTACTCGGCTATGGAGATGGCTGGTTATGACATCCATGACCGTGTCGGTGAGCGTGTGTTGGCGCCTGGAGATGCAAGGCACCAGTTGGATCGTCTCAGCTTGTCGGCGCGGCTTGAGAGCACGGGTCCTCCCGGCCCCGAGTGCTTTGGCCCGCGCATCATGAACGAGCCATCCGTGAAGGGCTTCCAGCTCGCAAGAGGCACCAAGAGCTACAATGGTAGCACCAAGCCTGAAGATTGGCTCAATGACTACGTCACCGCTGTCCACATTGCGGGTGGCAACAGGAGATGGGCGGTGCGCTATGTGCCGCAGATGCTAGAGGGTCCAGCTCGCACTTGGCTCAATAACTTGCCCAAGCACAGCATAAACTGCTGGCTGGACTTCTCGGACGCCTTCGTCAGCAACTTCACCAGCACCTACAAGAGGCCGAATAGGCCACAGCAGCTCTCGGCTTGCAGGCAGCGAGAGGACGAGACGGACCGCGAGTACCTTACTCGGTGGAGCACCTTGAGGAACACCTGTGAGGGTGTGAATGAGGCACAGGCCATCACTTGGTTCGCGCAGGGTTGCCGACATGGCAGCATGCTTTGGCAGAGATTGCAGAGGGAGATGCCGAATACCCTGGCCGAGACCATCAAGATTGCGGATCAGTACGCACTCGGTGATCCTACTCAGCCATTGATGGACTCCTCTGAGCCGAGAAGAAACTTCAACAGCAGCAAGCGCAACGAGTTCCGCAACAAGCGCCGAGTAGATACTCGGTATGATCCCGAAGAGGTGAATGCAGTGAATGTCGGAGGCGGTGGTGGCCAAAGGCAGAAACCTGCTGGAGCCTACGGGCAGAACCAGAACCAGGGCCAAGGCAACAAGAAACCGTTCCGCACTGCGCAGCCGGGTAGCGGGAACTCCGAGCAGCCGAAGAAGTTTGTCTTTGATGACATGAAGGATGGTCCGTGTAGCTTCCACACTCACCACCCCTCAAGGCCTGCCAACCACACTACTCGGCAATGCGAATAGTGGGATGTGATCAAGAGTGATGGCTTGCCTCCTCCTCCTCCCCTGCCAGCTGCCAATGCTACTGTTCAGCCTACTCGCGCTCCCGCAGCTCGGCCGCCAGTCTATCCGAGAAGAGAGAATGTCAACCAGGTGGCTTTAGGAGCCAACCGGAACTTCAACAACGAGAGATACCGCAACAACGACAACAACTACAACCGCAACAACAACAACAGAGGCAACAACAACTATCAGGGCAACAACAACAACAATGGCAACAATGGGGGCAATGGCTCCAACCAGTACCAAGAGCACCATGAGAGCTATATGATCTTCACTTCTGAGGCAGTCGACAAGCAGTCACAGCACAGGCGGGCCATGGAGGTCAATGCAGTGATTCCTGCTGTCCCTCACTACATGTACTGGTGCGACCAGGAGATCAGGTGGACTCGGGCAGATCATCCCAAGGTGATGCCCAACCCGGGCACCTATGCTTTGGTGCTGGATCCTACCTTCCTGGGCCCCGAGAAGAATGTGAGGTTCAGCAAGGTGCTAATCGACAACGGCAGCAGCATTAACATCGTGTACAAGGACACACTCGAGAAGCTTGGCCTGGCCGAGAACATGATGCTGCCCAGCAAGACCACCTTCCATGGCATTGTGCCCGGGATCTCATGCAACCCGATTGGCCGAGTGTGGATTGATGTGCTATTCGGTACTCGGGAGAACTGCCGCACAGAGCGCCTGCAGTTTGAAGTGGTGGATCATCAGAGCCCATATCATGCTCTACTCGGCAGGCCTGCTCTGAGCAAGTTCATGGCCTCCACCCATGTGGCTTATCTGAAGATGAAGATCCCCGGCCCCAATGGCATTATCACCATCTCGGGAGATTACAAGAAGTCCATGGAGTGTGCCTCTGCTAGCTCCCAGCTGGCGGAATCGATGGTGATTGCTGCCGAGAAGAAGAAGATGTACGAGGTGGTGGCCATGGCTCAGTCCGCACAAGCTGGCGCACAAGGTGTGCCGAGTACCCAGCATGGTACTGCTTTCCAAGCTGCCAAGGAGACCAAGACAGTCCAGGTTGACCCCGAGTTCCCGGAGCGCGTGGCCATCATTGGTGCCGGGTTGGCGGAGAAATAGGAAAGCGCGCTCATCCACTTCCTCCGTGAGAATCGGGATGTGTTCGCCTGGACCAATGAAGATCTACCAGGAGTCCCGAGGGAGTTGGTTGAGCACTCTTTGCATGTGCGTCCTGACGCCAAGCCCGTGAAGCAGGCTTTACGCCGCTTCGGGGATGAGAGAAGGAAGGCCATCGGTGATCAAATCACCAAGCTGCTGATAAGTAACTTCATCATGGAAGTGCTGCACCCGGACTGGTTAGCCAACCCGGTCATGGTCGAGAAGAAAAAGGAAGATCCCAAGGCTGCCACCGCATGGCGCATGTGCGTCGACTACACCGACTTGAACAAGGCATGCCCCAAGGATCCCTTCCCGCTACCTCGCATCGATCAGGTGATCGATTCCACTGCCGGCTGTGAACTGTTGTCTTTCATAGATGCCTACTCTGGTTTCCACCAGATTGCACTCAACCCTGCTGATCAAATAAAGACTGCTTTCATTACCCCGTACGGGGCTTATTGCTATCGTGTCATGTGTTTTGGTCTGAGGAATGCGGGTGCAACCTATCAGAGATGCATGCAGAAATGCTTGCACGACCAGCTCGGCAAGAATGTGCAGGTGTACGTAGATGACATTGTCATCAAAACGAATAAAACACATACTCTGCTTGCCGACCTGGAGGAAACCTTTGCTAACCTACGCAGGTACAAAATGAAACTGAATCCGAGTAAGTGCACCTTTGGTGTACCAGCTGGAAAGCTACTCGGTTTTCTGGTTTCTAGTCGGGGCATTGAAGCCAATCCGTCTAAGATAAAAGCTATTGAAAGCATGTCTTTGCCGAGATCACTGAAAGATGTGCAGAAATTCACGGGTTGTTTGGCATCTCTGAGCCGTTTCCTGGGCCGAATGGGCGAGAAGGCTCTGCCTTTGTACCAGCTGATGAAGAAAAGTGACAAGTTTGTCTGGACTCCGCAAGCGGACGTGGCATTCAATGAGCTGAAAGCAATGCTGGCTAGCGCTCCCGTCTTGGCTAGTCCGCTACCCAAGGAGCCTATGCTGCTGTACATTGCCGCGACTAACCGAGTAGTCAGCGTGGTGATAGTGGTGGAGCGAGAAGAAGAAGGCAAGAGTGTGCAGCGCCCGGTCTATTATCTCAGTGAAGTGCTGTCCAGTTCCAAGCAAAACTATCCGCACTACCAGAAGATGACGTATGGTGTGTACCTGGGCGCCAGGAAGCTGAAACATTACTTCCAGGAGCACCCCATCACGGTTGTAAGTTCTGCTCCCATCTCGGATATCATGGGAAATAAGGAGGCGAGTGGCAGAGTAGCCAAGTGGGCGATTGAGCTAGCCGCGTACGCTCCCGCGTATACGAGAAGAGAAGCAATCAAGTCTCAGGTCCTGGCGGAATTTCTTGTGGACTGGGCCGAGATGCAGTATGAACCTCCTGCTCCAGTTTCCAACTATTGGAAAATGCACTTTGATGGCTCAAAGGTGAAAGAAGGCCTTGGTGCTGGCGTCGTGCTTACGTCACCCAAGCGGGATCAACTCAAGTACGTGCTGCAGATTCATTTCAAGGCATCCAATAATGTAGCCGAGTACGAGGCAGTGGTGCATGGTTTGTGAGTAGCGAAGGAGGTTGGTGTGCAGCGCATTATATGCTATGGCGATTCGGATCTGGTGGTGCAGCAAGTCTCAGGTACCTGGGATGCTTTGGATGCCAACATGGCGTCGTATCGCTTCCTGGTGCAGTCAATGACTGGGTTTTTCGAAGGCTGTGAGTTCCAGCATATTCACCGAGCAGAGAACGAAGCAGCAGACGAGCTATCCAAGTTGGGATCTTCTCGGCAGTCCATCCCGGCAGGGATTGCCTTGGAGCATTTGAGGAAGCCATCCATCAAGCCTTCCCCCAACTCGGAATCTATCTTTGTTCCTTCTCTGCCAAGTGAAGAATCTGACCCAATGGAGATTGACTGGGAGAGTGCTGCAGAGAACCCGGGGACTGCCGTCCTCTACTCGGGGACTGCCATTCCCTACTCGGGGACTGCCGTTCCCTACTCGGGGACTGCCGTTCCCTACTCGGGGACTGCCGTTTCCTACTCGGGGACTGCCGTTCCCTACTCGGGGACTGCCGTTTCCTACTCGGGGACTGCCACTCCTTACTCGGGGACTGCCCTTCCCTACTCGGGGACTGCCACTCCTTACTCGGGGACTGCCCTTCTCTACCCGGGGACTGCCACTCCTTACTCGAGGACTGCCACTCCCTACTCGGGGACTGCCATTCCTTACTCGGGGACTGCCGCCCTCAACCCAGAAGCTGTCGCATTCATCGAAGAAGTTCTCGCCAATCGGTCTGGGCTGCAAAGAAGCGCTCCTACTCCTCCAGTGCAGCCACCAGAGCCTGTCCCAATGGAAATGGACGAACCAGTGTTTCCCGTGCGGGAGACACCGAGTTGGGCAATGCCCATATTATCCTTTCTAAGGGACGATACTTTACCTGAAGATGAGGTGACTGCGAGGCAGATTCAGAGAAGATCCAAGGGCTACACCATAGTCCGAGATGTGCTGCACAAAAGAAGTGCCACTGGCGTGCTGCAGCGCTGTGTGAGCCCGGAAGAGGGAGAAGAAATCCTGGTGGAGATACATCAAGGGGAATGTGGGCATCACGCCTCATCTCGGGCTTTGGTCAAGAAAGCTTTTCGGCATGGCTTTTACTGGCTCACTGCACTGCAGCAAGCTGAAGATATTGTGAGGAAGTGCACCGGCTGCCAGATGTTCGCAAGTAAGATTCACATGCCAGCTTCCGAGTTGAAAACAATTCCTATCACATGGCCGTTTGCTGTTTGGTGCTTGGATATGGTTGGTCCTTTCAAGCCGGCTAAAGGCAATATGACACATATCTTGGTCATGGTGGACAAGTTCACCAAGTGGATCGAGGTGAAACCTATTCGGAAGTGCGATGGGGTCACAGCCGTGAAGTTCGTGAAGGATATAATCATGAGATATGGCTACCCGCACAGTATCATCACCGACAACGGCACCAACTTTGCAGAGGGGGCAATGGTGCGATTCTGCAGAGATAAGCATATCCGACTAGACGTTGCGTCAGTCGCGCACCCTGCCTCCAATGGGCAAGTTGAGAGAGCAAATGGGATGGTACTGGCAGGCATCAAGCCAAGGCTGATTGAGCCATTGCTGAAAACGCCAGGGTGTTGGCTAGAAGAGTTGCCAGCGGTGTTGTGGAGTCTAAGGACTACCCCTAACCGGTCAACCGGCTACACGCCATTCTTCTTGGTATACGGGGCTGAGGCCGTGTTGCCAATAGACCTAGAGCATGACTCCCCCCGAGTAGCCCTCTACACTAAGGTGGAGGCGAGAGAAGCTCGAGAAGACGACGTTGACCTGCTTGAAGAAGCAAGAGAGCTGACTCTGTCACGTTCGGCTATCTACCAGCAAAACCTGCGGCGCTATCATAGCCGAAAGGTGAACCCAAGGGTTTTCCGAGAAGGAGACATGGTCCTTAGGCTTGTGCAGCGCACAGCCGGGATGCACAAGTTGTCTCCTCCATGGGAAGGGCCTTTCATTGTCAGCAAAGCGCTGCACAATGACGCGTACTATCTTGTAGATGTGCGCCCATCGCAGGCGAACAGGGCAGATAAAGCTGGAGAGGAAACCAAGCGTCCCTGGAATGTAGCTCTACTTCGTCGTTTTCATTCGTAAGCAAAGATGTGTATGTACCCTCTTATCCGAGTTGAAATTCTACTCTGCAATCTGAAATTGTTCTCGGGGACTGCCCTCGTCCGAATTTGCTCTAAGTGTTTTTACTCGGCTTGTTCCTTTGTCTATTCGGTTGCTCCACTTCAGAACTCATAAGTGCATTGAGTACTGTGTTTAAACCTATATGCCAACTCTTCGACTCTGCTGCTGTCCGAAACCCGGCTTCATGGCAAGCAAGAGAACAAGCAAAAGGTCAATGAGCACACGAAAATCACTAAGGAAGAAAGAGTGCAGGAACCGAGTAGATTGTCGGTTACTTTTTGTTCCCTGTTTTCGTCTTCTCGGCTAAATGGTGGGCTGCGTTACCATGATTGTTTCTAGCGGCTAAGTATTTGCAGCCCTGCTACTTGATTCTTGTGACTCGAATACCAAAAAAGCGACAAGTCGCAGGTAGAGCAGAGATGAAAAGACAGGGTGAATAAGAAATGCTACTCGGGGACTCGCATGGAAACACAACTCGGTATTAAGCCAGTGTCGTCCAAATTGATTAATGTCAACATAAACAGAGTGGGCATAAAAACTGAGTAGCAAGCAAGATAAAGATAGTCTGTTACATCTGCTCCCGGCATCCCGGGGATCTGATAAGTTTTCGAGTAAAAGAGAGTGCAGGTTGCTTCAAGATGAGGAGGCAGTGTTCTCGGCGCTGGCCTTGGCTGACGTTTCCTCGGCGGCGGTCTTGGCAGCAGTTTCTTCAGTGGCGGTCGCGGCAGCTGTTCCTTCGGTGCTGGCTTGAGTGGCATCCGCTCCCGTCTGGACGGTGGCGGATTCCGTCAGCTCGGCATCCTCCTGGGTGGCCGCCTGCTCGGAAGTGGCTGTGGCCACCGAGACGGGTCCTGGAGCCAAGGAGGAGCCTGAAGCGTGGCCAGGAGGGGGCACCGTGTCGTCGAGAGCAGCACCTGAGGAGGTGCCGAAGTCGAGTGGCTCGCTGTCGATGTGCGCCCCTTCGTCTTCATCGCTACTCGCGACGACGGTGGCTTTTCCCTTTCCGGCCTTGCCCTTGGGAGATTCGAAGAAGCCGTCAAGGTCGTCGTCTTCGTCATCATCTCCTTCGTCCTCGTACTCGGTGTCGGGTTCGGGGACGCCCTCGATGTAGACCTCCGTCTCGGCGCACTCTGCGACCTCATACGCAATCTGCTTGCGCAAGGCCACGCTCTCGGCATCCGTCTCCCACTTGGAATCATTGCGCTTCCCGCGGATGCGCTGCATATCCAGGTTTTCATACCAAGATGCTATGCAGAGAAGCATCACGTCCGCACCGGCACGGGCTCCAGAGGCTCGCCATTTTTTCAGCTCGGCCTTCACGTTCTCCAGCTTGAGGGCAAGATCCCGCATGTTTCTTGGCTGGGGGTCATGAGGCCAGAACAGCCGGTGGAGCTCAAAGCCCGCATGCATCAAATCAGTTCCGACGCCGGCCAGCTGTTCGAAGTAACCTTTGAGCACCAGCAAGCTGTCCTCGATATCAGCCCTGGTGTCAATTGGCTCACCCAGCGAAAGGCGCACTGCTCGGGCCTTGGCTACCGTAGGCGCAGAGGAAGAATCAAGACGAGGCCAGATATCTGAAATAGCAAGTGGCAAGATCAAAAACCGAGAAGAAAAAAGAAGCCGAGAAGGAACAAGACCGAGAAGAAAAGATGCAATGAAGAGAAAACTTACCGATCAGTTGGCGGCGCAGCTGCTGCAGCTTGGTTCTCCAGGACTCCTCGTTGCCAATGTGCTTTTCTTGGATCAGGCGCAACCTATCCATCTGAGCGAAGAGATCAGCATTGGTCTTCTTCAAGGTTTCGCATTCAGACTCGAGGGCCCTCTCCTTGGCCTTGAAAGTGGTCTCGGCCTTGGCCTTCTCGGCGATGGCCTTGTCCCTCTCGGCGCCAATCTTGACGGCATCTTGGAGTGCCTTCTGAAGCTGGAGCTGCAGCTTCTCCATCTCGGTGGTGTGGTCCTTCACCAGAGTAATGGCCTGGTCGGATAGCTGTTTCTCCACCTCCGCTGGCTTGACGCAATCTTGGTGTGCCTCAGCAAATGACTTATGATCTTCTGCGAAAAGATAGATGAGGTTAGTAAATAAGCAGCGAAGAACCAAATTCAAGGTCACACCGAGTAAACAGCAAACTCACCTTCAAGTCTCTTTATGGTGGCCTCGGCGTTCTCCACGAAGCTACGGCATTTTTCATGTTCATCTGCCAAGGCCTTTAGTTTTTCTGCAGAGAAGGAAGGGTTAGCGCATAAGAAAGCAAAAGCGGGCGTAAACATAAAACGCAGAAACCGCGGAGCTAAAGGCGTACCTTGCACTTCAGCCAGCTGTTGGGTGCTGGTGGTAGCATCTTTGCTCGCGGCCTCGGCCATTGCTTTCTCCTTCTCCAGTACGGCGATACGCCTCCTGGCGATGGAGTGGTTCCAGAGAAGGATGCGGTATAAGTGGGTCCGCTTAAGGACGCTATCCTGAGAAGCGAGAAGAAAACAAGTTAGACAAGAGCAGAGAAGATTCGACCCGAGTAGAAGGCTACTCGGAGAGTATCCGTCTACTCGACCCAAATCTCGGGGACTGGGGGTGATGGTAAGAAAGAAGAAAGGCGAGTAGAAGAGAAGAAAGTTCAACTCGGAAAAGATAAGAAAGACTTACTGCATAGGACTGCTCGATGTCCTCGGCGTTCTTGCGATGCAGGAACATCTTGGCTGCGAGGGTTGCGGTCTCGGTGGAGACGGACATGGGCTTGTGTCCCAGATCAACCTTGTTCCAGTCCACGCGCATGTGGTCGATGGAGCCAAGGGTCAAGCCGTGCCATTTCTCCTCTCCGAGAACCCTGCTGTCCCACCTGGCGTTGATGTGGCCAACGGTGTCCAAAACCTGTTCAAGACCCTTGGAAGTTATTGGTTTGTCTTGGGCTCCGCGAGAAGCAATGTTGACAGATTGCTGTTGGCTTGGATCTGGAGGAGGGGAGTTCATGGCCACAACCTTCCTTCCCCTCTGGATAGCTAAAGCTTTGTCTTTGGGAGGGAAGCCGATGGAGTGCTGATGGCTAACCTCAATCATGTACTCCGGGTAGCAGGGCTGACCAGCAGCGCGAGCATCAGCCGAGAGCGCAGCAGGAATCGGGCCGGACTCGTGGATCACGAGCGCTCCGCCTGAGGATGTACTCTGGTCTCTGGCCCGTTTCTTCGTTTGCTCCTTCTCAACCCTCTGCTTCTCGGGATCCGCAGCCGCCTTGCCGTCAGTCTTGGCCTTCGCCTTCTCGGCGACTGCCTGCTCGGCAGCTTGCTTCTCGGCCTTCTTCTGTTCAGCCCTGGCTTTCTTCTGCTCAGCCTTGGCCTTCTCAGCAGCCTCCTTGTCAACAGTTTCCTTCTCGGCCTTGGCCTTCTCAGCAGCTTCCTTCTCGGATTCCCTTCTGACAACCTCGTCCCTCAGAGCTTCCAAGGCTCGCTGCCTGGTTACTCGCCCGGCAGGAGGGCTGGATGCATCCTTGGTCTTCGACGGCGAGGAGGAGGTTGGCGGTGTAGGGCCTTGCGCAGTTGACGGTGTAGGGCCTTGCGCAGTTGGTGCGGTAGGGCCTTGCGCAGTTGGTGGCGCAGCAGATCCATCGTCTTGTGCAGCTCCTGGCTGGGCGCTACACGGTGTCGCGACCGGTTGCACGCTGCTCAATGGATAAGCAGTGGCATCCGTGGCGGTGGTGTCTTCTACTCGCTGCGCGGCAGCGAGGCTCTCTTGTGCAGCAGCCCCTGTGGCGGGCTGCTCTTGCTCTGCTTCAGGCCGCTCTGCGGCGGTGTTGTCTTGCATCTCGTGATCTTGGTTCTCCTCGGCGTTGCTAGCCGGAGGAGAAGGGGGTCTCTCGTCGTGGACGGCAGTGTCCTGTGCTGCTGGTTCAGACGCTGCTCCTTGTGCATCAGCGGCCTGTGGATTGGCAGCAGCAGTGTTGGCGTTATGGTCATCATCATCATCGTCCAGGTTGACCAGAGGTACTGGTTTTTTTCTTGGCTTGGTCGGACGCGAGAGCTGCATTCGCGTCCATAGGAGGACTGCAGAGAAAGGGAAACTAGAAATCAGAAGGAATTTGGGAAAATAGCACTGCGCGAGAAGGGAGGTGACCGAGAAGAGGGCTTACGCGGTGGTGCACTTGAGCTCTCGTCTGGTTCTCTTCGCAACCGCCTTCTTCTCGGCGGGCTTCCTCTTCTTGGCAGGGGGCGCTGGTGCCCCGCTACCAGCCCGTTTGCGGGTCTCAGGAGCGGCGACGGCCAGGGGCTTGACGACTAGGGGAGCATCGCCCTCGGTCTCGTCTTCGTCCTCGTCGTCCTTGTCCGCGGCAGCTTCATCTGGGAATCAAAGAGAAAAGAGGAAAGAATCAGAAACAGCACACGAGGGATTGGTGCTTCTCGGAGACAAACAGAATGAAAGTACAGTTACCATCAAAATCCTCGTCGGACCAGGTGCGGAGGGCATCGCGCTTGTCAGGGACGGGGGAGCGAGAGAGGTTGGGCTGCTCCACGGCATCAGAAGAGGGCACATCATCCTCCTCACGGTCAGGAGACCAGTTGCCCTCAAAGACCTCGCAGCTCTCAATTATCTGGCGAGTGAGAACCTGAAAAACAGAGAAGGATCACAAACCAGCCGAGTACCAGGAAGGAACTCTACTCGGATAGGCGTGCAGGTGCAAAGCACACAAGGCCTAGGCAGTTTACTAAGCATTTTACTCAGATAGGCGTGCAAACACAAAGCATACTAAGCCTACACATGTTTGCCGAGAGACATTACTCGGAAGGGCGTGCAGGCATAAAGCACATGGAGCCTAAGAATCGTTCTCGAGTAGGCTACCCGGCAAGGCGTGCAAACACAAAGCATACTAAAGCCTAAGGCGATTCGGCTAGATGTCCTACTCGGAACGAAAGGCAATTGCTAGTTGATGCAAGAAGGAGAAGCTACCTACTCGGAAAATTTATGCAAAGAGCAGAATAAGAAGGGCGTACCCGCTCAATCGGTTTTGTACGGCTGTACGGGACGAACCCGTATTGCCAGTGGTCGCCAAGGCTTGTCGTCAAGATGTTCCTGGCGTGCCAGGGGACGTCGATGTTGTCGATCTCGATGGTGGTGGTCCTGGTGCAGTCGCGGGGCCCTCCCATGTAACACATGAGATGGCACCGCTCCTGCAAGGGCAGTACTCGGCGCTGGATCCAGCAGGCCACCGGGTCGTCGTTCTTGAGGCCCTCCGCCCTCAGCCAGCCGAGTCGATTCTCCATCTCGATGGCGTCGTCGTCGTTGACGGGCTTGTCCTTCCAGTACATCCCGATTGGAGCGCGATTGCACCAAACGGGCAGGTTGATTCTGTCGTTCACCGGGGCTCCTGGCTCGGCGGCAACGTTCCTGACGTAAAGGAACGTTTTCTGCCATAGCTTGACGGAGTCCAGCCCCTTGACGCGGGGGTGGTTCGTCCCGGACCGCTGCACCATCATGGCGCAGCCGGTGTCGGTGGCGCGGGCGACGCCCGCGGAGTCCTTCTTCCCGGTGGACTGCTGGCGCAGGTGGAAATACCTGAGCCACGTCTCCCACGTGGGCCGGATGCCGAGGAAGGCCTCGCAGACCACGGCGTGGTAGGCGAGGAAGACGACGGCGTTCGGCGGCAGATGGTGCATCTGGATGCCGAAGTGGTTGAGGAATTTCCGCAGGAAATCGGACGCGGGCAATCCGAACCCGCGCTCGAAATGCGCCAGGAAGACGACGCGCTCCCCCTCCCGCGGGGACGGCACGATTTCGCCGTCCGGCGCCCGGCACTCCACGCCGGGAGGGACCCGCCGGGTATTGACGAGCCAGGCGCAATCGTCCGCGGTAACGCAGGAGCCGGCCCAGCCTGACTTGGCCATTGCGGCGAGTTGGGAAGGTGGGAGATTTCGAGTGGAGCTGGTGGATTGAGTCCGCGGCGGCGCGAGAGCTTGCGCGGCGGCGGAGAGCACGGTGGCGGAGAAGAGCAGGAGACGGAGAAGGAATAGTGCGAGGAAGGGGAAAAGGAAGCTACCGGCGGGGTATTTATATCGCCCCCGCGAGTTTACCGTTACCGTCTTGGTAGTGGGATCGATTGTGGCGTGTGGCGGATCCTGTGGCCGGCTAGAAACGCACACAAGCGCCGGTTGCGCGCGTAATGGCCACAGTGGATCCCACCACCGAATCGTGGCCTATAACTGCACTTGATGGGACATGACGGCCGGTGGGCCCATCGCGTGAAAACTGGACGCGTGGCAGGTCGTGTCCTGGGCAACCAAACGACAAGGTCGTGGATGCTTGACACGTGTGCAGTTGCCGCGCGAAGGGCTGGATCGTGCTCTGTGCTGCAGAGGCTCAATCTGAGAAATTTCGCTAAGTCTTTTTACTCGGTTACAGAGTAGAAAGCAAGTGCTACTCGGAAAAGAGGAAACTCAAGGTACTTTCCAGATAGCTACTCGGAGGTTCTACTCGGCATCTTGAGGTTCAAGAGCTGAGATGCAAAGGCTGGTTTTAAGCTGGCAGAGCCTAGTGAACAAGTTCGCAAGACTCTACCAGCTTCGGGGACTGCTGTCGGGGGGTTACCCCCGAGTAGGGTAAAGACAGGTGGTAAAGGCCGCTTACAGAAGAGAGGTTTGATCGAGTAGCCGACTACCAGGTATACGCTACCCGGTCGACTGCTACTCGGTCTCACCTCAAGATGACCAGAAGGAGATATCAATCAAGTTCTACCCTGACGAGTAGAAGGTTTGGCCCGAGTACAATTGGCGGGAACCATTGGCGGGAACCTACTCGGGCCAGAAAGTCAAAGGAGCCGTTCTGACACAGGATCCCGCGTATCCTGGGTCCGTACTTGGCAGCATTCGAACTACTGTTCACGTGGGGACGGCCTGCCTGACAGTGACAGCATGGAAGCAGGCCGTGGCAGGATAAGGGGGGCCTACTCTGTGCCTAGGTACAGTGATACCAGTCTGTCCCCTAGTTTTGCCCAACGACTTTACAGAAGCAGCCAAGGTTAGGAACCAAAGCTGTCAGCGGGTACTCGGAGAAAGGACGATGTGCACACTATGTCGACACTTGTCTAGATTTGGACGTATCCGGCTGGGCACCGTGTATATAAGGTGCCCCGCCGCCTCCTGCGCGAGGCACGCTAACAGTTGCTCACTGGAAACCCTAGAAACCCTAAGTTCTTGACCTAGCTCTACTCGGAGAGGGGCGAGGGGCTACTCGGTAGCGATACCATTTGTACTGTATCTACTCGGAGAGACATCGTAATACATAGAGAAAGGCAGGAGTAGGGGTTTTACCTCCTCACGAGGGCCCTGAACCTGGGTACATCGTGTTGTTTGTGTTGTGTGGATCTTACCTCACGCGGCTACTCGTCGCGTGATCCCTCCCCGGACACCTCCAGCGTCCATCGTCCCCACATCTTTAGCCATCCCATGGCATCTGCCGTGACACCACCACGACATAAGCCCAGCCAAATTAAAAGATCACAATCAACTCCCACAGAATTTTAAGTCCCTTCGCTTTATATAATGAAAACTATGATCATCTTATTTAATTAACAAGACTGAATTATTACTCATACTTTTAATATTTTAGATCACTTGAGTAATCCAAAATTTAACATTTAGTAAATGAATTTGCTAA
Organism: Alopecurus myosuroides; assembly: GCA_028641055.1. Taxonomy (NCBI): domain Eukaryota; kingdom Viridiplantae; phylum Streptophyta; class Magnoliopsida; order Poales; family Poaceae; genus Alopecurus; species Alopecurus myosuroides. The sequence continues at coordinate 435,284,360 of CM054058.1, read as the reverse complement.
TTGATTCAATAGCAGCTACAACCAATTGATATGATAAGTCTTCAACTCATCATTATCATTTATTCGTACTTGATAAAACAATTTTAGCAATACTAACTTTATGGATATAAAATATCCATATCTAAATTTCTTATGAAAATATTCATGTTCCCGCGATTTAAAATCACTCTATTTACTTAAATCTTGGAGTCAACATGAATATCTCCCTTCTTATGGATTTTGCACATCATAGTCATTATCTTGGAGTTTTGATGACTACATCACAAAGTGAATATTACATAAATTCCTCACATGCCTTTTGTTAAATATTAAGTTTTAACTTTATGTATTTCATACATAACTTCCTGGACGAGGAGATGAATTGGAAACACTTGCATGTTTCCCCTTACATTCAATCCTTTCTCCAAAGATTCTAAATCTCATCTTAATATAATTTTGACCTCTCAATCATGAGAATACACTTTTCTCCTTAATCCATGGTGTAAAACACTTGGATTCAAAGTTGAAATTTACTACCAATAATAATTGGTTTATGCAAAAACCTTTAATCAATTATGCATCATACATGAGCAATATTGATGACTAGGAACTTATATTAAATAAATCTAAGTTAATTAATGACAAGGCTCCAACTTTAACAAACAAACAAAATAATTTTCCTAACGGGTTTGAGAATTATTTTTGTTTCATTCTATCACCTTTTCACACAATTTGTTTTGACAATTATAACATTGCTTAAATCCTTGTCTTACAAATATCTCATTATCACGATATTTTTGAGTCTCTCAAAATTAATCATGAGTAATTTTGACCGAGAAAACTTTCTTTGCCAACCATGTTATAATTTCTATTAAGTCCTTTCTAGTTCAATCAGATTTGTTTGATCTTAGTTTTTGATTGAAAAACTCCCCTACTGATTTTTATGAAACATTTAAACTTTAATTATTACATCTATTCCATTTCATGATTAACTTATCACACTGAATCTTCAATGTAATTAATTCAATTTATAAAACATCAATCCCCTATGTGAATTTTGAAATTCACAAGTGCCTAACACTTAATGGACTTTGGCTTTATTAAATATTTTGGAGGTAGTCTCTCAATCTTAATAAATCAAATAAAAGACTTATCTCAAACTTATTTAACAAGACATAAATCTATTACTCAAACTTAAGTAATACTTTGAATAAAAATTTCAAGATTTAATAATAAAACTAATTGACACAACACAATAAACAAGTCCATAAACTTTGAATTCCCAAGTCCCACACATATTTTATAATTCAAAATAAAAAGGTTCATGAACGTAAAATATTCACTACAAAATGATCGAACTCAAAATAATTATTATTTCGAAGTCTTAGTGTTGATCCTCTCTATTGACTTTGGACTCCAAGATGATGCATCTGGTATGGCGCCATTAAATGGGTCTTCCACTGCGCCTTCCATGCTTTCCACCTCCCTTGACTCTATTACTTCTCACTCTGAAATAAACTGCAAATTAAGAAATTTTAGTATTTAATACCAAAATCTTTGAGACAAGAAAATGTCAATGACCTGTATAACTCTTATACCTCATGTGGATTTGCCACTTGTCTTTGTATTTTCGTGCAGTCATCACTACGTGAATGAAAACATCCATCTCAGCGGACATTAGCATCTCGAGGACTTCTTCAACTGTTTGCTCCACTTCCATCAGATTGTAGGAAGCTACAAATCTGAACTAATGAGATGGAGTGACATGAGGAGTGTATCAACTGCTTGCTTGTCTGGAATTGGAAAACCAATGTCCTCAAGCCTTTATAGTATTCCCATGTAAGTGTCCTTGTTCTCCATCAACGGTCAAGGCACGTGATTTTGCACCTTAACCATTCAACATTGGGCTTATGACGACCATGACAGACTTGCATGGAGAACCGAGCCAATAAAGCTTCCATGAGATGGAAGGGGCGATAGTGTGGGTAACAATCGCCTAACTCAGAACTCACCCTGTTTAGCATGATCATATAAACTTGATACTCCTCATATCCCAATGGAGAATATTCTCCATCATGTGCCAGGAGTTTAGTGTCCAACACATGATCAACCTCAAGACCTCTGAGAACAACGCTCCGACCGTGAACCCAACCACAGAAGTTCACACATTTCTTAGTTAACTTGTTTATCCTAAACAACTCATTTAGACTTATGTTCTCAAGAAGATTCATCTCTACAATAAAACAAGTTTAGTTAGATTCTTATAGTTCAAAATTAATTTGCACTAATTAATCAAATAAAATTGAAGTTAAGATATGCTTCCACTAAAACTGATATTCCACATAATCAACTTTCTGCGAAACGAGATCCCAATAAATCATGAGAAGAAGGATGGATACATCTCAACCAATCAAAGCCTAAAGGGTATGCCACTATGTCAATCACTCAATGTGATTCTCGCTCATCTTTCGATGTATGTGTTCCGAGCTCATAACTAGTTATGCGTGAATGTCAAGTCAACCCTCTGACACGACATGTACAGACTAATCCTTGGTTACAAGTCGTCAATCCATACCCGCCCACAGACGGTAAGAATGCGCTGATCCTTGGATACAAGTGATGGACAAAAACCAAAGTCTGTTATGACAGTTGCTACAATATGGGAGAACACAAACGATATTGATATTTTAAGTGAGGGATCACCCTAATAAACGACTACTACGCAATCAAGGTGCATTAAACAAAGGAAAGTATCAAAGGAAATATATAATTCATGTGATTCGGTATAGCCTTTGTTGTTCGTGGATTTCTTGACGAATCTCCTAAGGAGGATCCTCCATCTCCGTTATTTTCACCCGAGCTGAAAATCAGAGGAAATTGCGCTGCAGTGAAATTCTTCAGTTTTTCCACGATACATAAACGACCACTTTCTCTTATCATGTATTTCCTCCGAGCTCCATGATGAACACTTGATTGTCGACATCGAACAATGACAACCCTTTGGCATTTTCATCATGTCACAACACAATAACAAGATAGTTATACCAAACCACATGCACAACCTGCAAAAGCAAGTTAGACGCCTCTAATGTTTTGTTTGCAAGTTTTAGCGTGCTTGTAGGATCTACGATAAACTATTGTCATCACCTACGTGATTCGAGGTATGCTTAATCTCATTGCAAGATTAACTTTGCGGGGTGATTGAAACACAGACATCATGAAAACATCTTCATCCTCAATCTAAACTTATTCATAACCACCGCAATGTGAATCGAATTCACATTCCCTTTCCACCATGCCGTTATATGATACCAACTATGGTGCGACCCAAAGCTACTTAAGCACTTCTTCGGATCAAGCGAGATATGCCAGGGGCAACTCGAGCGTCCTAGGATTGCTGTAAAAATTCATACGATGTCGTCGGAAACTAAACAAACACAACTTATTGGGAAGCAACAAAAATAAACTGACCATTATAGAGGTTTCTAATGTAATTGCACAAGATTATGCAATACCCACACACCATTTTGCTCTGAATCCAATCGTATCTACGCATAGTACGCTCTGGAAGCACTGCTAGTCTACGCTGTAGAATTTTGAATTTGTTTCCCTACGTAGTCCACCAAGATCGCTATACAAACAGCGAGGCATGCCCATACATGCAAGGATCATGATTACGACTCATCGGGCAGTGGATTCTATGTAGTCCTAGAAGAAATCCGAACAATCGTAGATCCTTAAAAGTAGGCCTGGTTGAAAGGATGTCACTAAGCTTCCCTTGTCAAGGATCACACGTGTAATCCCTCTTATGGTGTGCATGCGAACACTCGTTTGAACCCGTTAGCGCTCCGCCGTCCAACACTCAGCATCGACGAAGAGAGACAACCTTCCGACATTGCTAATTGGTAGCAATAATCAACTGTGATTAGAGCTATATGAAACTAGAAGTTCTCAACACATGAGAGAGATCTAAAATTAATTGTAGATCTAATAGATAGAGGACACCTCAAAACCCAATTAGAAGAGACTCTAATTCAACTAGATGGGCTCGAATTAGAAGTTTTAATTAGACCATCTAATTCTACTAGAGAGAGAGAGAGAGCCAATTGTGTGTTTTGCCTTGAGCCTTGGGACTATTTATATAATGGGAGGGAGGGGGGTACTTTCCAAGGGAAGAGGGGAGTCCTGGTTGTTCTAGGAGATGGGTGTCCGCACCCCCTCCCCTAGCCCAACTTGGATTGGGTGAGATGGAGTCCAACTCCACCTCCCTCCTTCCCCCTTTCTTCTTTTATTTTATCCTTTTTCTCTCCGATAAATTCAGAAAAAAAAATTCAACGATGAGTACCAAATTGTTTATCCACTGGGGATAACGTGGCAGCCCCCTAAAGTAGGGTGCAGCCATGAGGGGATTTCTGCCCCCCCCCCTTTGACACTCCCCCCTTATGGAAAGTCCCCCGAAACTATTCCGGAAACATATAACCACAATAGATAAAAGCATTGATATTATCTACCGATGTAATACCTATTTCTAATATCCCAGGACATCTCATGTCTGCCGTTACCTCTCATACAAATTCTTCCTAATACTTGCATAATTTCTCTCTTGTAGCAACTTCCCCGAAACCACTCCGATTGATACCAGACTTGTTTCTATGACATGTAACGACATCTAAAATTCATAAAACAAAAAATGTATTATTTATCTCAATTAAATATTGGCACGCTTAGGCGCGTGACCCTGAAGGCTCGATAACACAGATATGTTCTAGAACTTACCAAACAATAATCAACAACGGGACCATGGACGCACGTGGTGGCTCATGTGTGTTCACAAAGAAGGAGAGAACCTTATAAGTTACTCATTTTACTTATTAGCTTAACTTCACAATATCAACAATATCACAAGTTAAGACTATGTGATCTGATATGATCTGATCAAACTCTTTGATCATAACAAATATCACTCGTTACCGATGTTGTTATCTTTTCTCATCCATATTCTCGATGTCCTTGTGATACATCATACTATGTCCGGCCAGACAATTGGTTGACATCAGTGATACAGGGAGGGCCTAGAGTGTGTATCTCTCTATCTTCTAGAGGACATAAGTACTAATCTTGAATGATCTTAGTCCATTACACTTTCTTGGATATACCCAAATATCACCGTTATGATCCCCAGTTACGGGAATACGGTTGATGATATCCAAAATATAACTTTCGATCACGCAGTCAGTAGATATTCTCGTAGTATAGTAATTATAGTCAATAACAACTTCATATGTACTTTGCTAAAATACATTACAGTTGTTTAGTCTCTTTTAGCAAGATCAAATCCTTGGGTCGGTTCAGTACTATTGTTACCCTAACAATGAACTCTTATGTTCTGCTAAACTTTTAACCAAGTCTATGATCATGAAAATACAATCATCTCACAAAGCATAAGGTAATCTTAGAGATACAATTATGAACTCTTGTTGTTCATGTCTTCACACCCGCACAAAAATTCTCCTTTGAAAATTCACTTTTCAAGTGCTATAGCGGCTGTACTATGATGACATAAACTTAATTCTAAAATTGGAAATAGAATAATAATTGAATATTATTGTCTCTTGGTCATATCTCCAATAGTCTGTGCCTATGGACGCACCCGTGCTCACTTTGCAATATGTTTAGCAAAGCCAAACATCTTCTTGTACAATGTAGTTGGACGTCCTTCCTCTAGGTTCATTGTTATGTATACCCTCCACTTCCTCGTCAACTTCATCATCATTTTGGGCATAGCCATAGTTTGGAAAGGAAACCACCGGTTTCAGTCACGATAGGAACTGAACGTAGCGAGCCAGGTACGTTATTGCTTGGACCTCGATTAGGACTCCACGCGTGCGAAGGACAGGCCCAGTTCATAGAAAAAATTAGCAAAGAAGGAAAGCCAACCCCAAGAAGATGAGCCCTGGATGCACGGAAATCCACCTCCTTTTATCCAATCCTCGCAGTCATGTAGGACTGCATTCTTTTTGTGGTAAAGCCAAGAACCAAGAAGCTGAGCCCTGGATGCATGCATGGAAGCGCTGCCACTTGAACCAAACGCAACAATACCACAGTTACACCCATTTTTTCTCAAGTTACAAGATCACGTTACCAACATGGGACCAAGCAAGGCGGTCGCCTTCAGCGTAGCCATGCTGGTGCCGGAGGAGGCTGGGAGGTGCATCTACTGCAGCTGGCCCCGAGATGCCTCTTCCACCTTTTATCGTGTTTTTGCATGTCTCCCTTACCTCAGCGATCTCACCGTCCGGGCGCCTACAACTATGTGCTGCCAAAACTTCAGCGCCGTCCTCGAGGGAAATCAAAGCAGCTGCCTCTGTCATGCAATAACATCGAGTCTGAATTTCACCCACTTCGCCGGCGGCCCTATCGACCAAGGTCGAATGTATGCTCTGCCTCTCAGAGCATCTCCAGCCGCGCCCCCAGGAGCCCCTCAGGGCGACTTTTTTAGTGTCGGTACGCCGTTTTTACCCAGTCGCGCCCCAGCGCATCGAATAGCCCCGGTTTGGGACAAATTAGCGCTCGATGAACCCAGGCCGAACCCAGCACGCTGGGGGGGGCTGCTAGGAGCTCCTGCGGAAGCGAAATCGCGTTTGTGGATCAGCATAGTCAGGCGAAGGGCGACTTTTCCACGCCCTCTTTCCCCCTGGCTGCATACTACCCATCCTCGCTCTCTCCCTTGCCGATGTCGGCGCTGCCCCTCGACCCAAACCGCCGCGCCGTCGCTAGGAGCCATTCCGGTGCGGCAGCTGCCTGCCGTAGACCCACTGTAGACACACCAACCTCTCTCCCTCATCTGGACGAGCTCGCCGCCTCCAGGCGAGGCCATAGGCAGCCCGCTCTCCACCATGCCCATGAGGTGTTCGGCGTTTTGTTTCTTCGGAAATGGACTCCGATGATGAGTAGATGTTCGCCGCTCTGATGGACAAGGAAGCCGACGTAGCCGTCGACGACGCCGAGCACCTCATGTGCCTCACTGCTCTGGCCGCTCTGTTTGCATAGATTGCGAAACCCCGGCATGGTGGATCAAAGTTCGGTCGCGAGAAAGGTAAAGAGAGACAGCGAGTGGAGGGCTACTTCATCCTCTACGCTGACTACTTCGCCGATGCTCCATTGCACGGCGAGGCAGTGTTTCAGCGCCGATTCCGGATGACCCGGAAGCTCTTCCTCGACATTGTGCATGTCATTCGGGAGTTCGATAACTATATCATTTGCAAGAAGGATCTGGTGGAGCATCTCTGGAGACCCAAAGGCAACGCCTAGTTTCATGTGTTTTCATTCATGCGCAAAACTTGTTAAATTATGTTGAAATATTTGATTTTGGTGATTTGTGTGTCAAACTTCTTGATAAATATATGATCTATGCTAAAATCATGCCGAATTTGGTCGAATTTCATCGAACTTGGGCGAAACCCGACGAAACTACGCCAAATTAGGGCAAAAATGAACCGTTTATTGCATTACGCCTGGGTACGCGGCTGGTAAGAGACGCCCCTAGGGCGAAAAATAGCGCCGGACGCCCCCGAGAGACGCTATTTAGAGCGAAAAATTGGCCCGGGGGGCCAACGGCTGGAGATGCTCTCAGATGCGGGATCCTTACGCTAGCACCGTCGGTTCTCCTCTTCATCACATGTTACTTTAAGATAACAAAATCTTCCCTCTATATTTCTTCTCTTCAGTATTTTTTTTTCTCTTGTCTAATGGCTTGTTATTTTTTTTTCACGGTGCAATTTTTTAGTCATTTCTCTGCCTCATCTGCCTGCGGCACTTCCCGTCCCGACGTCACTCCACCTAGAAGGTAATGATGCTTCAAACACAAAATAAACTGGTTTTGATCCCTGTTAAATCCCAATTTCCCTTTTTCTTTTTCAGAACAAGCGTCGTCTCCTTGAGGTGGCAGCCTCTGATGTGCAACTCGGACAAGAATAGGGCGACACGTAGTATTAATCAAGACGTCGCCAAGCTCTACTACTCGTTCCTAGTGTATCAAGATAGTACTAATCAAGACGTAGTATTATATCTTGACCTGAGATATAGTAAATCTATGCAAGTAAAGATTCATGCATGAAAGTGGATACTATCTTTACTATTGAGAAACTCATAGTCCTTGTAGTAATGGTTGCTCATGTTCTTGCTGAACCAGAGCAGTTTGCAGGTCATTGCAATTTAAGATGATTGGTCCTTGTTAAAATCCAAACTGAACAAATACGTAAGGCCAAACCTGAAGTGGCACATTCAGACTCATCGGCCCCATTATCTAAAATTTCGTTTGTGGCAATGTCCGTTGCAGACTTGATCTGTTTTCTGCTGCAACGCCATATGGTTTCGGCATATATCTCATTTCTCAACTTCTGAGTATTGTTAGTTGATTAAAACTATTAATTTCTGAAGAAAAAACTGTATTTCTTTAGTTCATTCATTCGAGTATGAAATAAATATTTTTAAGTAGTTTCACCTGTGAGAGCATCTCCACTCGCGGCCCCAAAGGTCTCCCCCAAGAGCCTTCCCGTCCGGACGGGCCCCGAGCGCGCCTAGTCACGCCCCCCATTGGGCCTTCCCGTACGGACGCTCCCATGTTTCTGTCCGGCAAACCCATACCAACCCCGCCTCCCAGGGGCTCCAAGGGGGGGGAGGGGGGCGGACGAGTCGTTCTGCGCCGTGGACCCGTCCTTCCAGCGACCTAAACCGCCCACAAACAGGCCCACACCACCACGTCTACTTGCACCTCGCCCTTTGTCGTCTCCCTCTTCCTCACAACACCGTCGCTCTGTCACCCACTGGCGCCGCTCCCCAATCGGCCCCCTTCTGGTGCCACTCCCGGCCCTGCTCCCGTCGTCGCCTCCGCCCGGCGACTAGAGGTAACCACCTCGCCCCCAAGGTGTTCTGAAATTTTCCTGGTTGGGCGCCGGCCGTTGCTTTTGTCACATTTTGAAGCCATTTTCATTTCTACAGATGGACATCGACGATGAGATGATGGTGAACTTTCTCTTAGAGGAAGAAACCGATATCGGCGCCGAGGAAGATGAGAATTCGCTTGTTCTTACTTGTTTGGCACAACTCCTCGTCGAGGATGAAGCCATAGAGAACCAAAGCAAGGAGGATCCAAGTTTGGGAGGAGAAAGACGAAACCAAGGATGAGAATTGAGGGCCACTACATGCTTTTCGCCGACTATTTTGCCGAAGAGCCAAGATTCGATCCAAATGATTTTTGACGGAGAATTCAGATGAGCCGAAGATTGTTCAACACATTGGTGCAGATTGTGAGGGAGCATGACCCCCGTTTCAAGATGAAGAAAGACACCGTGGGGATGGTAGGTTTCTCCTCAATTCAGAAGTGCACTGCTTCTATGAGAATGCTTGCATGTGGCGCCCCTGCAGAGGACGACTATCTCCGCATGCCTGATTCGTCGGCTATCAAAGCCATGTATAGGTTCTGCAATGCGATAGTGGAAGTGTTTGGCCCAAACTACTTGAGAGTACCAAATGAGGAGACTGCTCGGATCCTGGCAACAAATGAAGCAAGAGGTTTTCTTGGTATGCTTGGTAGCATTGATTGCATGCATTGGAGCTGGAAGAACTGTCCATTTGGATGGCAAAGATTGTACAAAGGGGGGCCATCAAGGAGTTTGAAGCGCGGTCCTTGAGGAAGTGGCAGATCACGCGACTTGGATTTGGCATGCGTATTTCGGCATGGCAGGATCTCATAATGATATCAATGTGTTGCAGCGTTCCCCTTTATTCGCGAAACTTTTTGAAGGCCATGCTCCACCAGTGAGCTATGTTGTCAATGGCCACGAGTACAACAAGTGGTACTACCTAGCGGATGGTATCTATCCAAGATGGTCAATATTTGTGAAGACATTTTCCAATCCTCTAGGCAACAAGAAATCTTGGTTCGCCTCGGTACAAGAGAGCATAATAAAGATGTCGAGCGTGCATTTGGAGTGCTCCAGTAGAGGTTTGCCATTGTGCGGTATCCTGCTCTCACTTCGTCGGTCAAGCAGATGGGAGAGATCATGAATGGCTGTGTGATCATGCACAACATGATCATTGAGGATGAGCGTGCCAATCCAGTGCATGGTCATCTTCCATATGAGTTTCAGGCTCCTCTCACCAATGTGGATCACAATGTGCCAGCGAATTAGACCGAGTACATCGCTACGCATATGGAGATCCGAGACGGGGATACTCACAATCAACTCCAAGATGATCTTGTGGAGCATTTGTGGGCTCGCAAAGGATTAACGGCGGCATAGTGCACTTCCAATTTATTTTTAATTTTATGAATATTTTATTTTTATTTATAGCCATTCAAAAATATATATTCAATATTTTAAATCTAGAAGATAAGTATTTTTAAGTATTTTTGGAAGGCCAAAATAGCAAAAAGTTGGCAAATTACTGCTTTGGGGTCGCCGAGTGGGGACGGGGCGCCCCCGTGAGCGTGGAGCCGTCCGGACGAGCCCCCAAAGGGTCGCTATGGGCGCCGATCCGGACGCCTACTAAGGGCGCGACTGGAGATGCTCTGATGCAACAAAGAAACTAGACGTGCATGCATGAATCATCACATATATAAAAGATCCTATAAAATTTTACTTTCAACATATGAAATAGGCAAAACGGCCCTGGAGTTTACAAAGTTCATAAATACTAATAAGACGATCAGCACAAATGATCATGAAGCTAAATCGATGTAGCTTTTTCCTAAGGGTGCTAAAAATTAGCACTTTATTTATTTTCTACGAAAGCATACAAAGTTTCTTGGCTTTCCTGATGTAGCAGCAATTGTATCACGATCCAAGGCTCTGCAAATAAATGAAACTTAAAGATTAAATGCCTACTTAATGCATGAAATATATATAGTACTCCAATGAATGAACATGAGATGAACCAGTGGAAACCGACACCCACTCCTTACAGACCATATCATAGAAACCTTCCCGTCTGAACCAAGCCAACTCAAATTAGAACACCGATGTATTCCAAATATGCGCTGGTGATCCCGAGTCAACTAATAATGGTGCATGATCACAACCCGTTCGAGTTAGAGCATGCACCGTTACCAAAGGATATTTTTGTTCCCACTCGACACTCGCCAAGATTCTATCTCATCGAGACATGTAGTGTTAATCAAGATGTCGCCAAGCTCTGCTACTCGTTCCTGGTGTATAAAGATGTAGTACTAATCAAGACGTAGTATTATATCTGGACTTGAGAAATAGTAAATTTATGCAAGTAAAGATCCATGAAAGTGGGTAGTATCTTTACTATTGAGAAACTCATAGTTCTTGAAGTAATGGTTGCTCATGTTCTTGCTGAACCAGACCAGTTCGCATGTCATTGTAATTCAAGATGACTGTCCCTTGTTAAAATCCAAACTGAACAAATACGTAAAGCCAAACCTGAAGTGGCACATTCAGACTCATCGGCCCCATTATCAAATATTTCGGTTGTGGCAATGTCCGTTGCAGACTTGATCTGTTTTCTGCTGCAGCGCCATATGGTTTCGTCAAATATCTCATTTCTTAACTTCTGAGTATTGTTAGTTGGTACAACTCTTAATTTCCGAAGAAAAAAACTCTAATTCTTTAGTTCATTAATTCGAGCATGAAATATATAGTTTTAAGTAGTTTCACGTGTGATGCAACACGGAAACTAGACATGCATGAATCACCACATATATAGAAGATCCTATAACCTTTTACTTTCTACAAATGAAATACGCAAAACCGGCCTGAAGTATACGAAGTTCACAAATACTAATAAAAAGATCAACACTAACGATTCACGAAGCTACATCGATGTAGATTTTTCCCAAGGGTGCTAAAAACTAGTAGCACTTTATTTATTTTCTATGAAAGCATGCAAAGTGTCTTGGCTTTCTTGATGTAGCTGCAATTGTATCACGATGCAAGGATATGCAAATAAACGAAAATTATACATTAAATGGATATTTAGTGCGGGAAAGATATATAGTACTCCAACTAATGAATATGAGATGAACCAGTGGATAACGACGCCCACTCCTTACAGACCATATCATAGAAACCTTCCCGTATGAACCAAGCCAACTCAAATGAGAACACCGATGTATTCCCAATATGCGCTAGTGATCCCGAGTCAACTAATAATGTTGCATGATCAGACCCCGTTCGAGTTAGAGCATGCACCGTTACCAATGGATATTTTTGTTCCCACTCGACACTCGCCAAGATTCTATCTTATTGCGACATGTAGTATTAAAAAATACGTCACTAAGATCTGCTAATCATTCTAGGTGTATCAATATGTAGTACTAATCAAGACGTAGTATTATATCTCGACATGAGAAATAGTAAATCTATGCAAGTGAAGATCCATCAAAGTGGATAGTATCTTTACTAGTGAGAAACTCATAGTCCTTGTAGTAATGGTTACTCATGTTCTTGCTGAATCAGACCAGTTCGCAGATCACTGCAATTCAAGATGATTTGCCCTTGTTAAAATCCAAACTGAACAAATACGTAAGGCTAAACCTGAAGTGGCACATTCAGACTCATAGGCCCCATTATCAAAGATTTATGTTGTGGCAATGTCTGTTGCAGACTTGATCTGCTTTCTCCTGCAGCGCCATATGGTTTCGACATATATCTCATTTCTCAACTTCTGAGTATTGTTAGTTGGTTACAACTCTTAATTTCCAAAGAAAAAACTGTAATTCTTTAGTTCATTAATTCGAGTATGAAATATATAGTTTTTAGCAGTTTCACGTGTGATGCAACAAGGAAACTAGACATGAATAAATCATCACATATATAAAAGATCCTATAACCTTTTACTTTCTACAGATGAAATACGCGAAACGTCCCTGGAGTTTACGAAGTTCATAAATACCAATAAGCCGATCAACACTAACGATTCAGAAGCTACTTCGATGTAGCCTTTTCCCAAGGGTGCTAAAAACTAGTAGCACTTTATTTATTTTCTATGAAAGAATAAAAAGTGTCTTGTCTTTCCTGATGTAGCTGCAATTGTATAACGATTCAAGGCTCTACAAATAAACAAAAATTAAACATTAAATGCCTACTTAATGCAGGAAAGGTATATAGTACTCCAATGAATGAATATGATATGAACCATTGGAAACCGACGCCCACTCCTTATAGACCATCTCATAGAAACCTCCCCGTCTGAACCAAGCTAACTCAAATTAGAACACTGATGTATTCCCAATATGCGCTGGTGATACCGAATCAACTAATAATGGTGCATGATCAGACCCCGTTCGAGTTAGAGCATGCACCGTTACCAAAGGATATTTTTGTTCCCACTCGACACTCGCCAATATTATATCTCATTGTGACATGTAGTATTAGTCAAGACATCGCCAAGCTCTGCTACTCGTTCCTGGTGTATCAAGATGTAGTACTAATCAAGACGTAGTATTCTATCTCGACATGAGAAATACTAAATCTATGCAAGTGAAGATCCATGAAAGTGGATATCATCTTTACTATCGAGAAACTCATAGTCCTTGTAGTAATGGTTGCTCGTGTTCTTGATGAACCAGACCAGTTCGCAGGTCATTGCAATTCAAGATGATTGTCCCTTGTGAAAATCCAAACTGAACAAATACGTAAGACCAAACCTGAAGTGGCACATTCAGACTCATCGGCCCCATTATCAAAGATTTCTGTTGTGGCAATGTACGTTGCATACTTGATCTGTTTTCTGCTGCAACGACATATGGTTTTGTCATATATATCTCATTTCTCAACTTATGAGTATTGTTAGTTGGTTACAATTCTTAATTTCCGAAAAAAAAACTGTAATTCTTTAGTTCATTAATTCGAGTATGAAATATATAGTTTTAAGTAGTTTCATATGTGATGCAACAAGGAAACTAGACATGCATGAATCATCACATATATAAAAGATCCTATAACGTTTTACTTTCTACAAATGAAATACGCGAAACGGCCCTGGAGTTTATGAGGTTCATAAATAACAATAAGCCGATCAACACTAACGATTCATGAAGCTACATCGATGTAGCTTTTTCCCAAGGGTGTTAAAAACTAGTAACACTTTATTTACTTTCTACGAAAGCATACAAAGTGTCTTGACTTTCCTGATGTAGCTGCAATTGTATCACGTTCGAAGGTTCTGCAAATAAACGAAAATTAAACATTAAATGCCTACTTAATGCAGGAAATATATATAGTACTCCAATGAATGAATATGAGATGAACAAGTGGAAACCAACGCCCACTCCTTACAGACCATCTCATACAAACCTTCCCGTCTGAACCGAGCCAACTCAAATGAGAAACCGATGTATTCCCACTATGCGCTGGTGATCCCGAGTCAACTAATAATGGTGCATGACGAGACCCCATTCGAGTTAGAGCATGCACCGTTACCAATGGATATTTTTGTTCCCACTCGACACTCGCCAAGATTCTATCTCATTGCGACATGTAGTGTTAATCAAGATGTCACCAAGCTCTGCTACTCGTCCCTGGTGTATAAAGATGTAGTACTAATCAAGACGTAGTATTATATCTCGACTTGAAAAATAGTAAATCTATGCAAGTGAAGATCAATGAAAGTGGGTAGTATCTTTACTATTGAGAAACTCTTAGTCCTTGTAGTAACGGTTGCTCATGTTCTAGCTGAACCAGACCAGTTCACAGGTCATTGCAATTCAAAATTATTGGCCCTTGTTAAAATCCAAACTGAACAAATACGTAAGGCCAAACCTGAAGTGGCACATTCAGACTCATCGGCTCCATTATCAAAGATTTCTGTTGTGGCAATGTACGTTGCAGACTTGATCTGTTTTTCTGCTGCGGCGCCATATGGTTTCGTCACATATCTCATTTATCAACTTCTGAGTATTGTTAGTTTGTTACAACTCTTAATTTATGAAGAGAAAAACTTTAATTCTTTAGTTTATTAATTCGAGCATGAAATATATAGGTTTAAATAGTTTCACGTGTGATGCAACACGGAAACTAGACATGCATGAATGATCACATATATAGAAGATCGTATAACCTTTTTCTTTCTACAAATGAAATACGCGAAACAGCCCTGAAGTATACGAAGTTCATAAATACCAATAAGCCGATCAACACTAACGATTCATGAAGCTACATCGATGTAGCTTTTTCCCAAGGGTGCTAAAAACTAGTAGCACTTTATTTATTTTCTATGAAAGCATGCAAAGTGTCTTGGTTTCTTGATGTAGCTGCAATTGTATCACGATGCAAGGATATGCAAATAAACGAAAATTATACATTAAATGGATATTTAATGCAGGAAAGATATATAGTACTCCAACTAATGAATATGAGATGAACCAGTGGATAACGACGCCCACTCCTTACAGACCATATCATAGAAACCTTCCCGTATGAACCAAGCCAACTCAAATGAGAACCCCGATGTATTCCCAATATGCGCTAGTGATCCCGAGTCAACTAATAATGTTGCATGATCAGACCCCGTTCGAGTTAGAGCATGCACCGTTACCAATGGATATTTTTGTTCCCACTCGACACTCGCCAAGATTCTATCTTATTGCGACATGTAGTATTAATAAATACGTCACTAAGATCTGCTAATCATTCTGGGTGTATCAATATGTAGTACTAATCAAGACGTAGTATTATATCTCGACATGAGAAATAGTAAATCTATGCAAGTGAAGATCCATGAAAGTGGATAGTATCTTTACTATTGAGAAACTCATAGTCCTTGTAGTAATGGTTGCTCATGTTCTTGCTGAACCAGACCAGTTCGCAGGTCATTGCAATTCAAGATGATTGGCCCTTGTTAAAATCCAAACTGAACAAATACGTAAGGCCAAACCTGAAGTGGCACATTCAGACTCATCGGCCCCATTATCAAAGATTTATGTTGTGACAATGTCTGTTGCAGACTTGATCTGTTTTCTGCTGCAGCGCCATATGGTTTCGTCATATATCTCATTTCTTAACTTCTGAGTATTGTTAGTTGGTTACAACTCTTAATTTCCAAAGAAAAAACTGTAATTCTTTAGTTCATTAATTCGAGTATGAAATATATAGTTTTAAGTAGTTTCACGTGTGATGCAACAAGGAAACTAGACATGCATGAATCATCATATATATAAATAATCCTATAACCTTTTACTTTCTACAAATGAAATACGCGAAACGGCCCTGGAGTTTTCGAAGTTCATAAATAACAATAAGCCGACCAACACTAACGATTCATGAAGCTACATCGATGTAGATTTTTCTTAAGGGTGCTAAAAATTAGTAGCACTTTATTTATTTTCTATGAAAGCATATAAAGTGTCTTGGCTTTCCTGATGTAGCTGCAATTGTATCACGATCCAATGCTCGACAAATAAACAAAATTAAATATTAGATGTCTACTTAATGGAAGGAAGATATATAGTAACCCAATGAATGAATATCTACGGTTTAGAGAATTGCTATATATGACCTATGCACCAGATGGAAGGAGTAGCTATCACATCGCTCGAATTTCTGGTTACCCGACGTTATGGAGCAGCTTCAGGAGTTGGTGCAGGCTTCATTGGCGGCACATGACCTCCTCCCAAATACATACCAAGTATTAAAATTCTCTGGTACGTGTCATACGTGAACATGAGCAAATTAACTAGCGCATACACAATCCGAAAGAAAAAACTAATGCATACACAATGTGTTGTATCGGCTGTTACAACATACCATAGCAATGAGGGCTTACTCGCTCGACCTGACAGATACTCAGAAGATCAACCAACAAGTGCGGATACACCAACTCGGCTGACATGAGCTTCTCTAGCTCGCGTTCTGCTATTTAGCAAAGGCAGATGGGCGTTTCCTTGGAGGAGTGACCTTTAGCTGTCACAACACTTGCCGGTGCGCACCAGCGCCGGTGCGGTGCTGTTGGTTACGAAGTCCTTGCATGGCATCAACTTCATTAATGGTGTTAGGCACTCTTTTGGATGTGGCTTGGAAGGTGGTGGTGGCGGCGTTGGGTGAGAGAATATTGGTGGACAGAAGCAGGACGGTAGCAGCGACAAAAGGCCTGGGATATTCCACGCTGATGATTTTTTTGGGCTGGTGATGGAGGAAGCCGGGGGCTCGGCCCTCGTCGCCACCGAAGCCTGCGCCATGGCCGCAATCAGGGCGATGGCGAGTAACATGGCGAGGTGGAACTTGGCTGGCGCCATCAAGCTCTGTGTTGCCGCTATGGTGTAAACAAGTCAGGTTGGTGATCCAATCATATAGGAGGTATGCCATCTGTCGAGATATGGGGATAAAGGTGTATTGAGATGAGATTGGTTTGTTATCTGGTACAAGATAGGAGGAGGCTGGGACGCGCAGCAACCCCATTTCTTGTGTTCTTCCTGTCGTACAACCACCTCACAGAAATCTCTGTCATCCAATAATAATGTCCAGCCAAATTCGGGTAGACTCCTCGCCCTGTTTTTTCACTAGCTCTGTTTTTATTTTCTCTCTGGCGTGCTTCAGGTCTATTAGCTCCTACTACTCGATGTTTCAAAAAAAAGCTCCTACTACTCAAACATATACGTGACCCAAAATTCCCGAAAACAAGCCACACTCATCTCGTTGTACGTACATACTAATCTTGGGAGCCATAGTTTTGAGACCAATTCTCATTGTTTTCTTAACCATTTACGGTTGACAAGTAGGTGGCATCATCATAACTACACCAAATGAAGGTAAACACACATGAGATGAAAATTTCATCATCCACGCTACAATGCTCGAAGTTGACAAAAAATATACCTCTAGGGCATTTCATCAAACATGTTGGGCACATTCGCCACAGATGGCGATTGCGGCGACGGTAGGATGGGTGGATGCGCGTGGAAGGGCTGCGCGGGGGGAACATCTAGCGCGAGGGGATGGCCTTGGTCTTTTTTCTCGACGTGGCGATGGCGGCCAAGGCGGTGGCGGCAGGGCGCTTCGGCACACCAGCACGCGCAGGTTTGGCCGCCGGCGCTGACACGAAGGACGGGAAGGGGCGGCCGTCCTGTGTGTTCGTCCAAGGCATGATGGACATCCCGCGCGCGATTCTGCTTCTCAGATTTGGTGCGGCGGCAACGATGCTAGGGTTTGGGGTCAGCGCGTAAGGTTCGCCGATAGCGTAGGGGGGTGGCATACCTCATTGCTGGCGCTGCGCGAGGAGGGGAGGGGGAGGGCACGCGTGGAGGTTTCTGATCGGCAGTTGGTCCTTCACGCGCAAATTCGCGTTGTCCAGCGCGCGGGAGTGGATGACAAAAATTCGCCGCACCGGTTTGAGCTTGTGCCCGCGCTGACCGAAATTTACCGCCCACACAAGTTTACAGCGCCTGCTGGAACTACGTTTTCTGTCCCCCACTTGGGGTGAGCGTTCACTGCGATAGCTAGTTTAATTGACAAACAAATCACATAATTTAACACCAAAAACCAGCAAATATAGCACAAGCACCATAACTGTCATAGTTCGCAGTTTCTAGAGTATGAACTATAGAAAACAAAATCTATGCACACAACTGAATAATAGGGCACTGATCCTGACGAGATTTGTTTTCGAACTGACCACTCTCCCACAGAAGAATCAACATAATGGAATTACACAAGACGTGTTGCCAATGTTCATCCTCATGTCTAATCGGCAAGTTTTGCGGGACCAATTTGTGTTGCCAATATTTTATCTAGGACACATATGATTCAACAAAAAGAAAACCCCCAAAGCATCTGAATATTTCTATGTTGAAGTCAAGCAATAGCAACACATCTCGGGACAGGCGATTTTTTTTTTGAAACGGAGGCTAAATATTTTCCTCAATCTATTAGTTAAGGAGTTCTCAGAAAAAAAAAACATAAAGGACAATCGACTACTCTACCGGCAAAAAATATCCTCATATTTTGGCACTCGCGGTGACCCAAATCCTAGCCTCTTTCTTAATCTTGTCAAGAAGCACAAAATGTGGTGAATCCTTGTTGTTGAAAACCCTAGTGTTCCTTTCATTCCAAATTTTGAATAAGATCTGAAGGGTAAGAGAAGCGTCAGCCTTCCGGTTTAGGGACGAAGGGTCAGTCATACGAAGCCACCAATTCTTGAGGGAGAGGGGATATAAAGGCGCGGATCCACGTTGTATAACCCAATCAACTCTTTGACGAGGTTCCAAATTCTCACGGTGAAGCGACAATGGACAAATAGATGATACGACGTTTCCTAGCATCTCTTGCAAAGCGGGCAAGAATTTTCCACCCTTATTTCTCAAGCATTCCATCGTTCAAAGCCTATTTTTGAATTGATAGCCATGCAAAAAAAACTTTACTTTGGGTAGAACCCAATTTTCCACACCATTTTCCTCGTGTCGTTGGAGATGGCTCCCAAGAACTGTACCTTATAGGCCGAGGCCGCCGAGTACTCCCCATTAACCGATAGCTTCAACAGATGTCATCATCAACCTCTACATTAAGCACCACGCTTCAAAGTCTCATCCGCATATCAATGAATTGCTCCAAATGCACAAAGGGAAAAAAAATCGTCGTCAACCTTGATAGAGCAATCCAACCATCGTTATGCAAGGCATCGACACATTCTACCTTTTCTGTTTACAGGGTAACTAAATGAGTGGTGCAATATCCTTCGGCCGCGATAGCGGTGGTGACATAGAAGAAATCCATGTCCGCCGTCGTACAAGGTTTGCCCAATGCCTTTCCAAATCTAAGAAGGATCCTTCCACTAAATCCAATGCCATTTCAAGCGAAGAGCCCAAGAAAACTCGTCGATACAAAGAGCATTGAGGCATCTAAACTGTTTGGACAGTATGGTACCTTATGTGTTAAGATTAATAATGTGAGAGGCAAGGATTTTGCTAGCCACCGAGGGGTGAGGCATGGGGACCCCCTCTCACCCTTCCTTTTTATTCTGGATGCTGAGAATCAAAATGATTGTACATGCAAAACATGCAGGTTTGAAAGTTGGTTCGGTGCCACATTTGGTGAATAATGGTGTGGCCATACTACAGTATACTGATGATACTATCTTACTGATTCATGATGTGATGGAGCAGGCAAATTTTTTGAAGCAATGCCAGATTTGAAAATCAATTTTGAGTGAAGTGATGATGGTACTTAAAGATGATATCAAGTGCTTGCTGTATGCTGAGATGTTTGGGTGTCAATTGGAGGAGTGGCCCATTAAATATCTTGGAGTCCCCGCGAGTGGCTCTAGATTACATGTTGATGAACTAACTGGGTGTCTGATAAACTAAAAAAGAAACTAAATGGCTAGGTGGGTAATAACTCTTCTTTAGGTGGCAGACTGACTCTTATTCAGTCGTCCCTGGGGGAGGGGGGCTGCTATACCTGCTGCCCTTGTGAAGTTTGGAGAGTATGACCAAAATAATTGGGAGGTTAATCTGGCAAGGGACTGGAGATAAGAGAAAGTATTATATGGTTAAGTGACGGTTAATTTGTAGGCCAAGAAAAAAGGAGGGGGGGTTGGGGATTAAAAACTTGAAGATACATAATATTTGTCTGCTTTGCAAGTGATGGTGGAGGTTGGAAAAGGAGGATGGATTGTGGCAGCATTTGGTAAGAAGTAAATACAAAATAGATGAAAGGTGTTTGGTTCAATTAACCTAGGAAAAATGATTTCCTTGTGTAAAGTTTGGAAATTTTACCTGATGGGCAGGAAGATGTGTGTGCAAAGTGGTAATGAGACTAGTTTTTGGTATGATGCATGGTTAGGCGACTCCCCACTTTGTGAGGTTTTCCCTGGCTTGTTTGATATAAGTAATCATCAAGATTTTTCTGTGAAAGAAATGCATGCTTCTGGATGGGCCTTTTCACTTAGAAGATGGCTTACTCCAGAATTGCAAAATCAGAGCAGTAATCTTAGGAGTGCTCTTAGCACTGTTGCACCGAGAGCTGGAAGAGATAATCCAAACTACAAGTTTACTAAGAATGGGATATTCTCTGTCAAATCTTTATATAATAGGTTATCTTCATTTGGTCCTGATAGATCTTTTAGACATCTTTGGAAGGCTAAAATCCCTCTCAAGATCAAAATTTGGCTATGGCTAATTGGGCATAATGCAATCTATTATATACTAAAATCAATATACGGATGTCTAATAGAGACACCACGTTAAGCCACATCATCAAGATTATTTTAATTGTTGGATGTAAAGTGAACGACTAGGATTTAATGAAGATTAGTAATTATGTAACTGTTCGGTTTTTTCCTGACACGTCAAATTTTGTAGATGAGTTTTACACGTATAAATATTTGCTCGGTGGACATTGTTGCCTTATGTGGGATAGTGGTGGGCGTCCCCCGGGCGATCGAAATTTTCCATCCCCCGGGTCCCCATGCTGCCACATGTAGCTTTTTTGGCTAAATTCCCTATTTGCTCTGGATAGCAAAAATAATACCCCGTTTTAGCTCCTATGTAGCAAAAACGATTCGTGAAAAATTAAAAGAAAATGTCAGACCTCGCCGGAGACTTCACCGAAGAGCTCGTCGGAGTTACTATAGCAAAAAATCGTGCTACTGTAGCAAAAATCAACTTCCTCCGAGATATCGCCGGAGAACTCGTCGGACAATCTCATAGCAAATAATTTGTACTACTATAGCAAAAACATAAACTTATTATAGCAAAAAAATGTTCTATTGTAGCAAAAACCCGACCTCGCCGGAGATATCACCGGAGTTCTTGTAGCAAAAAAAATTATACAAAAAAGCAACAAAAAAAAGAGTATGTAGCACAATTTCACTATGATAGTAAAATGTCGCCGCCGCCGCTACAAAAGGCTGACACCGGTGCTCCAGACCAACCTCTCCACTGCTACCATGGGAGGAGTGTGGCGAGCTCGGATATGGCGTCGCAGACCTTCTTCGCGATGGGCTTGGGGGGATTGGACTGGAGCGCGTTGAGGAGGTGGACCTTGAGCGCGTTCTGATCGGTGGGGGAGAGGAGAGGCCAGAGCGGCACCGGCACGGCGGTTGACGAGTCGGATGAGGGCGTCGGGGAGAGGAGCTTGCGGAGGAGGACCGCGGCCATGGAGCGGAGCTCCGCGGGGGGTGGCCGACGCGGCGAGCGAGGAGGCAAGGCGAGGGGCTACCGGTGGGAGCCGCGGAGGCGGTGGAAGGCGGCCTCGGCAGCGACGCGGTCGGCGTTTGAGCCCAACAAGAGCGTGGAGAGCAGCGCGTCGAACGCCGTGGGGTCGCCCCCAGCAGCGCGGAGAGGCAAGGACGAGAGGATAAGGTAGATGGTGGGCCCCATGGGCGCGTGCGGGGGATGGAGTCGCGTGATCCCCGGACTGATCGGCAGCGTTTTCCTATGTGTATTGCGTCGCCCATGTGTCAGCTGATGCGCTGGTATATGAGCTAAGGACGTCTCCAATGGTTATTTTCCAACCAACCTATAAGGTGGGCTCCACCAGATGTGTTATAGCATATTGAAATTGTCACAATGCTTAAGGACTAGTTGGAGGCCACCTTGCAGTTCTCTATTCTTTGTTCCACGGAAGTGGGAGCAATGGTTGCATGCAAACAGTGTGAATCTTGTCAGGAAATAGTGACTAAGGGCGTCTCCAATGTAGAAATAAGAGGAGGCCTTAAAAAGAAAAAGTGGTTTTAAGATCTTCCCTTATACATTGTGGCACTAGACCTTAAGATCAAAATGTTAAGACCCACTCATACCACTATGACATAGCCATAAGGAATTTAATAAAGCAAAATAATATTTCTCTCACCTACTTTACACTGTTTGCCTTTAGCAATTGGTCAAAAAATCTGCTACGTGGGCTCCACCTTAAGGTCTAGCTGGACCTTAAACATTATGCGGTTTTTAGTGTGCTGTAACATATGTTGTGGGACCCAGCTTATGGTCTGAATTGAACTTAAATATTGGAGATGCCCTAATATTGTTAAAAATTTCTTGTGGCCGGGTAGTACTGGTATGGCCTGTCTTTAAGCTTTTGAAGCTAAGGTCGGTACCCACAATGTTTATGGCCAGATCTTAAGACTACTTTATTCCTTAAGGCCTGGGCTTATTCTCACATTGGAGACGCCCTAAGGCCCACAATTTTTTTCTAGCTAGACACGGATGAGAATATGCATGCCTGTGGTGGACTCCGAACAGATTTGAATGGACTTTGGCTAGTCCTGTCTCCGTACGATACATATGATATACGTCTAATACGACTCCAGCACAGAAAAGTTAGCATTGTACTAGGAATTTTTAGAGAATATTAGTATAGAGCTTTGTTTCTATTTTCTTGAGCACGCCGACCAACCTTTTTTTAAAGGAATCCGTATTTCATAATATAATGTTGGAAGTTAGAATACACGTAGTCCAAACTAGAGAACTCTAGAAAGGACACAAGACCCGGGAGACCATAACGGTTTGTAGTAGTTTCCCGTTGTTTTGATTTTTGTTTCCCTTTGCCCCTTGGGGCTTTCCATGTACATAAACACTATCACAAAAAAGAAAATTTACATAAACACTCTCTCATAATCTAATCGGATGGCAGATCGACTGCCTTTAACTTAAAAAAAAAACTCTAGAAAGGACAACCATCATGGCACACAAGCAAAAAAAACACCCCACATAAAAGAATTTTACAAATAGGTCCTTGAGAGGGTCGATGGCAGAACTAAATCTTTGCTTGCCGTCGTCCACCAGCAACACTGTCGCCAGAAGAGTAGGAGACAAACACCACATGCTAAAAAGCCATCGGAGCACCATCACATCATTGCTTTGTGAGCGAAAGAAAACTCCGATGCAAATGGTTGAGCACATATCGCGTCGCGTTGACCGGAATTCAACCCCATGCACATTGGGCCCCAAATCCGTTATCTCTGTCCGACCAAATCAACAAAGAACACTAGATCTGCCTTGCTGCATCCCTCGAGACCGATGCCAGAAAAGCAAGCAATTTCTGAAAGCCGCCGCCACCATATAGGGCAGCAACGAACGCCACAAACCTATCTGAGACACTTTCTATCGCTCCCCAACGCTTCCCGGAGAACCCCTTTTGAGGCTTCTCATAGTGGTGAGTACCATAAGTTAGTAACATACACACAACACGAGGCTATGTTACTACCTTTATAGTGTGTAGTAAAAAATATGTGGTGTCATATTTATTAGTTTATAGACTCATATTGCTTTGAAATGTGTGATATTACAGTAACATAGGTAGTTACCACACCACTCTCTTTCTTCATTTATTACTTGCCACGTCAGATTTTTTGCCTATGTGGCATGCATGTTACTAGCTTAGTTACTCCCACTATGAGCAGCCTGATGGGTCAGAGCGAGGAATATAATATTCTACACAACAACGCCGCCTCCATCAAGACGACACTGCCCAGAAAAAATAAACCTAGCCTAACTACCAGCCAAGCAAGAAGCACTAGGATCCCCCGCTCCTACTGCCGCCACCGGAGCAGCAAACGGAGGAGAGAGGGGTCCACGGGCCAGCCGGTTGGAGCACAACAACGACTTGGACACCTCCCTTTCTCCTTGCGTGAGAGCATGGGAAGGGGAACATAACAATTACGTGGTCCAATTTGCACGCCGCCCAACCTGAGATTGCTAATCGCGCCCCTAAATATTCAAAGCGGTAAGTGATGCTTCTTTGGAGGATGGAGAGCAATCAACACTACTTCCATCATTGGGACTTCTTGGGAGGTGATGCTTCTTCTATACAAACTACGAATGATTTATAGATTCCATGTTTTTCATTTCATGCCTACTACAGAGGAGAGATGTGATAGTATGTATTAAGATAATTGTCTTGGACAAATTCTCCAATATTTTGCTTCATGTTTTATAAGTTATCATAAATCCTATGTAGAGTCTAAGTTCTGATTGTAAGTGCATTTTATGTTTCTTTTTACTTAAGTGATGGTTACATGTCACAATAATGGAAGTCATAGGTGATGTACAGTGTAGTTCGCACTTTGTCACATTCCAAGTAAGTTTCTGCCTCGATGCGTTTATGAGTTTGGACTACATATTGTGGATTTTATTTCCAATAATTTGGAGAACTAGATTATTTTTCTTTAAGCAAAAACAAGCAGATTCAACTAAGAAAATTTGGCCCATAAGTCACATGGCACAAACTTCACATTGGCAAATGAAACATATGGTAATACCTTAGCTCCACATTTAAGCTAAAGTAAATTCACATGATTAAGGTCGCGGTAATTAATGCTTCGAAAAACTGTTCTTAGAAACCAGGAGAAGTAAAAAAAACATAGAATTGTAGTACCATAATGTGTAAAGAAGTATTAGATTAGCCATTATCATTGTGTAATAACTGGAATTCTAATTATTATGAAATACTTTTAAGTATATTTATGTGTAATAGTATCCGAGAAGTCATCTCTACCAAGTCACATATTAATGAACAATTAAGTGGAAAATCGGTGAAATCAATACATGAATATTAACGGATATATCTCACAAACACTGATAGTTTAGCTACAAAAACAAATCAAGTACACATAATTTACTTGGTAAGATTCATAAGCATGTTAAAGATTGGAAATTTTCATAATGACATAAAAATAATTATGAAAAAGTTATGATGTATAACATATTAACATATAAGAGTAATCATTTAAAAAAACAAAAAAAAATCTTAGATGTTGCCCTTGCAAGCCCTCGCATTTGCGAGGGCCACCCCGCTAGTTGCAACAAAAGACAATATGTTAAAAAGAAAGTGGACACGGAGTTCTGTTTGGAGTTCAGTCTGCACTGCCATTGGGGCAAATGCCAGCCTATTGGTTTTACTCACTATTTTTGGTGGATTGCAAAGTATTTTCCTAACTGTACAAACTTACATGTGGTTGGGGTTGCTGCTTTATGCTTGGAAATCTGGAAACTTCGTAATCGTGCTTGCTTCGAGGGCAAATTAATATCGTCTCCTGTTGAGATGGTTTGCTATATGAATGTGTTTCTTCGTTTTTGAGCAGGTATGTAGACTGAGTCAGACAAGCTGGTGCTTACTGAAGGAGCTGATCATATGCAGGAAGTGGCTATCAGGGCGTATGCAGAGTCCTCATCAAGGTCTTCAAGCAGGACCACGGTGAACCAAGTCATTGACGAGGATAAATAGGTTTCCATCTAAGCAGTCTCAAGAAAAACAGTTTGCATCGCAGGTTTTGAGTTTCAAGAAAAGTGAAGAAAAAAAAAGACCGGTTACCTTCGCTTTGTTGGGCTGTGATAGCCTCTAGGGTGTATTGCGTTGGAAAGACTTCCTGGTTCGTTTTCGTGGGTGTTTCCCCCGTGTAGTAGGTCGCTAAAAACTTTAACCTTGCGTGCCTCAATGTTTCTCTTTGTTTTTATATTTTGTTTCACTGTTTTAGTTACTGCAAATAAGACCGTTGTTGTTCTGTTATTTCGGTAATGGAACCCGACTCCTCCGTGGAGCCGTATGGGAAAAAAATCTAACCTGTTTGGAACTACACACCGTTTCCAATTAACCTTGCATTGGACACTCATGACCTTCTCGGATCCCCCGCCCAAAGGAAGCCACACGTAATTTTTTGAGATAAATACACCACGGGTCCCAATAGTTGTACACGACGTGCAAACTGGTCCCAGTTCTTATAAACGGGGGCCATGTGGTCCTAAAAGTTGATACTAGGTGCAAATTAGTCCCAAAATGGCTCTGGTGCTGACATGTGACAAAATACTTTTGCGAAAACGTCCCTATCAATTTTTCGTATAGCACATATAACCTTATAGGTGCTGACAGACGTGGGTCCCACATGTCAGTACGGACAGAAGGGTGAGCTCTCATAGTTTAGCAAATTAGATTCATGAGCCCCGGTGGTTTAGGCACTCTCGTGCGCAGCCGCAGCGCTCGAGTTCGAGTCTCGGCCCGTCGTTTAATTTTAGTTATTTCGGCCTCACTGACAGATGGGGTCTACGGATGCAGACAATAGTTCGTCTAGTCTGTTTGATAATAAAAATTGAGTATATTTGTTTGACATGAATGACTATGAGCTGCGGTGGCATTGTCGCTCTTTCGGGAGAAAGATGCAGCGTTTCGAAATCCAGCTCGCGACAAGCAATAATTTTCGCTTTTTGGTCCGTACTGACATGCGGGACCCACGTCTGTCAGCACGTGTAAGGTTATATGTGCCATACGGAAATTTTAATTATTTCGGCCTCACTGACAGATGGGGTCTACGGATGCAGACAATACTTCGTCTAGTCTGTTTGATAATAAAAATTGAGTATATTTGTTTGACATGAATGACTATGAGCTGCGGTGGCATAATCGCTCTTTTGGGAGAAAGAGGTAGCGGTTCGAAATCCAGCGCACGGCCAGCAATAATTTTCGTATTTTTCGTCCGTACTGACATGCGGGACCCACTTCTGTCAGCACCTGTAAGGTTATATGGGCCATACGGAAATTTTAATTATTTCGGCCTCACTGACAGATGGGGTCTACAGATGCATACAATAGTTCGTCTAGTCTGTTTGATAATAAAAATTGAGTATATTTGTTTGACATGAATGACTATGAGTTGCGGTGGCATTGTCGCTCTTTCGGGAGAAAGAGGTAGCGGTTCGAAATCCAGCGTGCGGCCAGCAATAATTTTCGCATTTTCGTCCGTACGGACATGCGGGACCCACTTCTATCACCACCTGTAAAGTTATATGTGCCATACGGAAATTTTAATTATTTCGGCCTCACTGACAGATGGGGTCTACGGATGCAGACAATAGTTCGTCTAGTCTGTTTGATAATAAAAATTGAGTATATTTGTTTGACATGAATGACTATGAGCTACGGTGGCATAGTCGCTCTTTCGGGAGAAAGAGGTAGCGGTTCGAAATCCAGCGCGCGGCCAGCGGGACATGCATGACCCACGTCTGTCAGCAACCTGTAAGGTTATATGTGCCATACGAAAATTGATAGGGGTATTTTTGCAAAAGTATTGTGCCACATGTCAGCACCAGAGCAATTTTAGGACCGATTTGCACCAATTAGCAACTTTTAGGACCACCTGCCCCCCATTTATAAGAACTCGGACCAGTTTGCACGTCGTGGACAACTATTGGGACCCGTGGTGTATTTATCTCTAATTTTTTCCATGCTATTACAAACTTCGGGAGGCACAGTAAGTGGCGTCAAGTGGTAGATGACTTTGGAGGCGAGGAAGGATCTAACCGACGGTGTTGAGGTACATTCCATTCCAAGTTGGAATTTTATCGTCCATGGTTGGAAGTCGGCTTTCCGATGGCGACGAATCGAGAGGGGGCAGCCCAACATATTTACTACTACCGTTTTTGTTAGGACAATGCTGGGCGTCCCCCGGGGGATAGAAATTTTTTATCCCCTGGCTGACACGTGTCCACTTTTTGCCTAATCAAGTATTTGCTCTGTGTAGCAAAAAAAACACCCCGCTTTTGATCCTATGTAGCAAAAAACGTTTCACCACAAAAATGAACAGGAAAAGTCAGACCTCGCCGGAGTTACTGTAGCAAAAAAAAAAATTCTATTGTAGCAAAAAAATATCAAGTTCACCGGAGACATCGCCGAGGTTCGCCGGCGAGATCGCCGGATATTGTCATAGGAAAAAAATTCTACTAAAATAGCAAAAACTTATAATAATTGTAGCAAAAAAATGTTCTATGATAGCAAAAATTTGACCTCGCCGAAGATATTGCCGGAGTTCTCGTAGCAAAAAGTTTACACAAAAAAAACAAAAAAATTACACAAAGTAGCAACAAATTTCGGTCTTCGGGGAGCACCATTGCCGGCCTCGGGAGCACCGCCTCCAACCCATCCTCCGCCTCCCCTTCGTAGCAACAGACGAGGAGTTGCTGTGGCGCGCATCCTCCGCCTCCCCACCTACCGAGGCAACTTCCGCGGGCACCGTCGACGAGCACACCGGCCCCGGCGGGTGGCTCCTTGCACGTGGCGCCCGACAACAACTCCGGCGTCCCGCACGGCCAGAAATCCCCAATTCCGGCGATGCACTGGAGCTTGATGGAGCGGACGGGCTGCAGCACCTCGCCCCGGTGCGGGTCGTCGTCGGGTCCGCACCGAGAGACGGCGGGGGCGGAATCCGCGGTCGGCGGCGTGGCCACCGACGGAATCCACGATTGGCGGACCTCGGTCGGCGACGCGGCCACCCACGGAATCCACGGGAGCGGCGGCGGCGCGTCCTCCTCGGGGGGCGGCGGCGCGTCCTCCTTGGGGGACGGGAGAAGCAGCGGCGCGGGAGCAGGAGAACCCGACGGAGGCGAGGGCGGGATTGGCGACGCGGTGGCGGCCGTGGTCCTCGTGTGTAGCGGCGGCCATGAGGACGATAGGAGGGTGGGGCTGCGCGTGGGAGGGAGGGAGAAGAAGGTGGATAAGGTGTGGACTGTGGAGTGCGACCCGGAGGATGGACGCGTCGTATCCTCCGGGGGAACGCAAGCATTTTCCTTTTTGTTATCAGGAAATAGCAGCAGATTATCCAAACGAGGGAAAGACAAAAATCATAGCAGAGCTCTCGTTTAGGAACAGGGCCAGGAAAGATACGGGGGAATACCTGGTCTTTGTCATTCTATCTCCCGCGTGAACAGCAGACTTTGGTGACAAATCTCCTTGAGAATTCCTGTTGACCACTACTTGTGACGCGGGGAAATAGTCAGACGCGCTTGCCCAATGCCCATGTGCCTAACCTTTTTCCGCAGAAGCGGCCCCTCTGGCCTGTATAAAAGACAGCCGCCGCTCATGTAGAGCTCAACGCAGCGCGCCGACAGCAGCAGCTCCGTGAACCCACCTACTACGTCGGCAGTAGCACTTCGACCACACGACACTTTGCTCATGGAGATGTCGTCCGCCGAGGCCAAGTCCTACCCGGGCCTCCCGGTGACGCGAGACCCGCCGCAGACGGCGCAGCTGGGCCAGGCCCCGGGGCAGTGCGGATGGGGGCGCCGGGCGTTCCTGGCCATCGCGTGGCTCCTCCTCACCGCCCGCTTCGCGTGGGACGTGTACCACGCGCGCCACAGCCCGCCAGACCTCGCCTACGTCATCGTCACCTACCACCTCATCGCGCTGCTCTGCTGCTGCCTCCTCAAGCTGAACCTCCTGCGGCGCGACGACCCGGCGGCGGCGCCCGAGCGCCGGCGGGTCACGATCGCCGTGTGGGTGGTCTCGGTGGCGCTCGTCGTCGTTGTTGCGGCCCGTGTTGCCTTGATAATTCGGGATTCCTATTTTTAGCTTAATACCCGCGCGACGATAATTAAATTGTGGATCAATATTGTCCAACTTGCTTTGCAGCTTCTCGAAAAGAGAACGCCTGCTTCGCTACTGTGTATGGATGATGTTTCACCACGTGATATGTGTATGGATAATGTTTTATTTTTTTCACAACTGAGGTCTTGTTTGGCAAGCATAGATTAGCGTGTATTTTACTGTATTATCCACCGTGTCTTGGATGGAAACACTCTCATCGCCCAATCCCTCCCGATCCTCTTCCATCCTGATCCCCTCCAATCCCTCTCTTCAAGATAGTTGTTTGGCAAGCAGAGATTTAGACCTAAGCGGGAGATCAGGGAATCACCGTCGCCGGTGCGGAACGGATTGGCATCGGTGGCGTCTGGATGGGAGGGAGGCGGTGACGCGGCTAGGATGAGCGTCGGCGGCGGCAGGGATCTAGGAGCATCGACGGCGACGACGATGCGGCTGGGAGGAACTAGCTTTGCGCCGCGAGGCATCGTGAGCTGTCCAAAACGCGAGGGTGCACATGTGTCTCGCTTCCACTTCAACCCGACATGTTTCGGGGGCTGACATTGCCGGATACCGGCCTGCCAAACGGCCTGGTCGTGTTTTGTGGTGGTTTAAGATTGGGTCCGGATAATACCCAACTAACCACCACAAAACTCGTCAGCCAAACAAGGCCTGAATGAGCAAGGGTGTCCTGGTAAGACAGTGCATATCCTCGTCACACTCTATTGCGATAGGTACATTCAAGATGTGTTATAAATTCGTGGCACGCAATCGATTTACCGAGGACCAAGCAATCATAGCAATGATGACGACACCGAGATTTGTTAACGCAGGTCGGCGAACTCGGCTACATCTGCGGGGCATGACTACGGGCGCACCTCCCCATTGATACCGCTACACCGTCCGCCTTGGTCGCCGGCATAAGCCGCCGGATTCACTTACGCGCCTGCTGCTATCAGAGTCGTCATAGGTTACAAATATGGTGCCCCCTCATTATATGAGAGGCCAAGCCTACTAGTATCTGACTCGAACACTACCCGTATCTATCCACATCTATTACAACTCTAAGTCCAAACATAACCCAACACGTACACTATATTCGACATAAATACAACAAACTCCACCTTACGAATATACTCCACCACCTTGAATTCGTCAATGCATCAAACCTCTGTGTACTCCGGACTTGAGTTGTCTTCCATGAGCTCCACTGCTACTCCTAGACTCCACGTGACTCCACCTGCAACTGTAGTCCCTTCTTCCATTCAACACTATCACATACCGACCACTGGTCTACGTGAAAGCCACTTTCAACTTGAAGGAATTTCACCGTCGCTCTTTAGTCACTTTGAATCAAATTCACAGTTGCCTCATCTTTTTCTGGATAGTCTTCTACATGTCCCGCAGCTATAGCACTTCGCCTCCTTCTGCATCTTGTCAACCTGGACTTTGCCACGTGCGCTGAACATAACAGAATATACGGCCATGTACTCTCCAAGCTTCTGATATTATAGAATTTCCAACACTTTCTCAGATTCCCCATGGTCGACTCATGTCCATCGCTTGACGTCAATCCCGATAGACCCAGTCACCAACTCGAATCTGGTACTCGCCAACACTGCTTCAGAACCCATGCACACATGTCAAACCTCATGCCTGACCGCCCGTGCCCTGGTCCGTCGCTGTGTCCCGTGCTTACCGCACGCCTTGCCGCTATTACCGCGTCGAGCATCCGCAATCTTGGCCAAGATCTACTGGGTTGCTAACCCACACCACCTCAGGCCCCACTGCAGAGAACCATCAGTCATACTCGACCGATGCTGAGTTTCACGTATCTCTGGAACCCTGACGTCCAGTCCGACTAACGTGCTTCTCGTCTTCCTGCTGACTAGGCTTCGACTCTCCGCGCTTACGCCATAGCCCCTCCATCAGCTGAGTAGAATCGCTAGACTCCAACTCCACTTTCAACATGCCTCCATGGTAGATGATCAGTCCACCCTCGCGCCCGTTGAGTCCAAGCACTCCATCACACCGTCTTGAATCAACCTTGTGACGTCGCATGTCGAAGCACGCATATCCATGCGCCGCATGTTGCCACGCCACAGAATCCGGACACCATCAGCCGTCACGCTCCTATGTCGTCATCGCCGATCTTCACCGTATTCTGTCCCGTTAGACTGTCCATTTCAACCCAGCCGAACGCATCCGAATGCAACCATGCTCCACCTTGCGCCTAGTACACACGCCAAATTGCCATACACCATCCGGCGCCTTGCATATGCATGATCCTCCGCGACGCACTACAGCCTCCCAAACCAATCTCCGGCAAATTCTTATTCATCACACCATAAATTCGTTGGCTTTGGCCTCCATCATAGCTAACCTGACATCGCACAACACCTCCAAGTATCCTTCTTGTGCCAATAAACTTTTCACTTGCGAAAATAACCGGAACGCAACTCCTTCCGTGGTGCTCCCGGTACACGAGAGAAACACAAATCTGGTACTCGCTTGTGTGCACTTAGCAAAATCCAATCAGGAAATTTCTTTTCTCTATTCTCACGTGGTATTGCAGCGCACAGACTCGATTACTTGCATGTTACTTTTGTGATCAGTACATGCTTTCCGATGGATCAGTCAGCCCTATAATTTTTAATTGGCCAATTGACTTGCTAGGCCTCACGTGGTCCTTTTTTTCCTACTAGTAACAAATCTCCAGGCAGTAGCACTAGTGCACCTTACGGAACAATCCTGAACCACCTAGGGCTAATTTGGTTGCAAGGGTAGCAAAACCCAGGGTAGCAAACCCACCAGGGGATTATGACGCGCACGTGAGATTCCCAGGTTAGCGTGGGGGAGAACTGCCCCTACCGTGTGTTCATTTGGCTGCAGGGAAGGGAAATCTAAACCAAACTCTCCAGGCCGTGTGTTACAGAGACAATTTCTGATTTTATACAGGCCGCTGCTTCCTGTTGCTATTTGGATCGATCGTCCAGCCTCCAGTACATTGTACTGATTGTCCAGACCGCTGCAAATATTTACTCCAACGCGATACATGGTGGACAGATACGGATAGATACCGCAACATCCAAAACACTCAAAAATGACAGATAAATTAAAATAGAAAAAGAATACAGAAAAATTAAAATAAGACATCACTCCACATCAGACCATCAGATTTACACAAAATAACAATAAATTAGAAAAGGCAGGAATTATTACATGTTCATAAATACTAGCTTTGAAACTCCTTGCACACAAATGACTACCAGAAAGCATGGAGACGGCGGCATTCAGATCTCGACACTTGAAAAGAAGAATGAAAGGAGCGCATATAAATTATTGCGTGTTAATAAATACTAGCTTTTAAACTTCATATATTACTCCATTCGATAAAAGCAATTCAATTGCTGGATTCCAAGCTAGCACTGGTGAAGATACATGGTCATACCATCTTGATTTAGTGTATCCTTTGTTTTCTTTACCATTTTCCAACATAAGGATTCTTCTAGAGAAGACATAGCTGAAATGAGTAAGCAGGTGATCAGTAACCATAATAACCCTTCCTGTCACTACCAGGTAAGCAGCCAACAAGCATATATGAAGATGAACATGAATGCCGTTACAAAGATGAATGCATGATCCAAGTCCTAATATCACTTGTCTATGATAGCATACAATTTACAACGGACCAGCATGTTCCTGTAACCGAATTAAGCGGCCTCTACTGGCTACCGAGACAGAACCACACATAACCAAAAATTTATCGATTCATGCATGCCCTATAATCATAAAACTTTCAACAACCTAGATGATCTCTCCCTGCCCTGCATGGTACTGAGCCTGGAAGTTTATCATTCTGGTGATCATTCTGGTGTCAAATATTACTGTCTCCAGGAATATCATTTTGACAGTGGTGATCTGCTTCTACATGTATAGTCAGTTTTAACTTTTAAACAACATACCCAAAGTGTGAAGCCTAGAACACAAAGCAAAACTATATGGTCATGCATTTTGACAGTGGTGATCTGCTTCTACATGTTATTTCCAAAATCACCGAGCACATGACTACCAAAGCAGTCCTTAAGCACTAATATATAGTGATTATCCAATTTTACACATGACTACCCACCTTATTGACAGAATCCAGGCAAATCAGAATTGATAAAGTACATCTACAAATTATCATGTGACAAATGAAATGTAACTGTAAACTCCAACTAGTCCTCGAACGCTTTCAGGTTACGGTTGACGGATGTAAAGCCACCGTCGATGAGGAGGAAAACAAATAAGAGGGCCTCTTAATTCACAGCAGAAACAAGTTTAGGGTACTGGATGACTTACCGATGGAGGCGGCTTTCGCTGAATCTTGAGACGGCGAGAGGAGGGTTCAGATAAGTGCTCACTGAATGTGAATAAATAACCACAGCTGCGAGATGCTCCTTGAGATATACCTGTTACAAAACAGTGGTTAAGCATCAAATCAAGCAAAGATAAATAATGCATGGTGACTAAGAGAAAGCATGTATCTGTTGATAAGTGCATAGAACAAGAATTAATCGCATCTTTGCTGCGGCATGTGCAAAATTTGATTGTTTTGCAGTGTCATACACACAAATATAGTCATGACCAAGCTGTTGGTCTAGTCATGCACGAGTCATGACCAAGCTGATGGATCTGACAGAGAGACAGAAGTAAACCCTTCAGGCCTTGTTTGGCAGACACAAATATAGCCAAAAAAAAGACCCTTGTGTGAAAAGACTTAGAATTCAGTATTCGGAGACTAACAAAATAGTGCTCTCCATTGCATACTTTGCATTTAACAAATACCAGAAGCCTGAATAGACTAAAATTCAGTATTTAGAAAAATGCAGGCAAAAACTAACTACAGGTATGAGCAGCAATTTTTTTGAGGAAACCTAAGTACAGATTTTAGACTCTGGTGTCTTAAGAGAATTAACATTCATTATTCAGAGTATGACATGATAGAATGGACGATCGGATTTAGTGCTATAACTAACTTGAGCCCACTCTGAATTTCACTCACGGAGAATAGCTAGGCACGCTTCTACTTTTGCTTGATTTACAAGGCAGAATTTTTCTGGAACATCAAAACCTTGCAGGTGAGCTGTGAACTTATTAAACACAAAAAAATGTTTCCTCAGATAGGTTGATGCTCCATGGATAGTCCTGAAACTTCCCAATACTTGTTTCAAAAAAATTGTGGCGCACTGACAGTCCTGAAACTTGTGGCGCTAGTCACTGTGGTGCCTACATGGATAGAGTGGTTAATCCTGTCTTGACATATATTCTTCAGATAGGTTGATGCTCCAGATTTCTGAACATTTTCAGGAATCACAGGGGATGGGAGATGCATGTTCAGGTCCGTTCATGCAGGTTTGAACTACTGAAACAAACAAAAAAATGCAAGAATTCGTTCTATGACTGTAACAACAATGAATAAGAATGATTTCTGGTCACAGTGACAAACAATGTAAGAATTAGTTCTAGTGCGAGGCGGGCTAATGGAGATTTGCAGAATCATGAAAATCATTTGGGGACAAAGGTAAGGAGGCAAATGGATTTAGATCAACGTGTGACATGATACTTCCCAATACTCAAGAACAGCACCCATCCACATCTGCCCATCTCCGATTCCGGCACGCAACTCCCTCGTCGATGGGAAAGGTTTCCTCCACGACCACATCTCCAGCGCAGGGGAGCTGCAGCTGCTGCCGGCGGGGCAAGATGAAGAGGTGGTGACGCGCTGGGGCGGAGGGGGATCCGGCGGCGCTCAAATCGCGAGAGAGAGAGGAGATGGGAAGCAGGATAGGAAAGAATCACCAGTACCGTGAGCACACGCTAAGATTGTCGACGTTGCAGGTGCCTTCGCCGTTGAGCTTGTCGACGCGCTGTCGCCGTTGAGCTTGCCGACGTTGCAGGTGCCGTCGCCGTTGAGCTTGCCGACGTTGCACGTGCCGTCGCCGTTGACCTTGTCGACGCTGCGGTAGCCCTTGTCGCGGAGGAAGGCGTCGACCCTCCGCCTCACCTTTCCCTGGCAACGACCGCCGCTGCTGCGAGCAGAGAGAGCGAGCGAGGGATTTCCTCCCCGACCTCTGTACTGGGGGAACGCTCACCCGGGGATATGTCGCGGAAGGCCGAAATTCCCTCGACCCCCCCGGAGCGCCAAATGGGCCCGTATGTCTATCCGGGCCAGATTGGCCCGGGGACTTTTCGCCCGGGGAAAAGGCCGGGATCCCGGGCTTTTCCCTGCCTACCAAATGAGCCCCTAGGGCAGCTCCACAACATGCCTTCTGGCCCATACGCATTTACGCATTACGACTCTCCGTCGTTTTTGTTCCACGAACGCGGCCTCCCAGCTCCAGATCGATCTGGTTTCGATCCCTTGCTGCTGCACGCGTTACCTTCGCGGGCACGGTTCTGCGAGTTGGATCCTATTGCTCCGTGCACCTCCCGTGTTGCTGCCTTTTCATTGCTGCGAAATCAATCCGCTGCTGCTGATCGAACCATGTGACCTTGTGGCTCCCGATCTCCCGAATCCCCCAGCTTTCACGGTAGTTCCTTCGAAGAACTCGCCAAACATTACCATACATCAGCCCCTGGACTCGGATGCGAAGCTATTCAGAGTCCAATCTTCACGCAGCTTAACCTCTAGATCAACAATCTGTGGCCTCCAACCTCGCTCTGATACCACTTGTTATAAATTCGAGGCACGCAATCGATCTACCGAGGACCAAGCAATCATAACAATGACGATGACACCGAGATTTGTTAACGCAGTTCGGCGAACTCGCCTACATCTGCGGGACATGACTACGGGCGCACCTTCCCATTGTTACTGCTGCACCGGCCGCCTTGGTCGCCGGCACAAGCCGCCGGCTTCCCTTGCGCACCTGCTGCTATCAAGTCGTCATAGGTTATACGTGTGGTGCCCCCCTTATTATATGAGAGGCCAAGCCTACTAGTGTCCGACTCGAACACTACCCTTATCTATCCACACCCATTACAACTCTAAGTCCAAACGTAACCCAACACGTACACTATATTCGACACAAATACAACAAGATGCTCCATCCTATCCATTTTAAATGTCGTAAGCAGTGGTGCTAATTTGTGTTAGGGTAGTTGTTTCCCTCTGACACTTAGTTTGGATAGGAGGGAGTAATATATATTTTTAATTTTTGATTAATGAAGATTTTTTTAAATTTACATTTTTCTTCTTAGGAATCAAATAAGCCGTTGTTTCTTATTTTATTATTCCGGGACACACCAATATAACAGGGAACCTTCACCTTCCTACCGCATGCATAAACAAGCAAAACAAAAGAGATGACGCCACATTCTTCGTAGATTACCCAAGATCACCTACGGCTAACAAGCCTTAATCAGCTTTTAAAGAAAGCAAAAGATTAATCCTCCATACTGACGCCAGTTTAGCGCGTCGATTGTTCCATAAGTGAAAGCCCAACCTCCACTAACGTGCGCTCGAACATCCTAAAAAGGATATCATTTTTTGAAATACCCAGCAAAAGCTGGCTTTTCGATTAATTAGAAGGTAGAATATTTACATGATGCTTGAGCAGCAAGGAATAAAAATAAAGGAAGGAGAGAGAAAAGAACAAAAACAAGCTAGAAAACTAGCAAACAGCAGGGAGTGATCACGGAGGCTCCCAAAGCATCCTCCTCGGCTGTTTGGCTCCTGCAAAGGCCCACTCCTTCGCCTCATCACACACCAGCTAGAGAATGTGGTGTAGTGAGGCATGCTTGTTGTTGAAGACCCGACAATTCCGCTCTTTCCAGAGAACCCAACACACCAGGATGATGTGGGAGCTGGCACCCTGGTGCTGCACTTCCGTCGTTGCTGTGATCATCGTAGACCAAGCCTGAACGAGGGAAGAGGAGGTATGCCAATGAATCGGGCCAAGTGGAGATGCTTATCCAAAGAAAACGGGCAAAGGGGCAGTCTAAGAACAAGAGGCAGGCCGTCTCCAGTTGCCGAACGCAGAGAGGGCAGAAGTAGCAGTTCGGCCACTTCCTTTGCATCAGACGATCAGCGCACCACAACCTCTTTTGCAGGAGAAGCCATGCAAAAAACTGGCACTTAGGCGGAGCTCAGGGTTTCCAAGCCAGCTCTGGCATGCTGCTGAGCTGACGGCCGGCGAACTGAAGGAGGTACGCTGATTTTGTTGAGTAGACGCCGTCCGCGGAACCTGACCAAGAGATCGTATCTACGGACTGCGGGTTAAGGACGATGTTCTCGCGGGCAATCTCGCTCCAAAGAGATAGGAAGTCGCCGTTGATGCTCTCACGTGCAGCATGCCTAAGGTCAGCAACCCAACGATGGTTGCCGAGCGCAGCCGCTACAGACCGCATCTTACGGCGGGAAAACTTGAAGAGGACTGGGAACCGTAAGCGCAGCGGCGCCGAGCCAAGCCATGATGAGAACCAGAAGGAGGCCAGACGTCCATCACCTAGAGTGACCTTGGTGGAGGCCGCGAAGATCGCATGATCGTCGTCGTTGCATGGCACCTCCATGCACGTCCAAGGTCTGCCGGGGTGCCTCCATTTTAGCCACAACCACCGTAGACGAACGACACGGGCAAAGGATGTCAGGTTTAGAATCCCTAGGCCGCCGAAGGCCTTCGGCGAGCAAACCAGCTGCCAGTTTAGTTTACACTTTCCACCCGCGGCCTCGTTCTCTTCCACCCCCAAGTGAAACGGCGCCGAGCGCGGTCAAAAAGCTTGATGAACTGCTTGGGCACCTGGAGGGTAGTAAGGGTGAAGATAGACAACGCATCGAGGACCGAGGAGGTGAGAGCACGTCGGCCGCCGTGGTTGAGGAGGCGAGCTTGCCGTGAGCCCTGTGGATGATGTGTTGCAGCTGCACCATGCGAAGCCGCCCAAGGGCAAGAGGAAGGCCGAGGTAGGTTATGGGGAAGTCTACCCGCCGACAGTCAAAACCCGCAAGCAGTTCATCGAGGTTGAGTCCCTCACAACGGATAGGGGCGATGGAGCACTTAGTGTTGTCGATGCAAAGCCCTGTTGCCTGACCAAAACTGGTGATGATGCTCAGTAGGTCCAGCAGATTGGCGCGAAGCGGATTGACGAATAAAATCGCGTCATCGGCGTAAAGGCTGACACGCAAGGAGGCCTCCCTGAAGGGAAGCGGCGAGAGAATTTCTAAGTCAGACGCCAGCAGAAGAAGACGATGCAGGGGGTTGATGGCTAAATCGAAGAGCAGTGGGGAGAGTGGGTCTCCCTACCGCAACTCACGGTGGTGGGAAATTGGCTGCCCGGCCACCCCGTTGAGAAGCACCTTAATGGACGCCGTCGAGAATAGCAGGGACAGCCAGGCGCGCCACCGAGGTGGGAACCCCAACACTTGCAACAGCTTCAGTAGGTACTCCCAAAGAGACAAAATCAAATGCCCGGGCGAAGTCCAGCTTAAGAAGGATGCAAGGTTTCTTCTTCTGGTGCAATGAGTGAGCCAAGTTGCGGACATACAGAAAATTCTCGCGGATGCTGCAAGACTTTATGAAAGCGCTCTGTGCGTCGGAGACGAGGCCACCCATGAGAGGAGCCATACGTCGGGCCAAGACTTTAGAAACCAGTTTGGCGAAAGAATGTATAAGACTAATGGGGCAGTAGTCGCTGACGGAGACGGAAAGAGACTTTTTCGGGGGCAGACAAACTATAGTAGTGTTCAACACGGCGAGGCTAGCACCGGCCAGGCGGTACAACTGATCGAAAGTAGCGAGGAGATCCTCCTTGATCACCGGCCAACACTGCTTGTAGAACGCACCGGTGAATCCATCTGGCCCCGGTGCGCGCTCGGCAGGCAAGTCCTGGATGGCACCCAGTACCTCCTCAAAGGAGAAAGGTAGGTCTAGGCTCTGGAGGGGCATAGTAGGCAGGACAAGCTGAACCCAGCGGATGGCCGCGGTTTGGGCCACGACCGTGCCCAAGACCAAGGAGAAGTGGGAGTGCAACAACTCTTCCTTCTTCACGTGCGTATCGAAAGTGCCAGAAGGCTCTTGCAGGACATGAATGAATTTTTTTTACTTGCACGCCTTGATCGTGAGGTGAAAAAACCTAGTGTTCGCGTCGCCTTTCCTAAGCCAGGTGATACGGGAAGCTTGACGCCGGAGGGCGCGTTCCACGTCAGCGAGGCCAAGAATCCTAGGCTTCAACAAGGAGCGCATCGCCCATTCGTCCGGAGATAACCGACGATATTCCATCGCAACATTCAGGAGTCTAACAATCTCTCGGGCAATGTGAAGTTGAAGGCGGTTGTCGCCAAAGTGAGTGCGGCTCCAAGTACGCAACACCCTCGCCGTGCGCTGCAACTTAATGCGTAGCCTAGCGAAGGGGAGGCGAGCAGCAAGGGGGGCATGCCACGCAGAGAACACCGTTTCCATGAACCCCGGGAAGCGCGACCAAAAGGACTCGAAGCGGAACGTGGCGCGACGCGGCGGTGACAAGATGGAGGTAAGCAGGAGCGGACAATGGTCAGAGTGTGCAGTGGACAGGGTGTGTACACTGCAAGCACTGAACATGGACTCCCAAGGAGCATTTCAGAAGAACCTGTCTAGGAACACGAGAGTAGGGTCACGACGCTCGTTGCTCTAAGAGAAGGATCTATTCTGACAACGAATTTCCTTCAGCTCTACCCGATCTAGCGCCGTGCGAAATTGGACCATAAGCCTCCTATTGAGGTTGGTGTTGTTCTTATCGTAAGCCTCGTAGATGAGATTGAAATCTCCGTTGATGAGCCACGGGGTGCCCAAAGTGGGATTCGTCCCTTCCAACTCGAGCAGGAAGCACGTCTTGCCATCGTCCTCCGTTGGGCCGTATACTACAGAGATCAAGAAGGTGGATTTGGAGCGCAAGATACGAACGGTAGCAGTAACGGAGAACTCACGGAAGATCGGGTCGGAGAGGTGAACGATCGCAGAGTCCCAGAACACGGTAACGCCGCCCCGAGTGCCGTCAGCAGGGAGGAATAAAAAGTCTTGTCTAAAAGGGCCGGCGATCTCAACCGCGTCGGCAGGGGAGATGTGCGTTAGCTTCGTCTCTTGCAGACAAAGGATGGCCACCTTCGCCGAGCCAGCAAGATCTGCAAACAATCTCCCGGCGAGCAGCAGCATTGAGGCCGTGCGAGTTCTAACCAAGAAAGGGGCAAATTTCTTCACTCATTTGGGAAACCTCGAACACACAGCTGAAGACACACGATGACCGAAGAAAACATAGCAGATACACCTCCACAAACATACAACACGGGGGGGGGGGGTAGGGGGACCCACCACAAAACCCCAAGCGACCGCCCTGACACAAGGATAACCGAGCCGCAAACCCAAACGAAGTTCAACATTAGCCAAAAGCGAGGCAGTCGCCGCTGAAAACTAAAGATAGTGGTGTATAACATCGGAGACTAGTGGGCCGTGGTGGCGGCACTCTTAGCTTCCACCTGGGAAGCATCACGGTGAATCACGTCGCGGTCGATGCGAGAGAGGACGGCGAGGCCATCGATGTTGTGCGATCCCAGCTGCGTGCGGATCCTAGCGAGCAGAGCTTTGGCCGCGTTGTCGAAGCGCCGCTCATCCTTCCCAACGACGTCCAGCTCCTAGGCGATGCACAGAGTGGCGCGCTGAGCAACGGGCACCGAGGGCATCACGGCGGAGAGCCTGCCACTGCGATGTGGTGTTGGAGTAGGAGCAGGCAGCGGGGAGGGTGGAGTCGTACCCAGGATCGAGGCAGGCGGGACCTCAAACAACTGCTGGAGGAAGTCGCTGTCGCCGGCACCAGCATCCCCAACGTGGTCCGAAATGAGCATGCCGCCCACCTGGTCGGTGACAGCGGTGAGCTGCGTGTCACTACCTACGGGCAGGGAGGCGCCGTCCGACGGCGAGATGCTGAAGCGCGACGGCGCAAGAGGCGACACTGCCAAGACCTGGCCAACCCCCACCTTCATGCCAGCGCTAAAGGAGAGCGGCGACTTCGCGGACGAGGCGTAGATGGCATCAATCTCCATGCTCAGGGGGTCGAATTGGAGCGCGTCCCAGATGTTGTCGCCGTGATCTTCCTGGTCGACGACCATCAGGTCGGCCAGAGGGTCGGAGGACGCCTCCGAAGCCGGGCTGAGCTGCACCAACGGCAGCGCAGAGTCCTCCAGACGGGCAGGCGAGCAGGCGGTGACCACCAGCGCAGTCGTACCATCAGACAGGGCGAGGCGCCGAGGCAAAGGCCCCGACTTTGGCAGAGGGGGCGGTGGCGGCAACTCGAGCAGAGGAGCAGAGAGCGCTGCGGTGGGGGCCGCCGGCTGAGAGCGTTGACGGTGCGGCCCAGCGGGAGTGCGGTTGCGGTGGGGAAGTTGTCCAAAACATCCATAGGAAGCGTTCCCTCACACGATGCTGATATCCCGTTGCTAGTACTTTTAGCGATAGCATGTGTGCGGCACAAGCTTATGGTGTCTAAAATAGCACAAGCGTGTACATGGACACACTGCCACCATAATTCTAGAAATTAAAAAATACTGCATCGTACTAATTTCATCCCGGTAAAATAATACATGCATACATCTATATCTATAGTTTCTAAGAAGGAGCAACCCACTAAGTCTAATTCTCTTAACATGCAGCCTATACACATCAGCAGTCATCTAATTGGTCCACATCACCTGTTCTATTTCATGTTTGGTCAGCAAACATACCAGGCAGGCTTGGTCCACGTCAGCAGCTCTAAGGCTGCTCATAGTGAGGAGTAACTAAGAGTAGTAACATGATATTGTTACTAGTCTATGTTACTACCTCCATAGTGGGGAGTAACATACATGTGGTGTCATGCAAATAAGCTTTTATTAGGTTGTATAGACACATAGTGCATTGACATATGTGATGTGATAGTAAGAGCAAGTACAATAAGGTGACATAAGCGGGCTATAAGGATTTAAATAATATATCTTTACTTACGTGGAGGAGAGAGAAGCAAAGCGGGCTTTAAGTTAGTAGCCAGCTGCAGCACGTGCTCCTAGGCAGTATGTGAGAGTGTCATGTGGGCCATATATTGATAAAGTAGTTCATTTATATAGCCAACTATTATACATGTTGACTATAAGCTAGCTATATGTGACATGGCAATGACTTATAGCCAGCACCGGCTGTATTATTAACCATGCTCTAACTAGCTATGTTCACTAGTAGAAACAGGACCTATCGTCCAGGGCCCAGAATTCCATTCATCCCGGTTGCACCAAAATCCGGGATCAATGCTATGCATTGGTCCTGGTTTTTGCGCCAGAGGCAGCAGAATTCGCCTGAGGGCATTGATCCCGGTTTTTAAGGCCGCATTTGTCCCGGTTTGTGGCATGAACCGGGACCAATGCCTCGCCACACGCCACGTGGCACGCGCAAGGGCATTGGTCCCGTTTCATGTCACAAACCGGGACGAATGGCCCCCTTCCCCTACATATACTGCCTCCCAGCCCCCTTCTCTCTGTTTTTTTTTGCTTGGAGGAGTGAGAGAGGTGGGTGCTAGTGTGTGTTATTTTACTATGCACACGAGGTGTTCGACGAAATAGTCGAGCCACACATTAGCTCACAGAAAATGGTATCTTCGACCGAGGTTAGCAAACTTATTTTTCATCTGTAATTGATACATAAAAAAGTTATATTTGTCGATGTACTGTGGTCATTTCTCTATTGAAGATGTTATTGTAATGTTTTTGGATAAACTTAATTATACGA
Source organism: Alopecurus myosuroides (assembly GCA_028641055.1). NCBI lineage: Eukaryota > Viridiplantae > Streptophyta > Magnoliopsida > Poales > Poaceae > Alopecurus > Alopecurus myosuroides. Next base: position 435,240,316 of record CM054058.1, on the reverse strand, counting down.
TGCAGATGGATGCACGGCAGCGATGGATGTATGGTGACCGACGCACTTCCGAGTATATGGCAGGCCTGAATGCATTTCTCTCTCTAGCTCAGGCGAACAAAGATAATGGCTTTATGTGTTGCCCATGTGTTGATTGTCGGAACATCAACAAGCACTCCTCCTTGAGAGTCCTTCACGACCACCTACTTCGGAGAGGTTTCATGCCCAGCTATAATTGCTGGACCAAGTATGGAGAAAGAGGGGTTGTGATGGAAGACAATGAAGAAGAAGAAGAAGATCCTTTGTTCCCTGAATACAGTGATACTGCAATGGAAGACAATGCAGAAGAAGGAGGTGATCAAGAACGGGCATTAGAAGAGCCCGATGATGATCTTGGCCGAGTTATTGCTGATGCAAGGGAAGACTGTGAAAGTGAATTGGAGAGGTTGAAGCTGGACAACATGTTACGGGATCACAAAAATTTGTTGTACCCAAATTGCGAAGATGGCAGCACAAAGCTCGGTACCACACTGGAGTTGCTGAAATGGAAGGCACTGAACGGTGTGACTGACAAGGCATTTGAGAGTTTACTTCAACTAATGAAGCCGAAGCTTCCAAAGGATAACGAATTGCCTAAGAGTACGTACGAAGCAAAGAAAGCTCTCTGCCCTCTAGGATTAGATGTGTAGAATATACATGCATGCATTAATGACTGCATCCTCTACCGCGGTGAGAAGTACGAGAATTTGGATGAATGTCCGGTATGCACTGCACTGCGGTATAAGATCAGACTAGATGACCCTGGTTATGTTGACGGCAAGCCCCCCCGTAAGAGGGTTCCTGCAAAGGTGATGTGGTATGCTCCTATAATACCACGGTTGAAACGTCTGTTTAGAAACAAATAGCATGCTAGGTTGTTGTGATGGCACAAAGAAGACCGTAAGAAAGACGAAAAGTTGAGACACCCCACCGATGGATCGCAGTGGAGAAAGATCGAGAGAGACTTCCCGGACTTTACAGGAGAGGTAAGAAACTTATGGTTTGGTCTTAGTACAGATGACTTTAATCCTTTTGGGGAGCAGAGCTCCAGTCATAGCACCTGGCCCGTGACTATGTCTGTACAACCTTCCTCCTTGGTTGTGCATGAAGCGCAAGTTTGTTATGATGACAGTTCTCATCCAAGGCCCGATGCAACCTAGCAACGACATTGATGTGTATCTAAGGCCATTAGTGGAAGAACTCTTACAATTGTGGGGCAAAACAGGTGTACGTGTGTGGGATGAGAACGAACAAAACCCATTTGACCTACGGGCGTTGCTTTTCATAATCATCAATGATTGGCCTTCTCTTAGTAACATTTCCGGACATACAAACAAGGGATACAATGCATGCACACACTGTTTAGATAAGACTGACCGTGTTTATTTGGATAAATGTAAAAAGGTTGTATACATGGGGCATCGTAGATTTCTTCCGATCAAGCATCCCGTAAGAAAGAAAGGGGGGAAGCATTTTAGAGGTGAGGCAGATACCCGGAAGAAGCCTTACCTCCATAGCGATAATGATTTATTCGATATGGTCAAGGACCTAAAATTAATCTTTGGGAAGGTTGATTGCAGCCAACCTGTTCTGAACGGCCCTGATAAGCACACAACCATGTGGAAGAAGAAATCTATATTTTGGGAGCTACCCTATTGGAAAGTTCTAGAGGTCCGGTCTTCAATCGACGTGAGGCACGTGACAAAGAATCTCTGCGTCAACCTGCTATGCTTCCTGGGCGTGTATGGGAAGTCAAAAGATACGCCAGAAACACGGGAGGACCAACAACGTATGAAAGACCCAAGCAACAAGCACACGGATACAGGGCGCCACTACTTAAGCAGCTACGCTCTTACCAAAGCAGAGAAGGAAATATTTTTTGAAGTCCTTTACAGTATCAAGGTTCTGTCTGGCTTCTCGTCAAATATAAAGGGGATAATAAACATGGCAGAGAAAAAATTCCAAAACCTCGAGTCTCATGACTGCCACGTGATTATGACGCAGTTGCTTCCGATTTCATTGAGGGGGCTTCTACCGAAAAATGTTCGAGTACCCATTGTGAAGCTATGTGCATTCCTCAACGCAATATCTCAGAAGGTAATCGATCCAGAAGTTCTGGCAAGATTACAGAGGGATGTGGTCTTGTTAGTTTTGAGTTGGTGTTCCCACCATCCTTCTTCAACATTCTGACTCATCTCCTGGTTCACCTATGTGAAGAGATTCATATTCTCGGTCCGGTATTTCTACACAATATGTTCCCCTTTGAGAGGTTCATGGGAGTCTTGAAGAAATATGTTCATAACTGTGCTAGGCCAGAAGGAAGCATCTCGAAGGGCTATGGAGTAGATGAGGTCATTGGGTTCTGTGTTGACTTTATTCCTGACCTTAAGACGATTGGTGTCCTGAATTGCGGCATGAGGGGAGACTTAAGGGAAAAGGAGCGCTGGTAAAGAAAAGAATGATACCCAGGGACGGGCATTCTTGCACTAAAGCACACTACACAGTTCTACAAAATTCCATCTTCGTGGCTCCGTATCTCGAGGAACACAAGAATATTGTACGCTCCACAAACCCGGGGAAGGATGACTCATGGATTAAACGCAAACACATGGAGACTTTCCGAAGTTGGTTGCAAACACATCTTATAAATGACACCACTGTTGAAGATCAGTTGTACATGTTGGCCGGGTCACCATCTTCGACTATTGGGAGTTTTCAAGGGTACGAGATAAATGGGAATACATTTTACACGATCGCCTAAGATAAGAAGAGCACCAACAAAAACAGTGGTGTCCACTTCGATACAACAAACGAGAATGGAAAAAATGACCCATACTATGGTTACATAGAGGAGATATGGAAATTGACTATGGATCTTCTTTTAAGGTCCCTTTGTTCAAGTGCAAATGGGTCAACCTTTATGGAGAAGGGGTAAAGGTAGACCCGCTTTACGGAATGACAACAGTGGATCTCAACAATATTGATTACAATGACGAACCATTCATCATAGCAATGATGTAGATCAGGTCTTCTATGTGAAGGACATGTCCTCCATACCAAAAAAAGAAAAAAAAATACATCATACGATGAGCCGAAGCGTCACATAGTTCTTTTAGGGAAAAGAAACATCGTGGGAATCTAGGACAAGACAGACATGTCAGAAGATTATAATAAGTTTGTTGAAATTCCACCCTTCACAGTGAAAGCTGACCCAACCATCCCGTTAAATAATGAAGATGCTCCATGGTTACGGCCGAAGCGATCATAAGCAAGGGACATAGGGTTCATGGACCATCTCTACACGAAGAAAATTCAAAAGACTAGATAGGGATGTTGTTGGTGATGTGTAGTAATAAACGTGGAATACATGACATAGTTCTGTTGAAAAAGTGTTCACAAAAACTTGCTATCTCCTTCTAACATTCTAGGGTTTCGGTCGACGGGTGTTATGGCCAAACACATGGCATAGTTTGTTATAATGAGCCCATATTGCACACAAACATGCATCTTGGAAGCACGGACAATGTTGACGAAGGAGTTGTGCCGCGTGGCGCAGGGTTTGTGACGCGTGGGCAGGAGTTGTGCCGCGTGGCGCGAGAGTTGTGACGCTTGCCGCGGGAGTTGCGCCGCGTGGCCAGAAGCGCGGTATAAACTGCCGCCCCTCGAGCGTCTTCTCCTCTCCACGCGCCCACTCCTATTCATGCACCGTCGCGCCGCCACCATGCCTCCGAGGAGGAACAGCACCACCTGCTTCCGCGGCGTCCGAGCACGGCAGAACGGAATGTTCAGCGCGGATATCCGCTGCGGGGACGACCGCATCCCCCACGGCTCCTTTGCGACAGCGACGGAGGCCGCCCACGCCTGGGACGCAGCGGCCTGGCGCCTCAACCGCCCGCGGGCGCTGATGAACTTCAACGACTGCCACACCCTCTGGGAAGCGGAGGCCAGGGCGCCGAAGCCGCAGATCGTCACTGCCGTGGACCACCTCCACCTCCGCCACCGCGCGTTTCAGGGCCTGGTCGACGACAGGGACGACCACGTCGTCCGCGAGTATTACCGAAACAATCCGGGGGAGGAGAGCGCCGGCGAGGAGCTCTGGCAGACCCGCACGGCTGAGCGGGCGGAGCGCCGCCTCCAACGCCACCTCGCGTTAGATGCCGCTCGGGAGGCAAGGACGAAGGCGCTGCAAGAGCTCCGTCGTGCCGACCACGCAGGCGAAGTCTGGGCCTCCGAAGATCCGAGGTGAGGGCTTATCTCGGACATACCATCATGCACCTCCGACGATGACGAGGAGGTCACCGACGAGTTCCCCGACGATGACGATGAGGAGTCGTGTTCGTCTGTTTTCTGTTTTTAATAAAAGAATTTGTATTCCGGCGAACTGTGGCGCGCTAGCGCGTCTGTTTTCTGTTTTTAATAAAAGAATTGGTAGCGCCCATATTGCACACAAACATGCATCTTAGATAGATAAAAAGGCAGTACATAATGGCAAGAGTGGATCTAAACCTAAACGAAGAGCATAGATCTACATAATGGCAAGATTGGATCTGATATGCTAGTCATACTCCTGCCTAGGCCTATAGTATTACGACTCGTAGTCATCGTAGTCGCCGCCGTCGTTGTCACTATCGTCGGAAGGTGCTCTGGACTCCCTCGGAGGAGCACGACGCCAGGACTGGGCGTGAGGGTAGCGCAGGCGGGGGTTATTGCCGGCCCTGATGTAGTTCATGACGCTCTGAAGAGTCCGTCTGCAGCCCCACCACAGCTGACGACCGTCCTCGTTGAAGTTCAAAGGAGGCGGGCCGTTCTCCTCGTACCTGGCGAGCGCACTCTCACGCCGATTAATGAAGAAGGCGTCCCAAGTAGGGCGGTAGTCAGGATTCCAACTAGGATTCCTCCGCTGCTCCGGCGTGAGCTCGTGGTAGTAGTGGTTCGTGATGGCTGCCCGACGCGCCACACCTTGAGGAAGAGGAGGGATCGGCACTCCTCCAGCGCTCAGCATCCAACCGGCGGGAACGCTGGAGCCGGGCGGGCAGGGATAGTTCGAGGCGGAAAGTGCCTCCGCCTGGAGGAAGGTTAGAGTGGGTACGGTAAAAGCCACGAGAGAGTGGTGAGTTTATATGTGTTTATGCCAATGGTGGCAATGCATACATATATATAGTGAGAAGAAAACTGACCCTTTAATCCCGGCCTGTTTTACCAACCGGGACGAAATGGTTCGGGTTTCGTTGGGAAACGGATCGTCCCTTTAGTCCCGGCCTGTTTTACCAACCAGGACTAAATGGTTATTGTTTCGTTGGGACCAATCACAAAGAATCACACGGATCGTGTGTTTCTTTCAAGCGCTTGTGAGTCGTTGGATCAGGGGTGTGTTTCTTTTGAGCTGTTGTGAGCCGTTCGATCAGGGCTACGACGTGTTTCTTTCGAGCGGTTGTGAGCCATTGGATCAGGAGTGTTTCTTAACCGTTGGATCGAAACCCTAGCACAACACTTTGTGAGCCATAGGACCCTATATAGAGCCCACCTTCATACATCAGTCAGTTCATCGACCAAATACAAATCATCTGGATTCGCCAGCATACGTCCTACCATGCAATTGGTATGCATATATGCACTCAGTAGCCACGGTAGGGCAGTATGCTCGCGATACCGATTGTTTTGTTCTACATCCCCCTTTAAGGTTTGATACATCATTCAGTTCATCGACCGAATACAAATCATCCGGATTCGCCATCATACGTCCGACCGTTCTTTGATATGCATATATGCACTCAAGAGATACGGTCGGGGAGTGATGGCGATACCGATTGTTTTGTTCTACATCCCCCCTTGAAGGTTTGACAAAAGGTTTGATACTACGTATATATATGTCTGCTTTGTATGCGACGAAACTATGTATATGCATGGATCAACTGGTCTGATGTGCACTTATTACAAATTTAATGTACCTTGTTCTGTATTTGTAATCTGTGGTGACATAAAGGTTATAATGGAAAACAAAATAAAACAATAGAAAACATAAAGGAAACCATGGAAAATAATAGAAAACATAAAGGAAAACAACAGAAAACATAAAGAAAACAATAGAAATCATAAAGGAAACAATAGAAAACAAAATAAAACAAGAGAAAACAAAAAAAGGAAACAAGAGAAAACAAAATAAAACAATAGAAAACATAAAGGAAAACAATAGAAAACATAAATAAAACAATACAAAACAAAATGAAACAAGAGAAAACAAAAAAGTTCACAAAAGAAAACAAAATAAAACAATAGAAAACATAAAGGAAAACATAAAGGAAAACAATTAAAACATAAAGGAAACAATAGAAAACAAAATAAAACAAGAAAACACAAAAAGGAAACAAGAGAAAACAAAATAAAACAGTAGAAAACATAAAGGAAACATTAGAAAACAAAAATAGAACGAGAGAACACAAAAAGGAAACAAGAGAAAACAAAATAAAATAGTAGAAAACTAAATAAAACAATAGAAAACATAAAGGAAACAATAGAAAACAAAATAAAACCAGAGAACACAAAAAGGAAACAATGCAAAACAAAATAAAACAAGAGAAAACAAAAAAGGTAACAAGAGAAAACAAAAAGGAAATAATGGAAAATAAAATATGTAAGTCGTCCAAATTAGTTTTAAAATAAATATGGAAACCACCTTATCAGTTACCCAATTGAGTGTTAAAACATCACCAAATATGTTGAATTATCTTTCTAATAATTTTTGTATATAACTTGCAATTTTCAGAATTTATTAAATTATTTGATATTTTCTCCATTTCTTAAATTAATTAATTCAAAATGCAAATAATTCAAAATTTTAAACTTGACCAAATATGTTGGAAATGAATATATTCAGTTACTTTATAATTACCTGATTGTTATTTAATGTTTTATATGAGTTTTGGAAAAACAGAATGTAGAAACAAATTTCAAACATAAAAATAATTAAAAATAGGGCATTCGTCCCGGTTTTTGCAATCAACCGAGACAGATGCCCCCTCGAACGCGCGCCCTCCACGTGTCTCATCCGCCCGCTGTGAAAAAAAAAGGGTGAGGCATCCATCCCGGTTGGTAGAAACAACCGGGAAGGATGACCCTTTCATCCCGGTTGTTGCTACCAACCAGGGACTGGATGCCCCTCCCTATATAACCGCTGCGTCTCCTTCCCCAAAATCACAACCGCGCGCAGGGATTTGGATCGCGAGACGCCGCTAGGCTGCTGCTCTCCCGCGCCCGGGCCGTCGCCCGTGGAGGAGAGCTCGTCGCGCCCGCGCCGTCGCCGTACGTGCACGTGGAGGACCTCGCCGTGCCCGCGCCGTCACCCATGGAGGAGAGGAGGACGAGCTCGCCGCGCCGCCAGCGCCGGCCCGCGCCCGTGGAGGAGCTCGCCGTCCTCTGCCCCTCACCGTCCCTCTCCCCTCGCCGTCGATCGTCGCACACGGAGGTAAGAAATACAAAACATTTTTTTTGTTTAGTGCTTTTGTTTTTACAATTTTGTTTAGTGTTAGAAATTTAGTGTTAGATTTTAGTGTTAGAAATTTTTTACTTGGAAATTTAGTGTTAGAAATTTTTACTTAGAAATTTAGTGTTAGAATTTTTTACTTACAAGTTTAGTGTTATAAGTTAGTGTAGAAAATTTCACTAAGTTAGAAAAAATTTACTAAGTTAGAAAATTTTACTAAGTTAGTGTTAGAAAATTTCACTAAGTTAGTGTAGAAAAATTTCACTAAGTTAGAAAAAATTTACTAAGTTAGAAAATTTCACTAAGTTAGTGATAGAAAATTTCACTAAGTTAGTGTAGAAAAATTTCACTAAGTTAGAAAATTTCACTAAGTTAGTGTTAGAAAATTTCACTAAGTTAGTGTAGAAAAATTTCACTAATTAAGTTAGAAAAATTCACTAAGTAAGAAAATTTTCACTAAGTTAGAAAATTTCACTAAGTTAGAAAAATTTCACTAAGTTAGAAAATCTCAGTAAGTTAGAAAATTTCACTAAGTTAGTGTAGAAAAATTTAACGAAGTTAGATTTTTTTTGAACTGTTATGAGGCACACAGACCGATGACCATCTTGTTCCAGTAAAGAGGTACTACAGGCGGTGGTGATCCAGGGAAAGGAACGAATGCAAGGGTTTCTGGATTTCTTTGGAACTAAATAACGTCACATATGTAATATGGTTGGTGAGATCCGGATGAAGTTGAACCGTTTGGTGCATATTCGTAATGGTGACATTCCTCAGAAATCCCTTCCGGGGTTATGAAGAGTGTCGCCGTTATGGATGTGCACAAAAGGGTCCAATTTTTTTTCCGGATCACTATTACATATATGATTTTGTTTAGGGCATCTCCAGCCGTCCCCCCCAGAGCCCCCCAGGGGGCTTTTTTCGCGGCGGAAGCGACGAATAGCGCCGCTTCTTCACCACTCGGCGGCGCTAAATAGCGCCGCGGCACCCAGGCCAAACCCAGACCGCTGGGTTCGGCCTGGGGGGGTGAAACGGCGCGGACGCGCGCGTGGGCCAGCCCTGTCAGCGACGCGACGAGAAAGCGCGGGAACAGAACCGCCCCCGTGATCGTCTTCTCGGCTACCGCGCGGTCAAAGGCTGCCGGCGTTTATGGCGTGGCGGCCGCCCAGTGCATGCGCCCTGCCCAAAGGCTGCTGGCGTAATGGCGTGGCGGGCGGCAGCGAGGGGACGCGGGCGCGCTGTAAATGCCCGGCCGCTCGACGCGCTATAAACCCCCCCCCCCCGCCGCGCGCCGCGCCACACCATTCTTCACACCGGCGAGCTCTCCTCTCCCTTCTTCCTCTCGACGCTCTCCTCCTCCCTTCTCTCTCCACGACAATGTCTGACGGAGCGGCGGCGAACGGTTTCCCACGCCACAACCTGCGCCGGGGCGAGGCGATGGCGCTGTACCGCGCGGGCTATCCTTGCCCGCCGGACATGCGCCTCCCTAGCTCCGCCGCGGGGGCGAAGACGGAGAGCGGCGACGACGGCGACGAGGGCGAGTGGCCCGACCAAAAGGTCGCGGAGCAGCTGTCGCTGAACACGCTGCAACCGCTCGACGTCGAGACCGCCGCCCAGTGGAGCCTGCGCGACAACACCGAGGCCGAGCTCGCCCTTCAGCGCCGCCTGCTGGCTGCAGCCGAGCAGCGCAAGGCGGCGCGCGAGCGCGAGGAAGCCGCGGCGGCGGCCCTCCTCCGCGTCCCTCCCCCACCAAAGCAGAAGGAGAACGTCTACATCGTTCTCGACGAGGACTCGGACGACGACGACGTGATCCAGCAGGCGCTCGAGGTGAGCAGGTGGGATTGCGGCGGCGGCGACAAGGGACAGGGGGGAAGCAAGTGCCCCGGCGACGCCCCCAGCGACGACGACGACGACGACGGCGGCGACTACAGCCAGGCGATCGCCGCCAGCCTCGGGCTTAACTAGTTTAGATGTAGTTTAAATTTATCGTACTAGCTTAAATTCGCGCCGAATATGTACGCACTTTCCGAATTTCAATAAAATTTCGCATGTTTTCATTTTGCGTTTGTTTGGGCCGGTTCTTGGGCTCGGGACGCGACTGGGAAACGCGCCCCCCCAGGTTCCAGAATAGCGCCGTTTAGCGCCGCGGCGGCACCAAAACGGCGGCGTTTTGAGCCCTGGGGGGCGCAACGGCTGGAGATGCCCTTAGATTCAAAGAATTCTAGAAACGCTTTCTCCCCCCGGATCGCCATCACGAGTACTACCTCGTAACAAGCACAAAATGTGAAGGTCCAACTTCACATCAAGGCCCAATGACCATTTTGTTCCCATTAAGAGGTACTACAGACGGCAGTGATCCGGGGAAAGGACGGAGATGAGGGTTTCAGTTGGAACTAAGGAACGTCGCATATTTAATATTATTGTTAGTGAGATCAGAACTGAGTTGCACCGTTTGGTACATATACATAATGGGGATATTTTTCATAGCCCCGGACGGGGCTATGGAGAATATCCCCGTTATGTATGTGCACGAAATGGTCCAACTTTGTTCGGATCTCACAAACACTTACGTATGTGATTTTGTTTAGTTTCAACGAAGTTCAGAAAACCTTGTCTTCATCCTTCTCCGGATCGCCATCACGTGTACTACATCATAACAAGCACAAAATGTGAAGGTCCAACTTCACATCAAGGCCCGATGACCATCTTTGTCCCTGTTAAGAGGTACTACAGGCGGTGGTGATCCGGGGAAAGGACGGAGATGAGGGTTTCGATTGGAACTAAGGAACGTCGCATATGTAATATTATTGTTAGTGAGATCAGAACTGAGTTGCACCGTTTGGTACATATACATAATGGGGATATTTTTCATAGCCCCGGACGGGGCTATGTAGAATATCCCCGTTATGTATATGCACGAAATGGTCCAACTTTGTTCGGATCTCACAAACACTTACGCATGTGATTTTGTTTAGTTTCAGCGAAGTTCAGAAACCCTTGTCTTCATCCTTCTCCGGATCGCCATCACGTTTACTACATCGTAACAAGCACAACATATGAAAAGGGATAATTTGATCCTTTGTGTTTAACTTTCATCTTATTATGTCATATTTCTCCATTTACTATTTTTTACTAAGTTAGAAACACTAAGGTATTTTACTTAATTACGGAATATTTACTTAGTCTGGGTCTGTTTTTAGTTTATGTCTCTGTTGGACCCGACGGGCGATGTCCGGGACTGCGCCCGCGGGGCTGGCACTGGGAGGTCCTTACTACCGGGACACGCGGCTTGGTGAGAAATCCAGGTGACGTGGTCGACCCGGATATTCTTTGGTGGCCATCGCGTGAGCCACGGTCGGTGCGGATAGAGCCGGCCCCTGAGGAGGTGGTACATCAGCGTATCAGGGAGCAGGACGAGCACGTCCGTCGCTACATGTACTTGCTCGATAGGGAGTATAGCAGCGGTTGATCGATTATTCGGAGGGTTCCTTACCACGTGAGCTATGGCCCTGTGAGGGTTCCTTACCTATGGATGCGTAGCACCCGCGACTCAGCACCCTGCGGCTTAGGACCCGGTCGGAGTTAATTAGTTTGAAAGATGTCATGAATATGTATAAGTGATATTATTCGATCGTGATGTATTAGGGTTAAATAAAATGAACCCGAGCTATGTAACTCTTGGTGTGTATTGATACGTTTAAATATTTCATCAATGTTGCTTTTATAATTGAAATGAGGATCTGGAACATATAGTTACTCTTTTTTCTATCTTGTTTAGCTATAAGTATCACTAGCTATTATCTATAAGCAATTTTGATGAAATGGATCCGGAACATATAGTTACTCTTTTTTCTAACTTAGGAAATTATACTAGTGTAGCATCAAATTTTGACTTAGGGAATTTTGTGTATTTTCAGAAAAGTATGGAGCCAAGAGTCGAAGATGCGGAAAACTTGCTCGCGGGTTTAATTCGCAGGCCCGAGGGAGAGACCGATGTGAGCCAGTGGATAAACAACTCCGGTGAGGGAGATCCGGAGCTCACCCGAGGAGACGTCTCTGCTGAAGGAGAAGCCGACGGCTCCGGTGAGGGAGAAGCCGACGGCTCCGGTGGAGTCGTACAAATTACAAACACCGTCTCCAAGGGGCATATAGATATGTTAATTAATGAATCATCCGTTGTCTATATACATGTATTAGCAGTCCTTATATTTTTAGCCATCCGGTTCAAGCATATCAACCGAAAAAGACTAAACGAGGCGCAACAAAGAAGTTGAAAGATACAGAAAGATATAGGATCGAAACGATCGCAGCAGACGCCGCACCCGAGCTTCCCGCTGATGTTGCCCAAAAATTTGTGAAGCAATGCAGAGTGCTAGTTAGGGATCACATCCCGATCACTGTTCAAGAGTGGAATGAGCCAAAAGATCCACGGAGACAAGGAATTTCATTTGTCAGCAAAACAGCCAAAGATCATCTTTTCAAAAATAACATGTGTAATTTCACCTTACCCTTGCCGGAGGTGGACGAGAATGAGGCGGATGAGACTGAGGAGGTAGATGGTGAAGCCGATGTTAATAAAAAGAAACTTGAGTTAGTGGAAAAGGTCAAGGCGTGGACTCTGAAAAAGATGGCCCATCAATTCAGCAACTGGAAGAAAAGATTGAACCTTGACTTTATTAAGAAGGGCAAGACTCCAGATTTCACTCAAGGATATGAGAAAATAAAACCCTTATGGGCAGATTTTGTGAAGTACAAGCTGTTAGAGAATGCACAGGAAAGGTCAAAAACCAATCAGAAAACGCTGCCAAAAAGGTATATAACCATATTACGGGGCAAGCTGGCTACAAGGGTTCCCTGCCCAAGTGGGAGAAATGGGAGAATGACCTTCTTGAGAAGGGGATCACTTCCGAGCCATTCATGTGGGTCGAGCGGACAAGGTCTTGGTTCTACGGGCATGGGTGCAAGTTGGACGCCGAAGGAAAAGCAATCTAAAATCTAAGGCATAAAGAGAATCCTCTACCAATAGAAGATCTTAGAAGCGCAATAAGGGATGTTAAAGAGGGGAGGTTCGTGCCAGATAGAGAGAACGACGAGCTCACACGCGCCCTCGGGAATAAAGAACACGTAGGGCGTACACGAGGCACAAAAGGCAATCCTCCGTGGAGTATTAGGTTTGACGACAACAAAAAGAAATATCCTGATAGAAGCCGTCAACGTAAAAGGGACGCGGAGGCAGCTGAAGCAGCGAGTCAGGCAAACTGGAGGCGTCAACTTGAATAACAAATGAAGCGGCAGCAGGAGGTAGCAATGAAGCAACAGGAGCAAATTAACACACTTAGCCAGCAGCTAGTGTCTACCGGCGTACCACACATGGTAGAAGGTAAAGTCGATGCTACCGGCGCCGCACATTCTCATCGGAAAATCAGCGTTGCGTCCACGCAGCTCCAGGGTGATGATGCACCGCCGATGATGCACCCGGTGGATGATATCACGGAGATGACAACTTGTGAGCTCCACGTGAAGGTCGTCAATATAACCATCAAGGCGGCGGTCGACTATGTGTTACCAATTGGCAACGAACGAACTCACCATAGTCTTCCGGTTCCACGGGGCTACGCTGTTATTGGAGTCGATGAAGTTGTCAATGGATTCGAGCGGGTGAAGCTTGAATTCCCTGAAGGTGAAGACGAAGAGGTGACTGAACTAGGAGAAGCCAAGAAGTTGACCGTTCTATGGCTAAAGGAATGCATTGTGCTTCCAAATCAGACGACAAGGCCATCGACTCCTCACCATTCTCCAGTGCAACAGTCTTCAGCGCGGTCGTCTCCGCCGTGCATGCCGTCTCCAGCGCGGTCGCCTACGCCGCCGCATCAGCCTTCTCCGCCCACTAAGTTTCTGCCGAAACGTAAAAGATCACCCAAACGTCAACGGTCACCCCTCCCGAAGGTACCAAAGGAGTTACCCAAGTTACCTTACGACTATACTCCTGAGCAAACAAAGAAAGTCGCAAGGGACGAATAGCAAAACATAAAATAAAAAAGGAAAACAATAAATAGAAAAAAAAAACTGCCGCGGCAGAGGAGGCATTCATCCCGGTCCGTGTTAAGAACCGGGACGAATAGCCCTGGCCAGGTTCCAGCGTACTTGCCACGTGGTCAGCCCAATTTGTCCTGGGTCCTAGAACAACCGGGACCAATGGGGGTGGGGCATTTGTCCCAGCTTCCCCACCCCGGTTGCACAACCGGGATGAAAAGCCCTTACAAACCGGGACAAATGACCCTGTTTCCACCAGTGGTTACCACCACCATCTCTCTCCACATTAATTACTTGCCACATCAGATTTTTTTCCTATGTGGCGTTGATGTTACTACTTAGTTACTCTCCACTATGACTAGTCTAAGGTTTCTTTCCATTCGTTTTGGGTACGCCGTTTCCATTTTCCCTCAGGTGCGGCGGTGCGTTGCAATTACTCCTTCAATTAGTCCCCAAAATTACTCCCCTATAATCGATTCCCTCTTTCTCCTCTATACCACCACGTCTCATTCCTCTCCTACAAATCATGTGGAGTTTCTCTCCAGTATAATCGATTAGCAAAGGAAACTGATAGATTTTCATCTCCCTTCATCTTCTGCTGGTAACCGATGGGAGTTCCTCTCCAATTTAAACACCGCTACTGCTGCATCCCCGTTCTCGCCACACCTGGTGCTCCTGCCCCTGCTCGAGAGCTTCTCTCTTCCTATCGTCCTGACGCCCGCGCCCTTGCTCCAGATTATGTGGATATCGCCTCATCTCCTGGTGGTACTGGCCATGTTGGCCGAGAGGCAACCGCAACACTCGCCCTCACCATAGTCCATACCACGGGATTTTGCCGATTCCCCCTTTTCCTGGTGTGTTCATGTACCATGCTGTTTGATGTCAATTAAAATATCATGCACTTTTCCTGTTGACTGCATTTGGCATGTTCAGTAGTTTCCATTGCTTTCTTCAGCTGATTATTTTTACCATGGCTTCCTTGATTATGTCTATTTTGTGGTAAATTGGCAGCTACCTGTGCGGCTGTGCCTACCGTAGATTACACGGCGACGGCAAGGCGACCAGCACGGATCCGACCCGCTCTGCTGCCTTGACCTGATTCTACGTGCCACCACCCAGGATTTGAGTTTCTCATGTGCCATTGATCTATTCCGGCTTAATCACTTTTGATGCAGGGATTTGCTTGCCGGCCGTGTCTAGGTCCTGTGGGATTGGTCCTTTCATGCCATTCACGACCTTGGTTTAGTTGGTAAGTTCCATCGGCTTTGAGCAATTGTGCTTTATTTATTTAGCCGAATCTTCTTGATTTTTCTGTGATATTGTTTGTGTTCTTCCTGCGACCAATTCCTGCTATCAATTTTCTCAGAGTAACAGGGGGTACAAGTTGCATATAAGAAAGGAACACATGCGTGTCACCTTTCTTAAAACTAGAAACTGAGGGTGCAATATTAGCATCTACCTTCATGCATCCTTTTACCTTTCAAAGCTGCAAACGGATTTTTTTTTACATGTTCCTCACGATGAATCAGGTTAGTACAGTTAAGCCGTAATATTTTGATATTTGTTGCTACAGTATATAGGGGATATGTTTGCAACACAAACATAGAAAATAAATAAATAAGATGATGGTCACACTTGCATTTTTAAACCTGACCTTTTCAGCCGTTTGTGTCATGTTTAATCCATATTTTCAGTGATTTTTTTTATGCTTCCACTGAGGCTGGAGGAGTTGTCGGTACTAATTACCAAAGCTATGCGCAATGCAGCAGAGGAAAAGGTATTACTTTACACCGAAACATATGTCCAAATCACTGAATATTAATTGCCATTCTATACAAAAATGTTTTCTGATTGTTTAGAAGTGTGAATAGAACTATGTCGCTTCTGTAATATGTAAGCAGTCATCCCAAAATGCAAGGAAACATGCAAACAATACCCTTCATTGAGTGCTTCTCTTTTCCACGGAATCTTTTTGCACCGAAGACAGAGATCCACAGAATATAACCGATGGCTTAGCTCATTTATCTTTGTTTTTTAATTTTTGGGCGTAAGATAAGGTTTTGTTATAGTGCTTGGTAACCAGTGATTTCTAATGTTAGCGCTGCAATTGGATAACATACAGCCTAACCAAAGTTATTTTGCACAAGTTATTTCTTTTGTTCACGTCAAAGCAATTTTTCCTTTTTTTGAAAGGTTGCAGAGATGGAGAGGAGTCCATTCAAGCTGCTATCTCGGAATGGAAGAAGAAACGGTTGCTACATCTGCATTAGTTTTTCCATTTTCGGAGGAACGTAAATTAGTTGATCGAAGTCACTTCGAATCTTTTCACTCTCTTTGCCGGTTCTCATGACCATCATCCATTTTAAAATCTTGTGAAAGTAGCTTCTTTAGACTATCTAAAGAGTATTCACGATCTACTTCAAATTTGTTGATAAGATAAGTTCAATGCTTTTCTGTTGGCATGTGTTCGCAAGGTTAGGTCAAAGAGGAATATCTTCACAATGTTTAGATTTCAAAATTGTAATAGCATCACGTTATAATATAATAGTGGATCTTTCTTTTATCCACGCTCTCCCGCAGCAACGCGCGGGGAATCATCTAGTTAAATCAAGTGTCCCATACATTCAGTGGCGGAGTCAGGAAAAAACCGGAGGGTGGGCACAAAAAATGTCGCAATCAGATTTTTTTTACCAAATTCATAGTATAAATAGGCAATCATTTGCAAAATTGTAATTTACTATGTATGTTTTAAGTGTGAGAAAGAGATTAACAAACGAATGAGTAAAGATTCACACATGAATCCCGACTACGGGTAGTAAGAAAATCACAAAATTCTGGGTGGGCCACGGCCCACCCACTAGATACGCCCATGCATACATTCAATTTACAACAGAATAACAGAACAAGTTTAGATGCATATGGTAAGCTAGATATTACATTGAGAGGTTTATATATGACGATAGCTAGAAACTAGTTAGCATTGTTATTTTTAACCACTCCTAATCTTGTGCAATGATAGTATGATAGCGTTCTTATACCACGACGAATTTGCTGTTAAGATATACTTTGCACAACTTCATCTTCGAAGCACATGAAGCTTTTGAGAACTTGATGATGGCGATTTGGTTCACAAGTATGATATCGTTCTTATACATTGACGGAAATTTGAACATTTGGTGAAGCCTTAGGAGTGCGCAACCGTTTGGTCAACGCCTTGGAGAACATTTTTTGTTGATGTTACATTCTTTGCGAATACTGGGCATGGGAGAGTTTCCATACGCCCGAGCGACGTGTAGCGGACTAGCAAGAATACCATGTTCTTGGTCCACCCTAGTAACCTCAAGACTTCCAGGCATCTACAAACTAAACAGTTAGGATTCAAATAGCATCTAATAAAATTCACTCACCAACCATCTACAAATACTCATCAATTTAAACCAATCTAAATTTATGAACACAAAGAAAAAATAGGATACTTAAGACATGACGACAAAACAAGATGAGAACGAGTGGGGGCGGGGGGGGGGGGGGGGGGAGAAGAACAATAGAATCTCACAAGGCAAAGAAACATCTCCATCACACGCCTAGAAGCAATGTCAAGATTGGAGAGATTCCCAAAGAAGGCAAGAGCAACTAACCTCACACCCGCCAGAAGAATTTTGAAGGGCCGAGTCTACTCGACAAGCCGTATGATTCCCAAATAAGGCAAGAACAACTAACCTCACACCTCCCAAGTCTCATCACTTGGTGCCCACCGTTTTTTCTCCAGGTTCGTAATCACTATGGGGTTCAATCCCATAATATTCCCCCAAATTCCATCCTCTATATAACCAGGTTCCAGGCTTTCTTCGAGGGCTATTTGGGAATATAACCCAGGTTGGATTCTTCCAGTATTGCTTTAATGTGAAGCGTAACACCACCGACGGTGTTCTCCCCACCTGTTGGACCATTTCTTTCAACCTTCGTAGGTTTAGGGAAGAATGGTTCCCAAAAATCAAAACTTCCGAGTCCGTCAAATTCTAGACGAGCTCATTCTTTTATCATCCAGATGTTCCATCTCCTGGAAAGGAGACGGGCATTCCGGCTTTCATCAATTCCGCCGCAACTCCCAGAGACAACTGGGCGTCCTCCGGACTTGCTGCGGATCAAACGTAGGATCGCGAAACTTTTCGTGTCTTCCCCTCCTCTGACCGGCATGGACACAGTCCTTTGCTGGCTTGGAAGAAGGATTCAGCCCCTAACTTTCCACAATGTCCGGCTTCTTTGTGAATACATGGGGCCGAATGATGCGATGAGGGTGACAAATTATCCTTTGTCCAAAAAGGAATTCAAAAAGCGTGTCAACCATTTGGTAGCTACTCGTGACCAATACAAGAAAAGTCCGCCAATGTTCAACGCCGAAAACCCTCCTCCCAAGATATGCTGTTACTTTCCGTCTTTTGGGAAGTTTTTTCACACTTTGTCTTTCGCGGATGTTTTAACTTATCCGGATTAATTTTTTGGAAGCTTGCTACTCTCACAGAGGACCAGCTTGTCTCTGCGGTTGAAGAAGCAAAGCTTAAAGCCCGCTTTTTAGCGGCCGGTGGACACAAGCGCAAGAAGATTGCTGCGAGTCACGAAGTAATTGATCTTACGGAGTCGCCGTTGCTACCTCCAGGTAAGACTTAAATTTTTTTTTGCATACTTTTCTCATTCTTTACCAAATATTTTTCTCGGATTTTTAATCTCGGCTTTTCTTTTCCTTTTAGCCTTGCTCCTGTTTCTTTGAAGGGAAAAGGTAGGAAGAAACATAAGGCTGCTGCTCTTAGGGGGTGTCGAGACTTCGTAGTAGGGTTTATGGAAGGGGGTGCAATAAGACTACTGGTAGAACCACGGGGGACATGGAAGAACTGTAAACGAGAACACGGGTTTTACCCAGGTTCGGTACGTTGCAACTAGGCGGCGTTCCTACTCCTGCAATCTCCCCAAATCAGGGCTGAAACCTGAAGTATACAGAGTATAATTGTGAGTATGGTTTCGCTAACTCGGAGAGGATGAACTTTCCGGCGAGTTGGCTTCTAGCTAACTTTTCCTCTGTTGTCTATCGCTCCTGTCCGGCTTTATATAGAAAGCAAGGCTAGCACTTACAGGAAGGAAACCTAGAAGACTACGGAAAGTATCTAACTTGGAAAGTAAGGCATCCGGCTTCTTCTCCAAGCCGAACCACGATTGGGCCGTGGTCCGGGTTCTTCTATAATCTGGTTTTCTGCACGTCAGCTTACTGGGCCACCCAATGGACTCTGTCCCATTGCCTGTGAGCCACCCTGGTAGTCCGGCCTTCGGCCAATGCTGGATATACCCCTAATCAGCATATATCTGACAGTAGCCCCCAAGAAGGATTGAGACTTTATTCTGTCGTTCCTCGTAGATTTGTATTCTCTTCACGAATGTCAGTATTTTGTCTTGATTCTTCTTCCAACAAAAATCTATAACTCCAAACTCGGATTTACCGAAATTTGGTATTTCTTCCACGATTCTTCACCGAGAAGGAAACTATGACGCAAGCGGTGAAATCTTGCTTATGTCACGAACATTTGAGTTCTGTCAAAAGTCTGAAACCATATCTCTGACAGATTCTCGCGCGAGAAACAAGGAGATAGCAATTATCACCCTGTCCCCTCGTTTCCCGGGTTTTCCAGCGATACACGCGTCAATCATCCAATGGCTAAAAGATCCGTTGGGACTAATCTCAACGTAAAGTTGGCTATAAATAGCTGCCTCGGGGCCTCCGGTTCTTCTTCCGCACCATCTAACTCCTCGAGCCCCCAGAGCACAGAACCACTTCTAGCTTCGAGCGAAAGGAAACACAGAGAATGTGACCGAGCCCAGAACCTCACCAGAGTCCTATCATCTGTGTGTTTGTTCAATCGTACGGCTGCGCCGCCCAAAAATGGCTACCGGAAGCCCTGCACGTGTGTCCGAGATCGCCGCCGATGTTGACACCGCCATAGAGGATATCATCCAAGACCTCGACCCGGCCGCCGGAACTCCTCCGAGCTCTTCCACAGCCGTGCCAGAGGTTCCCGAGAGCGCACCGGCAGGCGAGGATCTCAATCCCGCCGCCGGAACCATGTCCCCACCGTCCGCTACTCCTTCTCCTCCTCCCTTCCCCAAAACCGAGAAGGGGGAATCTTCCACCCGTGACGGCGATAACATGGAGGTCATCGTCACCACCAGAGGCAAAGACGGAGAGGAGGGCGATGCTGGGAATTGGAGTGACTGCAACGTGGCAGTGGCTCTCCTCAATGCAATGGAGAAAGATGGGTTCATCGCCAAGGAAAAATTTCAGATGGACGAAGATGACTCTGATCCATCTCCGAAAGACGGAGAACGGGTTGTTTTGGCCTCCCATATCAATCGAGGTATGGGGTTTCCACCTTCCGCATTCTTCGTCCAAGTCCTCAACCATTACGGTGTCCAACCTCACAACCTACCACCCAACTCCATTCTATACATAGCCGGGTTCCAGGCTCTGTTTGAGGGGTATCTGGGGATAGAACCCCGCCTAGACTTCTTTCGGTACTGTTTCAATGTAAAACGCAACACCAGCGAAAGTACTCTTCCGACTTGCGGGACCATCTCGTTTAGGGAAGAGTGGTTTCCGAAAATAAAAACTTTTGAGTCTGTAAAGTTTTGGACGGGCTCTTTCTTCTACCACTCGGACATTCCCTATTATAGAAAGGATAAGGGAATTCCTCCTTTCGTCAATTCCATAGCCACACCCCAAGACGATTGGGCATTGGACGCGGTCCAGGTTCTGCCTCCGGACTTGATGACAATAAGAAGACGGATCGTGAAACTTGTTTCATTCTCTCCTCTTCTGAACGACATGGACACGGTCCTTTGCTGGCTCAGAATGAGGATTCAAACTCTTGCTCACTACGGCGGCCGGCTCCTCTGCGAGTACTCAGGCCCTGACGATATAATGAGGGTGACAAAGTCCGCTTTGTCAAAGAAGGAATTCAAGAAACGTGTCAACCAACTTGTAGCTACTCATGATCAGTACGAGGAGAGTCTACAAATGTACCACACCAAAAACCACGGTCCCAAGATATGCTTTTAATTTTCGCCTTTTGGGTAGTTTTTCGAACTTTGTCTTTCTCGGATGAATTGATACTAATCCGGGTTTATTTCTTTACAGCTTCTTGTTCTCCCAGAAAATCAGCTTGCGTACGATGCTGAGCAAGCGGAGCTTAATGCTCGCTTTCAATCAGTCGGAGGGCAGAAACGCAAGAAGATCTCTTCAAGCCACGAAGTGATCGATCTCGACGGAGTCGCTGTCGCCACTTCCAGGTAAGACTCAGATTTTTGTTTACTTTCGTATGCCTTTTCTTGCGTGCCTTCTTTCTCGGATTTTTTATCTCGGTTTCTTTCTCTTTTCTCCTTTTCAGCCTTGCTCCTGTCCCTTTGAAGGGAAAAGGCAGGAAGAAGCATAAGGCTGTTGCTCTTAGGGGTGCTAAGCCATCCCATGTAGCTTCCCCGGACACTCCAGTTGCAGCTGGTGAAGAAAATTTTGCTGATCGGGAAGAATTCAACTATCCCCTGCAGACCAGCTAGCCCGATGCATCCGACACGGATGCGCGGGAAAGGGCGACACTTGACAAAAGCGGACCTTCAACGCTTCCATAAGTTGAGCCAATGCCAACTTTTGACACGAAGTTCAAGGTAAAACAAGAGGTCTGCTTTTATGAGCTCGGATATATTCATCCGTGGGAAAAAAAGTATTTTGCCCGAGCCCCCTTGATTCGCCCTTGGCCAAAAGACGGGTTGATAGTCCAAAATAATTACGTGTTGTCACCTCGACAGGTTCTCCAAGATGGAATCCACCATATGGGATTACCTTCTCGGAATACGCCAAGGAATTCACTGAGACGCTAGGCGGTTTGCAAAATATGAGCCAGGTATTATCTCTAACCCCCAAGTACTAAGACAAAAGCATACTTTTTCTTTTGTGTTAATACTTTTCTTTTTTGCCTGCCTATTTTGGTTTAACGAATCTTTTCCTTTGTATGCTTTTCAGCAAACTGCCGAAAACATAAATGTGGAAGTTTTCGAGAAGATGACCATCAAAAACCAACAGGTGAAATCTATTCTTGGTATTCTTAATGAGAAGGACTCGGAGATGTCCGAGATTCAAAAGCAACTTAAGGAGACTGCTCGTAAGCATACTTTTCCTTTCCTTATTTTTGATTCCGAACTTTCGATTTTTTCCCTAAGGACTTTTCCGAGTTTTGAATCCTTCGCCTCTTTTTCTTCATAGCCTCTTTGGCCAAAGCCAAGCAAGTTGTTGATGATGCCGGCAACGCTGAGACCCTCCGCAAGGATTACTCGGTGCTTTACAAAATGACTGTAAATCTCCAGAAGGACCTAGAGGAGAGCTAGCTTGCCTTGGGTTTGTCCGAGCCTCGGGCTTCCTCACAAGCCAAGAAAGACCGGAGGACCTTCCAAGACCTGGAGACTGCCCTTCATCCACGCCTTGAGGAAGGCGCTGAGATGGACAAGATCCTTGGTAAGTTTCTGAACTTTTACAAAGTTTCCTTCCACTTTGCATTCTTTTTTCTTCCCTCTATTTGTCTAATCTCTTCTGATTTTCATTAACGGAAGGGAATCCTATAATTACTCGGATTGACCACATTCGGGCTTTCGGGACATTCGTCACCGAGCTGAAGAATGCTGGAATGTTGCTTATTAACTTTTGATAAGTTGGACCGACTTTGGCAAAGCTAGGATGTAGATTGATTCTACGCATCCTGTCAGTGAAACACTTTGGTACAAAGTATAAATCGTCTCTTTCCGCCTTATCGGCATGAGCGGAATATCTTCTAGCCGAATTGACAGAAAGGGGTCTGCTCCGTTCTGCTCCATTGTTGCGTGTGTGCGCTCTTCTGGATCATCCCTATTTCTTCCAGCATCCCGTCCTTTGGAATGAGGCGGAGTTCTACACATTGGCCTTTCTTTATTTCTTGGAGGGGTTCGGGATCTCTCACTCTTGTGAGGATTGTCGTATCTTCCAGCTTTATCGGCTGGGTATCTCGGACGCGACATTACTTTTCCGTATTTTGGGTTTTGTTCCTCCTGTTCCTTGTTGTCAGGGGGATTATTTCTTCCTTTCGGCAGATGGGATCCTATTCTGGATGTTGCATCCTTGTTATCAAGGATTTTCTTGTCCTTTTTAGGATCTCCCTTCTTTTCCTTAGAATCACCTGAATATCCAGGTTCACATAGGTCAGGTGCTCCAGCGGCGCATGTGGCAGTTTTGCACAAGGCTAAGTCGTCATGTAGCTTGCCTGAGTGTTCTTGTCCTCGTTGTTGCTATTGTAATGCTTTTCCTAGGAAAGCATACACTCCCTGCACTTTTTGTCGTTGGAGTACAAATCATCATTCAGTATGGCAAACGCGGCTTCTGCATTTTCGGCTGCAGTTTTGTAGATGCGTTCACCCTTATCATCGGTGTTGTTAACATGTCTTCGCCAAGATGGGTTTTCAAACCCCTTTCTTGCTGGCAGTTCTTCCGGTTTTGAAATTCCAGGTAACCGCGTAGGTTTAATTCCAGACCTATTCCTTCTTTCAAGATCCTCTATTTCTTCGTGCTGCATTTTAATATCAGCCTGGGCTTTCCCGAGTTTGGAATAGCTGTTGTTGTTGCCGCACTATAGCTTGACTTGTGGCTTCCAGCACTTCCGTACGCTCGTTACATGCAATCGGGGTTTGGATCAGGTCGATCTCCTCATGTTCTGACATTTTGGGAACAGGGATTTCGGCCTTTTTCTTCTCTGCGAGCTTTACACCACTGCCTCCTCCAACTTCTAGGTTTCGTTGGAAGTGTCTGCCACTTTTTTCTTCTGTAACTTGGATAGCAGCTTCTTAGAGGACTTCTTTTTCTTCTTGGAAGATGGAGGTTTTTTGTTAGGATTTTCTTACGCCAATTCTTTAACGTCAGGGTAGGTCGGACTAACTTCTCCTTCCTCTTCCTTTTATCTATCATTTGGAGGAGGTGTTTTGGGGTCTTCGTCTTCCTCGGCATCCGAGTTTCCAGTCGGTTTTTCCATGAGTACTTCATGGAAGCTCCCCTACATGGATTTGACCTTTCTTTCGAAACGGTCCTAATCTTCATCTTCGGAATCTGAGCATACATATCCGGTTTTCGGGTCTAGCTTTGCCTCTATGGCTGCCAATACAGACTCAGCTTCCGAGTGTGTCGATTGATCAACGGATCTCGAATCTTCCACGTCTTGTGTGTGATCATGATTTTCTGCCTTCTCCATAGGATTTTCATCTTCCGTGTTTTCAACAATCTCAGACTGCACCATACCGATGAAGTGGGATCTGGCTGCAGGCATCTCCGAAGAGGCGGCTAATCCAGATGTGTTTTGGTGATATGCAGCCATGTAAGCTTGATCAACCCCTATGTATGAGTAGGACAAATCTGAGAAGAATCCAGCATTGAAGCCTTCATCAATTGGGCATAGGACGGGTGGGATAAAATTACTTCCACCATGGAATCCCTTTGCTTCTGCTGTTAAACCGATAAAAACGTTAGCAGATCCAATCGGTAAAACCTAGGCACTTACCAGATGAGTCTGTGCCGGCATATAAGATCCGTTGTCGAGGAAGGGTCCGATGTTTTCATCGAAATTCAGGCTTCCGAAAGTTATTGTGCTACCGATTCCGCCGAGTATTCCCGCTCGGGACGTAACTCCCGACGTCGCTGGCCCCACGGTGGGCGCCAACTGTCGAGACTTTGTAGTAGGGTTCATGGACGGCGGTGCCATAAGCCTACTGGTAGAACCGCGGGGGGACGTGGAAGAACTGTAAACGAGAACACGGGTTTTACCCAGGTTTGGTACGTCGCAACTAGACGGTGTTACTACTCCTGCAATCTCACTAAATATGGGCTGAAGCGAGAAATATACAAAGTACAATTGTGAGTATGGTTTCGCTAACTCGGCGAGGATGAACTTCCCGGTGAGTTGGCTTCTAGCTAACTAGTTCTCTATTGTCTGTCACTCATGTCCGGCTTTATGTAGATAGCTGAGCTAGGGCTTATAGGAAGGAAACCTAGAAGACTACGGAAAGTATCTAACTTGGAAAGTAAGGCATCCAGCTTCTTCTCCAAGTCGAACCACGATTGGGCCGCGGTCTAGGTTCTTCTAGAATCCGGCTTCCTACGCGTCAGCTTACTCGGCCGATCAATGGACTCCGTTCCATTGCCTATGTGCCACCCTGGTAGTCTGGCCTTCGGCCAATGTCGGATATACCCCTAATCGACATATATCCGACAGGGGGCCTTGGCCTTCCCCTACTACTGCCTCGGACACGCTAGTGGCGGGTGGTGAAGATCACTCGGCTCCTCAAGAGGAGTCCGAGTTCCCCCTTCCAAGCCAAACCAGCCAGCCCGATGTGCCTACTATAGACGCGCAGGAAAGAGCGGAAATTTTTGAAGAAGGAGGCCCTTCCCTTGCCCAGCCAATCGAGCCAATTCCACAGTTTGACGAAAAGATTAAGGTAAAGTAGGATGCTTGCTTTGATGAACACGGGTATATGCATCTGTGAGCAAAAAATTAGTTTGCCCGAGCCCCCTTGATTCGTCCATGGCCAAAAGGCGGATTAGTTGGTCAGAGTAATTACACATTCTCTCCTCGGCAGGTTATCCAAGACAGAATCCACCATATGGGGGTCTCTTTCTCGGAATACGCCAAGGACTTCACGGAAATGCTGAGCGGTTTGCAAAGGATTAGCTAGGTATTATCTCTAGCCCCCAAGTATTAAGAAAACAGCATATTTTTTTTGTTAATACTTTTCATCTTTGCGCGCTTATTGATTTTTAACAAGTCTTTTCCTTTCTATTCTTTTTAGCAAACTGCTGAAAACATCAACGTCGAAGTTTTTGATAAACTTACCATCAAGAACCAAGAGGTGAAATCCCTTCATGGTATTCTGAATGAAAAAGACTCGGAAATTTCCGAGATTCAGAACCAACTGAAGGACAATGCCGGTAAGCATCTTATCCTTGTTTTTTATTCTGATCTTGCAAAAAAAATTCTTAAGTCTTTTTTTGCGTTAACCTTTTGTCTTCTTTTCTTATCAACCTCTTTGGACAAAGCCAAGCAGATTTATGAAGATGCTGGAAATGCCAGAACCTCCGTAAGGAAAACTTGGAGCTTCACAAGATCA
The DNA here is from genome assembly GCA_028641055.1 of Alopecurus myosuroides. Lineage (NCBI taxonomy): Eukaryota > Viridiplantae > Streptophyta > Magnoliopsida > Poales > Poaceae > Alopecurus > Alopecurus myosuroides. Next base: position 435,214,575 of record CM054058.1, on the reverse strand, counting down.
ATGTGAAGCTTCAAAAAGACTTGGAGGAAAGCCAACTGGCTTTGGTCTTATCCAAGTTTCGGGCTTTGTCGCAAGCCGAGAAAGATAAGAGGACCATCCACGATCTCGAATCTGCTCTTCACCAACGACTTGAAGAAGTCACTGAGATGGACAAGATTCTTGGTAAGATTTTCTGATCATTTACCAAGGTTTAATTGTTTTTTTACCTTATGCATTCTTTTTCCTTTCTGGATTTCTCATATGTAACACCCGGGGGATTTCTCCCAATTAGATTTGGTTGTTTTTCTTTTTGCATTGCATCAGGCATCATATGCATTGCACCTTTGTTTCCAAACCAATTTAAAATGCAAACAAATCCTTTCAAATTGTAACTTATAATTGATTTGAAAATATTAAATATGTTTGGTTTTAAAATTTCCTTTTGTATGAAACCCTAATTTAAATTCAAATTTCCAAAATTCAAAATACATGGTGTAATTTGAAAATTTTGAAAAACAAAGTTTCATACACTTGGGCTTTATTGCTGTTTAATCCAACAAAAGTATTTCATAAATAAAAACCCTCAAAATTGCTCTCCTCTCTATTCTTTTCCTTTTCTACAAACAAAAGGGAAAACAGAAAAAAAAAGAGAACAAAAAAAATGGTGGACGAGGCAGCCAACCGGCCAGGCCCAAAGGCCCAACCGGAGGCCACCTACGACCCAGCCAGCGACCCAGCCCACCCCCCTGTTTGTCGTCTTCCTCACGCGAGGAGGTCACGCACAGTACGTGACCATGGCCTCCTCCTGGTCCCCTCTCCCCTCCTCCTTAAATTCCCCTCCGGATCCCCTCCTCCACAAACCCTAGCTCTTCCCTTATCCCTCTCCCTCCTCCAGCCGCCGCCTTCCTCTTCCTCCTCTGTCCCCAATCCCTCTCTGAAGTTTACTGCCGGTGGAGAGCACCTCCGTCGCCGTGTCGTGGAGGCCATGGCGCTGCTACTCTGCTCGCCGTCGGGAGCCGCAGACGGCGGGAATGGAAACGCCACTCCTCGGGCTCCCTCCTCGCGAAAGGGCAAGGCCTGAGGCGGACCAAGGAAGCCTCACGCGTCCTCGACATCTTCGCCGGTGAACGCCGTCGACACCGTCGCCTCCTCTGGAACTCCGTCGTCCACGAGCCTGCACGACGACGGTAGCCCCCTCGGTGAGCCCCTCCGTTCGCCGTCTGGCCCCTTGGCCTCATCTTCCCTTGCTCTGAGCGCCGGCCGTCGAGCCACGCTGCTGGTCGCCGTCGATCGCCGGCTCCGTTCGGTCACCATCGCAAGCAGTAGCTTCTGTTCGTCAGTTTCGTCAGGCTACAGTCGTGGTTTTATCTCTTAAATGCTCACCTCTGTATGTGTACAAAACTGATCGCATAGCCCAGTGGCTAGCCCCGTTCAGCGCACCCCCTTGATCCCAGGTTCGAGTCCCCATGGAAGCAAAAGCCACCCCTTTTTTGTCCATTTTCTTTTATTTCTCGAAATCCAGAAAGACAGAACTAAATCTTTATTTGTAAAATCAATAACAAATTGAAACATGCTCCAATTTTGGTGATTCAAATTTCTGTGGATTCAGAATCTTGTGCTCTTTCTGTTAGTCACAAAGTTGCAACATGTTTCTGTAATAAATTTTGCACTAAATAATTAAATACAGAAATGGCTATTAAAATTTGAAACTTTGGAAATTCATAACTTGAGTTCTGTTCACCCAAATTGAGCAAACTTGGGCTCTAAAATTTTGTCTTAACAAACTCTACAAAGTGGTATTTTATTTGGTCACAATTGAATTAAATTTGAATATGTTTCCTTCTGTTTACTAAAAGGGGCAGAATAAAAATGCTTATGGAAAAATGCATAATAAATTCAAAAATGATCCAAAAATTATGTTTAAAATAGCTCAAAATGTCCAGTGAAACAATTGCTACACGTTTTCAGCCTTTTCAATACATTTTGTTTACTGTTTTTCCTAATTAAAAATTGGAGTAATAATTCAATAATTTAATTACACCTTTTAAATTGCAAAATTCATAACTTAGGCAATTCAAATCCAATTCCAACATGTAAAATATGTTTTCCATCCCATTTTTCATGAACTTTGCAAATATAAGCTTTGTTTTCTGTTTTGAACAATTTAAATTGCTGAAAACAACTATTTCTTAATTAATGCATTTAAAATTGTCAATTTAATAACTTGCTCATCTAAAATCCAAATTCAACAAATGAAATATGTATTCCATCTAAAATTTTGTGTTCTTTCCAAATATAAATTTTGTTATCTGTTTTGAACATTTAAAATTGGTGAAAACAACAAATGTTTGTTTAAATCATTTAAAATGCCAAATTTCATAACTTAATAAATAAAATTCCAAACTTGGTAAACAACATATCAAATTGAAGCTATTGTTGTTTTCTTATTGTTTTCATCATCCATGCATCATTCTAATCAACTTTCACATGATGGTTATTTGTAGATCATTTAATTCAACATTAATTCATGGGCTTTTCCATATGCAATCCAAATTGCATATGGGCCCATTTAAATATGTTTACCATGTCAACTGGTTTACTTTGATGCATCAATTAATTGTCATGCATATAAAATAGGATCATGCTGGATCTTTTGCCGTAGCAGTAATTGTTGCATCCGGTGTTTGTTCTAGTTCGTTGCTTCTTCGCGGATAGGACGCTGAGATGATGTGAGCAACGACAAGTTCTTCAGATGTACCTCTACTTGCTGGATCCCAGGCAAGTATACTCACTTGCTACCTATGGCTGCCTTTCATCACTTGTTACCGATTCTTCCGTTATTCTTATGCTAGCCTTATGATTCGATGCTTGTGTCTCGATCCTATCATATGTTTACCTTGCAACCATGATATAGCCTTCCTTCCACTTCCTATTACCTATTGTTTGTTTACCCCGTTGGCCCTCGTGTCGTAGTTGCATGCTTAGGTTTGTTTGCGCTCTAGTCCTGTTGTCCTTTGTTCTATCACCTGTTTAGTTTGATAGTTGGGTTTCAACTTGATCAACAACCTGTTAATGTTTTGGGTAATAATAATTTGATGATAAGGCACCGGCAGGAGGCCCGGCGTGGTTTTGAGGCCTGCTAGTGTCGAACTTAATTAGGAAAAGGGTCTTGTCCTCCGATCCATGATGAGCGCGCTAACCGCATGTGGGAAGCGAGTATGGGCGCCCCCCGCAACTTTGATTCGATTCGCATCTCGTCCAAATCGCCTCATTTAGTTCGGGTTTTCCATTTGCCGCATGCATATGCAGGTGCGAACCCTTGGCGCCAGGGTGGAACTTTTGTAGTCGGCATTTAGGGAGACACGTTCTTAGAGTGCTATGAGGGTCCCCTTTTCTTCGTGGGGCTTGATTAGATGTGCGCTCAATTGCACGGGGTTCTTTGGGCTTGATGCGAAGAAGAGTTGGGTTGTGTTGAGTGCCTCGCTTGGTGGAAGGGCCGTTCCATCTGGCGGGTCATTCTTACGTGTACGGCCAAATTGGTGCATCCCTGCAGGGTTAAATCTTCTCGAGAAGCCGTGTTGTCCGCGGTTATGGATGACTTGGTGAAAGTGCTGGCTAACAAGTACTCAGACAACTTACACTTAACGATGATAACCTGACTAGTAATATAGATTACCTCCACCATAAAAATGACTGTCACCTTAATCAACAGTGTGAGTTTCCTTGGGTTGCTTCCTTAGTAGGGGGTGACACTGGATGGGTATTGTTTGGTGAGTAGTTATAGTTGGTTTTGTCGCGCTATCTTATCCCTTTCTTTTAGCCGGATGTTGTAGCGCGTCTCTGTAGTTAGTTAGTGCAGCCCGCTGCCGCTTCGTTGCAATAATCCCTTTCCTTCCGTTGTACCCAAAGTATTTGTATCTTGTGATGATTGGTTACGCTGGTATCTTGTGAGTATGGTTTATCCACTTGCCAGTACTTAACCGTACTGACCCACGAATCCATTTCGTGGCTGCATATTCCACATTGCAGTCAACAGGTTTGAAGTCTGACGACGTTAGCTTGGGAATCCCTCCGGCTTGGCCTGGGCAGGGATTGGACGCCAACGGTTATCTTCAGGACTCTTAGTCCAATTTGTATCTTGTCCGTAGTCGGACACTATGTTGTTTCTTTCGCTGTTATTTGGATCTTTGTATTGTATCAGTTGTATCTTTGACTCGTTTGAGTCGTCTTGTATATACCTCCTCTGTTGTTGTTGCGGATTATTCGTGAACTGTTGTGATGTTATCACAAGTGGCAACCTGGAATCGGTTATTATGTGGATTTTGGCGGAAATGCTGAAATCTGCATAGTGCCCGATCTTGGGGGCATCACAAATGGTATCAGAGCATGGTTTCCGATTCCCAAAGTTGTTCCCCCCTGTTTGTCGTCTTCCTCACGCGAGGAGGTCACGCACAGTACGTGACCATGGCCTCCTCCTGGTCCCCTCTCCCCTCCTCCTTAAATTCCCCTCCGGATCCCCTCCTCCACAAACCCTAGCTCTTCCCTTATCCCTCTCCCTCCTCCAGCCGCCGCCTTCCTCTTCCTCCTCTGTCCCCAATCCCTCTCTGAAGTTTACTGCCGGTGGAGAGCACCTTCGTCGCCGTGTCGTGGAGGCCATGGCGCTGCTACTCTGCTCGCCGTCGGGAGCCGTGGACGGCGGGAATGGAAACGCCACTCCTCGGGCTCCCTCCTCGCGGAAGGGCAAGGCCTGAGGCGGACCAAGGAAGCCTCACGCGTCCTCGACATCTTCGCCGGTGAACGCCGTCGACACCGTCGCCTCCTCTGGAACTCCGTCGTCCACGAGCCTGCACGACGACGGTAGCCCCCTCGGTGAGCCCCTCCGTTCGCCGTCTGGCCCCTTGGCCTCATCTTCCCTTGCTCTGAGCGCCGGCCGTCGAGCCACGCCGCTGGTCGCCGTCGATCGCCGGCTCCGTTCGGTCACCATCGCAAGCAGTAGCTTCTGTTCGTCAGTTTCGTCAGGCTACAGTCGTGGTTTTATCTCTTAAACGCTCACCTCTGTATGTGTACAAAACCGATCGCATAGCCCAGTGGCTAGCCCCGTTCAGCGCACCCCCTTGATCCCAGGTTCGAGTCCCCATGGAAGCAAAAGCCACCCCTTTTTTGTCCATTTTCTTTTATTTCTCGAAATCCAGAAAGACAGAACTAAATCTTTATTTGTAAAATCAATAACAAATTGAAAAATGCTCCAATTTTGGTGATTCAAATTTCTGTGGATTCAGAATCTTGTGCTCTTTCTGTTAGTCACAAAGTTGCAACATGTTTCTGTAATAAATTTTGCACTAAATAATTAAATACAGAAATGGCTATTAAAATTTGAAACTTTGGAAATTCATAACTTGAGTTCTGTTCACCCAAATTGAGCAAACTTGGGCTCTAAAATTTTGTCTTAACAAACTCTACAAAGTGGTATTTTATTTGGTCACAATTGAATTAAATTTGAATATGTTTCGTTCTGTTTACTAAAAGGGGCAGAATAAAAATGCTTATGGAAAAATGCATAATAAATTCAAAAATGATCCAAAAATTATGTTTAAAATAGCTCAAAATGTCCAGTGAAACAATTGCTACACGTTTTCAGCCTTTTCAATACATTTTGTTTACTGTTTTTCCTAATTAAAAATTGGAGTAATAATTCAATAATTTAATTACACCTTTTAAATTGCAAAATTCATAACTTAGGCAATTCAAATCCAATTCCAACATGTAAAATATGTTTTCCATCCCATTTTTCATGAACTTTGCAAATTATAAACTTTGTTTTCTGTTTTGAACAATTTAAATTGCTGAAAACAACTATTTCTTAATTAATGCATTTAAAATTGTCAATTTAATAACTTGCTCATCTAAAATCCAAATTCAACAAATGAAATATGTATTCCATCTAAAATTTTGTGTTCTTTCCAAATATAAATTTTGTTATCTGTTTTGAACATTTAAAATTGGTGAAAACAACAAATGTTTGTTTAAATCATTTAAAATGCCAAATTTCATAACTTAATAAATAAAATTCCAAACTTGGTAAACAACATATCAAATTGAAGCTATTGTTGTTTTCTTATTGTTTTCATCATCCATGCATCATTCTAATCAACTTTCACATGATGGTTATTTGTAGATCATTTAATTCAACATTAATTCATGGGCTTTTCCATATGCAATCCAAATTGCATATGGGCCCATTTAAATATGTTTACCATGTCAACTGGTTTACTTTGATGCATCAATTAATTGTCATGCATATAAAATAGGATCATGTTGGATCTTTTGCCGTAGCAGTAATTGTTGCATCCGGTGTTTGTTCTAGTTCGTTGCTTCTTCGCGGATAGGACGCTGAGATGATGTGAGCAACGACAAGTTCTTCGGATGTACCTCTACTTGCTGGATCCCAGGCAAGTATACTCACTTGCTAACTATGGCTGCCTTTCATCACTTGTTACCGATTCTTCTGTTATCCTTATGCTAGCCTTATGATTCGATGCTTGTGTCTCGATCGTATCATATGTTTACCTTGCAACCATGATATAGCCTTCCTTCCACTTCCTATTACCTGTTGTTTGTTTACCCCGTTGGCCCTCGTGTCGTAGTTGCATGCTTAGGTTTGTTTGCGCTCTAGTCCTGTTGTCCTTTGTTCTATCACCTGTTTAGTTTGATAGTTGGGTTTCAACTTGATCAACAACCTGTTAATGTTTTGGGTAATAATAATTTGATGATAAGGCACCGGCAGGAGGCCCGGCGTGGTTTTGAGGCCTGCTAGTGTCGAACTTAATTAGGAAAAGGGTCTTGTCCTCCGATCCATGATGAGCGCGCTAACCGCATGTGGGAAGCGAGTATGGGCGCCCCCCGCAACTTTGATTCGATTCGCATCTCGTCCAAATCGCCTCATTTAGTTCGGGTTTTCCATTTGCCGCATGCATATGCAGGTGCGAACCCTTGGCGCCAGGGTGGAACTTTTGTAGTCGGCATTTAGGGAGACACGTTCTTAGAGTGCTATGAGGGTCCCCTTTTCTTCGTGGGGCTTGATTAGATGTGCGCTCAATTGCACGGGGTTCTTTGGGCTTGATGCGAAGAAGAGTTGGGTTGTGTTGAGTGCCTCGCTTGGTGGAAGGGCCGTTCCATCTGGCGGGTCATTCTTACGTGTACGGCCAAATTGGTGCATCCCTGCAGGGTTAAATCTTCTCGAGAAGCCGTGTTGTCCGCGGTTATGGATGACTTGGTGAAAGTGCTGGCTAACAAGTACTCAGACAACTTACACTTAACGATGATAACCTGACTAGTAATATAGATTACCTCCACCATAAAAATGACTGTCACCTTAATCAACAGTGTGAGTTTCCTTGGGTTGCTTCCTTAGTAGGGGGTGACACTGGATGGGTATTGTTTGGTGAGTAGTTATAGTTGGTTTTGTCGCGCTATCTTATCCCTTTCTTTTAGCCGGATGTTGTAGCGCGTCTCTGTAGTTAGTTAGTGCAGCCCGCTGCCGCTTCGTTGCAATAATCCCTTCCTTCCGTTGTACCCAAAGTATTTGTATCTTGTGATGATTGGTTACGCTGGTATCTTGTGAGTATGGTTTATCCACTTGCCAGTACTTAACCGTACTGACCCACGAATCCATTTCGTGGCTGCATATTCCACATTGCAGTCAACAGGTTTGAAGTCTGACGACGTTAGCTTGGGAATCCCTCCGGCTTGGCCTGGGCAGGGATTGGACGCCAACGGTTATCTTCAGGACTCTTAGTCCAATTTGTATCTTGTCCGTAGTCGGACACTATGTTGTTTCTTTCGCTGTTATTTGGATCTTTGTATTGTATCAGTTGTATCTTTGACTCGTTTGAGTCGTCTTGTATATACCTCCTCTGTTGTTGTTGCGGATTATTCGTGAACTGTTGTGATGTTATCAAAAGTGGCAACCTGGAATCGGTTATTATGTGGATTTTGGCGGAAATGCTGAAATCTGCATAGTGCCCGATCTTGGGGGCATCACAAATGGTATCAGAGCATGGTTTCCGATTCCCAAAGTTGTTTCGATACGAATGGTTATCGAAGCAACGGGTCCGCAAAGCCTGTAGGATAACCTCGCTAACGGTCGTGTTCTTAGAGTGTCAAAACTATTTGTGCAAAACCTGTTTTGGAAACCTCTCGATAGGATTCTTGTTTATTCCTTACCTCTATTCTACTTCTCCTACCTTATTTGTTTTGAACTCTCATCTCTTATCTATCTTTCAAAGCGTTAGGATCCTACGTGGGTTGGACGTTTTCTGAGCCTTTAACCTAATAGGTTCGATCATCGGAAGATTCCTGGTGGGAGAAGATCGTCATCAACCCGAGCAAGAATCTCTTGTTAGTGGTGTCGAGAAGCCCTTGTTAGCGGTGTCGAGGAGATCAACTGGAAGCATGAAGAATCGATAGTCGAACTTCTTTCCCCTCCCGGGTTAGTGGGTGGATTGCGAGGGCGCAATCCCTTGTTAGTGGTGTCGTCTGTAACACCCGGGGGATTTCCCCCAAATAGGATTTGGTTGTTTTTTTTTTTGCATTGCATCATGCCTCACATGCATTGCACTTGTTTTCAAACCAATTTAAAAATGTAAACATATTACAATGTTTCCAAAACCATTTGCAAACAAAACAACTCAAATTGTTTTCAATAGTTTTGAATTTGAATTATTTAAATTGCTTGGTTAATAAAATCCCCTTTTATTAAAACCCTAAGTCCCATTCAAATTCAAATTCAAATGCAAACACATGAGCACAATTTGAATTTTGAAAACAAAATAGCATGCAACTGGGCTTTAGTGCTGGTTAACCCACTAAAAATAATGGCGGGATAAAAATCCCAAAACTTGATCTCCTTTTCTCTTCCTTTTCTTTTCTACAAAAAAAAAGAGAAAAAAAAGAGAACAAAAAAAATGGTGGAGGAGGCAGCCAACCGGCCAGGCCCAAAGGCCCAACCGGAGGCCACCTACGACCCAGCCCACCCCCCTGTTTGTCGTCTTCCTCACGCGAGGAGGTCACGCACAGTACGTGACCATGGCCTCCTCCTGGTCCCCTCTCCCCTCCTCCTTAAATTCCCCCTCCGGATCCCCTCCTCCACAAACCCTAGCTCTTCCCTTATCCCTCTCCCTCCTCCAGCCGCCGCCTTCCTCTTCCTCCTCTGTCCCCAATCCCTCTCTGAAGTTTACTGACGGTGGAGAGCACCTCCGTCGCCGTGTCGTGGAGGCCATGGCGCTGCTACTCTGCTCGCCGCCGGGAGCCGCGGACGGCGGGAATGGAAACGCCACTCCTCGGGCTCCCTCCTAGTGAAAGGGCAAGGCCTGAGGCGGACCAAGGAAGCCTCACGCGTCCTCGACATCTTCGCCGGTGAACGCCGTCAACACCGTCGCCTCCTCTGGAACTCCGTCGTCCACGAGCCTGCACGACGACGGTAGCCCCCTCGGTGAGCCCCTCCGTTCGCCGTCTGGCCCCTTGGCCTCATCTTCCCTTGCTCTGAGCGCCGACCGTCGAGCCGCGCTGCTGGTCGCCGTCGATCGCCGGCTCCATTCGGTCACCATCGCAAGCAGTAGCTTCTGTTCGTCAGTTTCGTCAGGCTACAGTCGTGGTTTTATCTCTTAAACGCTCACCTCTGTATGTGTACAAAACCGATCGCATAGCCCAGTGGCTAGCCCCGTTCAGCGCACCCCCTGGATCCCAGGTTCGAGTCCCCCTGGAAGCAAAAGCCACCCCTTTTTTGTCCATTTTCTTTTATTTCTCGAAATCCAGAAAGACAGAACTAAATCTTTATTTGTAAAATCAATAACAAATTGAAAAATGCTCCAATTTTGGTGATTCAAATTTCTATGAATTCAGAATCTTGTGCTCTTTCTGTTAGTCACAAAGTTGCAACATGTTTCTGTAATAAATTTTGCACTAAATAATTTAATACAGAAATGACTATTAAAATTTGAAACTTTGGAAATTCATAACTTGAGTTCTGTTCACCCAAATTGAGCAAACTTGGGCTCTAAAAATTTGTCTTAACAAACTCTACATATTGGTATTTTATTTGGTCACAATTGAATTAAATTTGAACATGTTTCCTTCTGTTTACTAAAAGGGGCAGAATAAAAATGCTTATGGAAAAATGCATAATAAATTCAATAATGATCCAAAAATTATGTTTAATAGCTCAAAATGTTCAGTGAAACATTTTATACATGTTTTCAACCTTTTCAATACAATTTGTTTACTGTTTTTCCTAATTAAAGTTGGTGCAATAATTCAATGATTTAATTAAACCTTTTAAATTGCAATATTCATAACTTGGGCAATTCAAATCCAATTCCAACATGTAAAATATGTTTTCCATGCAAAATTGAATAAGCTTTCCAAATATAAACTTTGTTTTCTATTTTGAATAAATTAAATTGCTGAAAACAACTATTTCTTAATTAATGCATTTAAAATTGTCAATTTAATAACTTGCTCATCTAAAATCCAAATTCAACAAATGAAATATGTATTCCATCTAAAATTTTGTGTTCTTTCCAAATATAAATTTTGTTATCTGTTTTGAACATTTAAAAATTGGTGAAAACAACCAATGTTTGTTTAAATCATTTAGAATGCCAAAGTTCATAACTTAATAAATAAAATTCCAAACTTGGTAAACAACATATCAAACTGAAGCTATTGTTATTTTCTTATTGTTTTCATCATCCATGCATCATTATAATCAACTCTCACATGATGGTTATTTGTAGATCATTTAATTCAACATTAATTCATGGGCTTTTCCATATGCAATCCAAATTGCATATGGGCCCATTTAAATATGTTTACCATGTCAACTGGTTTACTTTGATGCATCAATTAATTGTCATGCATATAAAATAGGATCATGCTGGATCTTTTGCCGTAGTAATAATTGTTGCATCCGGTGTTTGTTCTAGTTCGTTGCTTCTTCCCGGATAGGACGTTGAGATGATGTGAGCAATGACAAGTTCTGCGGATGTACCTCTACTTGCTGGATTCCAGGCAAGTATACTCACTTGCTACCTATGGCTGCCTTTTCATCACTTGTTACCGATTCTTCCCGTTGCCTTTATTCTAGCCTTATGATTTGATGCTTGTGTCTCGATCCTATCATATGTTTACCTTGCCGCCATGATATAGCCTTCCTTCCAGTTCCTATTAACTGTTGTTTGTTTACCTTGCTGGCCCTTGTGTCGTAGTTGCATGCTTAGTGTTGTTTGCGCTCAAGTCTTGTTGTCCGTCTTATCACCTGTTTAGTTTGATAGTTGGGTTTCAATTCAATCAACACCATGTTAATGCTTGGGGTAATAATAATTTGATGATAAGGCACCGGCAGGAGGCCCGGCGTGGTTTTGAGGCCTGCTAGTGTCGAACTTAATTAGGAAAAGGGTCTTGTCCTCCGATCCATGATGAGCGCACTAACCACATGTGGGAAGCGAGTATGGGCGCCCCCCCGCAATTCTGATTCGATTCGCATCTCGTCCAAATCGCCACACTTAGTTCGGGCTTTCTATTTGATGCATGCATATGCAGGTGCGAGCCCTTGGCGCCAGGGTGGAACTTTTGTAGTCGGCATTTAGGGCGGCGTGGTCTTCCAGTGCTATGAGGGTCCCCCTTTTCTTCGTGGGGGCTCGATTAGCCGCGCACGCACAACACGTGGTTCTTTGGGCGTGATGCGAAGAAGAGTTGGGTTGTGTTGAGTGCCTCGCTTGGTGGAAGAGCCTTTCCATCTGGCGGGTCATTCTTACGTGTACGGCCAAATTGGTGCATCCCTGCAGGGTTAAATCTTCTCGAGAAGCCGTGTTGTCCGCGGTTATGGATGACTTGGTGAAAGTGCTGGCTAACAAGTACTCAGACAACTTACACTTAACGATGATAACTTGACTAGTAATATAGATTACCTCCACCATAAAAATGAATGTCACCTTAATCAACAGTGTGAGTTTCCTTGGGTTGCTTCCTTAGTAGGGGTAACACTGGATGGGTATTGTTTGGTGAGTAGTTATAGTTGGTTTTGTCGCGCTATCTTATCTCTTTCTTTTAGCCGGATGTCGTAGCGCGTCTCTGTAGTTAGTTAGTGCAGCCCGCTGCCGCTTCTTTGCAATAATCCCTTTTTTTCCGTTGTACCCAAAGTATTTGTATCTTGTGATGATTGGTTACGCTGGTATCTTGTGAGTATGGTTTATCCGCTTGCCAGTACTTAACCGTACTGACCCACGAATCCATTTCGTGACTGCATATTCCACATTGCAGTCAACAGGTTTGAAGTCTGACGACGTTAGCTTGGGAATCCCTCCGGCTTGGCCTGGGCAGGGATTGGACGCCATCGGTTATCTTCAGGACTCTTAGTCCAATTTGTATCTTGTCCGTAGTCGGACGCTATGTTGTTTCTTCCGCTGTCATTTGGATCTTTGTATTGTATCAGTTGTATCCTTGACTCGTTTGAGTTGTCTTGTATATATCTTTTCTGTTGTTGTTGCGGAATATTCGTGAACTGTTGTAATGTTATCACAAGTGGCAACCTAGAATCGGTTATTATGTGGATTTTGACGGGAATGCTGAAATCTGCATAGTGCCCGATCTCGGGGCTGTCACAAATGGTATCAGAGCATGGTTTCCGATTCCCAAAGTTGTTTCGATACGAATGGTTATCGAAGCAACGGGTCCGCAAAGCCTGTAGGATAACCTCGCTAACGGTCGGGCTTTCGGGACCTTCGTCGCCGAGTTGAAGAAATCTGGAGTGCTACTTATCAATAAGTGCATTTTGGAAAAAATCGACGAGCTCTAAGAAGCTAGACAGCTTCCGGGAGAATTCGTGGAAGTTGCCATCCAACGTGAGAATTGGCTCAAGTCTGCCGCCTGCGGTGGAGTGCGCATGGCCTTATGGCTTATGAAAATGCATTACACCCCTGCCAAGTCTTGGTGCGTCTCCACCGGTATTCCCCAGGGATATACCGAGACTCAAAGGGTAGAAATCTTCGAGTCTGTCAGGAGGCATGCTTCCAAGATAGCCCGGATGGTCTCTACGTCGACATTCTACCCGAAGGAAGAAATTCTGTCAACTCCGGAGAATCCGAGTGATAGCAACAAAGACGAACATGACGACTTCATGGATGCCGCGTGAACCTGCATAGCCAATAGCCAGTAGAATTTATTACTTACTCTTATGATGTAAAACTCATGTGTAATGCATTCTGTATTTTGTATAAACAGTATTATCCCTTTGAAGTAAAATTCAGCTTTGCAAGTTTAATAGTTTTAACTCCTTTTCTTCTAAGTTCTCTGGTTTGTATGTTTTGACTTTCCTTAGTGTTGAAGTGACTCCAAAAGTATGCGATCTTCACGCCAAGTGACCGGGTTAAGTAACCAATCAGTCAAAACTCCGAATCATGGATTATACCTTGACACTTTACTTACTAGATCAAGTGACCCAACAAAACAAACAATCAGATAATACTTAGGAATAATAAGGAATTTGAAATATGAACTCCAGGCACGCAGGCACAATTCGGGTTAACATTGAAGCAAACTGGAATAAATCCAGCCAGGGTTCTATTCCTAAATAGCCCTCGAAGGGAGTCTGGAACCCGGCTATATAGAGGATGGAGTTTGGGGGAAGATTATGGGGCTGAACCCCATAGTGATTAAGAACCTGGAGTAAAAACGCGGAAGGGGGGAAACCCATACCTCTAAGGACGTGGGTGGCAAGGATGACCCTTTGTCCGTCTTTCGGCGAAGGTTCTAGGCCGTCCTCATTAATCCGCCATTTGTCCCTGGCGATGAATCCGTCATTCTCCAGGGTGCGTAGTATATTGCACTGGCTCCAGTACAGGGAGAGGATTCCCCCTCCCTAGATTCAGAAACGGGAGGAGGAGGAGGAGGAGTAGTGGAAGATGGCGGCAACATGGTTCCGGCAGCGGGGACAAAGTATCTGCCCTCCGATGCGTTCGCGAGGATTTCCGGCGCCACCCTGGAAGTGCTCGGGGGAACTGGCGGATCAAAAGAGCTGAGTTTTTCCGCCGCCGGCTCTGGGTCGATTTTCAATCCAGTCGCGCGAGAAGGGCTCCCGGGTGCCATGATTTAGCGGCGCAACCGTGGAATGGAGCTCCGGCCACCGATGACTAGGAACTTCGGTGAGGTACGGGCTCGGTCGTTTTGCTTTTCTCTCTCGTGGTCGCTCGTGCACTTGGGCTCTGGAGAGTTCGTGGGGAGAGTGAGGAAGAAGAAAATCCGGAGGGCTCGAGGCAGGCTATTTATAATCGTTTTGTGCCAAGATTTGTCCCAACGGGCATTTTAGCCGTTGGATGGTTGACACGTGGTGTGCCGAAAAACCTGGGATACGAGGAGACAGGGTGATGATGGCTATCTCTTTGTTTCTCGCGCTAAATCTATCAGAGATACGGTTTTAGTCTTTTGACTGAAACCAAACGTTCGTGACGTAAGCACGATTTCATCGCTCACGTCACAAGTTCCTTCTCCGTCAAGATTCATGGAAGAAATGTCGGATTTATCCGAATTTGGCATTAGAAGTTTTTGATGAAAGAAGAATCAAGAGATAATGCCTACCTTTATGAAAAGAATACAACTCAACGAAGGACAGAAATATGAAGTCTTAATTCTTCTTGGCGGCTACTGTCGGATATATGCCAAATAGGGGTGTGTCCAGCATTGGCCAAAGGCCCGATTACCAAGGTTGCCCACAGGCAATGGAGCAAAGTCCATTGGGTGGCCCAGCAAGCTGACGCGCAGGAAGACGGATTCTAGAAGGACCCGGACGACGGCCCAAACATGGTGCAACTTGGAGAAGATGCCGGATTCCTTACTAGAGGATGGGTGCAACTTTAGATACTTTCCGTAGTCTTCTAGGTTTCCTTCCTGTAAGCCCTAGCCCAGCTATCTATATAAATCCGGATGGGAGCAAAAGAGAGAACAACAGAAAAGAGAACAAAGGTTCTAATAGCTAGAGGCCAACTCGCCAGGAAGTTCATCCTCGCTGAGTTAGCGAAACCATACCACAATTGTACTCTGTATACTTCAGGCCTCAGCCCTGATTTTAGTGAGATTGCAGAAGTAGGAACGGCGCATAGTTGTGTCGTACCGAGCCTGGGTAAATTGTGTCTCGTTTCCAGTACTCTGACGCTTACACCCACGGTTCTACTAGTAGGTTTATGGCACCCCCGTCCATGATCCTAACTACGAAGTCTCCACACCGTAATTCACCTCTGTCGTGCTGTCCGGATTATTGATCAAACATAGTCCTTCAAATGTTTTCTTACGAATGGGCGTGGTTAGGTGTCACCACATTCTTTGGTACTCCCACCGACATTGACATTGCTACAAGGTAAGGAATCAAGTCCTCCACTGAAGTGGGGATGCCCAAAGGACTCCCAAGATGAAGATACCGGGTGCAACCCAATTAAGGGAATGATTCCTGAAATCCAGCGGGAATATCAAGACCCATGCCCATCAACGGGTGTGTGCACAAACCAACCCGGGTAAGTTACCTTACGGGTCAAGAAGGAAGCTAGGAAACTGATTGTATAGAGAGTCCGAGTTGTACACGAACTCCAGAGAATCGACCTCCTATATAAAGGCCGAGAGGGGGTCACGGTAGGGATCATTGAATCCAGGGAGAGAAACAGAGATAAGAGAGAGATAATATGCCGGAATACCATTGTAACCTTGATCTACTCTTCGGGATACAGAGACATGCAGGAAGTAGAGGTTTTACCTTCTCGAAGTGCCCCGAACCTCGGTAAATCGTGCCCCTTGAATCATGTCAACCCTAGTAGTCCACCATCGTTCATCTCCATACGGACCCCTATCCCAACAAGCATGGGACATGCCGTGGAACCCCCACGACATTTGGCGCAATCAGGAGCAGTGGATTCCCGGCTGCTTCGGCATTAACCTGCAACAACTCGACGAACAAGGCGGATCCAATTCAATTCGGGTCCTTGGACTTCACCAAGCACTCGCTGGTGTTGCGCCTGACTTTCAACTCCATCAACAAAAGCATTAGCTTGATATTCGGTGATCTTAAATTGCGTACTACCCGCGCGAGTGTTTTGAACCTTCAAGACTCGACGCGCCCGCCTACCCAGGCAGCCGCCCCCCAGATTAGAAAGCAAGATGGGGATTAAACCTGACTCGAGAACCATCGACCAGTCCTACCTTTGCCACTTCATCGGGATGGTGCATCACACAGGACCTTCAATAAGTGAAGACTCGGGTACCCCAAGCCCAAATAACATCAAGGACGAGGATCCTCGATATCCCCGAGGTCCCTTGCAGGTGTCTAACACTGAAGTGGACAAGGACAAACAAGATGGTTCTGAAGTCGAGGAGGAACTGGAATATGGAGAAACGTTCTCATCAACTTCCATTTCCTCACCAATGACTTTGAAGGGCATGTATATTGCAAATAGCATACCATGATATCTTTTGTGTAAATAATTATTTTTCTCTTACAATTCAAAATTTAAATTTCAAAATTTCACATAGCACACACATCATAATTATGTTCATTAAATTCCTCTATCTATGTCATAGATACTTGAATTTAATAAGAAATTTCCTCACATTTTATTTGAAACCTTTTCAAATATTTATTTGAGGTATTCTTCTTTCAATTAGGACTAGCCGAACTAAAAGAATCATATCCATCTCCCATATACTTTTAAGCCCCTTCGCTTTATATAATGAAAAAGAATAACATTTTGTTTCGTTAACATGACTAACTTAACACTCATACTTTAATATTTCAGATTATTTTAGCTCCATTAACAACTTTAAGAATTTGATAAGATAAAATTTTCAACTTATCATTACCATTTATTCTTATTTGATAAAACAATTTTAATCAAGACTAGCTTCATGAATATAAGTATTCATCTATGTTTTTCTTCATGAACACCCACGTCTTTGTGACATACATCACATTGACAGCTCGCAAGAAAATATCTTGGAGTTTAATGAACGTCTCTTCTTCCCAAAATATTCATGCTTCCGTGATTTTATATCATTCTTACCACTCTCAAGAAGAAATCTTGGTGTTACATGAATACTTTAGTTTTCTGGTCTCCAAGACATTTTACTTTAATTTATGAGTTTTACTATTCTATAGTTTTGCTTTGCATTACAGATAATTGTCTTAGAATTTTAGTGAAATAATCACAAAGTGAATATTAAATCAAGTTCCTCATATCATTCTTTATTATACTAAGTTAAGACCTTATGCATCTCATAGATAAAATTCCTAGATGAGGTAATGACTTCAGAAATAATTTCATGTCGCCACTTTCATTATAATCTTTCTCCAAAGATTCGCAATCTTAACTAATATAATTTTCACCTCAATCTTCATGAGAAGACACTTTTCTCCATCATCCAATATGTTTAAAATATTTGGAATAAAAGTGAAAATTTACTAGCTATAATCATATTGGTTTTTATGCAAAATCCCTGTAATCAATTATGCAAAAAACTTGTGCAATATTGGTTACATGGGACTCTCATTAAAATAACTCAAAGTTAATTAATGATAATGGTCCAACTACTACAAACAAAATAGTCTCTACTATATAATTTGTCTTACCGTGATGATGGTTCGTTGGTACGTCTCAGGAAACGGGGCGTTTGATTGGTTGGTTGGTTTTCCTTCTTACGTTTTGTCTATCCCGTTGGCCGTTTCATTAAGGTTTCTGTCTTCCAACGTTTGGTAGGTACGTCAAAAGCATCGCTAAGCGCAGAAACCTAGCTAGAACGAGTCCTGCTCGAATACTCCCTCTGTATGGCATACGCATTGTACAAGGACTCAATGTACTATAAACATACAGTCTGCGTTGGTGTGTTTCAGAGAAGCGAACCAGGACGTGATCTGCTTAATCGCCATCTCTTCTGGCAATCAACGCCTACGGTAGGAGCTCCTGCAATAGAGGGTTCGGATCCTCGACGCCGTCCTCACGACTGCCTGACTGATGTGCGGCGTGCCGAGGTCACAATGCTCTAGCTCGCCGAGATCAGGTCCGTCTAGACCAACCGATATCTATTACCCAGGGAGAGGACGCTCGATGCCATGCCCACAAGGAATAGAACAGCGCAATATCAAGAGTTCAAGACTCGCCCGCTCTGGCCGGATCCGCTCGACGTCTACCATGGCGGCGACCTGGGATTTAGTGGCTTACCGACGAGAATATGGCTTTCGACGCCATAGATATTGACCGCCACCGCGCCCTAATTAATCGTCCATTGCATGGCTGACCGAGATCGAGGCACATGAGCTGATGTGTACGCGGGGTGAGATGGCTCATCTAATTCTTCTTCTAATCCTGCCCCTGGTCGAGCATACGCGAGTTGCCTCCTCCACCCTGATGCTACGCGGGACGCCCTGTATGCCGTCGCCGGGCTCGACCCTGTACAGGCCATGCGTCTTTCACATTCTTTTATCGGCGCCAGAGGTGATGAAACACATGCTAAGCGATCAATCAATTATATTACATCCAAAGATGGACGGAGCGACCCACTCGGGGCAGGGCAAGCATCATGCAACAATCCATGCTGACCGGAGAGTATATTAGTAATTGTGAGCTCTTATTTAATTTCTCAGTTGGACAGGATCAATCGATGCAAAAAAAAAAAGATTGTTCATGCATTTTGTTTGCTCTACTTTCAGCATGGAGACCGCAGTTGATCTCACGTGCATTTAGCAAGAACTTGGTTTCCTGGTATGTTGGCGTGCACTATCGAGATGTATTATAGGGCTGTTGTGAGTATGTTTTAGACAACAGCTCTTAGTCGAGCATACCTTCCTGTTCCAGGAGAATAATTAAGAACATGTTGCAGCTAGGTCCGTCCATGGTACATATCCCTCGAGAGCAAAAGACTTGGTAAACAATTCTTTGACAAGTTTTGGTCGACGATGCTCTTACTTTGTGCCGCCATGAATATTCTCCGGAGCGCTTGATTAATATTTTTTCAATTTGCAAAAAATAAAAAGGTTGACGAGGACAAGAAGCCTAAATTTGGTGGGCGTTTGTTAGACCTCCCTTCCTTGCTTTGTATATTTTTACTGTCTCGGGGTACATTATGTCTTTTAAAACATCCTCCGAGGAATATGTGTCTATATTAATATGTATAAGAAGAAAGTACAAAGAAAATTATATATACAGATGCAGCAAGGATAAATCGCATGCGGACAATCCAAGGATAAAACCTACTCCCTCCGTCTCATATTAAGTGTCGTAAAAGTTGGTAAAAATTGATGTATCTAGACATGTTTTAGTCTAGATACATCTATTTTTGATAAATTTTGTGACACTTAATATGAGACGGAGGGAGTATGTGAAGCTATGATATTGACGCAGAGATAACCCGAATTACAACCCAATCTGTCAACTCGTGACTCGACGTTGTCAGATAAAATCACTGCAACTTGTGCACTTCCACTCTACATGATTTAGAAATGTTCAATAAAAACCAACCATTTGCAAGATAGGGCGTATTTTCTATATATAATATTAAAGGCTTGCATGTTTAGTACTTTAACTTTCTGAGTCGCCGTATTTTTTATATTCTGACTTTTGATTTGTGTTTGAATCAACCCGTAGCAACGCACGGGCATGTTTGCTAGTATTTTTTAATTAGTGCATTGAGAATTAGTTTCGTTTCACACTTCACATGTTGCACCAAGACAATTTTAACAATTATAACACTACTAAAATCCTTATCTTACAAAGATTTCATTGTCATGATAATTTTGAGCTGCTCAAAATTAATCATGAGTAATTTGACTAAGAAAATCTTTTGTCAATCATGTTATAATTTTATTAAGTCTTTTGTTTATGAAATCAAACGATTTGACTTCTTTTATTTTGCTTCAAAGTAATCCCACTGACTTTTATGAAACAATGCGCTGAACTTATCACATTAAGTTTTTAATGGAATACACTCAGTAGGAGAAAACACTCATCCTTTTTTGAATTCAAAATTCACAAGTGTCTAACACTTTATGGATTTTATCTTCATTAAATAATTCAGAGATATTCTAGTATCTTGATAAATAAGTTAAAAAGATATATCTCCAAATTAAATAAATAAGCCAACATACATATTACTCCAAACTTTGAATAACAATTGAATACAAATATTCCAAGACTTAATAATAGAACTTATTGACATCACACAATAACAAAGATCATAAACTATGAATTCTTAAAATTAGAATTCACATACATATCTTATAATTTGAACTCAACAAGGCTCACAATTGTAAATATTCATTACAAATGATCGAACTCAAAATAGCTAATATTTCGAAGTCCTTAGTGTTGATCTTAATTATTTACTTAGACTTTGTAGAACTCAAAATTGGCACGGCGCTTCAAATCCGTCTTCCATTGTGCTTCCTACGCTTTCCACCTCTCTTTCCTCTTTTCCTTCTTGCTCTGCATTAGATGAAAATCGAGAAATTTCAGTCTTCAATACCAAAATATTTGGAGACTAATACGTCCATTTTCCATCACTATTTTATATATTAGTTTTTGATTATTCGTTGATATTTTCCATATTAGAGCAATATACTTATGTTATTTCGTTGTTTTCTATGTGTTTTACAGAATTATTTATCAGAGTCGGAAATCAGCTGGAAAAAGCACCTGCCACAGTGGACATCTTCCGGACGTCAGAAAAATTGGGAAAAATCAGAAATGGAAGTTTCGTCAAAAATCACCGGGGGAGCCCGAAGGTCTGCCAGACGGGAGCCAGGGGCGGCCAAGTGACCCCCATGCGCGGCCCCCCTTTGGCAGCGCCTGGTGGGCCCCTGGCCCCCTTCAGCTCTCCTACGGGTTACTTACCCTCCTTGACCTAATTTTATCGAGGAACCACTATGTAGAATTTTCCACTGCCTCTTCGTGACAAAACCGACAAAGAAAAGAAACACCTTCCTGGCTAGGAGATTCCGCCGCGGAAATTCCCTCCCGGAGGGGGAAACGTCGCCACCGTCACCGTCATCGCATCGCGCATCATCATCGTCATCATCATCGTCATCGTCATAAGCACCATCATCCTCACCATCCACCTCTGTCCCACTGTAATAATTAGGATTTTATATATTGTTTTTCACTAGATCTCTCTACCGATGTGAATTACCCCTTTGTAGTCGATGATTGTGAGATTTATCGGTGTTTGCACTTTATGACCATATTGTTATTCACTCATTTATCATCGCTGATCATGTTCCATATGATGTGCTGTGAGTAGATTACTTAGTTCTTGAGGACATGGGAGAAGACTAGCTATTAGTATTCATGTTTCGTTGAGTAATATCAACCGGTTTGATATATAAGTTATGTTGTTATTTCTCTAGAGGTTTTGTGTGAATGTCGACTACGTAACACTTCACCTATTAAGGTCCTAGAGGAATGCATTGTGTGTTGGATTTCTTATGGTGGGTTGCCGGAGTGGCAGTAATCTAAACCCTAATTCTCAATACTTCACATAAGAGAGTAGTAGATACCACAAGTTTATTGCTACAGTTAGATTTATATCTTAATTACTTTCTTGTATGTACGGACGCTTGCAAGTAGTGTAATCGTAAATGTGAATTAGTCTTGTATAGGACTGTGCACTAGCATTGGTGTACCCACATAACACTTACCAAAACGATAAAGATTAATAAACAACATGTGATGAAAATAACAAGACGCATCCTCCCTCGTGTCATCAGGAACGTTTTAGACAATAAAAGAAACACCACCAGCTTGTCCTTTGTGCTAAAAAGGATTGGGACAATTGTAGCAACTATTTACCTTCATTGGTATTTACTTTCTATTACTTTATTACTATCACAAAAATCCCCAAACAATTGTTCTCTAGTGTTTACAGTGAAACCTCGCTCAAAACTATTCATCAATACCTTTTGCTCCCCATTGGGTCCGACACTCTTAATTATTGGAAAGGATACGAACGATCCCCTATGATGGCGTATAGACACACACTTGTTGGGAGACCCCAAGTGTAGGGTGTGAAGAGTGCAGAAGCAGGTTTCCCTCCGAAAGAAACCAAGGCTGAATCGACCACTAGGAGAAAGAAATCACTTATGAAGGTTAAAGATATCTGATGTTGGCAGGGCGCACTACCAGTTCAGCAGCAACTTGGAACCTACACAACACAATCAAATTACTTCTCCCCAAGGAAGCAGTGAGGTTGTCAATCTCACCGGTTTTGCTGAAACAAAGGATTAGACACATAGTGTGGAAAATAGTACTTGTTTTCAGTAGATGAAAGAGAATAGTGATGGCAGTATGAAAACAATAATTGCAGTAGGAAAACAGTGGTTTTATATAAATGTGAAGAAATGGACCAAGGTCCACAGTTCACTAGATATAAAGGCTGCAACTGTAGTGCATATGCATGACATGATGGTTACTATGTGATTCATGCGGGCATTACAACAAGATTCATAGACCGTTATCCAACGACATCTATGACTAATAATCCACCCGCAGAGTGTCTTCCGACCAAACCTTGGGTATTAAGTTGCAAACAACAGATAATTGCATTAAGCAAAATGTGTAATGTAAACAATAAAATTATACTTAGACAAAGCATTGTTGTTTTATCCCCAAGGGCAATAGCACATCCCCCACCCGTTACATTTCTGTCACTTGAGCGTGAATGAAAGGGAGGCATGAACCCACTATCGAGTATAAATACTCCCTCATGGAGTTACAAGCATCATCTTGTCCAAAGTGTCCACTAGTAACAGAGAGCATGCAAGATCATAAATAACATACACATGAAAGAACATGATAGATTGATAAGCATTGGACATAGCATTCAAACACAACATGTAGCATTACAATAAGTTGATCTTGATCATGTTAGGAAGCTCACAAGATCTACACATGAGGCATAAAGAGGAGGAACTGATGGCGTATAGACACAAGCTCGTTGGGAGACCCCAAGTGTAGGGTGTGAAGAGTGCAGCAGCAAGTTTCCCTCAGAAACAAGCCAAGGTTGAATCGACCAGTAGGAGAAAGAAATCACTTCCGAAGGTTGATGCAACTGATGTTGGCAGGGTGCACTACCAGTTCAACAACAACGTGGAATCTACACAACACAATAAAATTACTTTGTGCCAACGAAGCAGTGAGGTTGTTAATTTCACCGGTTTTGCCGAAATAGACGATTAGACGTATAGTGTGGAAAATAGTACTTGTTTACAGTAGATGAAAGAGAATAGTCATGACAGTATGAAAACATTAATTGTAGTTGGAAAACAGCGGTTGCAGTGGTTGTATATCAATGTAAAGAAATGGACCAGGGTCCACAGTTCACTAGAGGTGTCTCTCCAAAACAGATAGATAACATGCTTGGTAATACAGCTGGGAAATTGACAGATATAAAGCTTGCACCGTAGTGCATATGAAAGACATGATGATTACTATGTGATTCATGCGGGCATTAAAACAAGATACATAGGCCGTTATCCAACCACATCTATGACTAATAATCCACCCTCGGAGCGTCATCCAATCAAAGCTCGGGTATTAAGTTGCAAGCAACAAATAATTGCATTAAGCAAATTGTGTAGTGTAAACAATAAAAGTATCCATAGACAAAGCATTGTTGTTTTCTCCCTAATGGAAACAGCACATCCACCACCCGTTGCGTTGCTTTCACTCGATAGTGAGTGAAAGGGAGGATGAACCCACTATCGAGCATAATACTCCCTCTTGGAGTTACAAGTATCAACTTGGCCAGAGCATCTACTAGTAATAGAGAGAATGCAAGATCCTAAATAACATACACATGAAATAACATGGTATATTGATAATAATTGGACATAGCATTCAATATTCATCGGATATCAGCAAACACAACATGTAGCATTACAATAAGATGATCTTGATCACGTTAGGCAGCTCACAAGATCTAAAAATGAGGCATAAAGAGGAGAGCACAACCATCTAGCTATTGCTATGGACCAGTAGTCCAGGGATGAACTACTCACACATTACTCCGGAGGCAGGCATGGTGATGTAGAGCCCTCCGGTGATGAATTCCCTCCCGGCAGGGGTGCCGGGGAGAGCTCTAGAACCCTCCCGAACAAGGGTTGACGATGAACGCGGCTACGGATATTTTTGGTGGAGAAGGCTCGGGTATTTAGGGTTAACCCGAGGAGGAGCTTAAATAGGTGAGAGGGCAACGTCGCTGGGTGGCCAGGGGGCCCACACCATCTCCAGGAGCGGCCAGGGGGCGCGCCGCCCGATGGCGTGGGGACCCTGAGGCCCCCCTCCGGGTCCCCTCCGGAGTTCGTGTACGTGAAAGATTTCTAAGACTTCTAGGCTTTGTCTCATCCAATTCCGAGAATATTTCCAGAACAACTTTTCTAAAACCAAAAACAGTAGAAAACAGGAACTGGCTCTGTGGCGTCTTGTCAATAGGTTAGTCCAAAAAATTCATAAAAATGACATAAAGTGTATAATAAACATGTAACATAAGGCATGTAAACAATATGGAGCATCATAAATAATGGATATGTTTGAGACGTATCAAGCATCCCCAAGCTTAGTTCCTACTCGTCCTCGAGTAGCTAAAACGTTAAAAACAAATAATTTCTGAGGTGACATGCTAGTGACATAAACTTGATCATCATAATGTAAAGCATGTAAACTAAGATCAAATGAATAAGGGACGTGGTTTACAGTTGATATTAAGTAGAGTAATGTATAAACCATTAGGAAGAACAAAGTAAAACTTTTCAGTGAATCAATACTGAAAGACAGTCAACTGTGCAAAGTATATTAAAGATGATTTAAGCTTCAAGAACAATGATATAATCATCCTAAGAATCAAACTCTCACGACAACTCTTGTTACGATCAATTCAAGTGACAATAATATGCACGTAGGAAAATCATCAAACTATTTGTGCACTCAAAACAAGCAAGTGTTCTGTATTGGTCCCTGGCACCAGGATGTTATGGCTAAAAGAACATTATGGGGGGTTTGGAAGGTCAATGGAATAAAGTCTCACACAGCTCAAAGTGATCATTAGACAAGAGAAAGTCTTATAATCGAATCTATGCAAGGAGTAGCGATTGCCATGTAACGGATGCACATAGAGCTATAATTGTATGAAAGCTCTCTAATGGAATTAGTGGGGGTGCATTGATACGTAAAAAATGTATCTACTTTTCCGAACACTTTGCTGATGTTTTCCCTCTAAAGTTGTGTGTTTTGAATGCAACTAACACGGACTAACGTTGTTTTCAGCAGATTTACTTTGGTGTCTCTTTTTTGCGCAGAAAATCAAATTTTAGGAAAATATCTGGAAACGAAGGGAAAGTACATATTTTACCCGAAGACTCCCGGAGCCAGAAGATAAGTCGGAGAGGGGAAAGGGGGTGCCCTCACCACTCTAGGCGCAGCCAAGGTGGGCCCGCGCCTAGACATTGTGAGCTCACCTCGGGCACCCCCTCAGACTCCCCTTTTGTAACATCCCAGGATTTTGAAATTTTGAAAAATTTAAAACCCTCATGCATTCATGATCATCATAGCATAATTGCATTTTGTTTGCACAAGAATTGGTTTTTAATTTTCTAAAGAAAAAATTTTAGGTGATATTACCTATTAAACCACATTTCGGATTTAAATCTTTTTCTAAAGTAAAGTATTTTATTTTTGGGAAAGAATAGTATCAAAAGGTTCCTTATTTCCTAAGATTTTCAAAACATATTTTTATGTATTTTTCTGTGTTGTTTTGGTTGAGTTTTTATAGGTTTTTGAATCATTTGATTAAAGAACAAAAATAGAACAAAAAAAAAGGAAACACAGCGCCCAACTGGGCCGAGCGCAATCCTGCGGCCTCCTTCTAAATTCCGCACACGCAGCAGCGAGGCCCAAAGAGCAGGCCCAGAAAAATAGCCGTGTGCAGCCCATCTCCTCACCCTCCCTCTCTCTTACCGGTGGGCCTAGCTGTGACGCAGGCATGACGCGCGGGTGACATCACCACTCCATCTTCCTCCCGTGCAAGTCATGGACTCCCGAACGGGGTCAATCTTCCCCCTCCGATTTCTTGCATTTAAAGTCGCAAAACCCAGCGCCATGACTCCCTATAAATAGCCCACAGATCCCTCTCCATTTTCCCTCAATATTTCTCGCGATTGGAGCCTCTAGGCTGCCGGAATAGCACATCGGAGTCCTCACGACCGCCGCCGCATCTTCACCGATTCCGGTCACCGAACTTGCACCCGCAGCTCTTTTCTTGCTCTTCTAGTTCCCCGTACTTTCGCGCACCCTCCTAACCCCTTATCCCAATTTTTTGCGCAGCAAAAAACAACGACGCCATCCTCATCCGAGCTCGCTGGAGACCCCCGCCACGGGTTTTGGTCCGCGCCGTCAATGTAGTCATCACGGGAGCGAACCGACGGCTCCAACGAGCTCATTGTGTCGCGAAGCACTTCCCCGTGGTCACCCCTCCTGGCTCGGAGGGCGCCTTCCGCTTCGTCGTCGTCGTCGAATTTCCTCGATCGGAGAGCCACCGTGTCACCATCTCCGGTGACATCCCCTCTGGTAAGCCCTCTCCTCTCTCCTACCCGTCCGATCTGGATCCAACGGATCCAGTTAAGTCACTTAACCGAACGGGTATGCCACCGTTGGATACCGATCGAGTGGCCCAGATGCATTCACTAAAACAGGTCAGCACCCTGTCAGCACTACGTGGCAGCCCAGTCAGCGCCCAATCAGCAGACACGTCAGCCTAGTTATTTTTCTATTTTCCCCGAATAGAATTAGTCTGGCAGTTTTACAGAAAACCCCCTGGATCTTAGAATCATCATAATTTTTTAACCGTAGATCCAAATTTAGCAAACTTAGACTTTTTGAAAAGCACTGAACACGTAGAATAGTTTAGAACTGTCCAAATTAAAATTTGACAAACTTAAATTGGTTCAAATTTAAATATGCTTGTTTGATGATTTTTGGCAT
Source organism: Alopecurus myosuroides (assembly GCA_028641055.1). Lineage (NCBI taxonomy): Eukaryota > Viridiplantae > Streptophyta > Magnoliopsida > Poales > Poaceae > Alopecurus > Alopecurus myosuroides. The sequence continues at coordinate 435,187,540 of CM054058.1, read as the reverse complement.
AGTTTAAATTCTACAAATCAAAAAATCACAAATAAAATATTTTTGGAGACCTTAGGATTTTTACTAACAGTCCCTTGCGCCCAAAATAATTTTTGGCTAAGTTAAAATTGTTTTGGTTGTTATATGCTCATATGACTATTTATGCCTTAGTTCATTTTCTTTAATTATTTCAATATGTTTTCTCTAGCAAATTTGTGCTAAGGACTAACCTTAGACCAGAGAGACGAAAACCAAATCCTTTGGAATATTTCTAAGTTATTTTTGCTAGTTGACCCTCCTAGTTGAAAACCACTAAGTCTGGATTAGTGAAAAGCCATGGAGAGGGTGCTACAATTGTCAACTCGAAGATTTTCAACATGAAGCAAGAAGACAAATGAAGGACTTAGCCAATAAAACAGAATTCAGAAGCATCTCCAAAGAAGTAGAAGCACTTAGAAGAAAATCAAGAAGACAAGAAGACCAGCCACATCTCTCTCTCTTTTTCTCTAAGTCTTTTCTCCCCTTTCTTTTCTATTCTCCTAAACCTTGTGCTATGGCTAAGTTAGATGAAGACCAGCCCTAGTTGTACCAAAACCAACAATGTTAGAAGATTCAACGAAGACACCACACCAATGAGGAAACTACAAAGGAGCATGAATATTTTGCATGAATATTTTCCAAGACCAACCAATGTGAAGACTTAGGATTTGTTTTCCAATACTTAGAATTTGTTTTGCAAGTGACCTGAGAGTTTTGACCAAGAATTCAACAAGGATCCCTTTCATCAAGAAGAACAACTTCAACAAGTAGCCAACTCAAGAAGAATGTTCTCCCAGAAGGAAAAAGAAGAAGAGCAGATTTTACAAGTACTTTTAGGGAACTCTATCAATCCAATCTATTTCTATTCCATATGACTAAGTCCCTAGACTCAATAAGGAGGACTACAATCAAGGCCATTCAAGACTTAACATCAGAACAAACTCAAGGAGGCAAAAGAGGACTGGAAGAAAACTAGACAAAATAGATTAGACCTTTGTGTGATCTTTTGATAAAAGACCAACCCTTAGTCCCAAATGGAAAACACTAACTACAATGTCATTTTCTTTTGTGCATTAAAACTAAATGGCTTCACATGTTTACTTTTGATTTGTTTGTTGTTTTGTACGTTTTTTTTTACTTGTTTGTATGTTTGTTAGCATGCTTGTTTATTTTGTTTGTGTTTTCAATGTTTAGATTTTACGGAGAGAACGTTCTTTTGTGAAGAGAGGTGACTGTTCTTCACCAACTTCAAAGGCAAGTAACACACCATCAAATTCCCATATTTTACTATGCATTACTAGTGTTTTTGAGTAGTATGCATGATAGGGAATTTTACTAAGTTATTATATACTATGCAAAATCCCAAGTAGTGTGTAGAAATCCTTAGACTTGTTATTTTGGAGACTTATACTTGTAGATGCTTAGCATTGCTACAAATTTGTTTTACTCAATGTTGTGAAAAATTCTAAGTACAAACTTCAATGAACCACCTAGGTGGATTTGGTTGTATGGTTGATGAGAGTTGAGTGTCTCCCCGAGGGGTGTTCACTTGTGGATTGCCACCCAGGAACAAAGACATTCCTAAGTCCCTCTAAGTTTAGTAGCTTTTCGTGCATCCCTTTGACATATGGGCTCTGTCTTGATCAACTAAGTTGTGAGAGTTCAGCCCTTGCTTGACATGAAGATGTAGCAGAATTATAGGTGGAACGGGTCTTGCTGGATGGGTTGAATTCTTGCTTCTGAAAGATCCCGTCTCAATTCTCTCCTTTCCATGATGCACTCCGCGTGTATATGATGTTTGGGCTAATTGAAGACAAAGGGTGAAAGCACACAACCTCTGCAGAGTTAGAAACTATGATCATAGCCGTGTCCCGATAATGGACGACTTCGAGCAGCTGGACAAGGATGGATAGAAGGATCTCCTCATCTTTTATGAATGAAATAAAATATGGTAGAAACCCTTTATAGGGCACATGGTGGTTTAGCCATGATGCCACAACCAAACTTCATGGTGGTTTAGCCATGATGCCACAACCAAACTTCATGGTGGTTTAGCCATGATGCCACAACCAAACTTCATGGTGGTTTAGCCATGATGATTTGTCCAACTTCTTGGTGGTTTAGCCAAGACTGGTTGTACAAATGTCTTCATTTTTTTTGAAATGATTCACAAACATAGGACAAAACTGGCTTTATGCAAACTTAGCCAAAACTCCACTCAGCCAAATATGCATGTAGTATTAGTATTGCCATTTATATCCACCATAGTGTTACTTGCCAATACATTAAATTGTATTGACTCCCTTGTGGCTGCATATTCCATACTGCAGATGAATCTGAAGACGAGTGAGGTTTCGTTCAGGATCTCGAGTCTATTGCCAACATGTTTTGCATGTGGTGCATGATTGAAGATGGAGGCTCATTGCTATCTTTATTTCTATTGTTTAGAACTCTGAGTTTTGCTAGTCTTTCAAGACTATGCACTTTGTAATAAAGCCATACTTGACTATTCTGGATCCTTTGTAATAATTTTGGATACTTCTGTAATGATACTTTACATTTTGTTCTGTGGTGCTGGCATTGATCCAGGGACTAGCACTTAACATAGTAGTTCTTACATTATAATATGTGAGGACGCTACACCTTTCGAATACATATGTCGTGAAACCTAAAAATCCGAGGGGGTTCGATTGTTTTCGAGAAAGAAGTCTGTAGCTCCGCCGCCATCGCGAATCCTTTTTCAGGGTTCAGAAACTCCATTCTGGCACCCTGCCGGGATGGGGAATTGGAGGAGATCATCGCCATTCTCATCACCAACGCCTCTCCATCGACCATCCATGTTTCCCCCATCTATGGTTGAGTAATTCCCCCGCTGTAGGATGAAGGGTGTGGTAGGGATTGGATGAGATTCTTCATGTAATAATGCTGTGATTGTTAGGGCATAGTGCCTAGTATCCTGTATTAGTGCTATTGACATTGTTGCAACTTGTTATGCTTAATGCTTGTCACTTTGAGCCCGAGTGCCATAATCTCAGATCCGAACATGTTATTGAATTACGATGATAATTATTGTTTCTTTATCATACCTGCAAGTTGTTTACACATATCGTTGTCCGGAACCCGAGGCCCCGAAGTGAAAGAAATTGGGACAACCGGAGGGGATGGTTGTGATGTGAGGATCACATGTGTTCACGGAGTGTTAATGCTTTTCTCTGGTGTTATGTTAAAAGGAACACCTTAATTACCAGTAGTTCCCTTGAGGCCCCGCTGAAAACAGGCTGGTAGGAGAAAAGATGTTGTGCAAGTTCTCATTGCGAGCACGTACGACTATTTACGGAACACATGCCTATGGTTATTAGTGCTTGGATGCTTTATCTTATTTATCTGCAATGCCCATGTCTTTATCATATGAACTATCTTATCCATGCAACACCCGTTCATCTATCCCTATGCCTACAGTATTTAATCCAGCTTGTTTACTTCAATCACCACTACTGCTGTTTTCATTTCACTACTGCTATTATTTCACTACTGCTGCTACTATAAAACTGTTACTACTGATAAACCACTTCGAACAAGTCCACTTTCACGTGCAGGTGAATTGAAAACTCACTTGTTAAGTATCACAAATACTCTTTGGCTCCCCTTGTGTCGAATCAATAAATTTGGGTTTTACTTCCTCCGAGAACTCTTGCGATCCCCTATACTTGTGGGTTATCAAGATATTTGATGGCACCGTTGCCGAGGAGCATAGCTTTATTTGCGAGCCCACCGAAGAGTACTATTATCTACTACCAATCATTCATCATGGGTAAGACTCGTGATGGAAATTTTCCTATATTACCATCCACTACAAGAAGAGGTACAACTCTGAACACCTCTGTTGCTCTTGATTCACCGTCTGTTATGAGTAAGCTGCTTACACCACCACATACACATGCTACACATGCTACTTTTGCTGAATCTGAAAATACTTCTGATACTTTTGATGATGCTTCTAATGTGCTTGATGAGAGTGGTTCTCTTGGTCCTTTCTTAGATGCTACTATTGCTAAAGCTAAAAATATTGCAAACAGTGAAACTCCTGATAAAAACCAGTTACTCCTGTTGTTTCACCTGAGCTTAGAAAGAATCCTAGTGATGATTTTGATGATTCCTATATTGAACTTAATGATGATCTTATTGATGAAATACATGCTATAAAGGATAGAGATGCTGTTATAAGTCTTATTGAAAGTCGTGTTATTAAATATAAATTATCTCACGATGCTAAGTTTGCCACTTCTCCCATTAATATTAGGAATAAGGATAATGATTTATCTCTTGATTTATCTTATATACCTATTGTTGAGAAAGAACCATTTTGTGGTACTGAAAATGAAAGTGCTATGAAACATATGAATGAGCTCTCTCTTTGAGTAGTTTATTCTGTGATGATCTTAAGAAACGTAGCTACTTTGTTGCTAAAATATTCCCTTTCTCATTAAAAGATGAAGCTAAAACTTTGTTTAATAATTTGTCTCCGGGAACTATTGAGAGTCCTATTCGTTTGGTTAATGCTTTCTTTCAGAAATATTTTCCTGCTAGTGCTCAACATGATGCTTTACAAAATATATTTAGTTTCAAGCAATTGGAAGGAGAGAAGTTGCCTGTATCTTGGTCAAGGTTCTGTTCTTTAGTTAGGGCTACACCTGGGCATAAGCTAGAAATATGAGCTTCTTGATATATTCTATAACGGACTAACTGTTGAATCTAGGACATACCTGGATAGTTGTGTTGGTTGTGTCTTCAGGCAAAAACTCCAGATGAAGATGAGGAATTAATGACTAAAATAAGCCAAAATCATGATGATTGGACTATGGTTGAGCCTGAGCCGACCCCTACTCCAGTATCAACACCAACACCAACATCCAAGAAGAGGGGAATGATTGAAATCAATGATGAAGTGATGAGAGAAGCCAAGAAATCTCTTAAAGAGAGGGGTATTAAATCTGAAGATGTGAAGAATCTTCCACCTATAGAAGAATTATGTAAGCCAGTCCCCCACTCATCCACCATTGAGGTACACTCTCTCCAACATTTTGATAGTAGAGATATTCCCTATAATAAACCTCCTGATCAATGTTTAGATGAATTTGATAATTATGTTATTAAGCAAGATAATTTTAATATAGTGCAAAATCACCCAATGGAAAACTCTAGAGCTATAGATAATTTGCAGGGTATTATAGAAAGAACCTCTAATGATGTTAAAATGCTTTTAAACTCTTTCAAATGGTTCAAACTTAAACTGATCAACTTGCTAAAGTGCAAAAAGATTTGCTAGTTAACGCTTATAAAGAAAAACATGATTATGAAATAAGAACTAGAAGTGGTATTGCTACACAAGATCCTTTATATCCTGAGGGACATCGTAAAAGAATTGAACAAGATTCTCAGCAAACTAATAATAATGTTATTCATACTAAGAAGAAAAAGAAGAAGAAACATAAAACTGATGTAGAATCGTCTGAACTTGCTAAAGATCCTAATATTATATCTATCTCTGATGCTGAAACTGAAAGTGGAAATAAAGAGAATAATGCTTCTGATAAAGAAGAAATTAAAGAGGAACCTGAAAAGCAAACTAAAAAAAATGCAAAGTACACTATGGAAGATTTTGTTGCTAATAAACATGGTAATGATAGAGAACCTTGGGTACAAAAACCAATGCCTTATCCTAATAAGAAACACAAATCAAAAGAAGAAGAACATTACAACAAGTTTTGTGAATGGATGAAACCTTTGTTCTTGCAAATTCCTTTAACTGATGCTATTAAATTGCCTCCTTATGCAAAATATATGAAATATATTGTCTCCAACAAAAGGAAGATTCCTAATGAGGAAATTTCCACTATGCTTGCAAATTACTCTTTTAATGGCAAGGTTCCTAAGAAGCTTGGAGATCCTAGTATACCACCTATTCCCTGTTCTATTAAAAATAATTATGTTAGAACTACTTTGTGTGATTTGGGAGCTGGAGTTAGTGTCATGCCTTTTACTCTCTATAAAATACCCCTCCTAGAAAAATTGATACCAACTGATATATCTTTGCAAATGGCTGGTAAATCCACTGCTATTCCTGTGGGTATATGTGAGGATGTTGATGTTCAAGTTGCTAATGATATGATATTAACTCACTTTGTTGTGTTGGAAATGCCTGAAGATGATAATATGTCTATTATTCTTGGAAGACCTTTTCTTAATACTGCAGGGGCTGTTATTGATTGCAATCAAGGAAAAGTTACTTTTAATGTTAGTGATAAAGAGCACACTGTTTTTTTTCCAAGAAGACTCATAAGAAATATGGTCTAAATTCAATTAAAAATATTGAGACCATCAAGATTGGAGAATTTTATTGTCCTATTCCAAAGCCATCCAAAGAATATGAGACCGTCATGGTTGGTACTATATCAATCAAGGTTGAGGTAACATAAATATTTAGTGAGAAACAAAGTTTTATTTCATATAAAATTATTTTGGTAGCAAGACTTGATCAACCTTGTTAACAAAGTGATTTTAAATGAAGGAAACAATGTTATCACTACGTGTTCGTTACTGTTTTCTTATTCATATGCTCGTTTTCGCTGTGTTTCCATAAAGTATATCATGTTTTCATATTGTTTTCACCATATTCACTCATGCCCATGCACGTTTTCACCTCGTTTTTGCTCGTTTTCCATCGTCTACTCATGTTTTCGCTATCCCCAATCACGTTTTCCATATATTTTCCTCCGTTTTCAGTGGGTATATGTTTAGTAGAGTGTCCTAGAACTGCTGTAGGTTTGGTTTTGCTGATGTTTTCCTTCATTCCATCTTTGTTTTCCAGCGATATTATTATTAATTAAAATTCTGGAAAAGTCCGAAAAATAGTTTCTCGAAAAATCCCGAAAAGTTTATATTCAAAGTTTTTGCGTAAAAAGGGGCAGAATGCCACCTGAGGTGACCCCAGGGGGCACCCAGGACAGCTCACCATGGCCAGACGCGGCCTGCCCCTCGTGCGCGCCTGCCTATGGTGAGGGGCCCCTCTGCCCCCCACTTGCTCTCCCACCTACCACACCTTCCTCTTGCCCGTAGAAACTCAACCAGTTCATCCAAACCCGAGTTCTTGCTGTTTTTCCTCGCGATTTTCGATCTCCTTACTCCGCCATCTTTTCTGTCGAGATTTGGGGAAGTTGTTCTCCGGTATGTGACTCTTTCCGATGATCCAAGTAGAATTTTGTTTAGTGGAGTATTTCTTGCGTATTTTGCTGCCATAGGTGACAGGTTATGTGAGCTTGCATGCTTTTTTGATGCTTGATTTAGTTAGTTTTGATGCATGTTTAGTACTCATACAAGTCTCTATAGTTGTTGCTACCATATAGTTGATTCAAATAGTTTTCTTAAGTTGCTTGTTAAAAATTTCAGAAATGTAGGAAAGTGCATATCAACTTAACCCGCATGAGTTAGTGGTAACAGAGATTATGAGAGTTCATCGCGAAGAGGGCGTGTATCCGGCTGTCTACCCATGCCCAGGGTTCATGAGTGCTGCAGGAATTATTCATGATTTTAAAACATTACTATCTAATGAAGGATTGACACATTTTGTTGATGATGAACCAAGCCAATATGCGAAATTTTCTATGTCTGTGGTGCAGGATTTTCATTTTGATTGGCCTTCACCTAACCCCATGGTGCATTACAAAATTTATAACAAACCTGTCAGTCTGCCTTTTAGAATTTTTTGTGCACTAATTAAGGTGGAGTAGTGGGGAACATGCGAGAAGATAAAGGGATATCCCAAGCCATTGACGGGTTTATATGAAGAAATATGCGAAGGGAAAAGCTTCACGAAGGAGAATGGAAAAATTCATAATATACATCTCCCATCCATTCGATACTTTTCCCTATTTATTTCAAAGTGTCTTCTAGCTAGGAAGGTAGCAAGTAAATTATCTGCTCATGATTTAGCATTCTTGTCAGCTGCCTTGAGAAAAGATAGGACTTATAATTTAGGAGCTTTAATTTCTTATCGCCTTACCACTAACCGTGAGAAAGGAGGAGTTTGTGGAGGTCTCGTTGCCTCCCGTTTATTAGCTTTTCATGGCGTGTTGCCAAATCGCTTAGATGTCCAGTTTCCCTTAGAGAGGCTTGATCTTAATTCTATGTTACAACATCACTTTATTTATTATGGGACTGACGCGTATAGTTTTCCATATGATATTTCATTCCCTAAGAAATCATGGTGGGGATCCACTAGAGAGCGAGTAGCCCCTTTGCCTGCACGTGCTTTGTTTGACCTTGATAACAGGGAAGGATGGTCACTAACAGAGGAAGAAGTCGATGCGTACATTGAGGAAAATCAGCGCGCAGAGGACCGCCAAGAGGGACGCCGCATCAAATGTTGTCCAGCCACCCGACATTGCAGAGAGTTTGCGTCAGCCCTCGGATTACGACTACACGCCTTCATTTTCTTCTTCGCGGGAGCCAGATTATGAGCATGCCCAGTACGATCCACCGGCGTGGCCAATACCATCGCTATGATTGAGCCCCACTTAGGCCAAAATCCTAAGCTTAGGGGGAAGTATACCGACATCACACTCATATATATATATATATATATAGGAGTGTGGATTTAGTGAAAAGGGGGGCAGCTACCGCATGATCCTGCGCCGTATATGATGCGTGTAAGATTCGTGCTATCGAAACGCATGTGTCAGGTGGTTTGACCGTGTTTATAATGATGACATAGTGTTAACCTGGGTCGGGTACTGTGCTTACCGTTCTGACATCTGACATAACAGACATATTAACAGCTACTCCACGTCATACATCCTTTATATGCATGTGATTTGATTTTTGGCAGGCATTTCTGAACACGTAGTGAAAGTTGTTATTGGCATGGTCATGCTAATCACTAAAAATACAGAAAGTTGCTCCATGCAGATTTGTGTGCTACTATTTTTACCACATACGCTCTAATACTCATTTAAGCTAACTATACCTATCTCTACTATTTTTTCCTTATAAATAAGAACGAGCGGGATAAGAAAAGGTAAGGTTGCATTTCTAGCACGTACGTCCTACCATTTTCGTCCTGCCACGACTTTTGCCACGTACACTTTTTTTAGCAGTAGAGAGCGCTAGCTAGCTACTCTTTTTCCTCTACCATATTTCTTTTATCTGTGCCACCAACTTGTCAGTGTGATTTATAGAGAACTAGGCAGCCTTGTGAGAGCAAAAGCTAGCTCGCCAGCCACCACTTAGCAGCATCCACGAAGTTGTGCATGTGCTTTGACAGTGACGATGCCTCCAGACGTAGGATTTGGCCATGCGAGTGATTGTTTGCGGTACTCGTTGGCCTATACTGTTATTAGCACGTACGCTCTACCAACATATAAAGAGCCTAACAAGAAAAATCCTCGGTCATGCAAAAAAGTAACTTCTGACCATAGAAACAATGTAATACTCACTTTATGCACCTCGCCAATGTCACTGCAAAGTTGCCTTTATTCAGTCTACAAGTAAAGCTATAATCAGCACGAATCAAAGAAACGAAGTAACGGCCGTCCAAACTTCACAGAACGAGTGTCTCTAACATTTGGGACACGTTTCCTATTAAACCTTCCATTACATTAATCGGTTTGATGCTTTGACCCAGCGTAGATCTTGATGCAACTATCCAACGGCTCTAGAGGGGGAGGTATCTACCCTCCTTTGTAGCTGGCAATTTTCGATATATATAGGACAAATTCAGGCTACTCCCGGGTGTAGCTACACCCACATGTGGTTAGTATGATGTATGTAGTATCTATCATACCGGAGAGTATGTACATGTAGTATTCAGTATATATATTACTATTTCGTCAGTACATATACTAATTTTTATGTAGCATGTATAATTTTTATACATACTCCTCTCATACGTACATATATACCGGTATTTTGAATATATAGTGCAAACTACATGCTCAATTTATAATTTTCACGAAACTTGTTTTGGAGTATATTAGATATAGTATATGAACATAATCAGACCGAAAAAGTATGACACATACCTCCATATGGAAGTATATGAGACGTGGGTGTAGCTACACCAGGTAGTAGAAACCATTTTCCCTATATATATATATATAGGTAAATTAACAGATGCTCCATGGTGCCCATGCTCCTGTATGAAATACTGTTCAATTTGTACAGATGTACATTGTGTATACCTTGAATACCTATACATTGGGTTTATATGACATATATATACACTTGGGTATACATACATAAGGTATCTACATAGGAAGCATACCTAGAATACGTATACACAAGTGTACGCATACCTGTCAGGTATGTATATATACGTGTAAGTATGTATATATACTTTTTACGTATGTATACCCTACTATGTGCATACCTAGGGGAATATATACGTACTACATACCTAAGGTATACATACCTGAGGTATTCATTATGTCTACATGCCTAAAATGTACGGTATTTTGATACCGGTGCCCATGCTCCTAGGTGCCCCATTTGGTCTTATATATATATAGGTAAATTAACAGATGCTCCATGGTGCCCATGTTCCTGTATGAACAGTTGTATATTTTGGGTATATAGACACCATGGATATCGCGGGTATGCATACCTTGGGTATGTAGGAGGTATATATATCATGTGTATACGTATCTTAGTTATCTACATACCTTGTATACCTAGAATACACATACCCAAATGTAGAGGTACAGAACAGGTATGTATATATTGTTTTACATACATGTATGTGTATACATTTTTAGGTACATATACCGGATAATATGCATACCTAACGTTATATATATCTCTTACATACCCAAGGTATACATACCCGAGGTATTCATGGTGTCTACATACCTAAAATGTATGATATTTGATACCGGTGCTCGGGCACCATGGTGCCCCATATATATGTATATACAATCGGTTCTTTGTACATTCATATTTTGTGTTTCTCTCTCCTCCATTTTTGTTATCGCTGTTTTGTTTTCGCTTTCCAAAACACAAAGTCGACCAAAAATATTTCTGTTGTTTCTCTCTATTTGTTTCTGTAGTTGGTTTGCTTTATCTTTTAATTCAAAAATCCAAAAAGATTTTGCTTTGTTTGCTCGTTTTCTTTTGTTTTTGTTTTAATTTGAAAAAACCCAAAAAAATTGTTGTTCTTCTTTTGTTTTGTACAGTTTGCTGCAAATTTCAACAGTCGTCCGTGACTCCATTGGAGCTTGGTTTTCATTATATATCATTCGAGCCACAAGTGAAGAGCAATAATGACGATCTATGACAATTCAAGTTGTGGTGAGAGGCTGGTATGAACTCTATTTGTTTTCATTTTTGTACATATACTCATCCATGTGAGCATTCTTAGTTTGTTCATATAAGATATATGTGACTTAATGGCTGATTAATAGTTCGTGCTCTCTCATGTTTTGTTCTAATTTATTAATATTAAATGACCTTTCGTATAAATACTTGTTCGCGTTGTTCTATTCGTAGAAGGGTATGACATTGTGGTAGCCTCCTCTGACTGTTTCATTTGAATCGGCTTGGCACATGCTCACGCATTCTAAGACTGAAAACAAAAAGTCAATAAGCCTCGATGATTTATTTTTCCACAGAGTTCTAGTATCAATTTTATGCCTTAGTTAATTTTACTTTATCGCAAACATGATTATGGTGATTATTCCTATCTTGATTGTCGCTTCCTAGTCTATTGCTAGCCTTCACTTGCACTGAGTATGAGCTCTACTCGTGCCTCCAAATCCCTGAAAACCAAGTTATTCCACAGAGTCCACTATAAATTCCTATGCATGGTATTTCCTGCCATTCCAAGTAAATTTGCATGTGCTACCTTTAAAACCTTCAAAATACTTCTCGTTTTGTGACACTGTTTTAGCTCATAAGGAAGTAGTATTTTGTTTGTTATCTTTCATGCTAAATTAAGTACCCACCTGACTTGCATGCTTCATCTGCTCGTCATTAATATTACAAAGAGCTGGTTAGACCACTATAATAGAAAAATAATGAAAAATAGGCACTCCTCCATGGTATGTGAAAGTTGGCAAGCACCCGAGGATTCGGTTTGCCATGGTTTGTGAAAGCAAAGGTTGGGGGGAGTGTCAAGCTATATATATGTGCATGATATAATTGCCTAATTCCGAACCGCTCTCACTTGTTTAGTATCAAAGATAATAAGCACTCTATTGCCATTTGTTGAAATGAACAACCACCTCTCAAAATTGTTTTACTTATGTTTCATGAAAAATGAAAAGCTCTAGCGCATGTGAATCCATGCTTCCCTCTGCGAAGGGCCAATCCTTTACTTATAGCAAGAGTCTCCACCATATTCTTTGAGCACCTTCTTGAGAGCATAATTGTCATTCTTAGTGTGATGTGTTTTGTCCCAAAGCACGGTTAATTGTGATATAATCTTGATACTTGCATCTTTTGATATATTTACTTCTAGTCTTCCCTTGAACTTCAGAGGTGCCCTGGCATTTATGTTTTGCCCCACACATAAGGGCAAGCGAGATACCACTTTATCAGATCCTATTATGAATATTACAATCTTGCAAATGGTTATGCTTCATGTTGTTTATTATTAATATGTTGTTATCTCTTCATGGTTAGCATAGCTATTAAGTGACATTATCTTGCATGTATATATCATGAGCATAATTAAGTATTTGATCATATAGTGAGTATATTTACATCATATGAAGCAAATGTGTTCGTAAAAGTTCTTTTGTCGCACTCAGTTGTCAACTGAATTGCTTGAGGACAAGCAGTAAGCTAAGCTTGGGGGGAGTTGATACGTAAAAAACGTATCTACTTTTCCGAACACTTTGCTGATGTTTTCCCTCTAAACTTGTGTATTTTGAATGCAACTAACACGGACTAACGCTCTTTTCAGCAGAATTACTTTGGTGGCTCGTTTTTGCGCAGAAAATCAACTTTTCGTAAAATATGCGTAAACGAATGGAAAGTCCATATTTTACCCTAAGACTCCCGGAGCCAGAAGATTAGTCGGAGAGGGGCAAGGGGGTGCCCTCACCACCCCAGGCGCAGCCAAGGTGGGCCCGCGCCTGGACATGGTGAGCCCACCTCGGACACCCCCAAGGACTCCCCTTTCGACTACATATGCTCCAAAACCTAAAAACCCTAGGGGGGCGATCGTTTTCCAGAAATAAGTCCGTAGCTCCGCCGCCATCGCGAATTATTTTTCGGAGTTCAGAAACTCCGTTCTGGCACCCTGCGGGGATGGGGAATTGGAGGAGATCATCGCCATCGTCATCACCAACGCCTCTCCATCGACCATCCATGTTTCCCCCATCCATGTGTGAGTAATTCCCCCACTGTTGACTGAAGGGGATGGTAGGGATTGGATGAGATTGTTCATGTAATAATGTCGTGATTGTTAGGGCATAGTGCCTAGAATCCTCTGTTAGTGCTACTGACATTGTTGCAACTTGTTATGCTTAATGCTTGTCACTTTGGGCCCAAGTGCCATGATCTCAGATCTGAACATGTTATTCAATCACGATGATAATTATTGTTTCTTCATCATACCTGCAAGTTGTTTACACATACCGTTATCCAGAACCGGAGACCCCGAAGTGACAGAAATTGGGACAACCGAAGGGGATGGCTGTGATGTGAGGATCACATGTGTTCAGGGAGTGTTAATGCTTTGCTCCGGTGTTCTATTAACAGTAACACCATAATTACCAGTAGTTCCCTTGAGGCCCTGCTAAAAACGGGTTGGTAGGACAAAAGATGTTGTACAAGTTCTCATTGCGAGCACGTACGACTATTTACGGAACACATGCCTATGGTTACTTAGTGCTTGGATGCTTTATCTTATTTATCTACAATGCCCATGTCTTGATTATTGTATGAACTATCTTATCCATGCAACTCCCGTTCATATATCCCTATGCCTCCATTATTTATCCCGCTGTTTACTTCAATCACCACTACTTCTGTTTTCATTTCACTGCTGCTATTATTTCACTACAGCTGCTACTATAAAACAATTAGTACTGATAAATCATTGCGAACAAGTTCACTTTCAGGTGCCGGTGAATTGACAACTCACTTGTTAAGGCTCACAAATATTCTTTGGCTCCCCTTGCGTCGAATCAATAAATTTGGCTTTTACTTCCCTCGAAGACTGTTGCTATCCCCTATACTTTTGGGTTATCATGCATCCAACTTGCTTTCTCACGAAGACCTAGAGCACTTTTGAGGAGGCTCATCATTGGAATATACAAGCCAAGTTCTATAATGTAAAGTTCCCCACACTAGTTATGCAAGTGATAATATCAAAACTCTCCAAACTGAAGTATTGGTGCAAACAAAGCACAAGTGTGGAATAAATTATAGTAATGCTGCCCCTTCTCTCTTTATTATCTCTCTTTGCCCCCCTTTTATTTTTTGGCTTTTTCTCTCTTTGTTCCTTTTTTATATATAACCTCACTAGTAGGGGCAACACTCTATTTACAGTGAATCATCACACTTTTAGTACTCGTAACTGAAACTAAAATATCTCTGATGTATAAAATTAAATGCACATGCCAGTGTAGCAGTATGCAAAATAACAATGAACCATGTAACATAATGAAGATGGATGTTGTATAGCAATATATGTCAGAATGGCTATGGAAATTCCATGATAGGTAGGTATATGGTGGCTGTTTTGAGGAAGATATTTGGGCTTATGTGTAGGAGAACAAAGTCCTCCCATGGGTTTGGATGCACTAGCGAAGTTTGCACCAACTCTGAGTGTGAGAATGGGCAATGCACAGTACCGAAGATGCTAGCAAATATGGACGGGGGAAGTGCCAGAAAACCGCAACTTAGAATCACAAGTTAAATGATTACAAATAGAAATATGATCATATTAGGCATAATGAAAATCACTCCAAGAAGGTCTGTGGCAGTGACAAGTCACTGTTGGCTACCCCGACCGTAGCGCATAACAAAAAGCCATTACGATTGTTATTAGCAGAGGAAGTCATATACCATTATACTATAAACTGGTTATTCGAGTGTGGCAAAGTTTCAAGCTTTTATACCAACCATTAATTGTTTTTACTTTACTAAACCAACAGGTTTACCACTAAGCATATTAATATCTCAAAACAACAACAACTAATCAAGTGAAACAATTTAATGATCTACAAGAGTATGCAAGTCTTTCCAACATACCATCTACCACATGTAGCATTTTCTATTTCCATCAAACACAAAAGAATATATATTTCAACACAAATATCTACTAATATAGCATTGAAACACGAGATTACTAACATAACTCTACTAGAACTAACAGCTCTGAATAAGAGATGCATGAAAAACATAGCTAAAAGGATTTGCAGCAGCTAGAAGAAAAACTAAGAATATTACCACGGAAGAAAACAAATATTCATATGAAAAAGCGGATCGTGTCACTCTCCCACAAAAAGGATGCTGGGTCGCAACTATATTTATTGCAGCAATGAAAACAAAACAAAAAACAACAGACGCTCCAAGTAAATTTCATATGATGTGACCGAATAAAAATATAGTTTCACTAGAAGTGGCCTGATAAATTGCTGATGAAAAAGGGGATGCCTTGGGCATACCCAAGCTTAGACACTTGAGTCTTCTTAGAATTTGCTAAGATGAACCACAGGGGCATCCCCAAGCTTGGGCTTTTCACTCTTCTTGATCACATTATATCACCCTCTTCTCTTGACCCTTGAAAACTTCCATCACACCAAACTCAAAGTAATTCGCATTAGAGGGTTAGTGCATAATAAAAAAATTCACATGTTCTCCTTGGACACAAGCGTAATTAATAATTTTTAAACATTAGCTATAGACACTAATTTTTTGTGGAGCAAAGAAATTCACTCAACATAGTAAAAGAGAGGATGCAAGTAAAAAATGCAGAATATGTCAAAACCAGAACAGTCTATAAAGACGATTTTTTTCGGGGCACTTACGTTCCTCAAATTGAAAAACGTAAAGCTAGAAAACATTTCTGAATTAGCCAAGGAATAAGCACAAAAACTGGCAGGTCATTTTGATCTTTCTATGATTTATACGATTTTATACGGTGGACAGTAGATATCGGTTTCCTGCGCAGAAATGCAAATCTAACCTCAACTTTCACTAGAGACTTTACTTCGCACAACAAATGCGATAAAATAAAGATACAAAGGAGTTTCTACAAAAGTAAACAACACCTTGACGCAAAGGAAACAGACAAAAACAATGCAAAAAATAAAACCATGGGTCATCTCCAAAGAAGTGCTTTTCTTTAACGCCTTTTAGCTAGGCCCAGAAAACTAGAATGAAGTACTTTCATGTGAAGAAGCATCCAAATCGAGACAAGTAAACTCCTCAACAATGCATTGTATTTTATAAGTTTCAGATGTTTCTCTCTCAACACTTTTATGTTTACTACTTTCATCAAATTTGTTTTCAGGAACAATCCAGTCAAAATTCGTTTCCAAGGCTTCATGTAGTGCTACTAGTTTAAAGGGAATTGGTATTTTCCCTTCCTTTTCATTTTTTAGGTTCGGTCATGTCTAGTTTTTCAAGAGCACCGTTAACATCTACACTTGAGCCTAGCATATTAAAACGATCAAAAACTTCCCTAGCTTATGTAGCAAAATCTATAAATTCTTTAAACATGATTTCCAAGATAAAATTCCTTTTTTCAACATCTTCAATATTACTCATGTTAAGAAACAATTGTTGCATTATGGGGTGAAGGTTAACAAACCTAGCTTCTAACATGTGAACTAAAGAAGCTACAACAGTTTCATAATTTGGAGCAAGTTCTACTATGGGTTTTTCCTCAAAATTCTTATGCTTACTAACACGATTAAAGAATTCTTTAATTTTATCCTTTCCCATTATAGAACCACTGCCTATTGATAGATCTTTCAAGGTAAACATAGGGAGCAACATGATGAAAAATAACAACTAGAATAAGAACTTTTTTTTGTGTGTTTTTGATATAGAGAAACAAACAAGAAAAAATAAAATAAACTAAGCAAAACAAAAACAAATTACAGAGGTTGGAAGTGAGAGACTCCCCTTGCAGAAATCCTCTTCCTCCCCGGCAACGGTGCTAGAGAACTTGTTAAGGGCTGACGTTGACGAGGGAGTGGTTGCTTCTTGACGACTTTGAAATCCCCGACAGCGGCGCTAGAGAACGTGATGGCGTATAGACACACGCTCATTGGGAGACCCCAAGTGTAGGGTGTGAAGAGTGCAGCATCAAGTTTCAACAACGATATATAACACCAACAATGGATACTAGGCACTATGCCCAAACAATCTGGCATTATTTCATGAACGATATCATGCAATCCCTTCCATCCCTCTCAGCCTACAGCGGGGATTACTCACACATGGATGGGGCAATCATGGATGGTTAATGGAGAAGTGGTGGCGGTGACGATGACGATGATCTCCTTTGAATCCTCGTCCCGGCAGGGTGCCAGAACAGGAACTTCTAATCCCCTAATTGGGTTTCGAGGCGGCGGCAGCGCTCGGGTGTGTTTTTCTAGAGTATGACAAACCCCCTTTATTTTAGGGTTATGGGGCATAAGTAGTTGAAAGGGGAGCCCAAGGGGGTGGCTGGGGCCACCACACCACCTGGCGGCGCGGCCTAGGGGGCGCCCAGCCAGGGTGTGGGCCCCTCCTTGCCCCCCTCCGGCTCTTCTTCTGGCTCCGGGGGTTTTCGGGTGAAATAAGGACTTTGGGGTCTTTTCGGGCAATTTACTGGAAGTTGATTTTTCTGTACAAAAACAAGACACCAAAGTAATTCTTCTGAAAACAGCGTTAGTCTGTGTTAGTTGCATCCAAAACTCACAAGTTTAGAAGAAAACAATAGCAAAAGTGTTCGGAAAAGAAGATACGTTTTGGACGTATAAATACTCATTTATCTTATTACCTAAACTACACGATACCAACGTTATCATGAGTCGGGACAATATGTTTTGAGCTCGTTCCGAATGATACGATCAAGTTGCTAATATGAGAGCCCTCTTGATAGTACAATTATCTATCCTATAACCCGGTCTCCCAACTAATGCTATGATATTGGTAAAATAGAAAACCTATCAATATCATACCATTGCCTTGAGCATTACACTTGAGATAGATGATCAAGATCTTGACCTCCTCAAGATGGAACGCCTTTCTTGATTTTGCTTTGCTCGGTGAAGATACATAGATTGCTCCCCTATACGCCACTATGGTAGAGGCTCTCTTAAGTCCATATTCACTTGGCCATAATATCATAACGGGTGGAAACATCCAATCACGTGATATCATCGAGATGCTCCTCTTGGACTTGCACTTTGTCATACTTGATGATGACCACAACTTGACGCCATCCACCATGGGCTATATGAAATCTTTATTTTGATGCAAACCCATGGAAATAGACCTAACCCCACATAGATATACCACACACACACATATCATGGATAGTTCACAAAGCTAATTGCACAATTACTTACCATACCATGAACCCACATGGTACATCCTGTAGCTTTGTGGGTTGATCAACTTTATTCATCTTTGAGCACTTTTCCTTCATCAACCTTGTATATTTTGTTCTCTATATAATTATGTCTTGAAGGTAACCATTAATGTTCAAACAATATTATTCTTTAAGACATACTTGCAATATGTTAAACTCTCTCATGGCCAAACTTCGTATATTCACATGAATAGCACCTTGGTCATCACTTGATCATCTTGAATCCAACACATCGACATAAATCATTGCTTATGGACAAACTCTAAAAGTATAAATCAATGAAACTATTAGTCAATGGTGATTTTGATCAATTGCCAAAACCACATATGGGGGACACCATGCCCTTTCAAACTCCCCCATTTTGGTAATTTATGACGATCTCTTTTTTGATGTTTTATATAATGAATTTGAGCAACCATGAAAGAAATAAGAAAATTATGCATGAGCATGAAATAAAAAGGCTTAATACAAAACCAAATCATAAAATCAACTTACCTTAAAGCCTCTAAAATTTCTCCCCCATTGGCATCCATTGCCAAAATGGGATCATAGAAAATCTGGATGGCCAATATAGTAAGGGTTCCTTCATAAGATGTGCATTTCTGATAATATGAGTGGAATCATCTACACTTATCCAATGTTTAATAATGGGAGGAAATAAAAATATATTGAAGATCCAAATATTGCAAATAAGATGTTATTAAAATCCCTTATCTTCTTCAAAAGAGAAGCAAGTAAGAAAAAAATCAACCAAGCCGAATGAACAAATGATATTATGGTTTTAGAAAATGAGTGGTTTTAAAGAAAATAGAGGAGCTCCCCAATATTTGTGAATGATTTAGAAATAGTGAATTTTTAATGCAAAGTGCAGAAAAATGAAATCATAACTCCCACACTATTGTTCAAAACACAAATAATGTGCAAGTGAGCATAAAATAAAACGAGGCATGCCACTTGGGAAAAAATGATGGTTGAGAAACAAGAGAAGATACAAATAAGGATGTGACTTAATACGAGACTCAACTGAACATATATGTGTCTGAGGCAAGGCAAGGCATGAGAAAATACTAATAGCATGATGAACATAATGATCATCATAGTCTTAATATAGTGATAGGAATATAGACAAGATTGTCTTTTCCACACACAAGAAAAGGTTTTCAAACCAAATGAAAATAGCTAGGGTCACAAGCTTAATAAGGTGGAAAATAACTAAGCAAAGCTTATGACAACATCATGGAAAGTATAAACTAACATTCTCACCAAGGCAAGCATGAGGGTCTAAGAACTTCAATAAATAGGAGTGCAAAAGGTGTGATAAAATAAAACAAGCACTCGTAGGGAAAATTATTTTTAGAGCCACCAAAAATAAATATGAATAAAATGATGGACACTGAAGCATTAGGATATCAATAAGATAGGTAACTCCTCAAATGTGTGTAGGTTTCTATGTAGACCACAATCATGATGGCGTACATCCATACAGAAACATGGACACACAAAATAGTTACAAAGATAAATAACGAGATATACAAAAGGAAGATATAAATACGACAATAAGATATTTACTTGATAGCATAGCATATAGGGTTAAAGTTATCTTCAAGGATATAAATAAAATTCCAACACAAACACATAAAAACATCAATAAGGGAACAATAGATAGTTGGAATGTTTTGATAAAAGCAACAAGTATCATTAAGAATAAATATTTCATGCCATTATACAATCTACAAAAGATCGAGATCATAAAATATATGCATGCGGTAGATACTCGTTACCGAGATAGTATTGGTGATGTTATAGTAGATAAGAATTCATCCATCATCCTAGCTTGTCTCCAATAAGAATTTGGTTATAACACCGTCCTTGGAAATACGACAAGCATCCAATGCATGTAAAATGTACCTAAAACATTTTTAAGTACAAAATGGCCCCCAATACTCATTGGGTCCAAAGTAGTTAGAAAAACTACAATATATAGGACAAAGTACACATAAATATGTGCATATAGGTATGAAATTGAATTCCATGCACATCTTATCCGATTTGGAATTTTATGGAGATTAACCTTATATACTGGATCAAGGAAGATAAACATGTCATAACGTATACATTATTAAATGTGCATGAAAACACTTTCAAGGACCAAAAGTGATGTAATTTGGAAAAAAAACAAGTAATCCAAGCTTTGCAAATAAAGGTTTGATACTACATAAAGGTTGTGAAAATTATATCAAAGATCCAAATCAACACATAAAGGAGATACCAATTGGAACCAAACCAATTAAACCCATGATCGATAAGATGCCAAATGGAAAATATACCAAGTGAAAATAATATTACAGATAAATCATTATCACTTGAGGGATACCAAATATAAGATGCATCAAAGACTAAATTATTGAAATCCCAATATCCATCAAATGAAACATGTAAAATTTCAAGAGATGACAATTGTAGTAAATATCTATGAATGAGATATAAAACTCCAATTAATACCAATTTAAGGTATTAAAGCAAAACCAATGAGCATAGAAGATAAAAATATAACATATGCTAAAAGAATTATCTCATACAAAATGATAGACCGCAAAACAAGGAATGACATAACCAACTCCTAAAAGCAAGCGAGGTTCTAACAAATAAACCAAACCGTCTACACTTTTTATGATGGCACAAAGTACCAAAAATAAAAGTTTTGTCTTCCACAAACACATAATATAGCAATTAAAAGACCAATTTTAAAAAAATCATGCACAACTATATTTCAATAGGAACTCACTAGGATAGCTCCCCCATGATTTGTGCATGATTTCAGATAGGAATTAAAAGATCCAATAAAAGTTTCATGCGGAGGACTAGAAAAAAAATCCATATTCACTAGGATAGCCCCCCCCCCCCCCCATGATTTGTGCATGATCTTGGATTTTGCACACCAATGGGATCATCACTCTCCATATTCATACACTAGACACATTTATTAAGTGGCAATAAGATCCAATTGAAATATAGTGTTAAAAAAGAAATAAGATAGCTCTCCCATGACTTGTGCATTATCTTGATCTTTGCATTTGAATACAAAATGCACTATAAGGGGATCATAAATTTTCTTACAAACATTACACTTAGAATTTTATTTGAGTATAAAACATAGATCTTCAAGAAGCAAGGAAGACAACATGAGTTAATACAAAACAATTTCTTGGAAAAAAGGTAAGACAAATGGAAGCAAAGGCCAATGTGAATATGATCAATATCGTGTACCATAAATATGGTTATCACTTGTCCAAGGACAAGGAGAACATGGGGTTACTTCTTGGTGGTATATTGCAAAGATATTCATGATCATATTCACAACAACAAAAAATATGAAAAAAGATACTAGTTAATTACCATGCTTTCATAGAGATTCTCGGTGACTTGAATTAGTGAAACGATCATGCAAAGAAATGATAAATATATATAGAAGCAACCGGTTTCTCAAGTAATACATATATACTAGTGCATATTTGAGGAAAACCTCACCAAGAAACTCTCTCAAAACCAAGATACGAAAATATGAGATACAAATCTCATTTAAGAAAATATGGAACTTGTTTTAGCCAACATTCCACATAGGAACAAGATTATTTAGAATATCAACTCTAAGTGGCATTAACTTACATGTTCACATTTTATAAGATCGTAATATGAACATAACTTATTACTCCCCGATAATATGACAATCCATTTTTTTCAACAAGAGTCAAGTGAAATCCAACAAGAGATACTTAATGAACATTGTAGACTTTGAATTTCTCATCAGAATGACATAACACATGGATACTATGTAATCTTGTAATATTAATAGTAAGTGGTATTCCTCATGTACACACATTTTAGGATTGCAAGGTGCCAAAGAATACCACTCACCCAAATGGGATAGTCCATTAATATCTCAAAAGAGCCAACTAAAATAAAAAATCCTATAAAGGCTCAACAGAAAACAAAAAAGTACATTGCAAACCAACAAACACATACTATATTACTCAAGATATGTAATTAGTAAGCACACCATATACAAAAACATGCTAGATACAAAACTAACACATGCAAGGGGAAATAAACTTCAAATGTATATAATTTAAATACAAGTTACCGCGAGGAGACACATATGTTATGAGATACATATATGATGAACCAATTCACTTGGATTGAGTAAATATAATTGATGAAGATCCCTTGATTCTTCATGAGATATACAAGTCTCCAATGCACTCCAACAACACCTATTTATAAAGTTTTAGTTTGTTGGTCCCCAACCAAGTTGGGTCCAAAAAGGTTAGTCACAATAGGCTTGTCAACCCAAATAGTTATTTTCTTGACACCACTTTGAGCGCCGACATATTTGGCAAACACCTTGCCAGCCTTATCCTTCTGAAGGGAATAAACATCATCAATTAGTATAGGGTTGGATAAGGTAACATTGGTGCATGAAGAAGAAAACTGGCCATTTTCACTGCATAAGTAGTATAATTGGATTCCTCATTTATTCATAATTGATTTCCTAACTTGAGGAGAACTAGCTTGATTCCTATTGGTAATAGAACTTTCTTACAATTGATATTGAACATGAGATTGAACTCATGGATTCTTCCCTTTTTGATTCTCACAAAGAGTATTCTTCTTAAAGGGGAAACACCTAACATGGTGCCCTTCAATATTGCACTTGAAGCAAACAATTTTGGCTGAGTTCTTGACTTTTTCTTGGCCATTGTTCTTGTTGATCTTGTGATTCTTCTTGATATTGGACTTCTTATTATTGGAGTTGAATCCAAGTCCACTCTTGTCATTGGGTAATCTTTGCACACTCAACAAGTTGTCACGTATGGACTTCCCTTCCCGGCGCTTCTCCAAGTCTTTCATTAAAGAAGAGACTTGGGCCTTGAGATATTTTATTTCCTATACATTGTTAGTGACAACAAAAGTAATAGAATAAGTCGACGATTCATTTTTAGAGGAAAATACCATGGAAATTAATTCATCAAAAGATGCAGTAATATCATGAGTGGAGAATTTCTAGTACTAGCACAAGACAAATTAGCATTTTGAGTAGAGTTTGTGATAATGTACACATGAGGCTCACAAGATGTCACCTTTTTAATAATAGCCCCATTAGAGAACTTTAGCTTATCATGTGAGACTAAAAGATCCTCATGAGAGCTTGAGAGATTTTACTTATCTTCTTCCAATTTCTCATAATTGCTAGTTAGCAACTCAAATTGAGACCTTAGCTCAACATTTTCCTTCAATGTAGATGCTTCACAACAAATAGAGTTAGTAGCACGAACATCATTATTAATAGAAATAGTAGAAGGCAACTTGGAAAACTCTTTTGAATATGAAGCTTTAAGTTGAGAATGTGCAACTTTTATCTCGTCATTTTTAGTTTTAAGAAAATTAGCCACCTCAAGATTTATGTCATCAGATTCATTTACTTTTGATAACTCTAGAGTAAAAGTTTTTTCACGAGATTCATTGGTGGTTTGTTCTTCTACAAGAGCTTCCTCTAGTTTTGCAATCTCATTCGCATAATCACGCTCACGACTATAACACCCATCAATGCATGATTCCAAATCCTTAATGCTGATACTGCGTCTAACAAAGGCACTAATGATTTCTAGGAAACTGGCACAAACATCTTTATCCTCACAAATGATATTGTGAATCATTTTACCTTTCTCCATTAACTAGTCATCATCATCATCATTACTACATACATTGGTGTACAAAGTAGAAGTTACCTTTGAACCTTTAGCTATAAGGAAAAAGTGAGATATGGTAGACTATGATGAAATATTACATGAAGCGCCACTTAAATCCACATATTGTTCCATGGAATTTTGTGTCTCCTCTGCATGGTTAGAAACACAAGGTCTAGACGAAATACAACCATTTTTATTATGGCAACAAGATGTATCAAGCATATCATCATAATATTTATTCAAGGAATCTCTACATGATATGCATGAACTATAAACA
Organism: Alopecurus myosuroides; assembly: GCA_028641055.1. Taxonomy (NCBI): domain Eukaryota; kingdom Viridiplantae; phylum Streptophyta; class Magnoliopsida; order Poales; family Poaceae; genus Alopecurus; species Alopecurus myosuroides. The sequence goes on along the minus strand of CM054058.1, from coordinate 435,162,909 downwards.
CAATAATGTAAATCATTTTGGGCGCTAGATGCTCTTAAGTCCATAGATGAAGCATTACATTGCAATAAGATAGAAATGAAGGATCATCAATAATAAGCTCACTATCAAGATTGCAATATTTGCCACTACTCACCATATCATTATGTTGCGGCTTGCCACACGTTGGTGAAGTAGAAGAAGTTAAGAACTCATCACGCCCAGAGGTGGAGGAAAATAACAATTTCCACAATTTTTGGACACATCATATCTATCTTGAAGCTTGGTCCATATCCCATGAGCTTTCCAAAAAGGAAAGATTGACGCAAGAACTACAATGCTGACATGTTTGAAAAACACATTAGTAGCTTGCGAATTGAGATATAAGTTTTTCTCATCCTTTAAAGTACAATCTAGGCCCTTTTGACAAAAAAACATATACTTCCTCCGTCCGGAAATAAATGTCGCAGGGGGTCAAAATTTTGAACTGTTTGCAATTACACCCTCGACATTTGAAATCCAAAGCCTGAGCTCCCCCGAAATCACAACGGGAACCCCCGGATCCGCGCCATCCAGGTTTCGCGCGATCCAGGTCCGCGCGATCCAGGTCGCCACCGTGCTGCAGCCTCTCCTCGTCGAGCTCCAGGTCGCCGAAGTGCTGCAGACCCCTCGCGAGCTCGTTCTCGCTGGTGGCGTCGTGCTCCAGGCCGTGCTCCAGGCCGCCGCCGTGCTGCAGCCTCTCCTTGTCGAGCTCCAGGTCGCCGAAGTGGTGCAGGCCCCTCACGAGCTCGTCCTCGCCGGTGCCACTGCAGGTCGCCGCCGTGCTCGAGGCCGTGCTCTAGGTCGCCGCTGTGCTCCAGGTCCAGGTCGCCGCCGTGCTGCAGCCTCTCGTCGTCGAGCTCCAGGTCGCCGAAGTGCTGCAGACCCCTCGCGAGCTCGTTCTCACTGGTACGGCCGTGCTCCAGGTCGCCGCTGTGCTCCAAGCCGTGCTACAGCCTCTCCTCGTCGAGCTCCAGGTCGCCGAAGTGGTGCAGGCCCCTCACGAGCTCGTCCTTGCCGGTGCCGCTGCAGGTCGCCGCCGTGCTTTAGGCCGTGCTCCAGGTCCAGGTCGCCGCCGTGCTGCAGCCTCTCCTCGTCGAGCTCCAGGTCGCCGAAGTGCTGCAAGGTCCTCACGAGCTCGTCCTCGCCGGTGCCGCTGCAGGTCGCCGACGTGCTCCAGGTCGCCGCCGTGCTCCAGGTCGTGCTCCAGGTCGCCCCCGTGCTCCAGGTCGTGCTCCAGGTCGCCACCGTGCTGCAGTCGCCACCGTGTCCAGCCCCCTCATCGCCGAGCTCCAGGTCGCCGCCCTGCACGAGCTCCAGGTGTACTCGCCGCCCTGCACAAGCTCGTCCTCGTCGGCGCCGCTGCAAGACAAAGAAGGAAGGAAGGAGGGGTGGCTCCCAGGTGAGTGTACACATCTGATGTGCAAGTCGAGTACATTGGACAAGGTTACTCAGCTTCCTTATGCGGGGATGATCTAAGCAAAATGTAATTGGAAATATGAAGCTGGAGTAAATAAGATGCGCCTGCTGCTGGTTTCATCACCATTTAAAAGATGAATTGGACAAGTATCTTGTTTTTCTCTTTGTTGAGATTGAAATGTAGTACTACTGTTGGTTAGCAATCGAGGCATTTTAGAATGAGACAACACATCCGGGTCTGCTTGTCGTTGCGAAAATGCAAACAAAGAGAAGAGCAACGACTAAATCGACGGACGCTAACTGAAACTCTGAAACTGTCGACAGAAAACTAACACTGAAAGCAATGCCTAACTAGACCATAGTAAGCTTTTTACAAGCTGTAAATGAGAGTCTATACCTTCCTGAACTCAATTCCACATGTGCTTTTGCCGAGTTCCCTATTGGCATATAATAGAAAATAACCTGCTGCTCTGTGCTTGCAAGTTCAGTCTCAACCGAATTGGAAATAAGTAACTAGGAGCAGATAAATATTGAGCTGGAAAATATAGTTGCAAATAAAGGAATAACAGGAGATAAGTTTTTAGTGCTCTCATGTATCAAGCCACGCAAATAATGGAATTTATGTACTGATTAATGATGCGTAAATATCTCCTATTTACCTTTTTACAATCTGCATACTGAAATTGACTGAATTACTGTTACCATGCAGGTTAACTTAAGGTTGTCTTCCGGCTGCCCGTTTGACACCAATGAGAAATACGATGCTGAAATTTGATGATAAAATATTGCTCTCCAATGAGTAAGTTTCAGTTGGCTTTTACCTACAAAGACAAATATATCATGTCAATGAGTATAATTTTTCCTTTGCACAGCTACATGAGAAGACAAATTAATGAAAACAAGCACTGTAAGCTTTCCAAGAGGAAGAAGCTACCACATAAAGCACTACATATGTGGAAATATAACAGGATGCATCAAAAGGACATCTTCTGTGAACCTTTGGTACACGGTAAGCTAAGTTTGATTCAACTGGTGTTTTCTTGTTCTCGAAAGAAACAATGTCATGACCACAATCTCTCTCATCTATAGGAATGTGTAATGACCTACATGGCACCTACAAGGCGGAGTTCCTTCGAGAAATAGAAGATGTTGCTCTCGAGATTTCTCAAGAAGTTGCAGCTCTCAATTTGAATGAGCTTCCTCGAGAAGCTCTCGATTTGAACGAGCTTGCTCAAGAAGATGCTGCTTTCAAGATTGCTCAAGAAGTTGGTAGTGTCGAGATTTCTCAAGAAGATGATGCTCTCGAGATTGCTCATGAAGTTGTCGCTCTCGATTTGAATGAGCTTCCTCGAGAAGCTCTCGATTTGAACGAGCTTTCTCAAGAAGATGCTGCTTTCAAGCTTGCTCAAGAAGTTTCTAGTGTCGAGATTTCTCAAGAAGATGATGCTCTCGAGATTGCTCAAGAAGATGCTGCTTTTGATGCTCAAGAGGAAGTCGGTTTGGATGCTCAAGAAAATCATGCAGATGTTGAGCATTCAACAACAAAAAAAGTAAATCTATCAAGTGAGCAAAGATATGGTGTCTACTTTGCTTTGGCAGTGATCAGGAGCAGAGATGGACAAGTCGTGCCTGAGGACAAGATGATAGTTGCAAGCTTGTTGAACACAACTTTACGAACTGTAGAAAGAATTTGGGAGGAAGCAAATAAACAACTTGCTCAAGGTGAAGAAGTTGACGTCTCAAGCAAGAGGAAAGGTCGAGTTGGTCGTAAAAAGAAAGATCTAGAACTCGAGAGGATAGCGACAGTGCCATTGAACAAGAGGAAAACAATCCGAGCTCTATCAAGGTCTTTGGGTGTTTCCCGCTCAACCTTGCACGAAAGATTCCTTTTGGGCGAGGTGGTTCGGCACACTAGCACCATGAAGCCGACGATGTCAGAAACTAACAAGATTGGTAGACTAAAGTTTGGAATATCTTTCGTCGATATGAACAGTCTTATGTTCTAGAAGATGAATAAAATCGTCCACCTCGACGAGAAGTGGTTTGATATGACAAAGGTGAAGAACACATACTACCTCCTACCCTGTGAGCCTCGACCCTTGCGCACCCGAAACAGACAAAGCATCGGAAAGGTGATGTTCCTAGCCGCTGTGGCAAGGCCCAGATATGGTGCTGATGGTGAAGTAACTTTCGATGGCAAAATTGGCATTTGTCCCTTTGTCATAGAGACTCCAGCAAAGAGAAAGAGCCGACGCCGAAAAAGGGGGCACTTGAGCTGAAGTCAGTAAAAGTTACTCGAGATGCCATGAGGACATATCTCTGCGAAAAAGTGATTCCTTCTATACAAGATGTGTGGCCTGGCGAAGATGAAGGAAGCATAATCTTCATCCAGCAGGACAACGCAAAACCTCACGTCTTGCCCAATGACGAGGGTTTTGCCCATGCCGTAGAGCAGACTGATCTAGACATTAGGTTGATGCAACAACCACCAAACAGTCCTGACATGAATGTACTCGACCTTAGCTTGTTCCGATCCCTTCAGTCACACACAGACACAAGAGCACCGAAAGATATCCGAGAGTTGATAGAGGGTGTGGAGCAAGAATTTCTGGAATATAATGTCGACACCCTGGAACGAAGCTTTTTGACACTGCAGGCGTGTATGATTGAGGTCATGAAGAGAAAAGGAGGAATTGACTACGATCTCCCTCACATGAAGAAGGATCAAATGCTGCCAGGAGAACGGCACGGCCTCGCTCTACCTATTCCAGCTGAATTAGTTGCTGAAACCATTGCCCATATAGAAGCAGCTCCCCCCGAGCCTCCAAGAAGAGAGAAGAAAAGAAAAGAAGCATCACCATCCAAGATAAGCAAGGTAAAGAAGAGTAGCAACACCCATCAACCCTCTGAGCACCAGGTCCCTCCAAGAAGCAGCAACAACAATCTCCAAGCAACGACATCACCCTCTGAGCACCAGGTCCCTCCAAGAAGCAGCAACAACAATCTCCAAGCAACGACATCACCCTCTAAGCACCAGGTCCCTCCAAGAAGCAACAACAACAACAATCTCCAAGCAGCGGCATTAACCTCCGAGCAAGAAGAGAAGCATCACCCTGCAAGCAACGGTAACCTTCAAAGAGAAATTCCGTTGGTCACGTGCGTCCCTACAAAGGTTGTGTTCAGTAGGATAATGGAAGCACTTGGCAGGCCATATCAAGCTCTTGCTCGCTGTTAGCCGATGTTGTGGGTCTGAGAATTAGGAATAGGAAGGAAAGAAAAGTTCGAGAAAGGATTATGCGTGTAACCATAACATGTGTGTAAGTAGATCATGTATACAATACATGTGTGTAAGATTTGTTAATGTTGATGGACAATATGTACTCTCATTGGAACTGTGACATGTATGCTTTGTGGATGGATAATTTCTATTGACTGTTGAACATATCATTCAACCACTCATGGACAGAACTCGAATCACGAAACTAACAAGTGAAAAAAGCAAGATGAAAAGAAATCGAATTGAGTTGTCAATTTTTTTATTAAGTTTCAGTTACTCCATATAGAGCAATAAGAGTATTTGCATCAGTAGCAAATTTGTGAGTGTATTTGAGTTACAGTTACTCCTAAACTGAAAATATTTTCATGGCTACAGTAATACTCTATATAGACAATACCTTGCTAAAGCAAGCAGTGCAAGCTGCTGCTACAACAAGCATTGCAATCTGCTGCTACAAAATGGAGAATCAATTTTACTCCTTCAGTATACATCTGGGAGTATTTAAGCAAGCACTAAGCAGTGCACAAGGAATTACAGATATTTATACTCCTGGCTAATGCTAAGGAGTACTCGAGCACATTTCATCTTTGTTGCTTCAAATACACAAAGTCAAGTTAAATTCAAGTTTACATGTACTCCAACACAGAGCAATTTAAATCCGAACTCAGTATGCTAATTAAATTGTTAACATTGAACTAATCGTGTTCTTGTCAAATTAATTTCACAGAGAAATTTTAAATTCAGTTAACTAAAACAAGTGACAAGACAAAGGTTTAAATTCAGTTTCAGAGAACACTCTGGGCAAGTTTCCTGTCAAATTCAGTTTACACAGCGCAATATGCAAGAACTACTCGAAGCAAGCACTCTGACACAATGAAAACACTGATGCAAGAACTACTCGAAGCAAGCAAATTCATACTCCAAGAACTACTCCGAGAAACTTCAGTTCAGTTCACACAACAATTTACTGCAAAGCAACTTCAGTTCAGTTCAAACAACAATTTACTGGAAACAAGAAATTTACTGCAAGCAAGTTCCATTCACACAACAAATACACAGAGAGTGCAAGAATTTTACAAGAATTGTTGACAAGAGAAGACCTTGTAGTGTACTCCCAAATTTTACAAGAATTTTACTCTTGTAATCAAGTTACACAGGGAGTGTAATCGAGTTACTCCACCAAACGTACCAAACCAGACCCAAATTTCACAGGGAGTACTCAACAATGGCATCTGTTAAGTAGGTAGTGCACGCACAGGAAGGCGATTACTTCATATGATGCAACTATGGTGAACTGTGGTCTCAAGGATGCCAAAGGGTTTTCAGAATTCTACTCTCACCAATCCATCACTAAACAGAGAAGGTAAAATGGAGACTCACTGCTTTCATCGAAGTAACTGGGATTGCTCCTGGTGAAGAAATCAAGGGTGAAAAGGAAGGACCCCTCGACGATGAGGTGGTTGAGGCCAGTGAACGCCCACCAGCACATGAGCAGGCGGTCGGCACGGGACAGCCTGCTGCCGCACCTCCCTGCGAGCGAATCCATGACGTGAGCTGACGACCGTCGGCTCCGTTAAGATAGTAGAGTGGCCTTGGCATCTGGTCCAAAGATCAACCTTCCACCACACCAGATTATCTGAACAAAATGAGAAAAACCATTGAAACATTTGATAGCTGCTGATAAAAACACCACAGAACAAACAGAGTGAACCCCAGCAAAACAAGCATGAAACAGAGTGAAAATTTCAATGTAGTTTCCTTCATCCAACCCCTCCCAACTCCTCAATACAAGTTCCCTTTCTTTAAACCCTCAATTAATCAGTTCACATCACCCCGATAGCCAGAAAATGTAACAGTAGCCTGAACTGTGAACCAAACAGGCCGATGAAACTAAGCAATCATCCTAAAAAAGATTAAAAGCACACCTTTACCTTCACAAGAAAGTAATGGAGTAGTGTCGGGGGGATACCCCCGAGTAGGGTAAAGGAAAGTGCTAAGGGGCAAGGTCAGAAGAGACGTTTGGCAGAGTAGCGGCTACCCGGTACTCGCTACGCGGTCGTCCGCTATTCGGCCGTACACACTGATGGCCAGGAGGAAGAATGGTGGAAGTTACTCTTCTCCGAGTAGAGGAAGCGGGCCGAGTAGAGAGGGCGGTCTCCTACTCGGGCCAGAAGTCAAAGGAGCCGTTCTGACACAGGATCCCGCGTATCCCGGGTCCGTACTGCGGCACTATTCATCTGCAGAGCGCGTGCTTATCCGCGCCAGGGTGTCAGCAGGGCATCGCAGGTTAGGGGGGCCTACCCCGTGACAGTGTCAGTGATAACAGATCAGCTCCTCCGTTCTGCGGAACGACTTTACACATGAAGACAAGCTAGGAAGCCAAAGTGGTCAGCGAGAACCCGGAAGTGTACAGTGTGCACACAGTGTCGACATCTTGGCTGTATCCGGCTGGGCACCAGTATATAAGGTGCCCTGCCCCCTCCTGCGCGAGGGATCCCAGACTTGGTTCACTTTCTTGACCTAGACGACGCAACTAAGTACTACAGTAGCATAGAGAGAAGAGTGGCTACTCGGAGTAGGCAACACTTGTACTGTGGCTACTCGGTGAGACTCGAATACAGAGAGAAAGGCAGGAGTAGGGGTTTTACCTCCACACGAGGGCCCTGAACCTGGGTAGATCTTGTTGTTTGCAGTGCTAGCTTCACACTCACGCGGCTACTCGCTGCGTGATCCCTCCCCGAGCGCCTCCAGCGTCCATCGTCCCCACAACTTTAGCCATCCTATGGCATCTGCCGTGACACCACCACGACAGTTGGCGCCCACCGTGGGGCAACCAGCGGCGCTGGCTGGAGTTTCCATTCGGACGGGATCGATTTCCGCTACCGGAGAGCGCGTGGTCTGTGGCCTCGTCCACAGATTCGGCTCCTTCGACTTCGTCACCGACAACGCCGGCAATTTCGGCGGCAGGGCCATGCCGGAGGGCAGCTCGGTGCTTTCTTTCGGCGCGCACCTCGTCTACGTCGCCACCGTCATCGACCGCGAGTACCCCGAGCTGGTGCATGTCGCGGAGGATCCCCCTGCCGTCATCGCGACACGCGGGAGGCCGTTGGGCCGCTCTGCGGACTTGCGGAGGTGATGATGACCGGCCCAGCTGCTGACGCCGGGAAGGGTGCGGCTGCTGCTGCCGCGGGCGTCATCGAGGATCTCGCTGGCCCGAGTGCTGGCGGGAAGACCCACAAGCCCTACAAGAAGGACTGCAACCTGCCTCCCTCCACTACTCCGACAATACCAGCATCTGCCGTGCGGATGGGCATGCCGCCTCCCACCAAGCTCGAGCTCATGACCATGCGGGCGCAGCTCGAGCAGCAACGCCAGGCGCTGCTCGCCGAGCAGGCGGAGCTGGATAAGGTTAGGCTTGAGCTAAACCTGGACCAGAACGAGTACAACCGGGCTCACGGCTTCACGCCCGTGGTGAGGAGGCCTTCCCAGGCAGGGGCTACGCGCCGCAACCTAGGCACCGAGATGGCAGCAGTTGGTGAAACTGCTGGCCAAGCCGCTAGCCAAAACACCGCCACCACCAGACCCAAATATAGCACCCCCGCCAAAACCCTTAGAGCTGCTGAAGCTGTAGCTGCTGAGTTGCCGCATCTCGCTGGCGACACACGCGTTAGGCAGCAGGAAAGGCTCAATGAGCTGGTGCTAGAGGCTGCTAGGCAGAACGAGGAGTTCCGGAAAGCCAACCCGGGTGCTGGAGCTTCTCAGGTGGTGCACTCGCATGCGGCTAGATCTAACGATCAGGCCTCATCACCGCATCCCAGTCACGAGAAGGAGCGGAGTGGGCATTCCGGCAGAGATAGGAAGATGCAGGTGTACGACCCGGCTGTCGCTGCAAAACAGCACGCTGTAGCGCGACAGTCCGGTCAAAAACACAACGCTGCAGGAGCAGGCTATCAAGCCCATAAAGCTCAAAGCCAGACCCGAAATGGAGAGCGCCCAAGCTCTTCTCAGCGTCCAGTTGCTCAGCCTACTCGGCAGAGGCAGCAGCCGCGCGCAGTCGCGCCAGCCGCCAACCCGGTGGAGCAGCCTGCAGTTGTGCAGGTGGACAGATATGATGATGGCTACTCGGCCATGGGGTTGGCTGGATATGACATCCTGGATCGCGTGGGTGAGTGCGTGCTGGAGCCCCGCGATGCCAGGCACAAACTGGACCGGATTTCTCTGTCCGCGCAACTCGAGAGCAAGGGGCCGCCTGGCCCAGAGTGCTTTGGTCCCCGCATCATGACGGAGCCATCCGTGAAGCAGTTCCATCTCGCTAGAGGAACCAAGTGCTATGATGGCAGCACCAAGCCGGAAGATTGGCTCAATGATTATGTCACAGCCGTGCACATTGCAGGCGGCAACCGGAGGTGGGCCGTGCGATACATCCCGCAAATGCTCGAGGGACCGGCTAGAACCTGGCTCAACAACCTTCCCAAGCACAGCATCAACTGCTGGCTTGATTTCGCGGAGGCCTTTGTCAGCAACTTCACCAGCACCTACCGGAGGCCGAATAGGCCGCAGCAGCTATCGGCTTGCAGGCAGTGGGAAGAGGAGACGGACCGCGAGTATCTTACTCGGTGGAGCACTCTGAGGAACACCTGCGAGGGTGTGAATGAGGCCCAGGCCATCACTTGGTTCGCGCAGGGTTGCAGACATGGCAGCATGCTGTGGCAAAGGCTCCAGAGGGAGATGCCGAGTACCCTTGCTGAGACCATCCGAATTGCGGATCAGTACGCACTCGGGGACCCGACGCAGCCTCTTCTTGATGCTGCTGAACCGAGAAGGAACTACAACATCAACACCAGTAAGCGCAATGAGTTCCGCAACAAGCGCAGGGGTGACCGAATGGATACCCGGTACAATCCTGAGGAGGTGACTGTTGTGGCAACCGGAGCTGGGAGTAGCGAGAGGCCAAAAACTGCTGGAGCCCAGTACGGGCAGAACCAGAATCAGGGCCAAGGCAACAAGAAGCCATACAGCGCTTCCCAGCAGGGTAGCGGCAACTCGGGTCCGGCACCAAACTTTGTCTTCAAGGACATGAAGGATGGCCCATGCAGTTTCCACACTCGGCATCCCGCAAGACCAGCCAACCACACTACCCGGCAGTGCAGTTGGTGGGAAGAAATCAAGAATGAGGGCCTGCCTCCTCCTCCTCCTCTGCCAGCCGCAAATGTCGCTGCACAGCCTGCTCGCGCACCCGCTGCTCGGCCTCCAGCCTTCCCGAGAAGAGAGAATGTGAACCAGGTGGCTTTAGGAGCCAACCGCTACTTCAACAATGATGGCTACCGCAACAACAACAACAACAACAACTACTACTACTACTACTACTACACCCGCAACAACAACAGAGGCAACAACAACAAAAACAACCAAGGTAACAACAACGGAAACAATGGTGGCGGAGACCGCAATCGGTACCAGGAGCACCACGAGAGCTACATGATCTTCACCTCTGAGCCTGTCGACAAGAAATCCCAGCACAGGCGTGCCATGGAGGTCAACGCTGTGATCCCTGCTGTCCCTCACTATATGCATTGGTGCAACCAAGAGATCACGTGGTCCAGAGCGGATCATCCTAAGGTGATGCCCTATCCGGGTAGCTACGCCTTGGTGCTGGATCCTACCTTCTTGGGTCCCGAGAAGAATGTGAGGTTCAGCAAGGTGTTGATCGACAACGGCAGCAGCATCAACATCATGTACAGAGACATGCTTGAGAAGCTCGGTATGGCCGAGAACATGCTGCTACCTAGCAAGAACACTTTCCATGGCATTGTGCCAGGAGTCTCTTGCAATCCAATTGGCCGAGTATGGATAGATGTGCTATTCGGCACCAGGGAGAACTGCCGCACAGAGAGCCTGCAGTTTGAGGTGGTTGATCACCAGAGCCCCTACCATGCCCTACTCGGCAGGCCCGCTCTGAGCAAGTTCATGGCTTCTACCCACACTGCATATCTGAAGATGAAGATCCCTGGTCCCAATGGCGTGATTACCATCACTGGTGATTACAAGAAGTCCATGGAGTGTGCCTCTGCTGGCTCTCAGTTGGCGGAATCCATGGTGATCGCTGCCGAGAAGAAGAAGATGTACGAGGTGGTGGCTATGGCGCAATCCGCGCAAGCTGGTGCGCCTGGCATGCCGAGTTCCCAGCATGGGACGGCGTTCCAGGCATCTCAGGAGACGAAGAAGATCCAGGTTGACCCTGAGTTTCCTGACCGAGTTGCCATCATTGGATCCGGGTTGGGGGAGAAATAGGAAAGTGAGCTCATCCACTTCCTCCGTGAGAATCGGGACGTGTTCGCATGGTCCAATGAAGATTTACCAGGTGTCCCGAGGGAGTTGGTTGAGCACTCGCTACATGTGCGTCCTGACGCCAAACCAGTGAAGCAGGCTATGCGCCGTTTCGGAGATGAGAGGAGGAAGGCTATCGGTGACCAGATCACCAAGCTGCTGATAAGCAATTTCATCATGGAGGTGCTGCATCCGGATTGGCTAGCCAACCCGGTCATGGTTGAGAAGAAGAAATAGGATCCCAAGGCCGCTACCGCATGGCGCATGTGCGTCGACTACACCGACTTGAACAAGGCCTGCCCCAAAGATCCTTTTCCACTACCTCGCATCGATCAGGTGATCGATTCCACTGCTGGTTGTGAATTGTTGTCTTTCATAGATGCCTACTCTGGTTTTCACCAGATAGCTCTCAATCCTGCTGATCAAATAAAGACTGCTTTCATTACCCCGTACGGGGCTTATTGCTATCGTGTCATGTGTTTCGGGTTGCGGAATGCGGGTGCCACTTATCAGAGATGCATGCAGAAATGCTTGCATGACCAACTCGGCAAAAATGTGCAGGTGTACGTAGATGACATTGTCATCAAAACGAATAAAACACATACTCTGCTTAGTGACCTTGAGAAAACTTTCGCTAACTTGCACAAGTATAAGATGAAGCTGAACCCGAGTAAATGCACCTTTGGCGTCCCGGCTGGCAAGCTACTCGGCTTCTTGGTATCTAGTCGGGGCATTGAGGCCAATCCTTCAAAGATAAAAGCTATTGAGAGCATGTATTTGCCGAGATCCCTGAAGGATGTGCAAAAATTCACTGGTTGCTTGGCATCTCTGAGTCGTTTCTTGGGCAGAATGGGCGAGAAGGCCCTGCCTTTGTATCAGTTGATGAAGAAAAGCGACAAGTTCGTCTGGACACCGCAAGCGGATGTAGCATTCAAGGAGCTAAAGGCAATGCTGGGTAGCGCTCCCATCTTGTCTAGTCCGCTACCCAAGGAGCCAATGCTGCTGTATATTGCTGCCACTAACCGGGTAGTCAGCGTGGTGATTGTGGTGAAACGAGAAGAGGAAGGCAAGAGTGTGCAACGGCCTGTATATTAACTCAGTGAGGTGCTGTCCAGCTCCAAACAGAATTACCCTCACTACCAGAAGATGACTTACGGCGTGTATCTGGGCGCCAAGAAGCTGAAGCACTACTTCCAAGAACACCCCATCACGGTTGTGAGCTCAGCTCCCATCTCGGATATCATGGGTAACAAGGAAGCGAGTGGCAGGGTAGCCAAGTGGGCAATCGAGCTGGCCGCGTACGCTCCCGCGTATGCAAGAAGAGAAGCCATCAAGTCTCAGATCCTGGCAGAATTCCTGGTGGATTGGACTGAAGTGCAATATGAGCCTCCTACTCCGGTATCCAACTACTGGAAGATGCACTTTGATGGCTCCAAGATGAAGGAAGGCCTTGGTGCTGGCGTGGTGCTTACGTCACCCAAGCGAGATCAACTTAAGTATGTGCTGCAAATCCACTTCAAGGCATCCAACAATGTTGCAGAATACGAGGCTGTGGTACACGGATTGAAGGTAGCAAAGGAAGTTGGTGTGTAGCGTATCATATGCTATGGCGACTCGGATCTGGTTGTGCAGCAAGTCCCTGGCACTTGGGATGCTCTGGATGCCAACATGGCGTCATACCGCTTCCTGGTCCAAACCATGACAGGATTCTTTGAAGGTTGCGAGTTCCAGCACATCCACCGATCAGAGAACGAAGCAGCTGACGAGCTGTCCAAGTTGGGATCTTCTCGGCAATACATCCCGGCTGGGATTGCCTTGGAGCATTTGAGAAAGCCGTCCATCAAGCCATCACCCAACTCGGAGTCCATTTTCGTTCCCTCTCTGCCTGATGAGGAAGCAGTTCCAATGGAGATTGACTAGGAAGGTGCAAAAGGAGACCCGGGGACTGCAGTCTCCATCCCGGGGACTGGCGCCTGCAACCCGGGGACTGCCCCTCTCTACTCGGGGACTACTCCTCCTTACTCGGGGACTGCTCCTCCTTACTCGGGGACTGCCCCTCTCAGCTCGGGGACTGTCGCATTCCTTGAAGAAGTCCTTGCCAACCGCTCGAGGCTGCAGAGAGTAAACCCCAACCCAGAAAATGACGCAACAGTGCCTGTTCCGATGGAAGTGGACGAACCAGTGTTTCCCGTGCGGGAGACGCCGAGTTGGGCCATGCCCATATTATCCTTTCTAAAGGACGGCACCCTGCCAGATGATTAAGTTACCGCAAGGCAGATTCAGAGAAGGTCCAAGGGCTACACCATCTTCGGAGAAGTGCTGCACAAGAGAAGTGCCACTGGCGTGCTGCAGCGCTGTGTGGAACCGGAAGAAGGAGAAGAGATTCTGGTGGAAATACACCAAGGGGAATGCGGGCATCACGCCTCTTCTCGGGCCCTAGTCAAGAAAGCTTTTCGGCATGGCTTCTTCTGGCTCACTGCTTTGAAGCAAGCTGAGGATATTGTGAGGAGATGCAATGGCTGCCAGAGATTCGCAAGTAAGATCCACATGCCTGCTTCCGAGTTGAAAACAATTCCCATCACTTGGCCATTTGCTGTTTGGTGTCTGGATATGGTTGGTCCCTTCAAACCGGCTAGAGGCAACATGACGCACATCTTGGTCATGGTTGACAAATTCACCAAGTGGATTGAAGTGAAGACTATTCGGAAGTGTGATGGAGCCACTGCTGTGAGTTTCCTAAAGGATGTGATCCTGAGATATGGCTACCCGCACAGCATTATCACAGATAACGGCACTAACTTTGCTGAGGGAGCCATGGTGAGATTCTGCAGAGATAAGCACATCCGACTAGACGTCGCATCTGTTGCGCACCCCGCATCCAACGGGCAGGTGGAAAGAGCAAATGGCATGCTGCTTGCAGGCATAAAGCCAAGGCTGATTGAGCCACTGCTGAAAACACCAGGGTGTTGGCTAGACGAGTTGCCAGCGGTGTTGTGGAGTCTAAGGACTACCCCTAACCGGTCAACCGGCTACACACCATTCTTCTTGGTTTACGTGGCTGAAGCCGTGTTGCCAATCGACCTAGAGCATGACTCCCCCCGAGTAACCCTCTACACTGAGGCGGAGGCGAGAGAAGCTCGAGAAGATGATGTTGACCTGCTAGAAGAAGCAAGAGAGCTTACTCTGTCACGTTCAGTTGTTTACCAGCAAAACCTGAGGCGTTATCATAGCCGGAAGGTAAACCCAAGGGTTTTCCGAGAAGGAGACATGGTCTTTAGGCTCGTGCAGCGCACAGTCGATGCACAAGCTGTCCTCTCCGTGGGAAGGGCCGTTCGTTGCGAGCAAGGCTCTACACAATGATGCGTATTACCTTGTAGATGTGCAACCGTCACGGAAGAATAGGCCGGATAAAGCTGGGGAGGAATCCAAGCGCCCCTGGAATGTAGCTCTACTTCGTCGCTTTCATTCATGAGCAAAAGTGTGTATGTACCCTCTTATCCGAGTTAAACTCCTAATCTGCAATCTGAAATTGAACTCGGGGACTGCCCTCGTCCAAATTTGCTCTAAGTGTTTCTACTCTGTTATCTCTGTGTCTACTCGGTTGCTACACTTAGAATTTCAAAAGCATACAAAGTAGTGTGTTTATACTCATCGGACACTCTACGACTCTGCTGCTGTCCGCAAACCGGCTTCATGGCAAGCCAGAGAACAAGCCAAAGAGTCAATGAACACACGAAAAATTGCAAAGGGAAGGACGCGTGTGGCAACCGACTAGAGTGTTTTTTGTTACTGTCTTTTGTTATCTTTTCGGCTACGTGGTGGGTAGCGTTACTATGACTGTTTCCTAGTGGCTAAGTATTTGAAACCTCAACTTTGAACTCTTGTGACTCGAATACCAAAAAAGCAACAAGTTGCGGGTAAGAGCTGAGATAAAAAGGAAGGGTGGATGAAAAATGCAACTCGGGGACTCGCATGATAAAAGTTTCGAGCATAAGTGTTGCAAGACATAATCAGTTGGAGGTAGCAGCATTTTCAGTGTTGGCCTTGGCGGCATCAGCTTCGGGGGTGGCCTTGGCAGCGTCAGCTTCCGGGTTGGCGACATCCGCTTCGGGGTTGGTGGCAGCCTGATCAGAAGTGGCTGTGGCCACCGAGATGGGGTCCGTCACCGAAGTGGAGGCAGCAGATTGAGCGCGGAGTAGCGCCGTGTCGTCGAGGGATGTGCCTGATGAAGTGCCGAACTCGAGGGCCGCGGTGTCGATGGTCATCTTCTCGCTTTCGGCTTCATCGTCTCTATCCTCGACGACCGCACCCTTCCCCTTCCCGGACTTGCCATCGGGGCTATCGAAGAAGCTCAGCCCGTCTGACCCAGTGGCCTCCTCGTCATCATCTTCATCCTCGTCGTCGCCCTCGCCTTCCACATCCGTGTCGGGCTCGGTGAGGCCTTCGATGTAGCGCGCGGTATCCGCGTAGGAGGCGATCTCCCACGCGACTGCTTGGCAGCGAGCCACGCACTCGGGATCCTTCTCCCACTTGGAATCGCGGCGCATCTCGAGGATGGTATTGAGATTAAGGTTCTCATACCAGCTGCAGATGAAGAGGAGCAGCATGTCCGCGCCTGCCCGAGCTCCGGATGCTCGCCATTTCTTCAGCTCGGCCTTGACGCCGTTCAGCTTCTCGGCAAGCGCGCGAATGGTCGAGGGCAAGGGATCCTTGGGCCAGAACAATGCATGGAGTCTGAAGGCGATAGACGTTAAGTCCGTGCCCAAGCCCCTAAGGCGCTGAAGCTGACTCCGCATGTTCGTGAAGCTGTCCTCGATTGAAGCCTTGGTGTCCATGGGCAGCCCTTTCTCTACTCGAATATCTTGGGCCTTTGACAGGGCAGGTTTGCTGGCGGAGCAGAGATCGGGGAAGATTTCTGAAAATGCTATCAGAAAAAGATTAGAAAAGAAAGCATCAAAGAGATTCAAATCGGTCAACAGAGAAGAAGGAGGAAACAGGGAGGCGCGGAGATGCGAAAACTTACTGTTCAGGTCGCAGAGTAGCGACTCAAGTTTCCTCTTCCAAGACTCCTCATCTGCAGCGTGCCGCTCTTCGACCCTCCGGAACTGGGCCAGTTGGAGCATGAGATCCGAGTTTCTCTTCTTCAGCGTCTCGCACTCCAACTCGAGGGCCCTCTGCTTAGCCTTGGCGGCTGCCTCCAACTTGTTCTTCTCGGCGGTTATGTCGATGACGTCCTGAAGGGCAGTCCGTAACTGGAGTTGCAGCGGCTCCAGCTCGGTGGTGTGTTGGCTCTTGAGCTCGACGGCCTGGCTTGCCAATTGCTGCTGCAACTCGGCGGGTTGCACGCAGTCGAGATGCTCTTCACGAAATTTCTTGTAATCTTCTGCGGAGGAGAAGGGAATGGTCAGCAAATAGCAGAGAAGAAGGAGGAGAACAAGCCAAGAAGGCGACAACTCACCTTCCAACTTCTTGATGGTGGTCTCGGCATTTTCAACAAAGACGTGACAGTGCTTGTGCTCATCTGTCAGCGTCTTGACCTTGCCTGCAGAGTACAAGGAGTTAGAGCAGAAAGCAAAAACGGGCGTAAACACAAAACGCATGAACCGGGTCGCTAGAAGCTTACTATCGAGCTCGGAGAGCTGAAGGGTACGAGCTACGGCCTCCTTCTCGGTCACGGCATCGCTCTTGCGTTCAGCTTCTAGGGCCTCAAGGCGCCTTTTTGCAATGCTGTGATTCCAGAGCACGGTCCGGTAAAGGGTCGTTCTCTTCAAAAGGCTATTCTGAGAAGCAGAAAGAAAAGGGGTTAGACAGTGTTTTGAAGATTTGACCCGAGAAGACGGCAACTCGGTCGAGTAGCCGCCTACCCGGCCCGAATCTCGGGGACTGGGTGATGGATAAGAAGAAGAAGAATAGAAGAGAAGCAAAGCGCAACTCGGAACAGGCAAAGCAAAACTTACCGCATAAGTTTGCTCGAGATCCTCGGCAGCCTTGCGGTGGACGAACAGCTTCGCGGCAAGCGTGCTGGTGGCGGACGAGATGGTCATGGGATTGTAGCCCAGGTCCGCTTTGTTCCAGTCGATGCGCCAATGGTCCAACTTGCCCAGAGCCAGGCCGTTCCAGGTCTCATTGCCAAGGAATGCGCTATTCCACTCGGCGTCAATAAATCCCACCCGGTCGATTATCTGCTCGAGACCCTAGGACTCCACCTCTGTCTCCTGGATCTCGCACGAGAAGATCGATTGGGCCTTGTCTTTGGCTGGCAGTTTGGAATTCACAGCCTGGACCTGCTTGCCTTTCGTGAGAGCGAGCTGCTTCTCGGGCTTGGTCAGACCGATGCTGTACTGTTCGCTCATCTGCAGCATGTAAGGCGGGTAGGCAGGCGGGTCTTGGACGCTTGATCCCGCGGCTGTGCCTGCACCGCTGCCGGAAGCACCAATGGTAAGTTGCCCACTCTTCGCGGCAGGCTTCGCAGTTGGTTTCGGTGGCGGCATCACGGCAGAATCTTGAGCAGCGCCCCGAGAAGGATTCCTGCGGACGGGGGCGTCTGGCTAGGCAGCCTGTTTCTCGGTGGCCTTCTTCTCGGCAGCTGGCTTCTCAGCAGCCTTCTTCTCGGCAGCTGGCTTCTCAGCAGCCTTCTTCTCGGTAGCTGGCTTCTCGACAGCTTTCTTCTCAGCAGCCTTCTTCTCGACTGCTTCTTTCTTGCCAGCAGCATCGAAAACGAGTTTCTTGATGGTCTGTTTGGCTGGAGGGCTGGCTGTGGTCCTGGTCTTCTTCATGGGCGGGGAGCTTGGCCAGTTGGTGGAGCGGCCGGCTGGGCACCCGGCGCCAAGGACTGGCTACCGGGCGCAGCGTCCGGCTGCACGTGGCTCTGCAGGTCCGGCTCCACGTTAGTTGTCTCAACCCGCTGCTCGGCAGCGGGGTCTTGCAGTACGTCGTCTTGATTATCTACCCGCGGCTGGTGTGACGCCCCGAGATCGGGCACTATGCAGATTTCAGCATTCCCGCCAAAATCCACATAATAACCGATTCCAGGTTGCCACTTGTGATAACATTACAATAGTTCACGAATATTCCACAATTACAACCGAAACAGATAGATACAAGATGACTCAGACGAGCCAGGGATACAACTGATACAATACTAAGATCCAAATAACAGCGGAAGAAACAACATATCGTCCGTCTACGGACAAGATACAAATTCGACTAAGAGTCCTGAAGATAACCGAGGGCGTCTAATCCCTGCCCAGGCCAAGCCGGAGGGATTCCCAAGCTAACGTCGTCAGACTTCAAACCTGTTGACTGCAATGTTGAATATGCAGCCACGAAAGAGATTCGTGGGTCAGTACGGTTAAGTACTGGCAAGTGGATAAACCATACTCACAAGATACCGGCGTAGCCAGTCATCACAAGATACAAATACTTTAGGATCAACGGAAAGGAAGGGGTTATTGCAAATAAGCGACAGCAGGCTGCACTAACCAACTACAGAGAGATACTACAACTTCCGGCTAACAGAAAGAAGATAAGATCGAGTATTGTAACCAACTGAAAGATAACTTCAAACAAACCCATCCTGGATCTCGCCCCTTATCCGAAGAGGCAATCCGAGGATAACTCACACAGTTGGATTAATGATGGTTCAGATTATTGTGTCAATAAGCCTATTACTAGTCAAGTTGTTAATCATTGGGTGAAAGGTTGTTAATCATTAGGTTTAAGTTGTCCTGAGTACTTGTTAGCTAGTACTTTCACCAAGTAATCCATAACCGCGGAAAACACGGCTTCTCGAGAAGATTATCCCTGCAGGGTTGCACCAATTTGGCCGTACACGCAAGAATATCCCGCCAGACGGGGATCAAACCCACCAAGCGAGGTACTCTACACAACTCAACTCTTCTTCGCATCAAGCCCAAAGAACCTTGGGCGCACGGCTAATCGAGCCCCGAAGAAAGGGGACCCTCATAGCACTCTAAGACCGTGTCCCCCTATATGCCGACTACGAAAGTTCCACCCGGGATCCAAGGGCTCGCAAGATCATGCATGCAGCAAATGGAAAACCTGAACTAAATGAGGCGATTTGGACGAGATGCGAATCGAGTCAAATTGAGGGGGGCGCCCATACTCGCTTCCCACATGCGGGTAGTGCGCTCATCATGGATCAGTAGACAAGACTCTTTTCCTATTAGGGTCGACACTAGCAGGCCTCAAAACCACAAAGGGCCTCCTGCCGGTGCCTTATCATCAAATTATTATTAACAATAACATTAGCATGATTGATTGATTAAACATTGAGCCCCCAGAACATAAAGAAGTAATAACAGAAATTAACGGGTAACAGACTCGAGCAAAACAACCTAAACATGCTAGTAAGACACGGGCACAAGCAATGGTTATAGGTGTGGAGGTGAGGCAATATCAGGGTTAAAGGATTCATGTGACAGGTTCGTAACAGAAACAACTACTACTAAGGCTAGCAGAAAAGAACAACAGAAAGTATCGGTAACAAGTGATGAAAGGCGGCCATTTGGCAGCAAGTGAGTATACTTGCCTGAGATCCCGCAAGGTAGCAGAACTTGTCGTTGCTCACATCATCTCAACGTCCTATCCGGAAGAAGCAACGAACCTCGAACAAACACCGGATGCAACAATTACTACTACGGCAAAAGATCCAGCATTATCAAGATATGGATGCATGACAAGTTTAAAGATGCATCAAGGTAACTAGTTGACAAGATAAACAGATTTAAATGGACCCATATGCAATTTGAGTTGCATATGAAAAGCCCATGTATTTTGGTTAAATTATTTGTTTTCCAACTAATCATCAGGTGAAGGTGGATTAGCATGATGCATGGATGAGGAAAACAACAAAATAACAACAATAGAACCAATTGAAATAAGGTTTAACAAGTTTGGAAATTATTGGTTAAGTGTGGAAAGTTTGGTTACTTAAACATGTCACACAAGCAATTGTTGTTTTCATCAAGTTAAAGTGTTCAAAACAATTAACAAAATTTGTATTTGAAGAGAACATCAAATTTTAGTTGGATTACATGTTTCAAATATTGAAATTGGAATTAGGATAATTTAATTATGAATTAAACAATATTAAGCAAGTTTTAAATGGATTTGAAACAAGTTTGAATTTAATTGAATTTTTATTTGTTCAAAACATAAATTCAAACTCACATTTGAAAAGTTCACACTTTGATGGTTTGAAAACATATTTTGCATGTTCAGAATTATTTTATTTTGAGCAAGTTATGATTTTATCAAATTTAAATGAATTAAACAAGTATTAAATTATTTAGGCAATTTAAATTATTCAAACCATGAAACAAAATTTATATTTGAAAAGGTTATTCAAAATGGTATGGAAAACATATTTTATTTGCATTATTTGGATTAATAATGAATTAGTTATTGATTTTACCAAATTGCAATTGAATTGTTTGAATTCAAATTTGAATTGCATTTTGGAATTTCAAAACAGGAAACAAATGTTACCAATGGGTAGAGAATTAAATTTAGATTAGTGCACATATTTTATTTTCTTTATTTGGAGTTATAACACAAAAGTTATTAGCTTTTTAAGTTTAGGGACTAATTTGTGAATTTACAGGGACCTTTGTGTGGAAGAAAAAGAATTCGGAAAGGTCCCTGGCCTTTTTTTCTACTCGCTGCGGGTACACACCACGACGCTGACCGTGGGGGCCCAGCGCCAACGTGGCGGGTGCGCGGTGAGGTGGCACACTGGGCCACCGACTGGTGGGCCTCTGCCCCTGCGCGAACAAGGGAAAAATAAAGGGGCAAAACTGCGGCCGAGGGGGATCGATCCCTCGACCTGCAGCTCGCGCGCGAAGGAACGAGGCCAGTGCGGTGTTCGGCTGTTTGTGATACGTTAGGAGACTGACGAAACAAGAGTAGAACGACGCCGGTTAACTGAAACTTTGAACAGATCGTTCCCGTACCTCGTCAGAGCAACAGACAGCGGCGGAGCGGCTGGCCGTGGTGTGCCTGCGGGGGCGCCGTGCGGGCGGCGGGAGGCAGTGGGTGGCGTGCGGTGCTGGTGAGAGGAGGGAGGCGAGTGGAAGGGAACCGAGAGGGGTGCTCACCTCGTTCTGTCTGTCGATGACGACTGCCGACGGGCAGGTAGCAGCGAGCTTCTCTCCGGCTTCGGCGCGGGCTCGTGGTCCCTCCCGGCAAGCGACGAGGGGACGGGGAGACACCAGGGACTGCCGCGGTTCCATTCCCGGCCGCGGATCCTCCTCGAGGTGACCAGGGCAGTGGGGGGTGACGGGGAACAGAGGTGGGCGCACGGTGGTTCTCTGACGGGAGGAGGTGCAGAGACAGAACAGAAGGCACTCGAGGGGGAAGGGAAGGGGAGTTGGCGGCGCTAGGGATGGGACTAGGGTTACAGAGGGGAGGTGGAGGCTTGTTTTAAGGAGGGAGGAACCTAGTACGGCATTGATCTGGAGGGGGAGGATGTTGATCGAATGGCTCTGATGATGATCGTACTGAAGATGACGTGAGGGAGGAAGACGACAGAAGAGAAGAGGGGGGGTATTGGGCCAGAAAAGGTAATGGGATGGGGAAGAAAAAGAAAGGGGTGGGCTGGTTCCCTCTCCTTTGGGATTTTCTTCCTTTTGATTTTTTTTGTAAAGAATAAAAGGGAGAGAGAGATAGAAAAGGGGTTAGGGTTTTCTTTTAGGACTTATTTGTGATAATTTTCCAAAACAGCAATTAGAGCCAAGTTAACATTATTTCACAAGTTGAAAATTTAATTTGATTTAAAGTTTGTTAAGTGAATTTTTCCCATAGAGTTTGGGGTATTTATTTGATAGTTAGATTTTTATTAATTTGCAAAACAACAACAACAAGGTAGTTAAAAAAGTAATTTCAACAACTTGAAATTATTAATTGGATATTAAATTGTTAGGTGATTTTTCAAATAGGGTTTGGTTGGAATTTTGGATTTAAACAAATTTTATCTATTAAGCAACAAGCAATTATACAAACATTATTGAAATTAGTTTGTTTGCCAAATTTTAATTTTTCAAACCCATATTGAAATATGATAAATAAGATTGATTTGATTTGAATTTTTGAATTAGCCATTAGGGTTTTAATAATCAGGGACAATTTTTACTTAGCAGGCAATTTGTTTAAAACAATTTCAAACTATTGAAAACAAATGAGTGATTTAGTTTGCAAGTTTGAAATTGGAATTTTTTTGAGCAAGGGGTGAAAGTTTAAATTGTTTTGAATTTTGATTTGTTTTGAAAAACAGAATGCAATGCTCATGTGATGCATATGATGCAAGCAAAAAGAAAACAAACACTCTCTAATAGGGTAACACCCCAGGTGTTACAGCTGGGCCGCGGGGTCATCTCGGGCAGCAACGTCAGTATCCTGCTGCTCCTGGCTCTCTTCCTGCCGCTCAAGGGCGGCATGATCTTGGTGCTCGGTGGCGGTTTCTGTGTTCTCCCCGGCTGTGGCAGCTGGGGGAGAAGGGGGTCTCTCGTCGCGAGCAGCATCCTGCGCTTTTTGTTCTGCGCGGGCCTACTGCTCCTGCTCGGCGTCCTGGGCATCAGTGTCCATGCCCTGGATGGTGGTGTCGTCTTCATCTTCGACCTTCACGGGAGAGGGCGCACGCGCCTCGTCCCCTGCGGCGGGCTCGTCCTCTTCAAAGAGGTCGATGAGCTTGTCGACGTCAATGGCGGATCTCTTCTTGGATTTAGAGGGAGCGGCAGCAGCGTCAGCGTCCAAGGGGGTGCTGGAGAGAAAAAAAGGGATTCAGGAAATGAAGAGAGAAAAAGGAAACCGAGAAGCAGCGGTAGAACAAGAAATTCAGGAAAAGCAGCGACAGCGGAATGTAGCTGGGAAGAAAATCACTTACCCTGCACGTGAAGGGGGTAGCCGTCTCCCAGCGACCTGCTTGGTCTTCTTCTCGCTCTTCTTGGCCTTCTTGGCGGTGGGCTCCTGGGCACCACTGCCCGCCCTCTTCCGAGTGGCGGGAGCGGCAACCGCAAGCGGATCGACCTCGAGGGCGTCCTCATCCTCTCCCTCGTCAGCATTAGCCTCCTCTGCAGAATAGGAAAGAAGAAAACAGTTGAGAAACAGAAAGAAACCAAGTTGCGCTACTCGCGACTGAAAAGGTGAACTCGGTCACCTGCATCGTCGTCTTCAGACCAGTCCCGAATGGACGTGTCGACATGGTTCTTACCCGGCTGGACGGCATGGGGATGCAGAGGGTGTCCGCGGTGTCGTAGGAGACCTCATCATCCTCCTTTCGGTCTTCATGCCAGTTGGCCTCGAAGCGCTCCTCGCTCTCAGCGAGCTGGCGAGCAAGGCGCTGGAGACATAAGCAAGCAATACAAATCAGTTGAGCAGTGTAAGGGGTTCTACCCGGAACGGGATGCAAACACAAAGCATAACAGAGTAGTAGCAAGGGTCCTACTCGGCATGTAAGTGCAAACATAAAGCACATGAGGCGTGCAAACACAAAGCACATGAGGCCTAACATATAGTGCAAACATAAAGCACATGAAGCCTAAAGGGATACGGCTAAATGTCCTACTCGGCATAGAGTGCGGATGCTAAGCATACCAAGCTAAGAAGGCTATCTACTCGGAATCAATACGCAAGAAACAGAATAAGAAGTACTAACCCGCTTGATTGGCTTCGTGCGGCTGTACGGCACAAAGCCATACTGCCAGTGGCCGGTGAGGCCAGTGCTCATGATGGAGCGCGCCCAGGTGGCAACGTCCGCATTGCTGAGCTCGAACGTGGTCGTCCGAGTGCAATCTCTGTTGCCGCCCATGTAGCACATGAGGTGTGCGCGGCGCTGCAACGGGAGCACCCGCCTGGAGATCCAGCAAGCGATGGTGTCGTCATCCTTGAGGCCCTTATCCTTCAGCTGGGCGAGGCGCGCGTTGATCTGCTTGAGGTCGCCGTCTAGCAGAGGCTTGAGTCCCCAATTCTGCCCGGTAGGAGGCAAATTGGTCCACCGGGGGAGATTGATCTGGTCCACCAGTGGCTCGCCCTCCTTGACAGGGATGTTCTTCACGTAGAAGAAGGTCTTCTGCCATTTCCGCACGGAGTCAAGGCCCTTGACGCGCGGATGGTTGGTCCCGCTGTGCTGCACCATCATGGCGCTGCCGGTCTCGGTCATCCCGCGGCTTCTGTCCACGCTACCCGGCTTGGCCTTGCTCTGCTTCCTGAAGAAGAAGTAGCGCGCCCAGGTCATCGGCGTGGGGAGGACGCCCAGGAATGCCTCGCACACCACAGCGTGGTATGCGAGCATCACCATCGCGTTCGGCGGCAGGTGGTGCGGCTGGATCCCGAAGTGGTCGAGGAAGCCGCGGAAGAAATCCGACACGGGCAGCCCGAATCCCCGCGCGAAGTGCGCGAGGAACACCACGTGCTCGTCCGCCTCTGGGGCGGGGACGAGCTCGCCGTCGGGGTGCCGGCAGCGGACACCAGGAGGAACTCGCCGGGTATTCACCAGCCACCGGCACTCGTCTGCCGTGACATTGGATCCGGCCCACCCGGCGCGGGCGTCGTCGTCGCGAGCCATCGAGCAGGAGAGGAAATATGGTGGTGATTTGGTGGAAAGATCTGGCCTTTCGGCGCAGTGAAGCACGCGGCGGCGCAGTGAGGTGCGCGGCGGCGGAGAGCTCTGTGGCGGCGGAGAAACGAAGGGGCGAGAGGAGAGAGTGAAAGCAGGAAGAGGAGAAGGGAGTTACCGAGGGGGTATTTATACCTCCCCTCGGGTTGCCGTTACGATTGGAGGTAATGGGATCAGTTACGCCCAGAGATCGTGCGGCGTGGGGTGTGCGGGCCGGTTAGAAACACACACAGCGCGGAACGCGCGCGTAACGGCCGCAATCGATCCCACGACGCGATCGTGGGTAATAATTGCGCTTGATGGGACATAACGGGCTAGTGGGCCCGGGCCGTGAAAACTGGGCGCGTGGCCTGTCAGATCCCGGGTACCGAGGCGTCGGGGGTACGGGAACGTGACACGTGCCCAGTTGCGCTGCCGAAAGCCGGATTTTGCTCTGCCACGCAGAGATTCTGATTGGAAATCTCGCCAAGTCATTTTATTCGGCGACAGGGAAGAGAAGTGGCCCTATTCGGGAAAGAAGAAACTTGAGACAGAATCAAGGGCTACTCGGAGGTTCTACTCAGCAACCCAAGGCTCAAAGGCGAGATTGGTTTTTAAGCTGGCAGAGCCCAGTGAACAAGTTTGGCAGAGTAGCGGCTACCCGGTACTCGCTACGCGGTCGTCCGCTATTCGGCCGTACACACTGATGGCCAGGAGGAAGAATGGTGGAAGTTACTCTTCTCCGAGTAGAGGAAGCGGACCGAGTAGAGAGGGCGGTCTCCTACTCGGGCCAGAAGTCAAAGGAGTCGTTCTGACACAGGATCCCGCGTATCCCGGGTCCGTACTGTGGCACTGTTCATCTGCAGAGCACGTGCTTATCCGCGCCAGGGTGTCAGCAGGGCGTCGCAGGTTAGGGGGGGCCTACCCCGTGACAGTGTCAGTGATAACAGATCAGCTCCTCGGTTCTGCGGAACGACTTTACACATGAAGACAAGCTAGGAAGCCAAAGTGGTCAGCGAGAACCCGGAAGTGTACAGTGTGCACACAGTGTCGACATCTTGGCTGTATCCGGCTGGGCACCAGTATATAAGGTGCCCTGCCCCCTCCTGCGCGAGGGATCCCAGACTTGGTTCACTTTCTTGACCTAGACGACGCAACTAAGTACTACAGTAGCATAGAGAGAAGAGTGGCTACTCGGAGTAGGCAACACTTGTACCGTGGCTACTCGGTGAGACTCGAATACAGAGAGAAAGGCAGGAGTAGGGGTTTTACCTCCACACGAGGGCCCTAAACCTGGGTAGATCTTGTTGTTTGCAGTGCTAGCTTCACACTCACGCGGCTACTCGCTGCGTGATCCCTCCCCGAGCGCCTCCAGCGTCCATCGTCCCCACAACTTTAGCCATCCTATGGCATCTGCCGTGACACCACCACGACAAGTAGGAAGTAGCTGCAATGCAATGTTTGCAAGCCTAGTGCATAGTTTTCTAAGCAAACCGACCCTTGGTTGGATTAGCACTAACAAGCCATGCACAAAGACACGAACTTGGACCTCCCAATTGGATTATCTTATTGGGGAGAGGAAGGCCACCATCATATTGGCACCCAAGCTCCAAATCGACCCACACTAGTTTAATCATCTATCTCGTCAGCAGTGTAGTTTTAATATACAAATCACACGCAAATCAATCAACTAACCAGGTAAAGATACGGCCCCATCCCATTCCCACTGTGCCCCTCTTCTTCCTTACCAGGTTAGAAACAACATGTCTCCACAAGATGTTAGGCCGACAGATAATCAAGAAGAGTAGCAGCAGACAAGAGAGACTGTGGCAGCAGCCACCATCAAATCGATCCAGACAAAGACAGGCACGAAAATTTTCTGAATCCAACAAAGAATAGAGGAAGAGTGAGGGAAGACGGTGATGGAGTAATCTAATCTCACGTACGTTGTTTCCTTTCCAGACTTGATAGACCTTGAGCAGCTTGGCCATGGCCGTGCCGCCGCCGCCACCGCCGCCCGCCGCGCCGAAGCAAGAAGGAAAGAAAATTCACCAGTCGTCGCAGCCGGAGAAGGGGGAAATGTCCTACCGGAGAGGAGCCAGACGGCGGCGAGGACTAGGAGGGAGGTGCCGAGGTAGGGCGCGACGAACTCGAGCTGGGAGAGGCGCTGCGGCACGTACTCTGGGAGGTCCAGGCCCGCCCGTGAGTACTGCAACCTAGTCAACGAGGACGAGGGTCGTGCAGAGCCAGATGGTGCGCCAGCGCGAGGAGAGGACGGCAGTGCGCACCGGATCCGCCGTATCCGACGCCGGTTACGGCGATTCCTCGCCGGATTGGAGCGAAAGCTCCAAGCTTTTTGGGAGGCTCACCGCGGGTAGGTGGAGGGGAGCATGGCGACCTCACTGAAGGTGTAGGGGAGAGCATCTCTGCAGGAGAAGGTGGAGGAGAGGGAGAAGTGAGGATCTTGGCGGCGAGCGCGTCGACGGCGAGCGAGGAAGGGGACGGGGAATGACAACGACGAAATGGGACCGGGAGCGACCGAGCGAGCGAGGAAGAGGACGGGGACTGCGGGTTCGGTCGGGAATAAGCGAAGGGGCATTTCGTAAATGTGTATGTTACGACATTTATTTCCGGACGGAGGGAGTACACAATTTGCTCTATATTTGGACCCATGTCCTTAAAAATATTAAGCATACTAATTTTCCAAGCATCATAATTTGTACCATCGAATCCGTTGAAGAAGTATCAAATCCATTACGAAAGATCCAGAATGTCCAAGTATAGCTTTATTACAAAGTGCATAGTCTTGAAAGACTAGAAAAACTCAGAGTTCTATACAGTAGAAATAAAAGTAGCAATGAGCCTCCAACTTCAATCATGTGTGATACGCCGTAAACGTATCCCTAATTTCTGATGTTCCATGTTATTTTCATGTTATTTTCCACATGTTTGCTATACACTTTATATCATTTTTATCGATTTTCCGTACTAACCTATTGACAAGCAGCCACAAAGCCAGTTCCCTGTTTTCTGCTATTTTTAGTTTCAAAAAATTGTTTTGGAAATATTCCTAGAATTGGAAAATTCGAAGCCCGGAAGTCTTACAAATCCCGAAGGTTCCAAGGAGTCCCGAAGAGACCCCCGGGGGGGGGGAGGCACAGGGGGCCCACACCATAGGGTGGCGCGGTCCCCCCCTTGGCCGCGCCAGGGGATGGTGTGGGCCCCCCAGGCCTCCATCGCCTCTGCCCTTTTGCCTATTTATTCCCCCTGAGACGTAAACCCTAGAAATATATCACTTTTACCCGAGAAACACCCGAGGCCGTCGTCACCGTCTTCTCGAGATCGGGAGACTTCTGGAGCTCTCCCCGGCACCCTGCCGGAGGGAGAAATCATCACCGGAGGGGTCTACACCACCATGCTCTCCTCCGAAGTGATGCATGAGTAGTTCATCTCTAGACTACGTGTCCATTGCAGTAGCTAGATGGTTGTTCTCTCCACTTTGTACCTCATGTTTAGATCTTGTGAGCTGCCTAACATGATCAAGATCATCTTTATGTAATGCTACATGTTGTGTTTGCTGGGATCTGATGAATGTTGAAT
This sequence comes from Alopecurus myosuroides, assembly GCA_028641055.1. Lineage (NCBI taxonomy): Eukaryota > Viridiplantae > Streptophyta > Magnoliopsida > Poales > Poaceae > Alopecurus > Alopecurus myosuroides. Next base: position 435,134,659 of record CM054058.1, on the reverse strand, counting down.
GCTATGTCTTTTGATTATCAATCTATCATGGTATCTTCATGCTTATGTTATTTATGATCTTGCATAGTCTCTGTTATTAGTATATGCTTGGGCCAAGTAGATGCTAGTAACTCTAAGAGGGAGTATTTATGCTCGATAGTGGGTTCATGCCTCCTTTGCATCTGTGCTCGAGTGACAAAAATGTGACGAATGGAGGATGTGTTGTTGCCATTAGGGAGTAAACAACAATGCTTTGTCTAAGGATGATCTTATTGTTTACATTACAAACTTTGCTTACTACGATTATCTGTTGCTTGCAACTTAATAACTGTAGGGCCCGCCCTTCGAACCACTGTTCAAGGACGCCCTCGATATGCATACATTCACGATCCCAGGAATTCAGTCGTGAACAACATATGAAGCTGGTACACAGATACAATATCCATTACACGGTTGCACAAAACACTTACAAAGACACATGGTCACATGACCAAGACTACACGGTTGTCACGCAGGACAACACACAACACACACAGCGGAAGACTAAACACACACAAAACGCGGTAGAGCCCAAGTCACGCCTTAACCCATAGGCTGCTGACCCGGAGACGATCCTAGTTCGCAAAGCCATCAGCTCCGTACTCCTCTTCGTTGATCTTCTTCTGAGACTCCTTCTCAAAATCTGGCAAGTTGATACCAGGGGCGAAACAATAATGAGTACATTTGAATGTACTTAGCAAGACATCCATCATGTAACTTACCAAATGGAAGTATGTTTATATGGTGTAATAGGTAGGCTATAAATAGGGTTCACTATCAATGGTGTTCATATAGGATGACACCACAGTTGCAGTCAGGTTAATCTTTATCTTCGTAGAAGAAGATACTTCAGAAGAAAAATAATATAGTTTTTCTTTCTCTTGTAGATATCACATGTACAAAAGGTTTTGTAAAACTTTGTTAAAAGAAAGTTATCTTTGCAAAACTTCTTGGAATCAGTTTCTAGAATTCCTGCTTAGAGGATAAAGGTTTTATCTGCAAAACATTTTGTTTGTAAAAACAACTTCTGGTTTTTCATCATCGGTACCTCCATGGTACAAGATTTCCTTCCTTTCCGAACTTCCCAAGTTCAACACCTTTTTGAAAACTCCTTTTTGAAAACATTGACACAATGCTAGCTACATGGACATTCAACTGTCCATATTCGAGGACGCGGCTTCTTCGAAAAAGTTGTACTCTGAAGAGGTGTACACATCCACCAGATACAGTACACCTGCCGTGAACAACCATGGACTGTAACAACAGTATGTAGAACATCAGATAACTGATCCTAACCTTCCACTATGTTCAAGCTAGAATGTGCCTATCTCTTCAGTTGGGTTTGTTCTCCCCGGCACCATGTCACACATCGCCATGACAGGAGACCCAATCGTCGCATCCGGAGGGTAACTTAATCCCACACTTTATATGTCTCAACATTGGGAGTTTTGGCGACATTCGGTTCGAGGGTATGACGTCCCTTATAGCAATTGAGATAGAACACACACTAACAAGAACAAACTTCCAGATAAGCCCCGTGCACATGTTGGGGTAGGGTGGCAGTACGGTAAAGGTTGTCCGGCGAAGACTAGGTTATGTGTCATTTTTTAAAACACCATTTTTCCCAAAAATGACCACTTCCACATTCCTCCGGAGAATAAGGATCCGCCTTTTCTCCGGGTTTTTCCATAAAGCCTTTGTTTTGTAAAAACACAATTTTAGGGTGTCCACTTAGGGACTAGTATTGGTGATGGTAATAAATACCATATGGTGGCTTGTGGGCTTGGTATCACCAAGTATTAACTAATGGCATAGTATATATATAATAGTAGTAGTATTCACTCAAAAATAGTTTTTGGAAATCAAAGTTTTTGTAAAACTTTTCAGAAGTAGAACATGCATGATAAATAATGATAAGTGTATTATAACAGCAAGCATCAGGATGGCTTGCCTCAAGTCTCTTAATGTCCCTGGCCTTGAAGCAACTTGAACTTGACACACAGCTCCACAACTGCTTCTTCTTCTTCTTCTTCGTGTTCTAGTGTCGTAAAGGAAATAAAAGACACACACTTAGGTATAAAGGGCAAACAACTAAGCTAAACAATACATACAGCAATCAAACGTAAACTCATGAATCCTCTCGAACGATATTGCGAAAACTATCTCACATAACTCTCACGGTCCAAAACTATCGTCAGACAAACATATGGTTTAGGAAACCATATCCCACATATTACATACAACATATGGAGTGGTGTACCAATCTCATACTAAGATATATAAGAAGCTAAAAATATAGCTTGTGGGTGCAAAGGGTTAGGTTCCTAAGGTAAAAACAAACAGACAGAACAATACCCATGGTAGTGGGTATTAGCAACACACAAGCAATTGTCCCTTAATAAGTTTATGATTAGTTTGGATGCTTAGTTCAAAAAATACTCCTAAGCACAACAACAACACTAGAACAAAAAGTAACACAAGTATGAAACTCATGCTAAGGTACACACTTAGACAATATTCAAACAGCAGGTAATCACACCACAGATGATTAGACTATTTATTCACTACCTTAATGTTTAGTTGAAGTTATGGAATCCATCAATCATGAAAATTTAACAAACAACCAGTATCTAATAACCAATGAATCAAGTCACAAAAAAAATCTAAAACACAATCATCATTCAAGATAGTCCTCCTATCAAAAGCATAGAAACAGGAATGCACTAATAGCATACTAGTATGGGAAATCTACACAAGCATGCTATAAGAGATAATTATTTACCTACAACCATAGCACATGAAACTAAATAATTAATGGCATGATAACAGAAGTAATAACTTCCTAAACATGCTATAATAAACTCATACACTCATAAAATAAAAGAGGTAATACTAGAGCAAAAATCACCATTTTCTAGTGGTGACACTAGTTCAACACTAGAGAAGCAAACAATGCTATCATTATGCTTAAACCTAAACAAGAAAGTCATGAATATAAGTGTACCTAATAACAGTACACAAATCCTACTCATGCTAGGAAGCAAGAACATCAAAATAATTCCATGAAACAACTATTAAGCATGCATAAATTGATTCTAGCAATTTCTGTTTTCTTAAAACAATTACTAGCAAGCAAGCAAGGTATAACTCACACAACCAATAGATATGCACTTAAAGAAAAGTTATCTAAACCTTTTAAAAAAACCAAACACTCAATTTACAATCATTCACAAACAATCTATCAATCACAAGGAATTTAGTTTATTTGCAAACAATTTAATTTAGCACTCAATACTGAATCATTTCTTAACATGATACTCCTAAGGAATATTATGCTAACAAATGGATCACATCTAACATACTAGTACCTTCTGATAAGAAATAAACTTCTCACTTGCATAAGTGAAAACAAACAAATATATTTTCCATGGTGGAAAATAGCAATCAATCATATAATTAAAACATGATAATTTCTCACATGTGCATGGTTGGGGATTTTCATCCTGAACCAAGATGCAATGGGACCAGTGGGTTATGGGACCACTAATACCAAGGCAGGAAGAGGTAACAAAGCCTCTGGTCATGCATGACAAATTAATCTAACCAAGCAAACCATACAAGGCTATTCATACTAGTGAAAATAATACTAGTGAAAACAATAAAGTGCAAACAAGCAAACAAATGCTACACATGCATCTCCATAAAATCAAGTGCAACCTAACAGAGATACTACCATCCTAATATCAGTACCAAAATGTTACTGTAATAAACTTAAGGACATCAAAAACTTAGGTGCACAACCACACAAAGATTTGCTCACACAACTAGTCAAATAAGTACTAGAAAACAAACAACAAATGTTACACATGCTTTGCTATAAAATAAGGTGTAAGCTAATAGAGATAATAACAGAGAAATAAAAGTACCAAAGTGGTACTGGATCTATCATAACCATAACAAAAATCTAGGTACAACAAATCTACAAGGATTTGCCCACACAACAATTCAAATAATAAAACTAGGAAAATAACAAATGGTACTCATGCTTTGCTACAAGATAGCATGCAAGTTAACAGAGATAATAGCATAGAAATAACATTACCAAAATGGTACTGGATTCCACTCAAGCATGGCGCAACTTAGGTAAAAACAAACATACAAAGATTTGGTTCACATGATATCCAAATAAATAAAACTAGAAATTGACAGAAGCTATTCCTATTTCTATTTGACTTTCCAAACATACACACACTTTCTAAGGTAGATGTACTGCAAGAAAACAACTTAATAACAAGTCCTAACAACTCTATACAAGTTAGGAAGCAAGATTAAAACAACCAAACATTTCATTTCAAACAAAAACAAACAAAGAAAACAAAACAGAAAAGCTGTTGTTTCTAGATCTGTCCACCAAAAATAATCTAGAACCTCAAAAATTAATCTAATCTAGCATAAGATAGATCTAGTCAATACCAAACTCATCCAATTGGATTTGATTCAAAAATAATTTTTAAACTCCTTATAAAAAGTCTAGAAAAGCCTACTGGTATTTTACCAAAATGGATGTCATATCCATTTGGTAACAGGCGTTGATGTAAGGCCAACTCCTATGGATAGATATACTCATAGGCTACTCAAAAAAATTTGATTTGACCGAAATGGATACAGATCCAAAAGGTTATGCCAAAAATGGCTAAACAGACAGTCTGTGGAAAAACAGGTAGTGTGACAAAAATAAGAGTGTAAACTTGGAACTTCCAATGGGACATGGTTAGGAAAACATAAGCCTAGTGCTGTGAATTTTTGTAGAAAATAATCTGCACGAAAACTATTTTTCACAAGCTCAAAACGATAGGCAAACTTCTGTAGGGATTTGAGGTTCCACACCTCGGTTTAAGAAAAATGGCCGGCGGCGATTTTGGAGCTCATGGAGCTCACATGGCTGGCTCAAGGCTCTTCTCATCTTGGGGATGAAGTGTGGTCGTGGGGGGCTGTGGAGGGCTATGGAGCAAGGAAACATCAAGGGTTGGTTTATAGCCAAGGGCAAGGGCAAAAATGGCAAGTGTGGCTTTGGATTCATACCATTTGATGGCATATGAGGTGTTCAAGGGACTTTTTGGTCTTACAAAAGTGAGCACAGGGTGTCCTAGTCACCCATGATGCGTTTGCAGGTCTTACCCTATCCATAGAGAGCAAGTGGGCAAGCCAAATAGTCAAAGACATGTGTGTGCCCATACCTTTCCATGTCACCACCTCTCTCCTCTCTTATCTTCATGCCTAAGGCTTCTAGAAGCAAGCCAAGCATCCAAGATGGAGTACTAGTTGTGTTTACGGATGGCAATGGGGCCCCGAAACCCGCAAACCCGATGGGTACCCGTCTTAAATGGGGAGGGTTTGGTAAAATGTTCGACCCGTCAGGTCTAATGGGGCGGGTATGGGGATGACAAACCCGTACTCGCATACCCACAGACCCGCTCTAAGTCCTAATCATATCCCTAATAATTTTATGCCTAACCACACGTCCACGAGCTATGTACCACAAACCTCACACATCACATGGACGCGTTTGAATCTGGAATCCCGGAGACAACACACGTACACACGTGTCTATTCCCACCAACGTCATTCCAATATTCCATTGTTTTATTCCCCACATGTGTAGGTGTTGCTCCTTAAATGGGTACCCGTTGGGGCCCCGAACCCGAGCGGGTCGTGGGTATGGTAAGAAATGAGACCCGACAAGTTAAATGGGGCGGGTATGGGGGGCATCGAGCCGGCCCCGAACCCGGTGGGTGCCATCCGGAGTTGTGTTCAACACAAGGGACAAGGTATTACTTCGAATCTTGCAAGGGAAGGCAATGAAAACTTCTGCCCAAAATCGTATCTGTTACTGTTCCAAAAAAAATCAGAAAATTCTCTAAGTGTTGGAAAACAGAAGAAATGAGCAAAAAGTTTGGAATGTTTTCAGAGACCAAATGGATTCCAATTTTCGTTTTCCAAGTTGGAGTTTGTTAAACATGTTATAAACTTTCAGAAACATCTTTTAAAAACAAATTTGAAATATTTTAAGGCTATGAAAATAATGTGGAAAAAGGTATACTTTCTGTTTTTATCTGTTTCTCAAAACTGTCTTATTCTGCCTTAATTTTATACCACAAAAACAACAAGCAAAAGATAGTTTTTATTTCTCCAAAAATAAAAATGAGCTTATGGGTTTTTAGTACATATACCAAGGATTTATTAAATGTCAAGAAATCATAAAATAACAATTTATAGCTTAGTGAAAACAAGGGTAGAAAACAGGTACTTGGCTTTATTTTTCAGGAATTGTTTTCCATAGAAAACTTAAAAGAAAAACTTTTATAAATCATTTTGAAAATTTGTTTTCTTGGATCCAACAAAGTTAAAATCTTGTTTTAAGATGCAAACAAGAATGATCCAAGTCTTGGAATAAAACTCACTCAAGTAATAATAGGAAACATCAGGGAAAAATAATAAGAATATTTTTTAGAAACATTTGGTATTGGTTTTCTAAAGAAATAAAACTTGTGTTGCAAATATGTTTTAGATCATAAACATATGTTAGTTCAAACAATCATGTTGTTAAAAAAAATTGTTGGCCCTAATTTTTGTCTTCTTGAGCACAGTCCAAGAGTCCAAAAACTGGGGTGTGACAATAACCAACGTTTGTTATGTTGATATTCATGGGGGGTGGATTATTAGTCATAGATGTAGTGGATAACAGCCTATGTATCTTGGTGTAATGCCTGCATGAATCACATAGTAATCTTTATGTCTTGCATATGCACTACGGTGCAACCTTCATTTCTGGCAATTTCCCAGTTCTAATTTGTTCACCACAGATGTTATTTATCTTTCACAAAGAGACACCACTATTGAACTGTGGACCCCGGTCCTTTTTCCTCATACCGATAAAATCACCTACTGCTTTCATACTGCTCTCATATTGTTCCTACTGTTTTGCTACTGTTTTCCACACCATACGTTTAACCTCTTTGTGTTCAGCAAAACCGGTGAGAATGAGAACCTCACTGCTTCATTGGGATAAAGTGATTTGATTGTGTTGTGTAGGTTGCACGTTGCTGCTGAACCGGTAGTGCGCCCTACCACCTCAGCTGCATCAACCTTCAGAGATTGCTTGTCCTCGTACTGGTCGATTCAACCTTGGTTTCATTTCTGAGGGAAAACTTGCTGCTGCACTCTTCACAACCTTTCTCTTGGGGGTTTACCAACGAGGGCGTCTACACGCCATTAACAAGTTTTCTTGCACCGTTGCCGGGGAGGAAGAGAATTTCCGCAAGGGGGGTATCTCACTTCCAATCTATTTACTTTTTTTTTTGTTTTGCTTATTTTATTTTATTTTATTTTGTCTTCTTTGCTTCTCTTTATAAAAAACACAAAAAAAATTAGTTCTTATTCTAGGTGTAGTTTTATTTCTGTTTTTAGTCTTGCTAAAATGAGTATTCCTGAAGTTGAAGTTTGTTCCTTTAAGAAACAAGGTGGAGAAAGTTTGAAAGATGCTTGGTATAAGATAAGTGATGCTCGTCATAGATGCACTAAGAAATATTCCATGTTAATCCTTCTTAAGAATTTTATCTTGCTATTACTAGCTGGTATAGGTATGTTCTAGACACTTTTACATGCGGTAATTTTTTTTTGATTTATGCGGTAATTTTTGCTTTGGAAGCCTGTAATTTGATTGAAAGTTTAGTTAGAACAACACATACTAATGATGTTAAAACTGAGATCACTTTAGATGATGTTATTAAAAAGCTAAAATCCATGGAGAAATTTTTTCCAAAGTTAATGAATCAATAATAAGTATTAACAAGAAAATCATTGTTTTAGAAGCTAGCAGTATGCATGACAATCAAAATATGAGGATTGGTAAATTATAGGAGGCTATGGAAACTTTAAGCTCAACCTTTTATGCTCTTAAATTTAAAAGGGAGAAACCTTTTGTGGGGAAAGAGAAAAAATTCATGTATGTCCCCAAGGCACTCAAACCGAAATCCCCTAATGTGCTTAAAATTAATAAAACTTTTAGTGAAACTAAAAGTGATTTGCATGCTGAGCCATCTTCAGGGGTGTCTAAGGTACAAATTGCTACAATTGGTGTCGTGGTGGTGTCACGGCAGATGCCATAGGATGGCTAAAGATGTGGGGACGAAGGACGCTGGAGGCGCTCGGGGAGGGATCACGCGACGAGTAGACGCGTGCAGGATGAATCTAGCACTGCAAACAACACGATCTACCCAGGTTCAGGGCCCTCGTGAGGAGGTAAAACCCCTACTCCTGCCTTTCTTTCTATATTCTGATGTCTCACCGGGTAGCCACAGTACAATGGTTCTTGCTACCGAGTAGCCACTCTGCTCTCTACGGGAAGAACTAGGTCTAGAATCTCTATGTAGTGATCGCTCTAGGTCAGCATCCGCAAGATCATAGCATGATGCCTCGCGCAGGAGGCGGCGGGGCACCTTATATACTTGGTGCCCAGCCGGATACAGCCAAATACAAACAAGTGTCGACATTGTGTGCACACCGTCCTTCTTCCGAGTTCCCGCTGACAGCTTTGGCTTCTAAGCTTGTCCTGATACGGAAAGTCGTTGGGCAAAACCAAGTAACCAGTCTGTTATCACTGTGGCGAACACAGAGTAGGTCCCCCTATCCTGCGACGCCCTGCTGACACACTGTCGCTGTCAGGCACGCCGTCCCCAGATGAACAGTGGTGTGAACAGTGCCAAGTACGGACCCGGGATACGCGGGATTCGGTGTCAGAACGGCTCCTTTGACTTCTGGCCCGAGTAGGTTCCCGCCATTTCTACTCGGACTAGCTCTTCTACTCAGAGGAGCATAACTCTCTTGGCTCATTCTTCTGGCTGTCTAGGTGTGAGACCGGGTAGCAGTCGACCGGGTAGCGAGTACCAGGTAGCCGGCTACTCGGCCAAACATCCCTTCTGATCTTGCCATTAGCACTTGCCTTTACCCTACTCGGGGGTAACCCCCCGACAGCAGTCCCCGAAGCTGGTAGAGTCCTGCGAACTCGTTCACTGGGCCCTGCCAGCTTACAAACCAACCTTGACAGTCTTGCCTTTGAACCTTGAGATACCGAGTGAAAACCTCCGAGTAGCCCTTGGTCTTGTTTCCTCTCTTCCGAGTAGAGCTACTTCTCTTCTCTGTGCCGAGTAAAATGACTTGGTGAAATCTCGAAACGGAATCTCTGCGTGTCAGAGCACAATCCGGCTTTCCGCGCTGCAACTGGGTACGTGTCACGCGGACATGACTTCGACGCCTCGGTGCCTGGTAACTGACAGGCCACGCGCCCAGTTTTCACGGGGTGGGCCCACCAGCTCGTAACGTCCCATCACGCGCAACAATCGCCCACGATCTCGTCGTGGGATCTAATGCGGCCGTTATGCGCGCATTCTGCGCTGTGTGCGTTTCTAACCGGCCCACAGACCCCACGCCACACGATTACTGCCACGACCGATCCCACTTCCTCAACTCGGTAACTCGAGGAGCGGTATAAATACCCCCTCGGTAACTCCTTCTTCTTCTTCCGCTCGCTATTTCCCCTTCTGCCTTCCCGTTTCTCCGCCGCTGCAGAGCTCGTCGCCGCTGCGCAACTCACTGCGCCGCCGCGAGCTTTTCCACCCACCGAAACCTTCAATCTTTTCTCAATTTCTTCCTCATCGCCATGGCTCACGACGACAACGCTCGCGCCGGATGGGCCGGCTCCGAGGTCACCGCCGAAGACTGCCAGTGGCTCTTGAACACCCGGAGGGTTCCTCCCGGCGTTCGCTGCCGGCAGCCTGACGGCGAGCTCGTTCCGGCTCCGGAAGAGGGAGAGCACGTCGTCTTCCTCGCGCACTTCGCGCGAGGATTCGGGCTTCCAGCGTCGAACTTCCTCCGCTCGTTCCTCGACCACTACGGCTTTCAGATGCACCACCTTCCTCCCAACGCTGTCGTCTTCCTCTCCTACCACGTTGTGGTGTGCGAAGCCTTCCTCGGCGTTCGCCCCACGACGGAGACGTGGTCCAGGTACTTCTTCTTTCGCCAACAGAGCAAGGGCAAGAAGGACGACGCGGACACCAGCAGCCGGATAACGGAGACCGGCAGCGCCATGATGGTGCAGCGCCCTGGAACCAACCATCCGCGCATCAAGGGATTGGACTCCGTCCGTAAGTGGCAGAGGACGTTCCTATACGTGAAGAACATGCCCGCCAAGAAGGGAGCCAAGGTGGAGGACAGAATCAATCTGCCCCCGTGGAGCAACCGAGCTCCTACCGGGCAGAACTGGAAGACCAAGCCGTCCATCGACAGGAACCTGACGCAGATGGAGGAGCGCCTTGCCCATCTGATCGGAGAGGGGCTCAAGAGCGACGATCCAGTTGCCTGCTGGATCTCTAAGCGGGTGCTGCTGCACTCTGCGCCGAATAGGGCGCTTAACGGAACTGCTCAGGCTTAGTGTGCTTGGTGTTTGCACGCCTTGTCGGGTAGCACACTTAGGAGAATTGCTTAGGCTTAATGTGCTTGGTGTTTGCACGCCTTGCCGAGTAGGACACTTAGGAGAATTGCTTGGGCTTAATGTGCTTGGTGTTTGCACGCCTTGCCGATTAGGACACTTAGCAAGTTTCCCTAGGCTTAGTGTGCTTTGTGTTTGCACGCCTAGTCGGGTAGGGTGCCTTTATGCTACTCGACTAACTTGTGATGTCTCTCTATTCTTCAGGTCCTTGATCGCCAGCTCGCTGAGAGCATGGAGCGCTTCGAGGACAACTGGTCGGAGGACCGAGAGGAGGACGACGAGGTCTCCTTCGAAACCGCGGACAGGCTCAACCTTCCCCATGCTCAGACGGAGAAGCATCACGTAGATGCGTCTGTCCGTGATTGGTCCGAGGATGACGACGAAGGTAATTGAGCTCATCTTGTCTGGTCGCAAGCCGCGCTACCCAATTTCCTCTTGCTTCTGAGCCGTTTTTCTTCTTCCGAACTTCACAGGCGGCGCTGATGCTGAAGAGGAAGACGAGGAGGAAAACGAGGAAGCCCTTGTCGTCAAGCCGCTCTCGATCGCTGCTCCTCTTACCCGCAAACGGACGGGTAGCGGTGCTCAGGAGCCCCCCGCCAAGAAGAAGAAGGCGGCCGGAAAGACGACCAAGAAGACCGTGACAAGAGGAGGACGAACAATCCCTACCCGTAAAGGGTAAGCACTTTCTCCTTAGTTATGCGCCTCTGCTGCCGCAAATTCCCAATTCTCTTACTTCGTTGCTTCTTCTCGATTTCCTCCGTCCTTCTCTTTTTTCTGAACATGTTTGTTTCTTCAGAGCCCCCTTGAACGCTGACGCCGCTCTCGCGCCCACCAAGACTAAGAAGAAATCCGCCATTGACGTCGATAATCTCATCAACCTCGACGATGAGACTGAAGCCGCAGCGCAGGCTGGAGCGCGTGCGTCCTCTCCCGTGAAAGGGGACGACTCCGACGACGCTCGATACATGGACAGCGACGCCCACGACGCCGAGCAGGAGCAGCAGGCCCACGCAGATCAAGAAGCACGGGATGCTGATCGCGACGCAAGGCCACCTTCTCCTCCGGCCGCCACAACCGAGGAGAACCTAGAACGAGACCCCGAGAGGCATGATGACGATGCCGCCCTTGAGCGGCGAGAAGATGACCAAGAGCAGCCAGCGACAAGGGCTGCTGAGCAAGACGACCCCGCGGCCCAGCCGCGGGTAGAAGGACAAGACGCCACACAGCAAGACCCCACTGCCGGGCAGCGGGTTGAGACAGTTGATGAGACGGAGCAATACCCTCTGAGCGACGCGCAACTAGACGCCGCGCAGGGTAGCGCTCAGCCGGATGTTGCGCCGGATAGCGCGCCCTTGGCGCCGCCTACCCAGCAGGGTACTTCCTCCACCGCGCCAAACTCTCCACCAACAAAGAAAACCAAGACAGCATCCAGCCCTCCGGCCAAGCAGCTTATCAAGAATATCAAACAGGAAGCCGTTGACAAGCATGCCGCCGAGAAGAAGGCTGCCGAGAAGCAGACCTCTGGGACCCAGGCCGCCGAGAAGCCAGCTGGCCAGTCAGAGGGCGTTGTTCGCAGGAATCCCTTGCGTAGCGGTACGCGTGGTGCTGCCACGATGCCGCCGCCAAGACCGACTGCCAAGCCCGGCCAGCTCACCATCCGTGAACCTGATGCGGCTGCTGATACCGCCGCAGGATCCAGCTTCCCGGATCCACCCACCTTCCCACCTTATATGGTGAAGGTGAGCCAGCAGCACAGCATCCCATTGACTCCAGTCGAGAAGAAACTCGCTATCAGGAGGGGCAAACAGGCTACGCCGGTGGAGTCCAAGCCTCCAGCCAGGAACAAGGACCGATCCGTCTCGATCCACTCGCGCGAGGTTGCGGAAACTGAGGTAACATCCACGGGCCTCGAGCAGATATTCGACCGGGTTGGATTTATCGATGCTGAGTGGGACAGCGACGTCCTCGGCAACACGAACTGGCACGGCACATCTTTGGGCGATCTGGACCACATGCGCGTCGACTGGAACAAGGCAGACATGGGTTATAAACCCATGACTATTGCGTCCAACACCAGCACACTCGCCGCCAAGCTCTTCGTCCATCGCAAGGCCACGGAGGATATTGAACAGACTTACGCGGTAAGCTTTGCTCACCCGCTCCGAGTTGTATTTTCCTTCTCTTCTATTCTACTGCTTCTTCTTATCCATCCCCCAGTCCCCGAGATTCTGGCCGAGTAGGCGGGTACTCAACCGAGTTGCCGCCTTCTCGGGTTGAATCTACACGTCTTTGTCTGACTCCTTTTCTTTCTTCCTCTCAGAATTGCCTTCTGAAAAGAACCAACCTGTACCGGCGACTGCTATGGAACCACAGCATTGCTAGGAGGCGCCTCGCGGCCCTGGAAAAGGAGCTCAAGTCCGCTGAGGCATCGGATAAGGAGGTCATGGACAGCGCCCTCAAGCTTTCCGAGATCGAGAGTGAGCTTTTAGCTACGCGGTTCCCGCGTTTTATGTTTACGCCCGCTATTGCTTTCTGCTCTGACCAACTCCTTTCTGCAGGCAAGTTCAAGACCCTGGCCGAGGAGCACTCCAACTGCCGCGCCTTCGTCGAGAGCGTCCAAACCACAATCAAGAGGCTGGAAGGTGAGTTGGTGTTCTTCTCGGCTTGTTTTCTTGCTTTCATCTTTGCTACTCTGCTGACCGTGCTTTGCTTTTCACAGAAGATCATAAGAAGTTTGTCGAAGAGCATCTCGACTGCCTCAAGCCTGCTGAGGTGCAGGCGCAGATTGCAAGCCTTGAGGCGGAATTCAAGAAAAGGCACCTCGCCGAGTTGAAACCACTGCAGGACCAGGTGCGAACTGCTCTCCAGAAAGCCACTGATCTAGCTATCGAGAGAGACAACGCGGTGGCCGAGAAGAAAAAGGCCGAAACGGCAGCCACAGCCAAGCGAAAGGCTCTCGAGCTGGAATGCAAGACGCTGAAGGAGAGCAACGCGGATCTTATGCTCCAGCTGGCGCAGTTCTGGAAGGTAGAGGAGAAGCATGTTGCTGATGAAGAATCATGGAAGAAAAAGCTGCAGGCGCTACTCTTCGACCTGAACAGTAAGTGCTTGCTTCTCCGCCCTTCTCTTGTTTCTTGCGCTTCTCCGCTGCTCGGTTTATTTTTCTACTCGGCTTCTGTTCCTGATCTTCTCAATAGCTTTTTCAGAAGTCTTCCCCGACCTCGAGACATCTTGTAAGCCTGCCTTGGCGAAGGCCCGAGCAGCTCGCATTGAGAAGGGCGAACCCATGGACACCAAGGCAGAGATCGAAGATAGCATCACGGTCATGCAGGGGCAGCTTCAGCGCTTAAGTGGTGTGGGCACCGATCTGGTGCGCACTACCTTCAAGCTTCATGAAGTGTTCTGGCCTAAAGACTCCGCGCCAAAAACTATCCGTGGACTTGCCGCGAAACTCAATGGTGTGAAGGCCGAGCTGAAGAAATGGAGGGCGTCCGGAGCTCAGGCAGGCGCTGATATGATGCTGCTGTTCATCACCAGTTGGTATGAGAACCTTAACTTGCAGGTTGTCCGCGAGATGCGTGAGGACTCCAAGTGGGAGACGGACTCCGATTGCGTGGCTCTCCGCCAGGCCGTCGCGTACGAGGTCGCCCAGTACGCAAGCACCGCGCGCTTCATCGACGGTCTCACCGAGCTTGACACCGAGGTGGACGAAGGCGACGATGATGAAGACGAGGACTCCACCGAGTCTGACCTGGGAAGCTTCGAGAGTGATCGCTACAAGGCCGGGAAAGGGAAGAACGCGGTCGTCACGGACAGCGAGGAGGATGCCGAGAGCGTGGATATGGTGATCGACACCGCGGCCCTCGAGTTCGGCACCTCCTCAGGTGCGGCTCTCGACGACACGGCGCGACTCCTCGCTCAGACTGCGGCCTCCACCTCGGTGGCCACTGCCACTTCCGAGCAGGCTGCTACTGAGTCGGATGCTGATGCCGCGAAGACTGACGCCGCCAGCTCGGAGGCTGATGCTGCTAAGACCAGCGCTGAAGCTGAAGCTGCCAAGGCCAGCGCTGACGCTGAGGCCACCAAGACCAGCGCCGAGAACACTGCTGCTTCCAGTTGATTACTTCCTGCAACTTATTCTCTAAACTTTTATCAGATCCCCAGGATGCCGGGTGCAGATGTATCGAAACAATTATCCTTGTCGTTTGCTACTCAGTTTTATTCCCGTTTGATATTTAACTTAGTCAATTTGAGCAACTTTGGCTCGAATGCCGAGTTGCGTTATCATGCGAGTCCCCGAGTTGCATTTCTTATTCGCTCTTCCTTTTTATCTCAGCTCTTACCCGCAACTTGTTGCTTTTTTGGTATTCGAGTCTCAAGAATTCAAAGTTGGAGTTGCAAATACTTAGCCACTTAGAAATACTCATAGTAACGCAGCCCATCACTTAGCCGAGAAGGAGTTTAACAAGAAACAAGACATCCTACTCGGTTCCTGCACTTTTTCTTTCCTTAGTAATTTTTCCTGTGTTCATTGACCTTTTGCTTGTTCTCTTGCTTGCCATGAAGCCGGGTTTCGAACAGCAGCAAAGTCGAAGAGTTGGCATGTAGGTTTAAACACAGTACTAGATGTACCCGTGAAATTTTAAGCAGAGCAACCGAGTGGACAAAAGTAAAGCCGGGTAGAAACACACAGAGCAAGTTTAAGCGAGGGCAGTCCCCGAGCTGAATTTCAGATTGCAGGGTAGAATTTTAACTCGGATAAGAGAGTACATACACATCTTTGCTCATGAATGAAAGCGACGAAGTAGGGCTACATTCCAAGGGCGCTTGGATTCCTCTCCAGCTTTATCTGCCCTGTTCTCCTGTGATGGACGCATGTCCACGAGATAATAGGCATCATTGTGCAGCGCTTTGCTCACAATGAAGGGCCCTTCCCATGGAGGAGACAATTTGTGCATCCCGGCTGTGCGTTGCACAAGCCTGAGGACCATGTCTCCTTCTCGAAAAACCCTTGGGTTCACCTTTCGGCTATGATAACGCCGCAGGTTTTGCTGGTAGATAGCCGAACGTGACAGAGTAAGCTCTCTTGCTTCTTCGAGCAGGTCAACGTCGTCTTCTCGAGCTTCTCTCGCCTCTACCTCAGTGTAGAGGGTTACTCGAGGGGAGTCTTGCTCTAAGTCTATTGGCAACACGGCCTCAGCCCCGTATACCAAGAAGAATGGCGTGTAGCCGGTTGACCGGTTAGGGGTAGTCATTAGACTCCACAACACCGCTGGCAACTCGTCTAGCCAACACCTAGGTGTTTTCAGCAGTGGCTCAATCAGCCTTGGCTTTATGCCTGCCAGTACCATGCCGTTTGCTCTTTCCACTTGCCCATTGGAGGCGGGATGCGCAACAGACGCAACATCTAGTCGGATGTGCTTATCTCTGCAGAACCGCACCATTGCCCCCTCTGCGAAATTTGTGCCGTTGTCGGTGATGATGCTGTGCGGGTAGCCGTATCTCAGGATCACATCCTTTAAGAATCTCACGGCTGTAGCTCCATCGCACTTCCGAATAGGCTTCACTTCAATCCACTTGGTGAACTTGTCCACCATGACCAAGATATGTGTCATGTTGCCTTTGGCCGGCTTGAAGGGGCCAACCATATCCAGGCACCATACGGCAAACGGCCATGTGATAGGAATTGTTTTCAACTCGGAAGCAGGCATGTGAATCTTACTCGCGAACATCTGGTAGCCATTGCACTTCCTCACGATGTCTTCAGCTTGCTGCAGAGCTGTGAGCCAGTAGAAGCCATGCCGAAAAGCTTTCTGGACCAATGCCCGAGAAGAGGCGTGGTGCCCGCATTCTCCTTGGTGTATTTCCAATAGAATTTCTCCTCCTTCTTCTGGGTCCACACAACGTTGCAGCACGCCGGTGGCACTTCTTTTGTGCAGCACATCTCTGAATATAGTGTAGCCCTTGGATCTTCTCTGAATCTGCCTTGCGGCCACCTCGTCTTCTGGCAGAGTACCGTCCTTTAGAAAGGATAATATGGGCATGGCCCAACTCGGTGTCTCCCGTATGGGAAACACTGGTTCGTCCACTTCCATTGGGACAGGCATCTCTGGCTGCTCTTTAGGGTTGGGAGCACTTCTCTGGAGCCCTGAACGATTGGCAAGGACTTCTTCAATGAATGCGACAGTCCCCGGGTTAAGGACAGCAGTCCCCGAGTATGGAATGGCAGTCCTCGAGTATGGAATGGCAGTCCCCGAGTATGGAATGGCAGTCCCCGAGTAGGGAGTGGCAGTCCCCGAGTAAGGAGCGGCAGTCCCCGAGTAGGGAGCGGCAGTCCCCGGGTTCTCTGTTGCATTCTCCCAGTCAATCTCCATTGGAACGGATTCTTCACTTGGCAGAGAAGGAACGAATATGGATTCCGATTTGGGAGATGGCTTGATGGCTGGCTTCCTCAAGTGCTCCAAGGCAACCCCGGCCGGAATGGATTGCCGAGAAGATCCCAACTTGGACAGCTCGTCTGCCGCTTCGTTCTCTGCTCGGTGAATGTGCTGGAACTCGCAGCCTTCGAAGAATCCAGTCATAGACTGTACCAGGAAGCGATATGATGCCATGTTGGCATCTAGAGCATCCCAAGTGCCAGAGACTTGCTGCACCACCAGATCTGAATCGCCATAGCATATAATGCGCTGTACGCCAACCTCCTTGGCTACTCGCAAGCCGTGCACCACTGCCTCATATTCTGCTACGTTGTTGGACGCCTTGAAATGAATCTGCAGCACGTACTTGAGTTGATCTCGCTTGGGTGACGTAAGCACTACGCCAGCACCAAGGCCTTCCTTCACCTTCGAGCCATCAAAGTGCATCTTCCGGTAATTGGAAACTGGAGCAGGAGGTTCATACTGCACCTCAGCCCAATCCACCAGAAACTCCGCCAGAATCTGAGACTTGATGGCTTCTCTTCTCGCATACGCGGGGGCGTACGCGGCCAGCTCGATTGCCCACTTGGCTACTCGACCACTCGCCTCCTTGTTGCCCATGATACCCGAGATGGGAGCAGAGCTCACAACCGTGATGGGATGCTCTTGGAAATAATGCTTCAGTTTCTTGGCACCCAGGTACACGCCATAGGTCATCTTCTGGTAATGCGGGTAGTTCTGCTTGGAGCTAGACAACACTTCACTGAGGTAGTATACTGGGCGCTGCACACTCTTGCCTTCTTCTTCTCGCTCCACCACAATCACCACACTGACTACTCGGTTAGTGGCAGCAATGTACAACAGCATTGGCTCCTTGGGTAGCGGACTAGCCAAGATGGGAGCGCTAGCCAGCATTGCCTTCAGCTCGTTGAATGCCACATCCGCTTGCGGAGTCCAGACAAACTTGTCACTTTTCTTCATCAGCTGGTATAGAGGCAGGGCCTTCTTGCCCATTCGGCCCAAGAAACGGCTCAGAGATGCCAAGCAACCAGTGAATTTTTGTACATCCTTCAGGGATCTCGGCAAAGACATGCTCTCAATAGCTTTTATCTTTGAAGGATTAGCTTCAATGCCTCGACTAGATACCAGGAAGCCGAGTAGCTTGCCAGTCGGGACACCAAAGGTGCATTTACTCGGGTTCAACTTCATTTTATACTTGCGCAAGTTGGCAAAGGTTTCCTCCAGGTCGGCAAGCAGAGTATGTGTTTTATTCGTTTTGATGACAATGTCATCTACGTACACCTGCAAATTCTTGCCGAGCTGATCGTGCAAGCATTTCTGCATGCACCGCTGATAAGTAGCACCCGCATTCCGCAACCCGAAACACATGACACGATAGCAATAAGCCCCGTACGGGGTAATGAAAGCAGTCTTTATTTGATCAGCAGGATTGAGAGCTATCTCGTGGAAACTAGAGTAGGCATCTATGAAAGACAGCAGTTCACAACCAGCAGTGGAATCGATCACCTGATCGATGCGAGGTAGCGGAAAAGGATCCTTGGGGCATGCTTTGTTCAAGTCGGTGTAGTCGACACACATGCGCCATGCGGTAGCAGCCTTGGGATCCTCCTTCTTCTTCTCGACCATGACCGGGTTGGCTAGCCAATCCGGATGCAGCACCTCCATGATGAAATTGCTTATCAGCAACTTGGTGATCTGGTCACCAATGGCCTTCCTTCTCTCATCTCCGAAGCGGCGCATAGCCTGCTTCACTGGCTTGGCGTCAGGACGCACATGTAACGAGTGCTCAACCAACTCCCTCGGGACTCCTGGTAAATCTTCATTGGACCAGGCGAACACGTCCCGATTCTCACGGAGGAAGTGGATGAGCTCGCTTTCCTATTTCTCCGCCAACCCGGAGCCAATGATGGCTACGCGGTCGGTGAACTCAGGGTCGACCTGGACCTTCTTGGTCTCTTGGGACGCCTGGAACGCGGTCCCGTGTTGCGTACTCGGTACGCCCTGCGCACCAGCTTGCGCGGATTGCGCCATAGCCACCACCTCGTACATCTTTTTCTTCTCGGCAGCAATCACCATGGACTCCGCCAACTGAGAACCAGCAGAGGCACACTCCATGGACTTCTTGTAATCACCAGAGATGGTAATCACGCCATTGGGACCAGGGATCTTCATCTTCAGATATGCCGTGTGGGTAGAGGCCATGAACTTGCTCAGAGCAGGCCTGCCGAGTAGAGCGTGATAGGGGCTCTGATGATCAACCACCTCGAACTGCAGGCGCTCTGTGCGGCAGTTCTCCCTTGTGCCGAATAGCACATCTATCCATACTCGGCCAATCGGGTTGCACGAGACTCCCTGCACAATGCCATGGAAAGTGGTCTTGCTAGGTAGCAGCATGTTCTCGGCCATCCCAAGCTTCTCGAGTGTGTCCTTATACACAATGTTGATGCTGCTGCCGTTGTCGATCAGTACCTTGCTGAACCTCACGTTCTTCTCGGGACCCAAGAAGGTAGGATCCACCACCAAAGCGTAGCTACCCGGGTTGGGCATCACATTGGGATGATCTACTCGGGACCACTTGATCTCTTGGTTGCACCAATGCATATAGTGAGGAACTGCAGGGATCACGGCATTGACCTCCATGGCACGCCTGTGCTATGACTGCTTGTCGACTGGCTCAGAAGTGAAGATCATGTAGCTCTCATGGTGCTCTTGGTACTGGTTGCGGCCTCCGCCCTCACTGTTGCCGTTGTTGTTGCCCTGGTAGTTATTGTTGCCTATGTTGTTGTTGCGGTTGTAGTTGTTGTTGTTGTTGTTGCGGTAGCCCTCATTGTTGAAGTGACGGTTGGCTCCTAAAGCCACTTGGTTCACGTTTTCCCTTCTCGGAAACACTGGCGGCCGAGCTGCGGGTGCGCGAGCAGGCTGCACATTGGCATTTGCAGCTGGCAGAGGAGGAGGAGGAGGCAAGCCTTCATTCCGGATCAGATCCCACCACTCGCACTGTCGGGTAGTGTGATTAGCAGGCCTTGAGGGGTGTTGAGTGTGGAAACTGCATGGGCCATCCTTCATGTCGTCAAAGACGAACTTCCTCATCTGCTCCGAGTTGCCGCTACCCGATTGAGGAGTACGGAAAGGTTTCTTGTTGCCTTGGCCCTGGTTCTGGTTCTGCCCGTAGGCTCCAGCAGGTTTCTGCCTTTGGCTACCCCCAGCTCCAACAGCCACTGCGTTCACCTCCTCAGGGTCGTACCGAACATCTATCCGGTCACCCCTGCGCTTGTTGCGGAACTCGCTGCGCTTGTTGCTGTTGAAGTTTCTTCTCGGCTCGGAGGAATCCATCAGAGGCTGAGTAGGATCTCCGAGTGCGTACTGATCCGCAATCTTGATGGTCTCCGCCAGAGTGTTTGGCATCTCCCTCTGCAACCTTTGCCACAGCATACTGCCGTGTGTGCAACCCTGAGCAAACCAAGTAATGGCCTGGGCTTCATTCACACCTTCACAGGTGTTCCGCAATGTGCTCCACCGAGTAAGGTACTCGCGGTCCGTCTCGTCTTCTCGCTGCCTGCAAGCGGACAGCTGTTGTGGCCTATTCGGCCTCTTGTAGGTGCTGGTGAAGTTGCTGACGAATGCGTCCGAGAAGTCCAGCCAGCAATTTATGCTGTGCTTGGGCAAGTTGTTGAGCCAAGTGCGAGCTGGACCCTCTAGCATCTGCGGGACGTACCGCACCGCCCATCTCCTGTTGCCGCCCGCGATGTGGACCGCGGTGACATAGTTATTGAGCCAATCTTCCGGCTTGGTGCTGCCGTTGTAGCTCTTGGTGCCCCTTGCGAGCTGGAAGTTCTTCACGGACGGCTCGTTCATGATGCGCGGGCCAAAACACTCGGGGCCAGGAGGACCCGTGTTCTCAAGCCGCGCCGACAAGTTGATCCGGTCCAGCTGGTGCCTTGCATCTCCAGGCGCCAACACGCGCTCGCCAACACGATCCAGAATATCATAGCCAGCCATCTCCATGGCCGAGTAGCCGTCATCATATCTGTCCACCTGCATAGCTGCAGGCTGCTCCACCGGGTTGGCGACTGGCGCCACTGCACGCGGCTGCTGCCTCTGCCGAGTAGACTGAACGACAGGATGCTGAGAAGGACCTGGGCGCTCTCCATCTCGGGCCTGGCTTTGAGCTTTATGGGCTTGAAAGCCTGCTCCTGCAGCGTTGTGTTTCTGACCGGACTGTCGCGGCACAGCGAGCTGTTTTGCGGCGACAGCCGGGTCGTACACCTGCATTTGCCTATCCTGTATTGGAGGAAATTATTGATTTGAATACTCTTCACTTGAAAATATTTGATTTCACTTTTCTAGGCCTAGCTAAAAGGCGTTAAAGAAAAGCAATTCTTGGGAGATAACCCATGGCTTTATTTTTGTTTTGTTTTTCTCTGTTTTCTTTGAGTAAAAGGGTTGTATACTTCTATAGTAACTCTTTTGTATCTTTATTTTCATGTTTTAGTAGTGCCAAGTAAGGTTTCTGACGAGAGTTGGAGTTGGTTTTCGGATTTCTGCGCAGAAAACAGATTTCTGCTGTCCATCGTAACAAATCGTATAAAATCCTGGAAGATCAGAATGATCTGAAATTTTTGGTGCTTATTCGTCCGCTATTTCCGCAACTTTTTTGTTCTCTAGGTTTTTCTATTTGAGCAACGTAAGTGCCTCAAAAAAATCTTCTTTACAGGCTGTTCTGGTTTTGACAGATTCTGCCATTTTTCTTGCATTTGCTCTTTTACGATGTCAAGTGGATTTCTTTGCTTCACGAAACATCAGTGGGTGTAGCTAATGTTTAAAAGTATCAATAGCACTTTTCCCATACAGAACCCATGGATTTTTTTTATGTTGCACTAACCCTCTAATGCGAATTACTGTTTGAGTATGGTGTGAAGGAAGTTTTTCAAGGTTCAAGAGAAGAGGTCATATATGTGATCAAGAAGAGTGCAAGATCAAAGCTTGTGGATGCCCCCGTGGTTCATCCCAGCATATTTTTAGAATACTCAAGCGTCTAAGCTCAATGATGCCCAAGGCATCCCCTTCTTCATCAACTATCTATCAGGTCACTTCTCGTGAAACTATATTTTTATCCGGTCACATCAAATGAAGTTTTCTTGGAGTGTCTGTTTGTTTTTATTTTGTTTTCTTTTGTTTTCCTTTGTTTTATCTTATTTTACTTACTACAATAATATCATTGGACCTAGCATCCATGTTCGGGAGAGAGACACGCTCCGCTTTTTCGTTTGAATACTTGCTATGCTAGTATTCTTAGTTTTTTTTCTAGTTATTGAAAAACAAATTTGTTCAGCTCTTTTTTTCATTGATCTCTTGTTCAGAGCTGTTAGTTTTAGTAGTGTTATGTGAGTACTCTCATGTTTTCTTTATGTAGCATGTAGAGTATTTTTTTTAAAACATATTTTTTATGGTGCTTGTTGGGAAAAGAAACTACTACTTGAAGTAGAATTTTTAACGGTGCAAGTAGAAGCTTGTATAGACTTTGGCTAGAACTTTTAATATCATGCTAGATGTTATTTTAGTTTTAAATCCTTGTGGTTATTGAGTAGCATGATTAGCCTCAAATATCTGAGAGTGCTTAATGTGCCATTGAAAGAATCATGAATTGTTCTTGTCATATTGAAGCATAAATTTGCGGTATTCTCCTTTGAATGTTTTATTTGGTTGACTTGGCGCATGCTCATACCATGTTTATGACTATGAACCAGTCACTAATAGGATCTATGATCATTTAGTTTTAGAATTTGTGGTACCACTTATGCTTTGATTAATGATGTTTATGTCGCTATGCATGATTATGGCTCTTATGCTCTCTTGATTTGTCGCTCGCAGTCTTTTGCTAGACTCCACCTGTACTGAGTATGGAATTATACTCGTGCATCCAACTACCTAAAACCAAAGTTTTCCCATTGTGTCTACTATACCTACCTATATGTGGTATTTAACTGCCACTCCAAGTAAATTGCTCGTGTGTTACCTTTAAAACCTTCAAAATTATTCTTGCTTTGTGTTCCCGTTTTTGCTCATGAGGACGTAAATAGAGAATCTTTATCTCACTTGTTGATTGGATTTCACACCCTGGACTAGTGGCTTCATCCTTTTATCCAATTGATAGAAGAGCTGCCCGCGGGGTGCCCAGCCCCAAATTAATACACACAAATTCTCTTCACTATTTTTGCCCCGGATTTATCAGTCAAAGCATAATTGTGTAAACAAAAGAGAAAGAGGGATGACCTTCTACACCAGTCGCGTCCTTCATATGGGAGCCGCTCTTGTGAAATCTAGTTGGCTTGTGACGTACTGTATTTTCTGTTTACCATTTGTTGACATTAGCATACATCTCCCAAAATATAGACACTCCTCAATGGTACGTGATTGTTGGTAAGCACCCGAGGATTCGGTTAGCCATGGTTTGTGTAAGATGGATGGGAGGAGTGTCAAACCTTTAATACCACTGTTTAAAAATAAAATCTCTAGGACATGATTGATCCATGCTTCCCTCTGCGAAGGGCCTTTCTATTACTTTTATGTTGAGTCTCGATCTTCTAACTTTATGCACAGTTGAGAGAGAATTTTTGCCGTTCTGAGTTTTTTGTGCATTTGTCCCAGAAACATTATTAATTGATTCATGATGTGTTATTGCTTCTTCTCTAATTATTTGTTCTAGTCCTCCTCATGAAACTTTGAAGGTGTCCTGGCATTTATGTTTTGCCCCACTCTTAAGGACTAGCGAAATACCACTTTGGCATGCTTTCTTTATACTTGAAACAAACACATATCTTTCTTTGCATTGTTATTCATGATCTTTTATTTGTGTTACTTCTCATGATGCAAGATGATTCCTATGCTTTATTAGTAAATTTCTATTTATCATGCTTATGTTTAAGTTCTATGATCTCAATTTACATATGCTTTTACATTATTATGATCAAGTTTATGTTGGTAGCATGTCACCTCAGATTTTTTTTTTATCGTGTACCTACTCGAGGACGAGTAGGAACTAAGCTTGGGGATGTTGATACGTCGTAAATGTATCCCTAATTTCTGATGTTCCATTTTGTTTTCATGTTAATTCCCACATGTTTTCTATACACTTTATGTCATTTTATCGATTTTCCGGACTAACATATTGACAAGATGCCATACAGCTAGTTCCTTGTTTTCTGTTTTTTTAGTTTCGGAAAGTTGTTCTTGAAATATTCTCAGAATTGGAAAATTCAAAGCCGGAAAGTCTTAGAAATCCCGGAGGTTCCATGGAGTCCCGAAGAGACCCGGAGGGGGGGCCTCAGAGGGCCCACACCATAGGGTGGCACGGTCCCCCCTTGGTCATGCCAGGGGTGGTGTGGGGCCCCCAGGCCTCCACCGCCTCTAAACTTTCGCCTATTTTTTTCCCAAGGCGTAAACCCTAGAAATATATCACTTTTACCCGAGAAACACCCGAGGCTGTCGTCACCGTCATCCCAAGATCGAGAGGGCTCTGGAGCTCTCCCCGGCACCCTGCCGGAGGACGAAATCATCACCGGAGGGGTCTACGCCACCATGCTCTCCTCCGAAGTGATGCGTGAGTAGTTCATCCCTGGACTACGAGTCCATAGAAGTAGCTAGATAGTTGTTCTCTCCACTTTGTACCTCATGTTTAGATCTTGTCAGCTGCCTAACATGATCAAGATCATCTTTATGTAATGCTACATGTTGTGTTTGTTGGGATCTGATGAATGTTGAATCCTCTATCTTTTGATTATCAATCTATCATGTTATCTTCATTCTTATGTTATTTATGATCTTGCATGCTCTCCGTTATTAGTAGATGCTCTAGCCAAGTAGATGATCGTAACTCCAACAGGGAGTATTTATGCTTGATAGTGGGTTCATGCCTTCTTTGCATCTGTGCTCGAGTGACAGAAACGTGACGGATGGAGGATGTGCTGTTGCCATTAGGGAGAAAACAACAATGCTTTGTCTAAGGATGATGTTATTGTTTACATTAAATACTTTGCTTACAGCGATTATCTATTTCTTGCAACTTAATACCCAACGTTTGTTCGGATGATATTCGGAGGGTGGATTATTAGTCATAGATGAAGTTGGATAACGGTCTATGTATCTTGTTGTAATGCCCACATGAATCACATAGTAATCTTTATGTCTTGCATATGCACTACGGTGCAGCCTTCATTTCTTTCAATTGCCCAGTTGTCATTTGTTCACCACACATGTTATTTATCTTTCACCGAGAGACACCACTAGTGAACTGTGGGCCCGGTCCTTTTTCCTCATACTGATAAAATCACCTACTGCTTTCATACTGCTCTCATATTGTTCCTAATGTTTTCCTACTGTTTTCCACACTATACGTTTAACCTCTTTGTGTTCAGAAAAACCGGTGAGATTGACAACCTCACTGCTTCATTGTGACAAAGTGATTTGATTGTGTTGTGTAGGTTCCACGTTGCTTCTGAACCGGTAGTGCGCCCTGCCACCTCAGCTGCATCAACCTTGAGAGATTGCTTGTCCTCCTACTGGTCGATTCAACCTTGGTTTCTTTTCTGAAGGAAAACTTGTTATTGCATTCTTCACAACCTTTCTATTGGGGTTTACTAACGAGGGCGTCTACATGCCATCAATGTGCCATAGTCATTACATGTTGGGTGTAGACTCGAGTCCAAACATTTGATCAAACTTCATCATCATAATTTCCTGCACGTTGGAATATGCAGTCCCCGAAGGAGGTCAGTACAATTTAATGTACTCGCAAATGACACTATGGTGGATATAAAATGGCAAGTCTAAACTACATGCATATTTGGCTTGGTGGAGTTTAGGCTATTTGCAAAAAGCGAGTTTTTTTATAACACTTTTGAAAAGGAGTTCTCTTCTCAAAGATTGGCACCATGGGATAAAGCTCATGTGCACCACAATTGATATTTCCTTAGCCAGAATTCACTTCTTCAAAACGGTGTTGAGATTATTTTTCCATCCTTGTCCAGTTGCTCGAAGTCGTCCATTACCGGGGACACGGCTATGATCATAGTTTCTAACTCTGCAGAGGTTGTGCACCTTCACCCTTTGTCTTCAATCAGCCCAAACATCCTTTACATGTGGAGTGTATCATGGATAGGAGAGGATTGAGACGAGATCTTTCGGAAGGAGAGATTCAACCCAGACAGCAAGACCCGTTCCACCAATAATTTTTCTACATCTCCTTGTCAAGAATGGGTTGATCTCTCACAACTTAGTTGATCAAGATAGAGCCCATATTGTCAAAGGGCTGCACGAAAAGCTACTAAAGTTAGGGGACTTGGAAATATCTTTGTTTCCTGGGTGGCTTTCCTCAATTGAGCACCTTAAGAGATTAAAGTCCCTAAGGAGACACTCAACTTTCGACAACTACGCAATACCAAACCCCCCTAGGTGGTTCATGGAGGTTTATACTTAGAAATTTTTCCACAACATCAATAATTTTTTTAGCAAGGATAAGCATCTACTAAGTACTAAGGCTTCAAAATAACAAGTCCAAAGGATGGGTACACAATAATTGGGTTTTGCGTAGCATAATAATTACTTAGTAAAATTCCCTATCATGCATACTACTCCAAACACACTAGTAATGCATAGTAAAAATATGGGAGATCTGATGGTGTGTCACTTTCCTTGGTAATAGGTGGAACAATCAAAAAAAGTAAAACAGCAACAAGGGTATCCTTGCTCTTCTTCACAATCTAGTACAAGGAAAACAAGCCACACATATACATACAAAGCAAACATAACACAGAGAGCAAAATAACAATACAAAAACATGTATGCATGTTATGCAATGATCAATTTAATGCACAAAATTCACAAATAGGAATAATTACTAATAATGATGTTCTCTGATGTTAATAACATGGTTATTACGCATGCAAAACAAATTAATTATCAATTTTTCATTATTAACATTACTAGGGATTTAATATAGGATAATATGAACATTAACAGAGTTTATGTTACGAAGTTGCATAAATAATTTTTCCTTTGTTTATACTGGATAGAGGGCATGAAAACAAAACTATGGCAATTTGGATCACCTAATTTTTTAATAAAAATAAAGTTATGCCCAAATTAGTGATTAATAGAGATCTACAAATAACATGTGAGTGCACATTACAAAATTGAAATTAAGTTATTCTACACATTGTGCTGATTTCAAAAATCCCAAGATCATCGAAAAAAGATTTACAGAACTAAAGTTATGATTTTTTGAAGATTGGATTCAAATCTATTATTTTCTGTTTTAAATAGAGAAGTGCTCGATCCTGTGAGAGGTGAATGGAGCATTGTTATTGGTCGAAGGATTCCCGCACATATGGGCGCTATGGGCCGCTGGATCTATTTGCGATGGACGTCTGAGAATAAAAGAAATGGTTCGGTAGCTGCTTCTTTCCTGGCCCTTGGATGACGATCTAACGGACACGGCTCCTCCTCTGCTTTGGGCTCGCCAGGATCTCGCTGGAGTTGAGAGCGCGCGATGGTAGGGGTGTGTGCGTGCACGGTGGGGACTAACTACGGCGCTAGGGGAGCACGGAACTTACCAGGAGGTGCAGAATGATGGCGCAGACTCGAAGGCGCAGACTTGATGGCATGGTGGCTTGCTCCTTGGATTCCTGTACCGTCGAGGGTTGCTCGCCGGAGGAGTGCGAGGCAGCGGGAAGACACGAGCGTGGACGGCGGCGACAACCTGGTGCAAGAAAAATTCCCAAACCATGTCAGGGGGGAGCGCGGCGTTGAGAGGATGTGAGAGGAGACAAAGAAGAGGGGTGAGGACAATGGCGTTCACCGGCGAAGCTCAAACACGGCCGCGGCAGAGGAGGGATGGCGAGATCAATTGCGAACTATATAGTGCGGTTTCTGGTAGGGTTTAGGGGGCGAATCAGAGAGGAGGGTGCGGGGTATATATAGGCAGGAGACTGTGCCCGATTGCGCAAGAAAACGGAAGAATCGTACGGGAGAAAATCGTGTTTTACCGGACTCGACGTTGTGCACGAGGGGAAGAACTACGGGCGTCATCGTGGCGTCACCGTCGCGTCGTGCGGGCTACTCCCGTCAGTGGGAGGGGAAAAGGAGCGGTCTGGGCGGCGTGGCTGCTGCTCTTGGGCTTCTGCGTGGCTGGGGTTGGGCCTGCTCGCTACGGAGCTGCGTGCGTGAGAGAGAGCTGAGGGGAGAGTGGGCTGGGCTGGGCCGAGCGAAAAGAGGGGAAAGTGAGCTGGGCTGCTGCGCTGCGTTTTCTCTTCCCCTTTTTTTCTTCCTTCTTTTCTATTCTGTTTTTTTTTCATCCATTGATTAAAAAACAGAGCAAAACAATTCAAAACCATTTCAGAAAAATTTAATAAAAATATGTTTTGAAAAGCTTATGAAAAATATAACATTTTTGTTCTATTATTTCCCAAAACTAAATTACTTATTTTTGGAAAATGTTTTAAAACCAAAAAGTGATTTAAGAGGTAATACCACCTAAAATTTTCTGTTTATCAAATTAGCATCCAATTTTTATGCAATCATAATGTAGCAATGTTATGATGCAAATGTATGCATGAAGATTTTAAAATTCACAAAATTTTCAAAAACCTGGGATGTTACAAACTACCCCCCCTAAAAGGAATCTCATCCCGAGATTCGAGAAGGCTAGCAATTAGGTTGAACAAGTTTATGAGGTGGGCTATCACCCTTAAAATTATATCCTTGGGATTGTACTTACATCATGCAATTGGGGTAATGGAACATGTGATGGGAGAAAATGTGTTAGGGGTTACCATTCACTAACTTCATGTTGATATGATTCACATGCCCCTTTTTGAATGGACTGGGCTTGGCAGCTTCTATAGGCGTCTTCCCTCCGCAATCAGTTGCCTATTGTCCCTTGTCTCTGCACTTGAAGCATGTCACCTTGCTAAGATCCCTCTTCACTTCATGGTTGTGGTTGTGTTGTCCTGTACCATTTGGGTGACCATTGTTTTCCTTGAGTCCTTCAATGTGACCATGATCATTTTGAGTGTGTCCATTCCCACCATTGTGACGACTCTCATGTTTGTGGAAATTGTGCCCTCCATTGGATGTGTGCTTCTTATTTTGAAGGTCCTGAGTGGTATTTACCATTACTTACCATACCATGAACCCGCATGGTACACATTCTAGCTTTGTGAGTTAATCAACTTTAATCATTTCTTTGCACTTTGCCTTGATCAACCTTGTATCTTTTATTCTATTTTCATTATAATGATGTCTTGAAGGTAACCATGAATGCTCACACAATATTATTCTTCAAGACATACTTGCAATATGTTCAACTCTCTCGGGACCAAACTTTGTATTTTCACATGAGTAACACCTTGGTCATCATTTGATCAACTTGAATCCAACACATGGAAATCAAGCATTGCTCATGGACAAACTCCACAAGTATAAATCAATGCAACCATTAGTACATAGTGATTGTCATCAATAACAAAACCACACATGGGGCACCATGCCCTTTCAGCAGCCGCGGAGGCGCATGCCATGGGGACGTGTGGAAGAGGGGAGACGGAGGCAGTTCATGCTCAAGGGGGCATTGAGGCGCTAGAATGGACGGCGGGCGGCAAGCCAGAGAGGAAGGGGATCATAAGAGAACACACATGAGGTTTGGAGGTAGGGAGCTGCCAGCGATGCGTAGGAGGTTGTGGGAGGTCAATGGCCGGTGCATACTAACCTAGCGCTGCTGCCGCGCTTGCAAGAGATATCGAGTGAGCAAGGGGAGAGATAAGTCATGAGGGCGGTTCTGCTTTGCTTGTCGGGCCCACCTGGAACCGGCGCGGGGCCCACAAGCAGCGACACAAAACACAAAAAAGGCCCACAATCGGCCACACAATACGATGCAGATGGCCCAAAAACAATCACAATCAACCAACAATACATCTTTAATTTATGATTCAATCAAGAAAGAAAATAAAAAAAAAGTGGAAATGATTCAATCAAGAAAGAAAATAAAAAAAAAGTGGAAATGATTCAACAGTAAACAACCGGTACATTTTGTATACTTTCACCGAGTATTAACTTTAACCTTATGGTATAAAACATACCCTTCAACAGATTTAACCAAAATTTAGCATGCATAACTTCCAAAAAAATATAAAATCCTCAACTCCAGTTATAGGAGATGTTACAAATATTTCTCAAGATGCAAAGCATAAAGGAATGTCCGGGGCGGCGACGAGTTGAACCCGTACTCGCGGAGGACGCCGTCGATGGTGCGGCTGGTCCACAATCGACAGCGAGCGTCGGTGTCCCGGTTGACCAGGGAAAACCTGGTTTCCGCATCATTAAGCGCCGTATCCAGCTTCTGCATGAGGATAGCGATGCAGAGACCGTTGTCCTTGTCGTAATTCTGATCGGCCCGCTCTCCAGCGTCAGATGGCGGCGGCGTTTGCGGACGAGAGAGCGCAACCGCAACGGCGTGTTGGGGAACGGAGGGACGACGTAGCCTAACTGGCTCATCGCCCAGCCGCCGTAGGATGGGTGGCTCACCCCGGGCGGCACGAGGATGTTGTGGCATGCGAAGAAGGCGGCCTCCGGTCTCGTGAGGCAGCTCTTGAACCCGTCGCCGCCACTGCCTCCGGCCTCGTGGTTGTGCGCCATTGCGTCGGTGAGTGGGTGAGTGAGCGAGAGAGGGAAGAGGCGAACGAGGGTGAGGGAGAAGGTCGATGCAACGGGAAGGACAAAGCGACGGCCTCCATAGGGGCTGGAGGGCGGCGAGGGGGCGCGTCAATTTACTCCACCGCCGGTTCCCGAGGCCACCATAACTCCGGCAATCCGCGTCAAGAAAACGAGGCGGGGCGGGATGCGGCAGTGCCAGGAGAACAGATGTGCTATTAAAACGCGAAGACCGGCTCTCTATCCCCGCTTTAAACTCACCTTGAACGCGAGTGTGTCGCTGCCTGTTTGGTCCCGCCCGTCAGGATCTGATGTGGCACGCTTTGCCGCAGTTGCCAGCACGCCAGTAGCGACCCAACAAACGGGGGCCTAAACGGGGTTGCCGAACATGGGATTGGGCCAGTCTGGCAACTTTGCCACTATTTGGTCGCTCCATGGGGGGCCATTTCATGCCGGCGTGCCCAATTACCCTACTAGGGTCGCTATTGTGGGCGTCGGTGGAGATGCTGTTATTATAACTTTCTTTTATGTCAATACAAGTTATTAAAATTGAATGAGAGATGAAAATAGACAAACTGTGAAGCTATTGTCATATTTTTCTTTTTGTTATACTTCCTCCTTTTAAAATATAAGTCATATTTCATTTATCTTGACCAAGACTTTGATCGAAAATTTGTCTATTATTATGTAATTTGTGTGACATAAAATTGATATCATTGTATTCCTATTCAAAAGTATTAATTATAATTTATATCACATAAAAAATGTTAAATGTGTAATTCTTGATAGTCAAATAAAGTGAAATGTGGCTTATGTTTTGCAATCGAGGTAGTAGTAATGAGCTTGACGGCAAAGTGGAATTGACGTTCTAACTGAAGAGTGCCTGCTCATGGTGGTAGTAGTTGGTATGTGCAGGACCTCGGCTGTCGTCCTCCCTTGGCCGACACACGGTGACATGGGGGTCCTGCCACAGCCACGCCTTTCGGATCTCTGACACGTGTTCATGGACGATATTAAGGAGCAGGCTAACGCTTTGCTGCTGGTTATGGTCTCCTGGAGCTGCCTCTTCTTCCGGGGTGACGAGCACCAGCTGCTCGAGGACAGGAGCCCTGCGCAAGAGGAACCTGAGCAGCCTCAGCTCGCGCGTAGTCCCATGAAAATTCACCACTTTGATGAACGTCAGGCGGTCGAGAGCAATCTCGAAGTAGAGAACGATATCCCCACCCTTGGTCTCCACGACGCCACTGTCGGTGTCTTCGATAGACTCGTTACTATCGTCGCAAATGGCTGGGAGCTGCAAGTTAGATCCGGGAATTCGGTGTGGTGAGGATAGAATAATTGCATTGCATTTGTATGCGGTTGTACGTGAGATGGAAATTATTATATATCAGGACATGTTTACCCGGACGAAGAGTCGCTCGAGGAGGGGCGGTTTGGTGAGCGCGAAGAAGCCAGCGAAATGAGTGACATCATCGTCTCCCATGGAGTCCATAAGCAGCTGCAGTTCTTCTAGGTTCGGTGTTTCCATTACGAGCTCAAAAAAGTTGCATTCTTCTTGGATGTGCTGAGGGCCCGGTAGGGTAGCCAATTAATACTAATAGTCAATCCATCGTATGAAATTTAATGCTAATTAATTATAGCTAGTATCTTTACTATTAAATGTGAGTTCAACACATTTCTAGCGCTTCAATGCCCCCCTCGAGCACCCAGTTAAGCCAAGCAGAGTGACCAACCATTAATAGTAAAGATACTAGATAATTAATTAGCATTGAAACACCAAGAAGAAATTGTTCTTTTATTTTTTGCAACCTTCATTCTCAAAGTTTATTAGTTCAAGCACTTACTTTTGTTTACTGAAAATATAAGTCCTACTTGCATATTTGAATGTTTTGGCATTTTGAATAGTTATCTGTGTTAATGTTGTCATGTGTCGAAAATGAATCATGTAGCAGCTCTAGGACTCTCTTATTCATAGAAATAATACTGTAAATTGGATCAATGCCCACACAAAAGGTTGTCACCAATGTCGTAGAGTTCAATCAGTCACCGACGCATACAATTTTGATGAATTGTGGATTCGTTTGATGTCTCCTATAGCAAAATAACATGTCCCGCAAAAGTAAGGATATCAAAGGATTGTCATGGTGGATCTATGTTTAGTACACATTTCACTCATTGGTGACATAGTCAACGGTGTATGTCATTCATCGTGAAAGGATTAAAAATCCTTTTTAACAATTATTGATTTTCTTTATTCTTGTATATTTTTGCGAGTAATGTGTTTTAGGTTGCTCCAACTTGAAGGGAGTTGATGTGATGTGAATTGAATGATTTTGCTTGCTCTAACCAGTGAGGCGTGATCTTGCTGGAGGCGGGAAGGTATGGAGAGAAATATTAGGTGCTTTTACTTGCTCTAATTGATGACGAGGTGTGGTTGTTTGAAGAGAGGGAAGTATGCAGAGAAATGTAACATCAGGTATGACCGGCCGTTTGTCGCGATAATGTTAGAAGCACGGAGTCAACTAGTGTACATGGTCACTGAGGGGGAGGGAGCAAATGAGTTATTCAAAAAATAAAAACCCTGAAGTTTCTTGTTCAACTCTTCTACACGGGAGCAGTCAAGAACATAAGATTCAACTCTTGTATCTGGTTGAACATATGGTGTGATAACATGGACTAACCAACAGGACCCAGTCAAGACAAGATGCACATTTAACTATTTAATTCTTTCCATGCTATTCAATAGTTGATTTGCTTTCATATTTGTTGCTGAAATAACAAGTCCAAGGCATACAAATAATTGTAGGATTTCTAAACTGCAACACAACTTCAATCAAGATATTGAGGTGATGTCCCGTCTATGCTGCTCATGTGCTTTGTGCTTTTTCTCTACTCTTCGATAAGACACTCTCCTATGTCTACGTGTATATTATGACATATTTGTTGTTGTGATTTCAGTTCTAGAGTGCCTGGTATTCCTGGAGTCGAAAAGATAGGAGAAATCCTATAGTGAAACGATGATTGCGCTAATAAAATTATTACATGAGATCCAAGGAAAGATGTGATTCTACTTCCAGGTTACCGCAGATTTGATCTAAAATATTATACGGTACTTGTTTTGAAACCATCTTAGAGGTTTCAAGATGCTAATTTTACCCCATTTTAATTTGTGAAGTCTCGCGCGGTCGAGCTACAATTCTGTAACATACATAGATGTGAATAAACTTGACAGTACATCTTATTCCTTTTGTATGTGCTTGTACGATGACATGGTGTATGCTACACCAGGTGATATTACACCGAAGCTTTTGCTTTTTCTATAAGCTAAAAAAATACGCCTCTCTTTTTGGATGTCAATTGTGATGTTCTGGTGTTCTAAATATATTATAACGTTTTCTTAATAGTGACTCAGAGTTGAAAACAATATCCACTTGGATGCAATGTCAACTCTTGTGCCCAAATTAGCAACTAGACAACTGCCAACTTCGGCTCCGCTTTACCTAGAGAAATGGTAAAATTCCAACCCCTCACTAGATTCTTCCAAGCATGGTCGACCCGACGTCTTTTCGTTGAAATAGATGTTCGCCGACATTTATGGTAGATCTTGTTGTTTGCAGTGCTAGCTTCACACTCACGCGGCTACTCGCTGCGTGATCCCTCCCCGAGCGCCTCCAGCGTCCATCGTCCCCACAACTTTAGCCATCCTATGGCATCTGCCGTGACACCACCACGACAGTTGGCGCCCACCGTGGGGCAACCAGCGGCGCTGGCTGGAGTTTCCATTCGGACGGGATCGATTTCCGCTACCGGAGAGCGCGTGGTCTGTGGCCTCGTCCACAGATTCGGCTCCTTCGACTTCGTCACCGACAACGCCGGCAATTTCGGCGGCAGGGCCATTCCGGAGGGCAGCTCGGTGCTTTCTTTCGGCGCGCACCTCGTCTACGTCGCCACCGTCATCGACCGCGAGTACCCCGAGCTGGTGCATGTCACGGAGGATCCCCCTGCCGTCATCGCGACACGCGGGAGGCCGTTGGGCCGCTCTGCGGACTTGCGGAGGTGATGATGACCGGCCCAGCTGCTGACGCCGGGAAGGGTGCGGCTGCTGCTGCCGCGGGCGTCATCGAGGATCTCGCTGGCCCGAGTGCTGGCGGGAAGACCCACAAGCCCTACAAGAAGGACTGCAACCTGCCTCCCTCCACTACTCCGACAATACCAGCATCTGCCGTGCGGATGGGCATGCCGCCTCCCACCAAGCTCGAGCTCATGACCATGCGGGCGCAGCTCGAGCAGCAACGCCAGGCGCTGCTCGCCGAGCAGGCGGAGCTGGATAAGGTTAGGCTTGAGCTAAACCTGGACCAGAACGAGTACAACCGGGCTCACGGCTTCACGCACGTGGTGAGGAGGCCTTCCCAGGCAGGGGCTACGCGCCGCAACCTAGGCACCGAGATGGCAGCAGTTGGTGAAACTGCTGGCCAAGCCGCTAGCCAAAACACCGCCACCACCAGACCCAAATATAGCACCCCCGCCAAAACCCTTAGAGCTGCTGAAGCTGTAGCTGCTGAGTTGCCGCATCTCGCTGGCGACACACGCGTTAGGCAGCAGGAAAGGCTCAATGAGCTGGTGCTAGAGGCTGCTAGGCAGAACGAGGAGTTCCGGAAAGCCAACCCGGGTGCTGGAGCTTCTCAGGTGGTGCACTCGCATGCGGCTAGATCTAACGATCAGGCCTCATCACCGCATCCCAGTCACGAGAAGGAGCGGAGTGGGCATTCCGGCAGAGATAGGAAGATGCAGGTGTACGACCCGGCTGTCGCTGCAAAACAGCACGCTGTAGCGCGACAGTCCGGTCAAAAACACAACGCTGCAGGAGCAGGCTATCAAGCCCATAAAGCTCAAAGCCAGGCCCGAAATGGAGAGCGCCCAAGCTCTTCTCAGCGTCCAGTTGCTCAGCCTACTCGGCAGAGGCAGCAGCCGCGCGCAGTCGCGCCAGCCGCCAACCCGGTGGAGCAGCCTGCAGTTGTGCAGGTGGACAGATATGATGATGGCTACTCGGCCATGGGGTTGGCTGGATATGACATCCTGGATCGCGTGGGTGAGCGCGTGCTGGAGCCCCGCGATGCCAGGCACAAACTGGACCGGATTTCTCTGTCCGCGCAACTCGAGAGCAAGGGGCCGCCTGGCCCAGAGTGCTTTGGTCCCCGCATCATGACGGAGCCATCCGTGAAGCAGTTCCATCTCGCTAGAGGAACCAAGTGCTATGATGGCAGCACCAAGCCGGAAGATTGGCTCAATGATTATGTCACAGCCGTGCACATTGCAGGCGGCAACCGGAGGTGGGCCGTGCGATACATCCCGCAAATGCTCGAGGGACCGGCTAGAACCTGGCTCAACAACCTGCCCAAGCACAGCATCAACTCCTGGCTTGATTTCGCGGAGGCCTTTGTCAGCAACTTCACCAGCACCTACCGGAGGCCGAATAGGCCGCAGCAGCTATCGGCTTGCAGGCAGTGGGAAGAGGAGACGGACCGCGAGTATCTTACTCGGTGGAGCACTCTGAGGAACACCTGCGAGGGTGTGAATGAGGCCCAGGCCATCACTTGGTTCGCGCAGGGTTGCAGACATGGCAACATGCTGTGGCAAAGGCTCCAGAGGGAGATGCCGAGTACCCTTGCTGAGACCATCCGGATTGCGGATCAGTACGCACTCGGGGACCCGACGCAGCCTCTTCTTGATGCTGCTGAGCCGAGAAGGAACTACAACATCAACACCAGTAAGCGCAATGAGTTCCGCAACAAGCGCAGGGGTGACCGAATGGATACCCGGTACAATCCTGAGGAGGTGACTGTTGTGGCAACCGGAGCTGGGAGTAGCGAGAGGCCAAAAACTGCTGGAGCCCAGTACGGGCAGAACCAGAATCAGGGCCAAGGCAACAAGAAGCCACACAGCGCTTCCCAGCAGGGTAGCGGCAACTCGGGTCCGGCACCAAACTTTGTCTTCAAGGACATGAAGGATGGCCCATGCAGTTTCCACACTCGGCATCCCGCAAGACCAGCCAACCACACTACCCGGCAGTGCAGTTGGTGGGAAGAAATCAAGAATGAGGGCCTGCCTCCTCCTCCTCCTCTGCCAGCCGCAAATGTCGCTGCACAGCCTGCTCGCGCACCCGCTGCTCGGCCTCCAGCCTTCCCGAGAAGAGAGAATGTGAACCAGGTGGCTTTAGGAGCCAACCGCTACTTCAACAATGATGGCTACCGCAACAACAACAACAACAACAACAACAACAACTACTACTACACCCGCAACAACAACAGAGGCAACAACAACAACAACAACCAAGGTAACAACAACGGAAACAATGGTGGCGGAGACCGCAATCGGTACCAGGAGCACCACGAGAGCTACATGATCTTCACCTCTGAGCCTGTCGACAAGAAATCCCAGCACAGGCGTGCCATGGAGGTCAACGCTGTGATCCCTGCTGTCCCTCACTATATGCATTGGTGCAACCAAGAGATCACGTGGTCCAGAGCGGATCATCCTAAGGTGATGCCCAATCCGGGTAGCTACGCCTTGGTGCTGGATCCTACCTTCTTGGGTCCCGAGAAGAATGTGAGGTTCAGCAAGGTGTTGATCGACAACGGCAGCAGCATCAACATCATGTACAGAGACATGCTTGAGAAGCTCGGTATGGCCGAGAACATGCTGCTACCTAGCAAGAACACTTTCCATGGCATTGTGCCAGGAGTCTCTTGCAATCCAATTGGCCGAGTATGGATAGATGTGCTATTCGGCACCAGGGAGAACTGCCGCACAGAGAGCCTGCAGTTTGAGGTGGTTGATCACCAGAGCCCCTACCATGCCCTACTCGGCAGGCCCGCTCTGAGCAAGTTCATGGCTTCTACCCACACTGCATATCTGAAGATGAAGATCCCTGGTCCCAATGGCGTGATTACCATCACTGGTGATTACAAGAAGTCCATGGAGTGTGCCTCTGCTGGCTCTCAGTTGGCGGAATCCATGGTGATCGCTGCCGAGAAGAAGAAGATGTACGAGGTGGTGGCTATGGCGCAATCCGCGCAAGCTGGTGCGCCTGGCATGCCGAGTTCCCAGCATGGGACGGCGTTCCAGGCATCTCAGGAGACGAAGAAGATCCAGGTTGACCCTGAGTTTCCTGACCGAGTTGCCATCATTGGATCCGGGGTGGGGGAGAAATAGGAAAGTGAGCTCATCCACTTCCTCCGTGAGAATCGGGACGTGTTCGCATGGTCCAATGAAGATTTACCAGGTGTCCCGAGGGAGTTGGTTGAGCACTCGCTACATGTGCGTCCTGACGCCAAACCAGTGAAGCAGGCTATGCGCCGTTTCGGAGATGAGAGGAGGAAGGCTATCGGTGACCAGATCACCAAGCTGCTGATAAGCAATTTCATCATGGAGGTGATGCATCCGGATTGGCTAGCCAACCCGGTCATGGTTGAGAAGAAGAAATAGGATCCCAAGGCCGCTACCGCATGGCGCATGTGCGTCGACTACACCGACTTGAACAAGGCCTG
Organism: Alopecurus myosuroides; assembly: GCA_028641055.1. NCBI lineage: Eukaryota > Viridiplantae > Streptophyta > Magnoliopsida > Poales > Poaceae > Alopecurus > Alopecurus myosuroides. The sequence continues at coordinate 435,096,407 of CM054058.1, read as the reverse complement.
CCCCAAAGATCCTTTTCCACTACCTCGCATCGATCAGGTGATCGATTCCACTGCTGGTTGTGAATTGTTGTCTTTCATAGATGCCTACTCTGGTTTTCACCAGATAGCTCTCAATCCTGCTGATCAAATAAAGACTGCTTTCATTACCCCGTACGGGGCTTATTGCTATCGTGTCATGTGTTTCGGGTTGCGGAATGCGGGTGCCACTTATCAGAGATGCATGCAGAAATGCTTGCATGACCAACTCGGCAAAAATGTGTAGGTGTACGTAGATGACATTGTCATCAAAATGAATAAAACACATACTCTGCTTAGTGACCTTGAGAAAACTTTCGCTAACTTGCGCAAGTATAAGATGAAGCTGAACCCGAGTAAATGCACCTTTGGCGTCCCGGCTGGCAAGCTACTCGTCTTCTTGGTATCTAGTCGGGGCATTGAGGCCAATCCTTCAAAGATAAAAGCTATTGAGAGCATGTATTTGCCGAGATCCCTGAAGGATGTGCAAAAATTCACTGGTTGCTTGGCATCTCTGAGTCGTTTCTTGGGCAGAATGGGCGAGAAGGCCCTGCCTTTGTATCAGTTGATGAAGAAAAGCGACAAGTTCGTCTGGACACCGCAAGCGGATGTAGCATTCAAGGAGCTAAAGGCAATGCTGGGTAGCGCTCCCATCTTGTCTAGTCCGCTACCCAAGGAGCCAATGCTGCTGTATATTGCTGCCACTAACCGGGTAGTTAGCGTGGTGATTGTGGTGAAACGAGAAGAGGAAGGCAAGAGTGTGCAACGGCCTATATATTAACTCAGTGAGGTGTTGTCCAGCTCCAAACAGAATTACCCTCACTACCAGAAGATGACTTACGGCGTGTATCTGGGCACCAAGAAGCTGAAGCACTACTTCCAAGAACACCCCATCACGGTTGTGAGCTCAGCTCCCATCTCGGATATCATGGGTAACAAGGAAGCGAGTGGCAGGGTAGCCAAGTGGGCAATCGAGCTGGCCGCGTACGCTCCCGCGTATGCAAGAAGAGAAGCCATCAAGTCTCAGATCCTGGCAGAATTCCTGGTGGATTGGACTGAAGTGCAATATGAGCCTCCTACTCCGGTATCCAACTACTGGAAGATGCACTTTGATGGCTCCAAGATGAAGGAAGGCCTTGGTGCTGGCGTGGTGCTTACGTCACCCAAGCGAGATCAACTTAAGTATGTGCTGCAAATCCACTTCAAGGCATCCAACAATGTTGCAGAATACGAGGCTGTGGTACACGGATTGAAGGTAGCAAAGGAAGTTGGTGTGTAGCGTATCATATGCTATGGCGACTCGGATCTGGTTGTGCAGCAAGTCCCTGGCACTTGGGATGCTCTGGATGCCAACATGGCGTCATACCGCTTCCTGGTCCAAACCATGACAGGATTCTTTGAAGGTTGCGAGTTCCAGCACATCCACCGATCAGAGAACGAAGCAGCTGACGAGCTGTCCAAGTTGGGATCTTCTCGGCAATACATCCCGGCTGGGATTGCCTTGGAGCATTTGAGAAAGCCGTCCATCAAGCCATCACCCAACTCGGAGTCCATTTTCGTTCCCTCTCTGCCTGATGAGGAAGCAGTTCCAATGGAGATTGACTAGGAAGGTGCAAAAGGAGACCCGGGGACTGCAGTCTCCATCCCGGGGACTGGCGCCTGCAACCCGGGGACTGCCCCTCTCTACTCGGGGACTACTCCTCCTTACTCGGGGACTGCTCCTCCTTACTCGGGGACTGCCCCTCTCAGCTCGGGGACTGTCGCATTCCTTGAAGAAGTCCTTGCCAACCGCTCGAGGCTGCAGAGAGTAAACCCCAACCCAGAAAATGACGCAACAGTGCCTGTTCCGATGGAAGTGGACGAACCAGTGTTTCCCGTGCGGGAGACGCCGAGTTGGGCCATGCCCATATTATCCTTTCTAAAGGACGGCACCCTGCCAGATGATTAAGTTACCGCAAGGCAGATTCAGAGAAGGTCCAAGGGCTACACCATCTTCGGAGAAGTGCTGCACAAGAGAAGTGCCACTGGCGTGCTGCAGCGCTGTGTGGAACCGGAAGAAGGAGAAGAGATTCTGGTGGAAATACACCAAGGGGAATGCGGGCATCACGCCTCTTCTCGGGCCCTAGTCAAGAAAGCTTTTCGGCATGGCTTCTTCTGGCTCATTGCTTTGAAGCAAGCTGAGGATATTGTGAGGAGATGCAATGGCTGCCAGAGATTCGCAAGTAAGATCCACATGCCTGCTTCCGAGTTGAAAACAATTCCCATCACTTGGCCATTTGCTGTTTGGTGTCTGGATATGGTTGGTCCCTTCAAACCGGCTAGAGGCAACATGACGCACATCTTGGTCATGGTTGACAAATTCACCAAGTGGATTGAAGTGAAGACTATTCGGAAGTGTGATGGAGCCACTGCTGTGAGTTTCCTAAAGGATGTGATCCTGAGATACGGCTACCCGCACAGCATTATCACAGATAACGGCACTAACTTTGCTGAGGGAGCCATGGTGAGATTCTGCAGAGATAAGCACATCCGACTAGACGTCGCATCTGTTGCGCACCCCGCATCCAACGGGCAGGTGGAAAGAGCAAATGGCATGCTGCTTGCAGGCATAAAGCCAAGGCTGATTGAGCCACTGCTGAAAACACCAGGGTGTTGGCTAGACGAGTTGCCAGCGGTGTTGTGGAGTCTAAGGACTACCCCTAACCGGTCAACCGGCTACACACCATTCTTCTTGGTTTACGTGGCTGAAGCCGTGTTGCCAATCGACCTAGAGCATGACTCCCCCCGAGTAACCCTCTACACTGAGGCGGAGGCGAGAGAAGCTCGAGAAGATGATGTTGACCTGCTAGAAGAAGCAAGAGAGCTTACTCTGTCACGTTCAGTTGTTTACCAGCAAAACCTGAGGCGTTATCATAGCCGGAAGGTAAACCCAAGGGTTTTCCGAGAAGGAGACATGGTCTTTAGGCTCGTGCAGCGCACAGTCGATGCACAAGCTGTCCTCTCCGTGGGAAGGGCCGTTCGTTGTGAGCAAGGCTCTACACAATGATGCGTATTACCTTGTAGATGTGCAACCGTCACGGAAGAATAGGCCGGATAAAGCTGGGGAGGAATCCAAGCGCCCCTGGAATGTAGCTCTACTTCGTCGCTTTCATTCATGAGCAAAAGTGTGTATGTACCCTCTTATCCGAGTTAAACTCCTAATCTGCAATCTGAAATTGAACTCGGGGACTGCCCTCGTCCAAATTTGCTCTAAGTGTTTCTACTCTGTTATCTCTGTGTCTACTCGGTTGCTACACTTAGAATTTCAAAAGCATACAAAGTAGTGTGTTTATACTCATCGGACACTCTGCGACTCTGCTGCTGTCCGCAAACCGGCTTCATGGCAAGCCAGAGAACAAGCCAAAGAGTCAATGAACACACGAAAAATTGCAAAGGGAAGGACGCGTGTGGCAACCGACTAGAGTGTTTTTTGTTACTGTCTTTTGTTATCTTTTCGGCTACGTGGTGGGTAGCGTTACTATGACTGTTTCCTAGTGGCTAAGTATTTGAAACCTCAACTTTGAACTCTTGTGACTCGAATACCAAAAAAGCAACAAGTTGCGGGTAAGAGCTGAGATAAAAAGGAAGGGTGGATGAAAAATGCAACTCGGGGACTCGCATGATAAAAGTTTCGAGCATAAGTGTTGCAAGACATAATCAGTTGGAGGTAGCAGCATTTTCAGTGTTGTCCTTGGCGGCATCAGCTTCGGGGGTGGCCTTGGCAGCGTCAGCTTCCGGGTTGGCGACATCCGCTTCGGGGTTGGTGGCAGCCTGATCAGAAGTGGCTGTGGCCACCGAGATGGGGTCCGTCACCGAAGTGGAGGCAGCAGATTGAGCGCGGAGTAGCGCCGTGTCGTCGAGGGATGTGCCTGATGAAGTGCCGAACTCGAGGGCCGCGGTGTCGATGGTCATCTTCTCGCTTTCGGCTTCATCGTCTCTATCCTCGACGACCGCACCCTTCCCCTTCCCGGACTTGCCATCGGGGCTATCGAAGAAGCTCAGCCCGTCTGACCCAGTGGCCTCCTCGTCATCATCTTCATCCTCGTCGTCGCCCTCGCCTTCCACATCCGTGTCGGGCTCGGTGAGGCCTTCGATGTAGCGCGCGGTATCCGCGTAGGAGGCGATCTCCCACGCGACTGCCTGGCAGCGAGCCACGCACTCGGGATCCTTCTCCCACTTGGAATCGCGACGCATCTCGAGGATGGTATTGAGATTAAGGTTCTCATACCAGCTGCAGATGAAGAGGAGCAGCATGTCCGCGCCTGCCCGAGCTCCGGATGCTCGCCATTTCTTCAGCTCGGCCTTGACGCCGTTCAGCTTCTCGGCAAGCGCGCGAATGGTCGAGGGCAAGGGATCCTTGGGCCAGAACAATGCATGGAGTCTGAAGGCGATAGACGTTAAGTCCGTGCCCAAGCCCCTAAGGCGCTGAAGCTGACTCCGCATGTTCGTGAAGCTGTCCTCGATTGAAGCCTTGGTGTCCATGGGCAGCCCTTTCTCTACTCGAATATCTTGGGCCTTTGACAGGGCAGGTTTGCTGGCGGAGCAGAGATCGGGGAAGATTTCTGAAAATGCTATCAGAAAAAGATTAGAAAAGAAAGCATCAAAGAGATGCAAATCGGTCAACAGAGAAGAAGGAGGAAACAGGGAGGCGCGGAGATGCGAAAACTTACTGTTCAGGTCGCAGAGTAGCGACTCAAGTTTCCTCTTCCAAGACTCCTCATCTGCAGCGTGCCGCTCTTCGACCCTCCGGAACTGGGCCAGTTGGAGCATGAGATCCGAGTTTCTCTTCTTCAGCGTCTCGCACTCCAACTTGAGGGCCCTCTGCTTAGCCTTGGCGGCTGCCTCCAACTTGTTCTTCTCGGCGGTTATGTCGATGACGTCCTGAAGGGCAGTCCGTAACTGGAGTTGCAGCGGCTCCAGCTCGGTGGTGTGTTGGCTCTTGAGCTCGACGGCCTGGCTTGCCAATTGCTGCTGCAACTCGGCGGGTTGCACGCAGTCGAGATGCTCTTCACGAAATTTCTTGTAATCTTCTGCGGAGGAGAAGGGAATGGTCAGCAAATAGCAGAGAAGAAGGAGGAGAACAAGCCAAGAAGGCGACAACTCACCTTCCAACTTCTTGATGGTGGTCTCGGCATTTTCAACAAAGACGTGACAGTGCTTGTGCTCATCTGTCAGCGTCTTGACCTTGCCTGCAGAGTACAAGGAGTTAGAGCAGAAAGCAAAAAACGGGCGTAAACACAAAACGCATGAACCGGGTCGCTAGAAGCTTACTATCGAGCTCGGAGAGCTGAAGGGTACGAGCTACGGCCTCCTTCTCGGTCACGGCATCGCTCTTGCGTTCGGCTTCTAGGGCCTCAAGGCGCCTTTTTGCAATGCTGTGATTCCAGAGCACGGTCCGGTAAAGGGTCGTTCTCTTCAAAAGGCTATTCTGAGAAGCAGAAAGAAAAGGGGTTAGACAGTGTTTTGAAGATTTGACCCGAGAAGACGGCAACTCGGTCGAGTAGCCGCCTACCCGGCCCGAATCTCGGGGACTGGGTGATGGATAAGAAGAAGAAGAAGAAGAATAGAAGAGAAGCAAAGCGCAACTCGGAACAGGCAAAGCAAAACTTACCGCATAAGTTTGCTCGAGATCCTCGGCAGCCTTGCGGTGGACGAACAGCTTCGCGGCAAGCGTGCTGGTGGCGGACGAGATGGTCATGGGATTGTAGCCCAGGTCCGCTTTGTTCCAGTCGATGCGCCAATGGTCCAACTTGCCCAGAGCCAGGCCGTTCCAGGTCTCATTGCCAAGGAATGCGCTATTCCACTCGGCGTCAATAAATCCCACCCGGTCGATTATCTGCTCGAGACCCTAGGACTCCACCTCTGTCTCCTGGATCTCGCACGAGAAGATCGATTGGGCCTTGTCTTTGGCTGGCAGTTTGGAATTCACAGCCTGGACCTGCTTGCCTTTCGTGAGAGCGAGCTGCTTCTCGGGCCTGGTCAGACCGATGCTGTACTGTTCGCTCATCTGCAGCATGTAAGGCGGGTAGGCAGGCGGGTCTTGGACGCTTGATCCCGCGGTTGTGCCTGCACCGCTACCGGAAGCACCAATGGTAAGTGTTGGAAAACAGAAGAAATGAGCAAAAAGTTTGGAATGTTTTCAGAGACCAAATGGATTCCAATTTTCGTTTTCCAAGTTGGAGTTTGTTAAACATGTTATAAACTTTCAGAAACATCTTTTAAAAACAAATTTGAAATAGTTTAAGGCTATGAAAATAATGTGGAAAAAGGTATACTTTCTATTTTTATCTGTTTCTCAAAACTGTCTTATTCTGCCTTAATTTTATACCACAAAAACAACAAGCAAAAGATAGTTTTTATTTCTCCAAAAATAAAAATGAGCTTATGGGTTTTTAGTACATATACCAAGGATTTATTAAATGTCAAGAAATCATAAAATAACAATTTATAGCTTATTGAAAACAAGGGTAGAAAACAGGTACTTGGCTTTATTTTTCAGGAATTGTTTTCCATAGAAAACTTAAAAGAAAAACTTTTATAAATCATTTTGAAAATTTGTTTTCTTGGATCCAACAAAGTTAAAATCTTGTTTTAAGATGCAAACAAGAATGATCCAAGTCTTGGAAAAAAACTCACTCAAGTAATAATAGGAAACATCAGGGAAAAATAATAAGAATATTTTTTAGAAACATTTGGTATTGGTTTTCTAAAGAAATAAAACTTGTGTTGCAAATATGTTTTAGATCATAAACATATGTTAGTTCAAACAATCATGTTGTTAAAAAAAATTGTTGGCCCTAATTTTTGTCTTCTTGAGCACAGTCCAAGAGTCCAAAAACTGGGGTGTGACGATAACCAACGTTTGTTATGTTGATATTCATGGGGGGTGGATTATTAGTCATAGATGTAGTGGATAACAGCCTATGTATCTTGGTGTAATGCCTGCATGAATCACATAGTAATCTTTATGTCTTGCATATGCACTACGGTGCAACCTTCATTTCTGGCAATTTCCCAGTTCTAATTTGTTCACCACAGATGTTATTTATCTTTCACAAAGAGACACCACTATTGAACTGTGGACCCCGGTCCTTTTTCCTCATACCGATAAAATCACCTACTGCTTTCATACTGCTCTCATATTGTTCCTACTGTTTTGCTACTGTTTTCCACACCATACGTTTAACCTCTTTGTGTTCAGCAAAACCGGTGAGAATGAGAACCTCACTGCTTCATTGGGATAAAGTGATTTGATTGTGTTGTGTAGGTTGCACGTTGCTGCTGAACCGGTAGTGCGCCCTACCACCTCAGCTGCATCAACCTTCAGAGATTGCTTGTCCTCGTACTGGTCGATTCAACCTTGGTTTCATTTCTGAGGGAAAACTTGCTGCTGCACTCTTCACAACCTTTCTCTTGGGGGTTTACCAACGAGGGCGTCTACACGCCATTAACAAGTTTTCTTGCACCGTTGCCGGGGAGGAAGAGAATTTCCGCAAGGGGGGTATCTCACTTCCAATCTATTTACTTTTTTTTTGTTTTGCTTATTTTATTTTATTTTATTTTGTCTTCTTTGCTTCTCTTTATAAAAAACACAAAAAAAATTAGTTCTTATTCTAGGTGTAGTTTTATTTCTGTTTTTAGTCTTGCTAAAATGAGTATTCCTGAAGTTGAAGTTTGTTCCTTTAAGAAACAAGGTGGAGAAAGTTTGAAAGATGCTTGGTATAAGATAAGTGATGCTCGTCATAGATGCACTAAGAAATATTCCATGTTAATCCTTCTTAAGAATTTTATCTTGCTATTACTAGCTGGTATAGGTATGTTCTAGACACTTTTACATGCGGTAATTTTTTTTTGATTTATGCGGTAATTTTTGCTTTGGAAGCCTGTAATTTGATTGAAAGTTTAGTTAGAACAACACATACTAATGATGTTAAAACTGAGATCACTTTAGATGATGTTATTAAAAAGCTAAAATCCATGGAGAAATTTTTTCCAAAGTTAATGAATCAATAATAAGTATCAACAAGAAAATCATTGTTTTAGAAGCTAGCAGTATGCATGACAATCAAAATATGAGGATTGGTAAATTATAGGAGGCTATGGAAACTTTAAGCTCAACCTTTTATGCTCTTAAATTTAAAAGGGAGAAACCTTTTGTGGGGAAAGAGAAAAAATTCATGTATGTCCCCAAGGCACTCAAACCGAAATCCCCTAATGTGCTTAAAATTAATAAAACTTTTACTGAAACTAAAAGTGATTTGCATGCTGAGCCATCTTCAGGGGTGTCTAAGGTACAAATTGCTACAATTGGTGTCGTGGTGGTGTCACGGCAGATGCCATAGGATGGCTAAAGATGTGGGGACGAAGGACGCTGGAGGCGCTCGGGGAGGGATCACGCGACGAGTAGACGCGTGCAGGATGAATCTAGCACTGCAAACAACACGATCTACCCAGGTTCAGGGCCCTCGTGAGGAGGTAAAACCCCTACTCCTGCCTTTCTTTCTATATTCTGATGTCTCACCGGGTAGCCACAGTACAATGGTTCTTGCTACCGAGTAGCCACTCTGCTCTCTACGGGAAGAAACTAGGTCTAGAATCTCTATGTAGTGATCGCTCTAGGTCAGCATCCGCAAGATCATAGCATGATGCCTCGCGCAGGAGGCGGCGGGGCACCTTATATACTTGGTGCCCAGCCGGATACAGCCAAATACAAACAAGTGTCGACATTGTGTGCACACCGTGCTTCTTCCAAGTTCCCGCTGACAGCTTTGCTTCTAAGCTTGTCCTGATACGGAAAGTCGTTGGGCAAAAACCAAGTAACCAGTCTGTTATCACTATGGCGAACACAGAGTAGGTCCCCCTATCCTGCGACGCCCTGCTGACACACTGTCGCTGTCAGGCACGCCGTCCCCAGATGAACAGTGCTGTGAACAGTGCCAAGTACGGACCCGGGATACGCGGGATTCGGTGTCAGAACGGCTCCTTTGACTTCTGGCCCGAGTAGGTTCCCGCCATTTCTACTCGGACTAGCTCTTCTACTCAGAGGAGCATAACTCTCTTGGCTCATTCTTCTGGCTGTCTAGGTGTGAGACGGGTAGCAGTCGACCGGGTAGCGAGTACCAGGTAGCCGGCTACTCGGCCAAACATCCCTTCTGATCTTGCCATTAGCACTTGCCTTTACCCTACTCGGGGGTAACACCCCGACAGCAGTCCCCGAAGCTGGTAGAGTCCTGCGAACTCGTTCACTGGGCCCTGCCAGCTTACAAACCAACCTTGACAGTCTTGCCTTTGAACCTTGAGATACCGAGTGAAAACCTCCGAGTAGCCCTTGGTCTTGTTTCCTCTCTTCCGAGTAGAGCCACTTCTCTTCTCTGTGCCGAGTAAAATGACTTGGTGAAATCTCGAAACGGAATCTCTGCGTGTCAGAGCACAATCCGGCTTTCCGCGCTGCAACTGGGTACGTGTCACGCGGACATGACTTCGACGCCTCGGTGCCTGGTAACTGACAGGCCACGCGCCCAGTTTTCACGGGGTGGGCCCACCAGCTCGTAACGTCCCATCACGCGCAACAATCGCCCACGATCTCGTCGTGGGATCTAATGCGGCCGTTATGCGCGCATTCTGCGCTGTGTGCGTTTCTAACCGGCCCACAGACCCCACGCCACACGATTACTGCCACGACCGATCCCACTTCCTCAACTCGGTAACTCGAGGAGCGGTATAAATACCCCCTCGGTAACTCCTTCTTCTTCTTCCGCTCGCTATTTCCCCTTCTGCCTTCCCGTTTCTCCGCCGCCGCAGAGCTCGTCGCCGCTGCGCAACTCACTGCGCCGCCGCGAGCTTTTCCACCCACCGAAACCTTCAATCTTTTCTCAATTTCTTCCTCATCGCCATGGCTCGCGACGACAACGCTCGCGCCGGCTGGGCCGGCTCCGAGGTCACCGCCGAAGACTGCCAGTGGCTCTTGAACACCCGGAGGGTTCCTCCCGGCGTTCGCTGCCGGCAGCCTGACGGCGAGCTCGTTCCGGCTCCGGAAGAGGGAGAGCACGTCGTCTTCCTCGCGCACTTCGCGCGAGGATTCGGGCTTCCAGCGTCGAACTTCCTCCGCTCGTTCCTCGACCACTACGGCTTTCAGATGCACCACCTTCCTCCCAACGCTGTCGTCTTCCTCTCCTACCACGTTGTGGTGTGCGAAGCCTTCCTCGGCGTTCGCCCCACGACGGAGACGTGGTCCAGGTACTTCTTCTTTCGCCAACAGAGCAAGGGCAAGAAGGACGACGCGGACACCAGCAGCCGGATAACGGAGACCGACAGCGCCATGATGGTGCAGCGCCCTGGAACCAACCATCCGCGCATCAAGGGATTGGACTCCGTCCGTAAGTGGCAGAGGACGTTCCTATACGTGAAGAACATGCCCGCCAAGAAGGGAGCCAAGGTGGAGGACAGAATCAATCTGCCCCCGTGGAGCAACCGAGCTCCTACCGGGCAGAACTGGAAGACCAAGCCGTCCATCGACAGGAACCTGACGCAGATGGAGGAGCGCCTTGCCCATCTGATCGGAGAGGGGCTCAAGAGCGACGATCCAGTTGCCTGCTGGATCTCTAAGCGGGTGCTGCTGCACTCTGCGCCGAATAGGGCGCTTAACGGAACTGCTCAGGCTTAGTGTGCTTGGTGTTTGCACGCCTTGTCGGGTAGCACACTTAGGAGAATTGCTTAGGCTTAATGTGCTTGGTGTTTGCACGCCTTGCCGAGTAGGACACTTAGGAGAATTGCTTGGGCTTAATGTGCTTGGTGTTTGCACGCCTTGCCGATTAGGACACTTAGCAAGTTTCCCTAGGCTTAGTGTGCTTTGTGTTTGCACGCCTAGTCGGGTAGGGTGCCTTTATGCTACTCGACTAACTTGTGATGTCTCTCTATTCTTCAGGTCCTTGATCGCCAGCTCGCTGAGAGCATGGAGCGCTTCGAGGACAACTGGTCGGAGGACCGAGAGGAGGACGACGAGGTCTCCTTCGAAACCGCGGACAGGCTCAACCTTCCCCATGCTCAGACGGAGAAGCATCACGTAGATGCGTCTGTCCGTGATTGGTCCGAGGATGACGACGAAGGTAATTGAGCTCATCCTGTCTGGTCGCAAGCCGCGCTACCCAATTTCCTCTTGCTTCTGAGCCGTTTTTCTTCTTCCGAACTTCACAGGCGGCACTGATGCTGAAGAGGAAGACGAGGAAGCCCTTGTCGTCAAGCCGCTCTCGATCGCTGCTCCTCTTACCCGCAAACGGACGGGTAGCGGTGCTCAGGAGCCCCCCGCCAAGAAGAAGAAGGCGGCCGGAAAGACGACCAAGAAGACCGTGACAAGAGGAGGACGAACAATCCCTACCCGTAAAGGGTAAGCACTTTCTCCTTAGTTATGCGCCTCTGCTGCCGCAAATTCCCAATTCTCTTACTTCGTTGCTTCTTCTCGATTTCCTCCGTCCTTCTCTTTTTTCTGAACATGTTTGTTTCTTCAGAGCCCCCTTGAACGCTGACGCCGCTCTCGCGCCCACCAAGACTAAGAAGAAATCCGCCATTGACGTCGATAATCTCATCAACCTCGACGATGAGACTGAAGCCGCAGCGCAGGCTGGAGCGCGTGCGTCCTCTCCCGTGAAAGGGGACGACTCCGACGACGCTCGATACATGGACATCGACGCCCACGACGCCGAGCAGGAGCAGCAGGCCCGCGCAGATCAAGAAGCGCGGGATGCTGATTGCGACGCAAGGCCACCTTCTCCTCCGGCCGCCACAACCGAGGAGAACCTAGAACGAGACCCCGAGAGGCATGATGACGATGCCGCCCTTGAGCGGCGAGAAGATGACCAAGAGCAGCCAGCGACAAGGGCTGCTGAGCAAGACGACCCCGCGGCCCAGCCGCGGGTAGAAGGACAAGACGCCACACAGCAAGACCCCACTGCCGGGCAGCGGGTTGAGACAGTTGATGAGACGGAGCAATACCCTCTGAGCGACGCGCAACTAGACGCCGCGCAGGGTAGCGCTCAGCCGGATGTTGCGCCGGATAGCGCGCCCTTAGCGCCGCCTACCCAGCAGGGTACTTCCTCCACCGCGCCAAACTCTCCACCAACAAAGAAAACCAAGACAGCATCCAGCCCTCCGGCCAAGCAGCTTATCAAGAATATCAAACAGGAAGCCGTTGACAAGCATGCCGCCGAGAAGAAGGCTGCCGAGAAGCAGACCTCTGGGACCCAGGCCGCCGAGAAGCCAGCTGGCCAGTCAGAGGGCGTTGTTCGCAGGAATCCCTTGCGTAGCGGTACGCGTGGTGCTGCCACGATGCCGCCGCCAAGACCGACTGCCAAGCCCGGCCAGCTCACCATCCGTGAACCTGATGCGGCTGCTGATACCGCCGCAGGATCCAGCTTCCCGGATCCACCCACCTTCCCACCTTATATGGTGAAGGTGAGCCAGCAGCACAGCATCCCATTGACTCCAGTCGAGAAGAAACTCGCTATCAGGAGGGGCAAACAGGCTACGCCGGTGGAGTCCAAGCCTCCAGCCAGGAACAAGGACCGATCCGTCTCGATCCACTCGCGCGAGGTTGCGGAAACTGAGGTAACATCCACGGGCCTCGAGCAGATATTCGACCGGGTTGGATTTATCGATGCTGAGTGGGACAGCGACGTCCTCGGCAACACGAACTGGCACGGCACATCTTTGGGCGATCTGGACCACATGCGCGTCGACTGGAACAAGGCAGACATGGGTTATAAACCCATGACTATTGCGTCCAACACCAGCACACTCGCCGCCAAGCTCTTCGTCCATCGCAAGGCCACGGAGGATATTGAACAGACTTACGCGGTAAGCTTTGCTCACCCGCTCCGAGTTGTATTTTCCTTCTCTTCTATTCTACTGCTTCTTCTTATCCATCCCCCAGTCCCCGAGATTCTGGCCGAGTAGGCGGGTACTCAACCGAGTTGCCGCCTTCTCGGGTTGAATCTACACGTCTTTGTCTGACTCCTTTTCTTTCTTCCTCTCAGAATTGCCTTCTGAAAAGAACCAACCTGTACCGGCGACTGCTATGGAACCACAGCATTGCTAGGAGGCGCCTCGAGGCCCTGGAAAAGGAGCTCAAGTCCGCTGAGGCATCGGATAAGGAGGTCATGGACAGCGCCCTCAAGCTTTCCGAGATCGAGAGTGAGCTTTTAGCTACGCGGTTCCCGCGTTTTATGTTTACGCCCGCTATTGCTTTCTGCCCTGACCAACTCCTTTCTGCAGGCAAGTTCAAGACCCTGGCCGAGGAGCACTCCAACTGCCGCGCCTTCGTCGAGAGCGGCCAAACCACAATCAAGAGGCTGGAAGGTGAGTTGGTGTTCTTCTCGGCTTGTTTTCTTGCTTTCATCTTTGCTACTCTGCTGACCGTGCTTTGCTTTTCACAGAAGATCATAAGAAGTTTGTCGAAGAGCATCTCGACTGCCTCAAGCCTGCTGAGGTGCAGGCGCAGATTGCAAGCCTTGAGGCGGAATTCAAGAAAAGGCACCTCGCCGAGTTGAAACCACTGCAGGACCAGGTGCGAACTGCTCTCCAGAAAGCCACTGATCTAGCTATCGAGAGAGACAACGCGGTGGCCGAGAAGAAAAAGGCCGAAACGGCAGCCACAGCCAAGCGAAAGGCTCTCGAGATGGAATGCAAGACGCTGAAGGAGAGCAACGCGGATCTTATGCTCCAGCTGGCGCAGTTCCGGAAGGTAGAGGAGAAGCATGTTGCTGATGAAGAATCATGGAAGAAAAAGCTGCAGGCGCTACTCTTCGACCTGAACAGTAAGTGCTTGCTTCTCCGCCCTTCTCTTGTTTCTTGCGCTTCTCCGCTGCTCGGTTTATTTTTCTACTCGGCTTCTGTTCCTGATCTTCTCAATAGCTTTTTCAGAAGTCTTCCCCGACCTCGAGACATCTTGTAAGCCTGCCTTGGCGAAGGCCCGAGCAGCTCGCATTGAGAAGGGCGAACCCATGGACACCAAGGCAGAGATCGAAGATAGCATCACGGTCATGCAGGGGCAGCTTCAGCGCTTAAGTGGTGTGGGCACCGATCTGGTGCGCACTGCCTTCAAGCTTCATGAAGTGTTCTGGCCTAAAGACTCCGCGCCAAAAACTATCCGCGGACTTGCCGCGAAACTCAATGGTGTGAAGGCCGAGCTGAAGAAATGGAGGGCGTCCGGAGCTCGGGCAGGCGCTGATATGATGCTGCTGTTCATCACCAGTTGGTATGAGAACCTTAACTTGCAGGTTGTCCGCGAGATGCGTGAGGACTCCAAGTGGGAGACGGACTCCGATTGCGTGGCTCTCCGCCAGGCCGTCGCGTACGAGGTCGCCCAGTACGCAAGCACCGCGCGCTTCATCGACGGTCTCACCGAGCCTGACACCGAGGTGGACGAAGGCGACGATGATGAAGACGAGGACTCCACCGAGTCTGACCTGGGAAGCTTCGAGAGTGATCGCTACAAGGCCGGGAAAGGGAAGAACGCGGTCGTCACGGACAGCGAGGAGGATGCCGAGAGCGTGGATATGGTGATCGACACCGCGGCCCTCGAGTTCGGCACCTCCTCAGGTGCGGCTCTCGACGACACGGCGCGACTCCTCGCTCAGACTGCGGCCTCCACCTCGGTGGCCACTGCCACTTCCGAGCAGGCTGCTACTGAGCCGGATGCTGATGCCGCGAAGACTGACGCCGCCAGCTCGGAGGCTGATGCTGCTAAGACCAGCGCTGAAGCTGAAGCTGCCAAGGCCAGCGCTGACGCTGAGGCCACCAAGACCAGCGCCGAGAACACTGCTGCTTCCAGTTGATTACTTCCTGCAACTTATTCTCTAAACTTTTATCAGATCCCCAGGATGCCGGGTGCAGATGTATCGAAACAATTATCCTTGTCGTTTGCTACTCAGTTTTATTCCCGTTTGATATTTAACTTAGTCAATTTGAGCAACTTTGGCTCGAATGCCGAGTTGCGTTATCATGCGAGTCCCCGAGTTGCATTTCTTATTCGCTCTTCCTTTTTATCTCAGCTCTTACCCGCAACTTGTTGCTTTTTTGGTATTCGAGTCACAAGAATTCAAAGTTGGAGTTGCAAATACTTAGCCACTTAGAAATACTCATAGTAACGCAGCCCATCACTTAGCCGAGAAGGAGTTTAACAAGAAACAAGACATCCTACTCGGTTCCTGCACTTTTTCTTTCCTTAGTAATTTTTCCTGTGTTCATTGACCTTTTGCTTGTTCTCTTGCTTGCCATGAAGCCGGGTTTCGAACAGCAGCAAAGTCGAAGAGTTGGCATGTAGGTTTAAACACAGTACTAGATGTACCCGTGAAATTTTAAGCAGAGCAACCGAGTGGACAAAAGTAAAGCCGGGTAGAAACACACAGAGCAAGTTTAAGCGAGGGCAGTCCCCGAGCTGAATTTCAGATTGCGGGGTAGAATTTTAACTCGGATAAGAGAGTACATACACATCTTTGCTCATGAATGAAAGCGACGAAGTAGGGCTACATTCCAAGGGCGCTTGGATTCCTCTCCAGCTTTATCTGCCCTGTTCTCCTGTGATGGACGCATGTCCACGAGATAATAAGCATCAGTGTGCAGCGCTTTGCTCACAATGAAGGGCCCTTCCCATGGAGGAGACAATTTGTGCATCCCGGCTGTGCGTTGCACAAGCCTGAGGACCATGTCTCCTTCTCGGAAAACCCTTGGGTTCACCTTTCGGCTATGATAACGCCGCAGGTTTTGCTGGTAGATAGCCGAACGTGACAGAGTAAGCTCTCTTGCTTCTTCGAGCAGGTCAACGTCGTCTTCTCGAGCTTCTCTCGCCTCTACCTCAGTGTAGAGGGTTACTCGAGGGGAGTCTTGCTCTAAGTCTATTGGCAACACGGCCTCAGCCCCGTATACCAAGAAGAATGGCGTGTAGCCGGTTGACCGGTTAGGGGTAGTCCTTAGACTCCACAACACCGCTGGCAACTCGTCTAGCCAACACCCAGGTGTTTTCAGCAGTGGCTCAATCAGCCTTGGCTTTATGCCTGCCAGTACCATGCCGTTTGCTCTTTCCACTTGCCCATTGGAGGCGGGATGCGCAACAGACGCAACATCTAGTCGGATGTGCTTATCTCTGCAGAACCGCACCATTGCCCCCTCTGCGAAATTTGTGCCGTTGTCGGTGATGATGCTGTGCGGGTAGCCGTATCTCAGGATCACATCCTTTAAGAATCTCACGGCTGTAGCTCCATCGCACTTCCGAATAGGCTTCACTTCAATCCACTTGGTGAACTTGTCCACCATGACCAAGATATGTGTCATGTTGCCTTTGGCCGGCTTGAAGGGGCCAACCATATCCAGGCACCATACGGCAAACGGCCATGTGATAGGAATTGTTTTCAACTCGGAAGCAGGCATGTGAATCTTACTCGCGAACATCTGGTAGCCATTGCACTTCCTCACGATGTCTTCAGCTTGCTGCAGAGCTGTGAGCCAGTAGAAGCCATGCCGAAAAGCTTTCTGGACCAATGCCCGAGAAGAGGCGTGGTGCCCGCATTCTCCTTGGTGTATTTCCAATAGAATTTCTCCTCCTTCTTCTGGGTCCACACAACGTTGCAGCACGCCGGTGGCACTTCTTTTGTGCAGCACATCTCTGAATATAGTGTAGCCCTTGGATCTTCTCTGAATCTGCCTTGCGGCCACCTCGTCTTCTGGCAGAGTACCGTCCTTTAGAAAGGATAATATGGGCATGGCCCAACTCGGTGTCTCCCGTATGGGAAACACTGGTTCGTCCACTTCCATTGGGACAGGCATCTCTGGCTGCTCTTTAGGGTTGGGAGCACTTCTCTGGAGCCCTGAACGATTGGCAAGGACTTCTTCAATGAATGCGACAGTCCCCGGGTTAAGGACAGCAGTCCCCGAGTATGGAATGGCAGTCCTCGAGTATGGAATGGCAGTCCCCGAGTATGGAATGGCAGTCCCCGAGTAGGGAGTGGCAGTCCCCGAGTAAGGAGCGGCAGTCCCCGAGTAGGGAGCGGCAGTCCCCGGGTTCTCTGTTGCATTCTCCCAGTCAATCTCCATTGGAACGGATTCTTCACTTGGCAGAGAAGGAACGAATATGGATTCCGATTTGGGAGATGGCTTGATGGCTGGCTTCCTCAAGTGCTCCAAGGCAACCCCGGCCGGAATGGATTGCCGAGAAGATCCCAACTTGGACAGCTCGTCTGCCGCTTCGTTCTCTGCTCGGTGAATGTGCTGGAACTCGCAGCCTTCGAAGAATCCAGTCATAGACTGTACCAGGAAGCGATATGATGCCATGTTGGCATCTAGAGCATCCCAAGTGCCAGAGACTTGCTGCACCACCAGATCTGAATCGCCATAGCATATAATGCGCTGTACGCCAACCTCCTTGGCTACTCGCAAGCCGTGCACCACTGCCTCATATTCTGCTACGTTGTTGGACGCCTTGAAATGAATCTGCAGCACGTACTTGAGTTGATCTCGCTTGGGTGACGTAAGCACTACGCCAGCACCAAGGCCTTCCTTCACCTTCGAGCCATCAAAGTGCATCTTCCGGTAATTGGAAACTGGAGCAGGAGGTTCATACTGCACCTCAGCCCAATCCACCAGAAACTCCGCCAGAATCTGAGACTTGATGGCTTCTCTTCTCGCATACGCGGGGGCGTACGCGGCCAGCTCGATTGCCCACTTGGCTACTCGACCACTCGCCTCCTTGTTGCCCATGATATCCGAGATGGGAGCAGAGCTCACAACTGTGATGGGATGCTCTTGGAAATAATGCTTCAGTTTCTTGGCACCCAGGTACACACCATAGGTCATCTTCTGGTAATGCGGGTAGTTCTGCTTGGAGCTAGACAACACTTCACTGAGGTAGTATACTGGGCGCTGCACACTCTTGCCTTCTTCTTCTCGCTCCACCACAATCACCACACTGACTACTCGGTTAGTGGCAGCAATGTACAACAGCATTGGCTCCTTGGGTAGCGGACTAGCCAAGATGGGAGCGCTAGCCAGCATTGCCTTCAGCTCGTTGAATGCCACATCCGCTTGCGGAGTCCAGACAAACTTGTCACTTTTCTTCATCAGCTGGTATAGAGGCAGGGCCTTCTCGCCCATTCGGCCCAAGAAACGGCTCAGAGATGCCAAGCAACCAGTGAATTTTTGTACATCCTTCAGGGATCTCGGCAAAGACATGCTCTCAATAGCTTTTATCTTTGAAGGATTAGCTTCAATGCCTCGACTAGATACCAGGAAGCCGAGTAGCTTGCCAGTCGGGACACCAAAGGTGCATTTACTCGGGTTCAACTTTATTTTATACTTGCGCAAGTTGGCAAAGGTTTCCTCCAGGTCGGCAAGCAGAGTATGTGTTTTATTCGTTTTGATGACAATGTCATCTACGTACACCTGCAAATTCTTGCCGAGCTGATCGTGCAAGCATTTCTGCATGCACCGCTGATAAGTAGCACCCGCATTCCGCAACCCGAAACACATGACACGATAGCAATAAGCCCCGTACGGGGTAATGAAAGCAGTCTTTATTTGATCAGCAGGATTGAGAGCTATCTCGTGGAAACTAGAGTAGGCATCTATGAAAGACAGCAGTTCACAACCAGCAGTGGAATCGATCACCTGATCGATGCGAGCTAGCGGAAAAGGATCCTTGGGGCATGCTTTGTTCAAGTCGGTGTAGTCGACACACATGCGCCATGCGGTAGCAGCCTTGGGATCCTCCTTCTTCTTCTCGACCATGACCGGGTTGGCTAGCCAATCCGGATGCAGCACCTCCATGATGAAATTGCTTATCAGCAACTTGGTGATCTGGTCACCAATGGCCTTCCTTCTCTCATCTCCGAAGAGGCGCATAGCCTGCTTCACTGGCTTGGCGTCAGGACGCACATGTAACGAGTGCTCAACCAACTCCCTCGGGACTCCTGGTAAATCTTCATTGGACCAGGCGAACACGTCCCGATTCTCACGGAGGAAGTGGATGAGCTCGCTTTCCTATTTCTCCGCCAACCCGGAGCCAATGATGGCTACGCGGTCGGGGAACTCAGGGTCGACCTGGACCTTCTTGGTCTCTTGGGACGCCTGGAACGCGGTCCCGTGTTGCGTACTCGGTACGCCCTGCGCACCAGCTTGCGCGGATTGCGCCATAGCCACCACCTCGTACATCTTTTTCTTCTCGGCAGCAATCACCATGGACTCCGCCAACTGAGAACCAGCAGAGGCACACTCCATGGACTTCTTGTAATCACCAGAGATGGTAATCACGCCATTGGGACCAGGGATCTTCATCTTCAGATATGCCGTGTGGGTAGAGGCCATGAACTTGCTCAGAGCAGGCCTGCCGAGTAGAGCGTGATAGGGGCTCTGATGATCAACCACCTCGAACTGCAGGCGCTCTGTGCGGCAGTTCTCCCTTGTGCCGAATAGCACATCTATCCATACTCGGCCAATCGGGTTGCACGAGACTCCCGGCACAATGCCATGGAAAGTGGTCTTGCTAGGTAGCAGCATGTTCTCGGCCAGCCCAAGCTTCTCGAGTGTGTCCTTATACACAATGTTGATGCTGCTGCCGTTGTCGATCAGTACCTTCCTGAACCTCACGTTCTTCTCGGGACCCAAGAAGGTAGGATCCACCACCAAAGCGTAGCTACCCGGGTTGGGCATCACCTTGGGATGATCTACTCGGGACCACTTGATCTCTTGGTTGCACCAATGCATATAGTGAGGAACTGCAGGGATCACGACATTGACCTCCATGGCACGCCTGTGCTGTGACTGCTTGTCGACTGGCTCAGAAGTGAAGATCATGTAGCTCTCATGGTGCTCTTGGTACTGGTTGCGGCCTCCGCCCTCACTGTTGCCGTTGTTGTTGCCCTGGTAGTTATTGTTGCCTCTGTTGTTGTTGCGGTTGTAGTTGTTGTTGTTGTTGCGGTAGCCCTCATTGTTGAAGTGACGGTTGGCTCCTAAAGCCACTTGGTTCACATTTTCCCTTCTCGGAAACACTGGCGGCCGAGCTGCGGGTGCGCGAGCAGGCTGCACATTGGCATTTGCAGCTGGCAGAGGAGGAGGAGGAGGCAAGCCTTCATTCCGGATCAGATCCCACCACTCGCACTGTCGGGTAGTGTGATTAGCAGGCCTTGAGGGGTGTTGAGTGTGGAAACTGCATGGGCCATCCTTCATGTCGTCAAAGACGAACTTCCTCATCTGCTCCGAGTTGCCGCTACCCGATTGAGGAGTACGGAAAGGTTTCTTGTTGCCTTGGCCCTGGTTCTGGTTCTGCCCGTAGGCTCCAGCAGGTTTCTGCCTTTGGCTACCCCCAGCTCCAACAGCCACTGCGTTCACCTCCTCAGGGTCGTACCGAACATCTATCCGGTCACCCCTGCGCTTGTTGCGGAACTCGCTGCGCTTGTTGCTGTTGAAGTTTCTTCTCGGCTCGGAGGAATCCATCAGAGGCTGAGTAGGATCTCCGAGTGCGTACTGATCCGCAATCTTGATGGTCTCCGCCAGAGTGTTTGGCATCTCCCTCTGCAACCTTTGCCACAGCATACTGCCGTGTGTGCAACCCTGAGCAAACCAAGTAATGGCCTGGGCTTCATTCACACCTTCACAGGTGTTCCGCAATGTGCTCCACCGAGTAAGGTACTCGCGGTCCGTCTCGTCTTCTCGCTGCCTGCAAGCGGACAGCTGTTGTGGCCTATTCGGCCTCTTGTAGGTGCTGGTGAAGTTGCTGACGAATGCGTCCGAGAAGTCCAGCCAGCAATTTATGCTGTGCTTGGGCAAGTTGTTGAGCCAAGTGCGAGCTGGACCCTCTAGCATCTGCGGGACGTACCGCACCGCCCATCTCCTGTTGCCGCCCGCGATGTGGACCGCGGTGACATAGTTATTGAGCCAATCTTCCGGCTTGGTGCTGCCGTTGTAGCTCTTGGTGCCCCTTGCGAGCTGGAAGTTCTTCACGGACGGCTCGTTCATGATGCGCGGGCCAAAACACTCGGGGCCAGGAGGACCCGTGTTCTCAAGCCGCGCCGACAAGTTGATCCGGTCCAGCTGGTGCCTTGCATCTCCAGGCGCCAACACGCGCTCGCCAACACGATCCAGAATATCATAGCCAGCCATCTCCATGGCCGAGTAGCCGTCATCATATCTGTCCACCTGCACAGCTGCAGGCTGCTCCACCGGGTTGGCGACTGGCGCCACTGCACGCGGCTGCTGCCTCTGCCGAGTAGACTGAACGACAGGATGCTGAGAAGGACCTGGGCGCTCTCCATCTCGGGCCTGGCTTTGAGCTTTATGGGCTTGAAAGCCTGCTCCTGCAGCGTTGTGTTTCTGACCGGACTGTCGCGGCACAGCGAGCTGTTTTGCGGCGACAGCCGGGTCGTACACCTGCATTTGCCTATCCTGTATTGGAGGAAATTATTGATTTGAATACTCTTCACTTGAAAATATTTGATTTCACTTTTCTAGGCCTAGCTAAAAGGCGTTAAAGAAAAGCAATTCTTGGGAGATAACCCATGGCTTTATTTTTGTTTTGTTTTTCTCTGTTTTCTTTGAGTAAAAGGGTTGTATACTTCTATAGTAACTCTTTTGTATCTTTATTTTCATGTTTTAGTAGTGCCAAGTAAGGTTTCTGACGAGAGTTGGAGTTGGTTTTCGGATTTCTGCGCAGAAAACAGATTTCTGTTGTCCATCGTAACAAATCGTATAAAATCCTGGAAGATCAGAATGATCTGAAATTTTTGGTGCTTATTCGTCCGCTATTTCCGCAACTTTTTTGTTCTCTAGGTTTTTCTATTTGAGCAACGTAAGTGCCTCAAAAAAATCTTCTTTACAGGCTGTTCTGGTTTTGACAGATTCTGCCATTTTTCTTGCATTTGCTCTTTTACGATGTCAAGTGGATTTCTTTGCTTCACGAAACATCAGTGGGTGTAGCTAATGTTTAAAAGTATCAATAGCACTTTTCCCATACAGAACCCATGGATTTTTTTTATGTTGCACTAACCCTCTAATGCGAATTACTGTTTGAGTATGGTGTGAAGGAAGTTTTTCAAGGTTCAAGAGAAGAGGTCATATATGTGATCAAGAAGAGTGCAAGATCAAAGCTTGTGGATGCCCCCGTGGTTCATCCCAGCATATTTTTAGAATACTCAAGCGTCTAAGCTCAATGATGCCCAAGGCATCCCCTTCTTCATCAACTATCTATCAGGTCACTTCTCGTGAAACTATATTTTTATCCGGTCACATCAAATGAAGTTTTCTTGGAGTGTCTGTTTGTTTTTATTTTGTTTTCTTTTGTTTTCCTTTGTTTTATCTTATTTTACTTACTACAATAATATCATTGGACCTAGCATCCATGTTCGGGAGAGAGACACGCTCCGCTTTTTCGTTTGAATACTTGCTATGCTAGTATTCTTAGTTTTTTTTCTAGTTATTGAAAAACAAATTTGTTCAGCTCTTTTTTTCATTGATCTCTTGTTCAGAGCTGTTAGTTTTAGTAGTGTTATGTGAGTACTCTCATGTTTGCTTTATGTAGCATGTAGAGTATTTTTTTTAAAACATATTTTTTATGGTGCTTGTTGGGAAAAGAAACTACTACTTGAAGTAGAATTTTTAACGGTGCAAGTAGAAGCTTGTATAGACTTTGGCTAGAACTTTTAATATCATGCTAGATGTTATTTTAGTTTTAAATCCTTGTGGTTATTGAGTAGCATGATTAGCCTAAAATATCTGAGAGTGCTTAATGTGCCATTGAAAGAATCATGAATTGTTCTTGTCATATTGAAGCATAAATTTGCGGTATTCTCCTTTGAATGTTTTATTTGGTTGACTTGGCGCATGCTCATACCATGTTTATGACTATGAACCAGTCACTAATAGGATCTATGATCATTTAGTTTTAGAATTTGTGGTACCACTTATGCTTTGATTAATGATGTTTATGTCGCTATGCATGATTATGGCTCTTATGCTCTCTTGATTTGTCGCTCGCAGTCTTTTGCTAGACTCCACCTGTACTGAGTATGGAATTCTACTCGTGCATCCAACTACCTAAAACCAAAGTTTTCCCATTGTGTCTACCATACCTACCTATATGTGGTATTTAACTGCCACTCCAAGTAAATTGCTCATGTGTTACCTTTAAAACCTTCAAAATTATTCTTGCTTTGTGTTCCTGTTTTTGCTCATGAGGACGTAAATAGAGAATCTTTATCTCACTTGTTGATTGGATTTCACACCCTGGACTAGTGGCTTCATCCTCTTATCCAATTGATAGAAGAGCTGCCCGCGGGGTGCCCAGCCCCAAATTAATACACACAAATTCTCTTCACTATTTTTGCCCCTGATTTATCAGTCAAAGCATAATTCTGTAAACAAAAGAGGGATGACCTTCTACACCAGTCGCGTCCTTCATATGGGAGCCGCTCTTGTGAAATCTAGTTGGCTTGTGACGTACTGTATTTTCTGTTTACCATTTGTTGACATTAGCATACATCTCCCAAAATATAGACACTCCTCCATGGTATGTGATTGTTGGCAAGCACCCGAGTATTCGGTTAGCCATGGTTTGTGTAAGATGGATGGGAGGAGTTTTAAACCTTTAATACCACTGTTTAAAAATAAAAGCTCTAGGACATGATTGATCCATGCTTCCCTCTACGAAGGGCCTTTCTTTTACTTTTATGTTGAGTCTCGATCTTCTAACTTTATGCACAGTTGAGAGAGAATTTTTGCCATTCTGAGTTTTTTGTGCATTTGTCCCAGAAACATTATTAATTGATTCATGATGTGTTATTGCTTCTTCTCTAATTATTTGTTCTAGTCCTCCTCATGAAACTTTGAAGGTGTCCTGGCATTTATGTTTTGCCCCACTCTTAAGGACTAGCGAAATACCACTTTGGCATGCTTTCTTTATACTTGAAACAAACACATATCTTTCTTTGCATTGTTATTCATGATCTTTTATTTGTGTTACTTCTCATGATGCAAGATGATTCCTATGCTTTATTAGTAAATTTCTATTTATCATGCTTATGTTTAAGTTCTATGATCTCAATTTACATATGCTTTTACATTATTATGATCAAGTTTATGTTGGTAGCATGTCACCTCAGATTTTTTTTTATCGTGTACCTACTCGAGGACGAGTAGGAACTAAGCTTGCGGATGTTGATACGTCGTAAATGTATCCCTAATTTCTGATGTTCCATTTTGTTTTCATGTTAATTCCCACATGTTTTCTATACACTTTATGTCATTTTATCGATTTTACGGACTAACATATTGACAAGATGCCATACAGCTAGTTCCTTGTTTTCTGTTTTTTTAGTTTCGGAAAAGTTGTTCTTGAAATATTCTCAGAATTGGAAAATTCAAAGCCGGAAAGTCTTAGAAATCCCGGAGGTTCCATGGAGTCCCGAAGAGACCCGGAGGGGGGGCCTCAGAGGGCCCACACCATAGGGTGCCACGGTCCCCCCTTGGTCATGCCAGGGGTGGTGTGGGGCCCCCAGGCCTCCACCGCCTCTAAACTTTCGCCTATTTTTTTCCCCAAGGCGTAAACCCTAGAAATATATCACTTTTACCCGAGAAACACCCGAGGCTGTCGTCACCGTCATCCCAAGATCGAGAGGGCTCTGGAGCTCTCCCCGGCACCCTGCCGGAGGACGAAATCATCACCGGAGGGGTCTACGCCACCATGCTCTCCTCCGAAGTGATGCGTGAGTAGTTCATCCCTGGACTACGAGTCCATAGAAGTAGCTAGATAGTTGTTCTCTCCACTTTGTACCTCATGTTTAGATCTTGTCAGCTGCCTAACATGATCAAGATCATCTTTATGTAATGCTACATGTTGTGTTTGTTGGGATCTGATGAATGTTGAATCCTCTATCTTTTGATTATCAATCTATCATGTTATCTTCATTCTTATGTTATTTATGATCTTGCATGCTCTCCGTTATTAGTAGATGCTCTAGCCAAGTAGATGATCGTAACTCCAACAGGGAGTATTTATGCTTGATAGTGGGTTCATGCCTTCTTTGCATCTGTGCTCAAGTGACAGAAACGTGACGGATGGAGGATGTGCTGTTGCCATTAGGGAGAAAACAACAATGCTTTGTCTAAGGATTATGTTATTGTTTACATTCAATACTTTGCTTACAGCCATTATCTGTTTCTTGCAACTTAATACCCAACGTTTGTTCGGATGATATTCGGAGGGTGGATTATTAGTCATAGATTAAGTTGGATAACGGTCTATGTATCTTGTTGTAATGCCCACATGAGTCACATACTAATCTTTATGTCTTGCATATGCACTACGGTGCAGCCTTCATTTCTTCCAATTGCCCAGTTGTCATTTGTTCACCACACATGTTATTTATCTTTCACCGAGAGACACCACTAGTGAACTGTGGACCCGGTCCTTTTTCCTCATACTGATAAAATCACCTACTGCTTTCATACTGCTCTCATATTGTTCCTAATGTTTTCCTACTGTTTTCCACACTGTACGTTTAGCCTCTTTGTGTTCAGAAAAACCGGTGAGATTGACAACCTCACTGCTTCGTTGTGACAAAGTGATTTGATTGTGTTGTGTAGGTTCCACGTTGCTTCTGAACCGGTAGTGCACCCTGCCACCTCAGCTGCATCAACCTTGAGAGATTGCTTGTCCTCCTACTGGTCGATTCAACCTTGGTTTCTTTTCTGAAGGAAAACTTGTTATTGAATTCTTCACAACCTTTCTATTGGGGTTTACTAACGAGGGCGTCTACATGCCATCAATATGCCATAGTCATTACATGTTGGGTGTAGACTCGAGTCCAAACATTTGATCAAACTTCATCATCATAATTTCCTGCACGTTGGAATATGCAGTCCCCGAAGGAGGTCAGTACAGTTTAATGTACTGGCAAATGACACTATGGTGGATATAAAACGACAAGTCTAAACTACATGCATATTTGGCTTGGTGGAGTTTAGGCTATTTGCAAAAAGCGAGTTTTTTTATAACACTTTTGAAAAGGAGTTCTCTTCTCAAAGATTGGCACCATGGGATAAAGCTCATGTGCACCACAATTGATATTTCCTTAGCCAGAATTCACTTCTTCAAAACGGTGTTGAGATTCTTTTTCCATCCTTGTCCAGTTTCTTGAAGTCGTCCATTACCGGGGACACGGCTATGATCATAGTTTCTAACTATGCAGAGGTTGTGCACCTTCACCCTTTGTCTTTAATCAGCCCAAACATCCTTTACATGTGGAGTGTATCATGGATAGGAGAGGATTGAGACGAGATCTTTCGGAAGGAGAGATTCAACCCAGACAGCAAGGCCCGTTCCACCAATAATTTTTCTACATCTCCTTGTCAAGAATGGGTTGATCTCTCACAACTCAGTTGATCAAGACAGAGCCCATATTGTCAAAGGGCTGCACGGAAAGCTACTAAAGTTAGGGGGCTTGGAAATATCTTTGTTTCCTGGGTGGCTTTCCTCAATTGAGCACCTTAAGAGATTAAAGTCCCTAAGGAGACACTCAACTTTCGACAACTACGCAATACCAAACCCCCCTAGGTGGTTCATGGAGGTTTATACTTAGAAATTTTTCCACAACATCAATAATTTTTTTTAGCAAGCATAAGCATCTACTAAGTACTAAGTCTTCAAAATAACAAGTCCAAAGGATGGGTACACAATAATTGTGTTTTGCATAGCATAATAATTACTTAGTAAAATTCCCTATCATGCATACTACACCAAACACACTAGTAATGCATAGTAAAAATATGGGAGATCTGATGGTGTGTCACTTTCCTTGGTAATAGGTGGAACAATCAAAAAAAGTAAAACAGCAACAAGGGTATCCTTGCTCTTCTTCACAATCTAGTACAAGGAAAACAAGCCACACATATACATACAAAGCAAACATAACACAGAAAGCAAAATAACAATACAAAAACATGTATGCATGTTATGCAATGATCAAATTAATGCACAAAATTCACAAATAGGAATAATTACTAATAATGATGTTCTCTGATGTTAATAACATGGTTATTATGCATGCAAAACAAATTAATTATCAATTTTTCATTATTAACATTACTAGGGTTTTAATATAGGATAATATGAACATTAACAGAGTTTCTGTTACGAAGTTGCATAAATAATTTTTCCTTTGTTTATACTGGATAGAGGGCATGAAAACAAAACTATGGCAATTTGGATCACCTAATTTTTTAATAAAAATAAAGTTATGCCCAAATTAGTGATTAATAGAGATCTACAAATAACATGTGAGTGCATATTACAAAATTGAAATTAAGTTATTCTACACATTGTGCTGATTTCAAAAAGCCCAAGATCACCGAAAAAAGATTTACAGAACTAAAGTTATGATTTTTTGAAGATTGGATTCAAATCTATTATTTTCTGTTTTAAATAGAGAAGTGCTCGATCCTGTGAGAGGTGAATGGATCATTGTTATTGGTCGAAGGATTCCCGCACATATGGGCGCTACGGGCCGCTGGATCTATTTGCGATGGACGTCTGAGAACAAAAGAAATGGTTCGGCAGCTGCTTCTTTCCTGGCCCTTGGATGACGATCTAACGGACACGGCTCCTCCTCTGCTTCGGGCTCGCCGGGATCTCGCTGGAGTTGAGAGCGCGCGATGGTAGGGGTGTGTGCGTGCACGGTGGGGACTAACTACGGCGCTAGGGGAGCACGGAACTTACCAGGAGGTGCAGAACGATGGCGGAGACTCGAAGGCGCAGACTTGATGGCGTGGTGGCTTGCTCCTTGGATTCATGTACCGTCGAGGGTTGCTCGCCGGAGGAGTGCGAGGCAGCGGGAAGACACGAGCGTGAACGGCGGCGACAACCTGGTGCAAGAAAAATTCCCAAACCATGTCAGGGGGGAGCGCGGCGTTGAGAGGATGTGAGAGGAGACAAAGAAGAGGGGTGAGGACAATGGCGTTCATCGGAGAAGCTCAAACACGGCCGCGGCAGAGGAGGGATGGCGAGATCAATTGCGAACTATATAGTGCGGTTTCTGCTAGGGTTTAGGGGGCGAATCAGAGAGGAGGGTGCGAGGTATATATAGGCAGGAGACTGTGCCCGATTGCGCAAGAAAACGGAAGAATCGTACGGGAGAAAATCGTGTTTTTCCGGACTCGACGTTGTGCACGAGGGGAAGAACTGCGGGCGTCATCGTGGCGTCACCGTCGCGTCGTGCGGGCCACTCCCGTCAGTGGGAGGAAAAAAGGAGCGGTCTGGGCGGCGTGGCTGCTGCTCTTGGGCTTCTGCGTGGCTGGGGTTGGGCCTGCTCTCCGCGGAGCTGCGTGCGTGAGAGAGAGCTGAGGGGAGAGTGGGCTGGGCTGGGCCGAGCGAAAAGAGGGGAAAGTGAGCTGGGCAGCTGCGCTGCGTTTTCTCTTCCCCTTTTTTTCTTCTTTCTTTTCTATTCTGTTTTTTTTCATCCATTGATTAAAAAACAGAGCAAAACAATTCAAAACCATTTCAGAAAAATTTAATAAAAATATGTTTTGAAAAGCTTATGAAAAATATAACATTTTGGTTCTATTATTTCCCAAAACTAAATTACTTATTTTTGGAAAATGTTTTAAAACCAAAAAGTGATTTAAGAGGTAATAACACCTAAAATTTTCTGTTTATCAAATTAGCATCCAATTTTTATGCAATCATAATGTAGCAATGTTATGATGCACATGTATGTATGAAGATTTTAAAATTTATTTTTTTTTCAAAAACCTGGGATGTTACAAACTACCCCCCCCCCCTAAAAGGAATCTCATCCCGAGATTCGAGAAGGCTAGCAATTAGGTTGAACAAGTTTATGAGGTGGGCTATCACCCTTAAAAGTATATCCTTGGGATTGTACTTACATCATGCAATTGGGGTAATGGCACATGTGATGGGAGAAAATGTGCTAGGGGTTACCATTCAGTAACTTCATGTTGATATGATTCACATGCCCCTTTTTGAATGGACTGGGCTTGGCAGCTTCTATAGGCTTCTTCCCTAGGCAATCAGTTGCCTAATGTCCCTTGTCTCTGCACTTGAAGCATGTCACCTTGCTAAGATCCCTCTTCACTTCATGGTTGTGGTTGTGTTGTCCAGTACCATTTGGGTGACCATTGCTTCTACCATTGTTTTCCTTGAGTCCTTCAATGTGATCATGATCATTTTGAGCGTGTCCATTCCCACCATTGTGACGACTCTCATGTTTGTGGAAATTGTGCCCTCCATTGGATGTGTGCTTCTTATTTTGAAGGTCCTGAGTGGTATTTACCATTACTTACCATACCATGAACCCGCATGGTACACATTCTAGCTTTGTGAGTTAATCAACTTTAATCATTTCTTTGCACTTTGCCTTGATCAAGCTTGTATCTTTTATTCTATTTTCATTATAATGATGTCTTGAAGGTAACCATGAATGCTCACACAATATTATTCTTCAAGACATACTTGCAATATGTTCAACTCTCTCGGGACCAAACTTTGTATTTTCACATGAGTAACACCTTGGTCATCATTTGATCAACTTGAATTCAACACATGGAAATCAAGCATTGCTCATGGACAAACTCTACAAGTATAAATCAATGCAACCATTAGTACATAGTTATTGTCATCAATAAAAAAACCACACATGGGGCACCATGCCCTTTCAGCAGCCGCGGAGGCGCATGCCATGGGGACGTGTAGAAGAGGGGAGACAGAGGCAGTTCATGCTCAAGGGGGCATTGAGGCGCTAGAATGGACGGCGGGCGGCAAGCCATAGAGGAAGGAGATAATAAGAGAACACACATGAGCTTTGGAGGTAGCGAGCTGCCAGCGATGCGTAGGAGGTTGTGGGAGGTCGATGGCCGGTGCATACTAACCTAGCGCTGCTGCCGCGCTTCCAAGAGATATCGAGTGAGCAAGGGGAGAGATAAGTCATGAGGGCGGTTCTGCTTTGCTTGTCGGGCCCACCTGGAACCGGCGCGTGGCCCACAAGCAGCGACACAAAACACAAAAAGGCCCACAATCGGCCACACAATACGATGCAGATGGTCTAAAAACAATCACAATCAACCAACAATACATCTTTAATTTATGATTCAATCAAGAAAGAAAATAAAAAAAGTGGACATGATTCAACAGTAAACAACCGGTACATTTTGTATACTTTCACCGAGTATTAACTTTAACCTTATGGTATAAAACATACCCTTCAACAGATTTAACCAAAATTTAGCATGCATAACTTCCAAAAAAATATAAAATCCTCAACTCCAGTTATAGGAGATGTTACAAATATTTCTCAAGATGCAAAGCATAAAGGAATGTCCGGGGCGGCGACGGGTTGAACCCGTACTCGCGGAGGACGCCGTCGATGGTGCGGCTGGTACACAATCGACAGCGAGCGTCGGTGTCCCGGTTGACCAGGGAAAACCTGGTTTCCGCATCAGTAAGCGCCGTATCCAGCTTCTGCATGAGGATAGCGGTGCAGAGACCGTTGTCCATGTCGTAATTCTGATCGGCCCGCTCTCCAGCGTCAGATGGCGGCGGCGTTCGCGGACGAGAGAGCGCAACCGGAACGGTGTGTTGAGGAACGGAGGGACGACGTAGCCTAACTGGCTCATCGCCCAGCCACCATAGGATGGGTGGCTCACCCCGGGCGGCACGGGGATGTTGTGGCATGCGAAGAAGGCGGCATCCGGTCTCGTGAGGCAGCTCTTGAACCCGTCGCCGCCACTGCCTCCGGCCTCGTGGTTGTGCGCCATTGCGTCGGTGAGTGGGTGAGTGAGCGAGAGAGGGAAGAGGCGAACAAGAAGAGGTGAGGGAGAAGGTCGATGCAACGGGAAGGACAAAGCGACAGCCTCCATAGGGGCTGGAGGGCGGCGAGGGGGCGCGTCAATTTACTCCACCGCCGGTTCCCGAGGCCACCATAACTCCGGCAATGCGCGTCAGGAAGACGAGGCGGGGCGGGATGCGGCAGTGCCAGGAGAACAGATGTGCTATTAAAACGCGAAGATCGGCTCTCTATCCCCGCTTTAAACTCACCTTGAACGCGAGTGTGTCGCTGCCTGTTTGGTCCCGCCCGTCAGGATCTGATGTGGCACGCTTTGCCGCACTTGCCAGCACGCCAGTAGCGACCCAACAAACGGGGGACTATACGTGGTTGTCGAACATGGGATTGGGCCCGTCTGGCAACTTTGCCACTATTTGGTCGCTCCATGGGGGGCCATTTCATGCCGGCGTGCCCAATTACCCTACTAGGGTCGCTATTGTGGGCGTCGGTGGAGATGCTGTTATTATAACTTTCTTTTATGTCAATACAAGTTATTAAAATGAATGAGAGATGAAAATAGACAAACTGTGAAGCTATTGTCATATTTTCTTTTGTTATACTTCCTCCTTTTCAAAATATAAGTCATATTTCATTTATCTTGACCAAGACTTTGATCGAAAATTTGTCTATTATTATGTAATTTGTGTGACATAAAATTGATATCATTGTATTCCTATTCAAAAGAATTAATTATAATTTATATCACATAAAAAAATGTTAAATGTGTAATTCTTGATAGTCCAATAAAGTGAAATGTGGCTAATGTTTTGCAATCGAGGTAGTAGTAATGAGCTTGACGGCAAAGTGGAATTGACGTTCTAACTGAAGAGTGCCTGCTCATGGTGGTAGTAGTTGGTATGTGCAGGACCTCGGCTGTCGTCCTCCCTTGGCCGACACACGGTGACATGGGGGTCCTGCCACAGCCACGCCTTTCGGATCTCTGACACGTGTTCATGGATGATATTAAGGAGCAGGCTAACGCTTTGCTTCTGGTTATGATCTCCTGGAGCTGCCTCTTCTTCCGGGGTGAGGAGCACCAGCTGCTCGAGGACAGGAGCCCTGCGCAAGAGGAACCTGAGCAGCCTCAGCTCGCGCGTAGTCCCATGAAAATTCACCACTTTGATGAACGTCAGGCGGTCGAGAGCAATCTCGAAGTAGAGAACGATATCCCCACCCTTGGTCTCCACGACGCCACTGTCGGTGTCTTCGATAGACTCGTTACTATCGTCGCAAATGGCTGGGAGCTGCAAGTTAGATCCGGGAATTCGGTGTGGTGAGGATAGAATAATTGCATTGCATTTGTATGCGGTTGTACGTGAGATGGAAATTATTATATATCAGGACATGTTTACCCGGACGAAGAGTCGCTCGAGGAGGGGCGGTTTGGTGAGCGCGAAGAAGCCAGCGAAATGAGTGACATCATCGTCTCCCATGGAGTCCATAAGCAGCTGCAGTTCTTCTAGGTACGGTGTTTCCATTACGAGCTCAAAAAAGTTGCATTCTTCTTGGATGTGCTGAGGGCCGGGTAGGGTAGCCAATTAATACTAATAGTCAATCCATCGTATGAAATTTAATGCTAATTAATTATAGCTATTATCTTTACTATTAAATGTGAGTTCAACACATTTCTAGCGCTTCAATGCCCCCCTGAGCACCCAGTTAAGCCAAGCAGAGTGACCAACCATTAATAGTAAAGATGCTAGATAATTAATTAGCATTGAAACACCAAGAAGAAATTGTTCTTTTATTTTTTGCAACCTTCATTCTCAAAGTTTATTAGTTCAAGCACTTACTTTTGTTTACTGAAAATATAAGTCCTACTTGCATATTTGAATGTTTTGGCATTTTGAATAGTTATCTGTGTTAATGTTGTCATGTGTCGAAAATGAATCATGTAGCAGCTCTAGGACTCTCTTATTCATAGAAATAATACTGTAAATTGGATCAATGCCCAAACAAAAGGTTGTCACCAATGTCGTAGAGTTTAATCAGTCACCGACGCATACAATTTTGATGAATTGTGGATTCGTTTGATGTCTCCTATAGCAAAATAACATGTCCCGCAAAAGTAAGGATATCAAAGAATTGTCATGGTGTTTAGTACACATTTCACTCATTGGTGACATAGTCAACGGTGTGTGTCATTCATCGTGAAAGGATTAAAAATCCTTTTTAACAATTATTGATTTTCTTTATTCTTGTATATTTTTGCGAGTAATGTGTTTTAGATGGCTCCAACTTGAAGGGAGTTGATGTGATGTGAATTGAATGATTTTGCTTGCTCTAACCAGTGAGGCGTGATCTTGCTGGAGGCGGGAAGGTATGGAGAGAAATATTGGGTGCTTTTACTTGCTCTAATTGATGACGAGGTGTGGTTGTTTGAAGAGAGGGAAGTATGCAGAGAAATGTAACATCAGGTGTGACCGGCCGTTTGTCGCCATAATGTTAGAAGCACGGAGTCAACTAGTGTACATGGTCACTGAGGGGGAGGGAGCAAATGAGTTATTCAAAAAATAAAAACCCCGAAGTTTCCTGTTCAACTCTTCTACACGGGAGCAGTCAACAACATAAGATTCAACTCTTGTATCTGGTTGAACATATGGTGCGATAACATGGACTAATCAACAGGACCCAGTCAAGACAAGATGCACATTTAACTATTTAATTCTTTCCATGCTATTCAATAGTTGATTTGCTTTCATATTTGTTGCTGAAATAACAAGTCCAAGGCATACAAATAATTGTAGGATTTCTAAACTGCAACACAACTTCAATCAAGATATTGAGGTGATGTCCCGTCTATGCTGCTCATGTGCTTTGTGCTTTTTCTCTACTCTTCGATAAGACACTCTCCTATGTCTACGTGTATATTATGACATATTTGTTGTTGTGATTTCAGTTCTAGAGTGCCTGGTATTCCTGGAGTCGAAAAGATAGGAGAAATCCTATAGTGAAACGATGATTGCGCTAATAAAATTATTACATGAGATCCAAGGAAAGATGTGATTCTACTTCCAGGTTACCGCAGATTTGATCTAAAATATTTTACGGTACTTGTTTTGAAACCATCTTAGAGATTTCAAGATGCTAATTTTACCCCATTTTAATTTGTGAAGCCTCGCGCGGTCGAGCTACAATTCTATAACATACATAGATGTGAATAAACTTGACAGTACATCTTATTCCTTTTGTATGTGCTTGTCCGATGACATGCTACACCAGGTGATATTACACCGAAGCCTTTGCTTTTTCTATAAGCTAAAAAAAATACGCCTCTCTTTCTGGATGTCAATTGTGATGTTCTGGTGTTCTAAATATATTATAACGTTTTCTTAATAGTGACTAAGAGTTGAAAACAATATCCACTTGGATGCAATGTCAACTCTTGTGCCCAAATTAGCAACTAGACAACTGCCAACTTCGGCTCCGTTTTACCTAGAGAAATGGTAAAATTCCAACCCCTCACTAGATTCTTCCACGCATCGTCGACCCGACGTCTTTTCGTTGAAATAGATGTTCGCCGACATTTATGTTGGAGCCAAATTGAACAAGTTCAGTGCAATTAGCTCTGGCGCAAACTTTAGGAGTCATATCTAGAATTGGTTTGACGTTGGATCTGAACTGAACTAGTGCAATACCCATTCGTTGCGGTAGCAACAATAGGAATCAGATCTGGAGTTAGTTTTCAGTAGGGCCATTCGTGGATTATGTTCCTTTGAGGGGCCATATGTGTTAAAAAATACGGACAATACACACTTGTCATCATGTTTTGTTTGGAAATGGTCGTGTCGTCATTCTGGCCAATTTCAATGACAACTAAACATATGAGTGAGCTATTCAATGTGTTGTACTCCCCTGTTCATGTGCAAAATTGATGTTTTGATCTGAGTAGGGTAGTTATACTCCCTCCGTTCCTATACCGTGAGATGTTCAACAATTAAAACGCACACAAAACTTGATTTCAGCATCAGACGGGAACCAGAGGAAAAATCGTCGGATCTATAACAGTTGTGTCTCTATGAACATGTGTTCATGTTTTCAATATTTATCTTTGACTGCGCATCAATATATCGATTATGTGATACAAATTTGATATTGTTGGATTGGTATTGAAAAATATCTTGTATAGTATCATTTTATATCAAATAATCCCCATAGGCTTTACTAATTCTTGGTCAAAGACTAATCTTGAAAAACTTGTGTGCGCCTTATTTATATAAAGGGAGGGAGCAGCAGCTTGACTTAAATGTAATTCAATGCACCATATAACTTTTGTTAAACTCTCGGTCATGAAATGGCTTGAATGTTCAATTATTCGGATGTTTTATTTTGCTTAGAAGTCGTAGTTACAACGGTGTAGCGGGGTAGAAGAGAAAGACAATACATAGTTCTATTGCAAGGTGGGTAGAAATAGGAGGGGGCATTGGCTGAAATAAATTGTTGATCGATATTTTTATTTATGTCTGTAGCAGGCATTTAGCTACTACCTCGGTTTGGCAAAATAAGAACGTGTATTTTTAGTCAATAGTCAACGTAGTATAATTTTGACCAATCTTTTATATAAAATAATGAACATTCACAAGATTAACTAACATACTATGAAAATATATTCTTCATTCCGCCGGTTTGTTGTGATTAGTATAGTATGTATGTTGAGTATGTACCATACTTACCAGCAAGCCTACGGAGCAGAGTGTCAAAATCCTGGCATGCGCGAGGTTGTCCAGAAAGCATGAGTAGGCGAACTGGTGGATGAGCTCGTCGTAATCGCCAAAGCCCAGGTGGGACAGGTACGCGTCCCGCAGCTCCGGCGTGCTCGTTGTTGTCGTCGAGTTGCCTCCGCCGATGAACCGGACGGGGAGGTTGTCGTAGTCTCTGGAGCAGAGGATGTCGCCGTGGAAGGCGAAGGACTCAAGCGCGGGCGCGGCCACCTGCAGGTCGCGCATGGCCAGGCAGCCGACGATCTCCAGGATCCGGAGCCTCTCGCCGGAGACCCTCACCGACACGAGTAGGTGGCAGCCCCTTAGGCTCAGGGACTCGAGCAGCCGGCACTGCGAGATCGCGTCCCGGACAGCGTCGTCCGTGACGTCGACGCGGTCGAGGGAGAGCGTTGTCAGGCCGGCGAGCCCCGGCGCGCCGGGCGGGACGTCGCGGAGGCTGCACCGGCCCAGACTGAGCACCGTCAGCGAGCTTTCCACCCGGAAAAGGTCCCCGGGAAGCTGTAGCAGGGAGGTGCGGCCATCGGCGCTGTCCATGAGGACGCCCCGCGGCGCCAGGTCCACCCCGACCTCCCTGGCACCTTTACGCATGGCGAGCGCGACCCAGCCGATGACGACGTCCCGCCCGAGCGCGTCGCCAGGAGCGACGCGGAGCACGTCGATGGGCGCCGCGCCGTGGATCGCGAGGACGCGGTCTACCGTGGCGGCGGTCTGAGCCGCTGGCTGGCCGCGGAGGCCGGTGAAGTCGAGGACGGCGGAGGCTGCGAGCGCGTGGAGCCATCTGTGGGCCCACTTGGTGGAGAGGGCGGTGGTCCGGACGGCGTGCTTCAGCGGGAGCACGCCGAGGATGGAGTGGAGGACGTCCTCGGGGAGGCTGCTCAGCCGGTCTTCCTCCGATGATGATGCTGCTCCCATGGCCTTGCCGCACTTCTTGCTTGGGGTGGATTCCAACTCCATCGGTCGCCTTGCACCTGAGCCGATTTCTTGTTCCGGTGGCGTGGCAGTGCACCTTGTTGAGTTGTGTGAATGCTTTGGATGTGACATGCTCCCTCCGTTCCATATTAGACGAGTGTCGTGTGCGTGGAAATTATTGTGCACTCAGCCATGACGCCTTCCCTTGCAAGATTTGACTGACAAGTGCGAGATCAGGCTAGAGGCTAGTGAGAGTGACGCGCGGCTGCTTCCTAAACAAGGAAGTCTTCCAATACACCTAACTTCCAATACTTCTTCACCTGGAACGCGCCTCCGAGCCAAGAGCCCATTATCGTGCCCTTTATTGGCATAGTCAGTATATTTTTCGCGTAAAAAATGGGTTGTCATTCTGCTTGGTTTCACTGGGTCTTGCAAATACTTATTCGATATTTTATCAATGTGACGCAGGTGTGCTCGCGTTCAAGAGCCATCTGTCACGAGCGGGTATGTTAACATACCCCTCGATAGTTGTACGCGAAAGGTATTACATAGGCGACCCTTTTTTCTTTAAGGTTTTGCATTTTATTTGGAATTCCTGCTAGACACTAGCCCAGGGTAGGGTAACATTTTTTTTAATGCAGTATCAATACTCTGCCTCACCAAATCGAATGAAGGACAGGAAAGCCTCCAAGCAGGCATTGGACATGATCAACCTCCCCCCCGCTGGATAGATGTAACACCTGGGGTGTTTGCCCTAAGTTAGAAAGTTGGTTGTTTTCCTTTTTGGCATTGCATCACATGCATCATCTGCACCTTGTTTGCAAACCAATTCAAAAACAAAACAAAAATTCAAATCAACTTAAATTTTTTCAAACAATGCACCTGTACTTTCAAACCCAAATTGTTTTCCAATAAAAACAATTGAATTGGAATTAATATT
The DNA here is from genome assembly GCA_028641055.1 of Alopecurus myosuroides. NCBI lineage: Eukaryota > Viridiplantae > Streptophyta > Magnoliopsida > Poales > Poaceae > Alopecurus > Alopecurus myosuroides. Next base: position 435,058,914 of record CM054058.1, on the reverse strand, counting down.
TGCTTGGTAAAACAAATCACCTTTTATTAAAACCCTAAATTGAGTTTCAAATTCAAATCAAAGCATTCATACTTGGCATGTTCCAAATGTGGTTTAAAAATTAAAATCTTGCAAACATTTAAATTTAATAAATTTCCATAATGGGTTGAGCTTATTGAATAAAAATTGGTTATTTCAAAAATCAAATCCCTATGACACCCTATTTGAAATTCAAATAGCAAATTAAAAACAACTTGACATTTCAAATTTTTGAAATTAATGTTAACATACTTTGAACTTTACTGTTTTGTAAATCAATAAAAATTATTACATAAAAAATAAAACCCTCACACCTATTTCTATCTCTATCCTTTTCTTTCCTACAAAAAAAAGAGAGAAACAAAAGTAATAAAAGAAATAAAATAAAAGGTGAGCTGATGGGGGAGGCAGGCCCAAAAGGCCCACCTACAACCCCTAGCTCTCCAGCCCAAGCCCCCTTCACATCATCCTCTACCTGTACGGCAGGCCATCGGCACCAGCCACGTTGGCAGTGGCGCGATGGGACGTCCATCGCGAGGTCCTCCTCGAGCTCCTTAAAGATCCAACCCCGATGCCCTACTGGCAACCCTAGCCGCCATCTTCTCCCTCCCGACGCCGCCATCTCCCTTCCTCCCGTCTCTGTACTTCTCCAAATAACCACCGTGAGCAGGCACGCAGATTACCATGACGGCGGTCTGAGCTCGCATGGCGTCGTTACCGTGGACTGCTTCGACTCGCGCCACCTTGTCCACGAGGTTAGCCTCGTCATCCTCATGCTCCCGACACATGAGCCTGGCCCTGCGAGCGACTTCAGCGACGAGGCCGCAGATTTCTTCCCGGTGGCCATCTGCGACTACCTACTCGACTCAGACGGGCGCACGACCGTGTCCGTCTTCCTCGACCTGCCTCTTCGCGCCAGAAACATCCCGGTAAGGCCGCTGTTCGGTTCCCGATCCTCTCCCTTCCGTCTGCTCCGGGTGTTCGCCATCGAGTGACACCGTCGTAAGCTTTGTTCATCGTCCTGCCATGGCCGTCAGTACCCGTGCGACCACCTCTTCACCTTGATCCTGCCGCACTCGCATCACCTCCGTGGGGGACCTTCCTCGCACGAACCTGCACCCACACCCGAGCACTCCCACGAGCACGAGCACCACCTTCTCACTCGCAGGCGCAACGAACCGGCGGCCTGCTGCCCTTCTTCCCCGGCTGTCCTGTGCTCTGAAGAAATTCAGTTCGTCAGTAAAACAGGGCACCGGATTTGCCCCTTAAACGTTAAGAGATAGGTAAGTTCAGAAGCTGCAGTCTAGCCCACTGGCTAGCACCCCGCTCCGCACGCTGGGAGACCCAGGTTCGATCCCCGCGGGCGCATATAGCCAACCTTTTTGCCGTTTTTCTTCGCGGAAGGGCGGGCCCCACTTGCCATACGCTGCGGTGGCCCAGTCACACCTCACCCGCACCATGCTGGCACCAGCCTGGCGCTGACCCCACCGGTCAGTCTCACGGTGTTGACCCGCGTTGAGTACGAAAAGCCCAGGGGCTTCTCTGCTATCCTTTTTCTTCCACGCAAAGGTCCCTGGAAATCACAGATCAGTCCCTGGATTTCCAAACCCTATAAAAATTGCAAAACACATCCAAATTCAAAATGTAAGACATGTAAACCACTCTAAATAAAATGAACTTTCCAAATATGAAGTTTGTGCACTGTTTTGAACATCCCAAATCAATTCAAAAATTCAAATTCAAATAACTCTTTGAATTTGATTAAATTCATAACTATTTCAAATTTAATTCAAATGGAACATATAAAATATGTTTTCCATCCAAAATTTCATGCTCTTTCCAAATATAACATTTGTTTTCTGTTTTGGATAAATAAAATTAATACAATTACTTAATGCTTTAATTAAATCATTTAAATGGTGAAAATTCATAACTTGCTCAATTAAATTCCAATTTCAACAAATAAAATATGTTTTCCACTCAAAATGAAACCAGCTTGCTGAATATCAACTTTGTTTTGCAATTTGGACAATTAACATTAATGTCATTTAAAAATGCCTTAATTAATCAATTAAAAATCCTAATTAATAACTTTCACATGCTTGCTCCAAATTGAAAACCCAAAACATGAAATCCATCCAAAATGCAATGCTACAATTGAATATCAACTTTGTTTTCTGGTTTGCAACATTTAATTTGGATATTTGCTTCACCTCTTATTTAATGCATTTAAATTGGTAATGTGCTTAACTAAATCATTTAAAATTGTTTCTCAACCAATAAAGTATGTTTTCCAATCAGATTCATGTCATTAACATGTTCATGTCATTCATATTCCTGTTTGCATCTTGCCTTGTGCATTTTAGCATTTGTTATGCATGATCACCTAAATGACAACATATGGAATGTATGGGGAATTTTAATTCAACTGTTGCCCCATTCCATTTAAATTGCCTAGCTCACCTCTTTTCTTATTGGCCATGCTAAACAACATTTAAATTGCTGTGTGGATAAACAACTTGAACCGATTCCTATTTCTCCGGACTCCGGTTCCGATTAAATTGGTTAAGTTGTTTCCCCTGTTGCATCTTGCCATGCCATGCATATAAAATAGGATCATGCTGGATCTTTCGCCGTAGAAGTAATTGTTGCATCCGGTGTTTGTTCGAGGTTCGTTGCTTCTTCGCGGATAGGACGTTGAGATGATGTGAGCAACGACAAGTTCTTCGGATGTACCTCTACTTGCTGGATTCCAGGCAAGTATACTCACTTGCTGCCTATGGCTGCCTTTCATCACTTGTTACCGATTCTTTCCGTTGTTCTTATGCTAGCCTTATGATTCGATGCTTGTGTCTCGATCCTATCATATGTTTACCTTGCAACCATGATATAGCCTTCCTTCCACTTCCTATTAACTGTTGTTTGTTTACCTTGTTGTCCCTCGTGTCGTAGTTGCATGCTTAGTGTTGTTTGCGCTCAAGTCTTGCTGTCCGTCTTATCACCTGTTTAGTTTGATAGTTGGGTTTCAATTCAATCAACAACATGTTAATGTTTTGGGTAATAATAATTTGATGATAAGGCACCGGCAGGAGGCCCGGCGTGGTTTTGAGGCCTGCTAGTGTCGACCCTAATTAGGAAAAGGGTCTTGTCCATTGATCCATGATGAGCGCACTAACCGCATGTGGGAAGGGAGTATGGGCGCCCCCCCGCAACTTTGATTCGATTCGCATCTCGTCCAAATCGCCACACTTAGTTCGGGCTTTCCATTCGATGCATGCATATGCAGGTGCGAGCCCTTGGCGCTAGGGTGGAACTTTTGTAGTCGGCATTTAGGGCGGCGTGGTCTTCCAGTGCTATGAGGGTCCCCCTTTTCTTCGTGGGGGCTCGATTAGCCGCGCACGCACAGCATGTGGTTCTTTGGGTTTGATGCGAAGAAGAGTTGGGTTGTGTTGAGTGCCTCGCTTGGTGGAAGTGCATTTCCATCTGGCGGGTCATTCTTACGTGTACGGCCAAATTGGTGCATCCCTGCAGGGTTAATCTTCTCGAGAAGCCGTGTTGTCCGCGGTTATGGATGACTTGGTGAAAGTGCTGGCTAACAAGTACTCAGACAACTTACACTTATCGATGATAACTTGACTAGTAATATAGATTACCTCCACCATAAAAATGAATGTCACCTTAATCAACAGTGTGAGTTTCCTTGGGTTGCTTCCTTAGTAGGGGGTGGCACTGGATGGGTATTGTTTGGTGAGTAGTTGTAGTTGGTTCTGATACGCTATCTTATCCTTTTCTTTTAGCCGGATGTTGTAGCGCGTCTCTGTAGTTAGTTAGTGCAGCCAGCTGCCGCTTCTTTGCAACAATCCCTTCCTTTCCGTTGTACCCAAAGTATTTGTATCTTGTGATGATTGGTTACGCTGGTATCTTGTGAGTATGGTTTATCCACTTGCCAGTACTTAACCGTACTGACCCACGAATCCATTTCGTGGCTGCATATTCCACATTGCAGTCAACAGGTTTGAAGTCTGACGACGTTAGCTTGGGAATCCCTCCGGCTTGGCCTGGGCAGGGATTGGACGCCATCGGTTATCTTCAGGACTCTTAGTCCAATTTGTATCTTGTCCGTAGTCGGACGCTATGTTGTTTCTTCCGCTGTCTTTTGGATCTTTGTATTGTATCAGTTGTATCCTTGACTCGTTTGAGTCGTCTTGTATATATCTTTTCTGTTGTTGTTGCGGAATATTCGTGTACTGTTGTAATGTTATCACAAGTGGCAACCTGGAATCGGTTATTATGTGGATTTTGGCGGAATGCTGAAAATTTTCATAGTGCCCGATCTCGGGGCTCGTCACAAATGGTATCAGAGCATGGTTTCCGATCCGATATTGTTTCGATACGAATGGTTATCGAAGCAACGGGTCCGCAAAGCCTGTAGGATAACCTCGCTAACGGTCGATGTTTCTAGCGTGTCAAAAACTATTTCTGCTAAACTATATTGGAAATATCTCACTAGGATTCCCTGTTTTTCTTCTCATCTCTACTCTATTTCTCCTCCTACCTTATTTGTTTTGGAGTCTCTTCCCTTATCTATCTTTCAAAGTGTTAGATCCTACGTGGGTTGGACGTTTCTCTTAGCCTTATATCCTAATAGGTTCGATCATCGGAAGATTCCTGGCGGGAGAAGATCGTCATCAACCCGAGCAAGATCCTCTTGTTAGTGGTGTCGAGAAGCCCTTGTTAGTGGTGTCGAGGAGATCAGCCGGAAGCATGAAGAATCGATAGTCGAACTTCTTTACCCTCCCGGGTTAGGGGTGGATTGCGAGGGCGCAATCCCTTGTTAGTGGTGTCGTCTGTAACACCTGGGGTGTTTGCCCTAAGTTAGAAAGTTGGTTGTTTTCCTTTTTGGCATTGCATCACATGCATCATCTGCACCTTGTTTGCAAACCAATTCAAAAACAAAACAAAAATTCAAATCAATTAAATTTTTTTCAAACAATGCACCTGTACTTTTAAACCCAAATTATTTTCCAATAAAAACAATTGAATTGGAATTAATATTTGCTTGGTAAAACAAATCACCTTTTATTAAAACCCTAAATTGAGTTTCAAATTCAAATCAAAGCATTCATACTTGGCATGTTCCAAATGTGGTTTAAAAATTAAAATCTTGCAAACATTTAAATTTAATAAATTTCCATAATGGGTTGAGCTTATTGAATAAAAATTGGTTATTTCAAAAATCAAATCCCTATGACACCCTATTTGAAATTCAAATAGCAAATTAAAAACAAATTGACATTTCAAATTTTTGAAATTAATGTTAACATACTTTGAACTTTACTGTTTTCTAAATCAATAAAAATTATTACATAAAAAATAAAACCCTCACACCTATTTCTATCTCTATCCTTTTCTTTCCTACAAAAAAAAGAGAGAAACAAAAGTAATAAAAGAAATAAAATAAAAGGTGAGCTGATGGGGGAGGCAGGCCCAAAAGGCCCACCTACAACCCCTAGCTCTCCAGCCCAAGCCCCCTTCACATCATCCTCTACCTGTACGGCAGGCCATCGGCACCAGCCACGTTGGCAGTGGCGCGATGGGACGTCCATCGCGAGGTCCTCCTCGAGCTCCTTAAAGATCCAACCCCGATGCCCTACTGGCAACCCTAGCCGCCATCTTCTCCCTCCCGACGCCGCCATCTCCCTTCCTCCCGTCTCTGTACTTCTCCAAATAACCACCGTGAGCAGGCACGCAGATTACCATGCCGGCGGTCTGAGCTCGCATGGCGTCGTTACCGTGGACTGCTTCGACTCGCGCCACCTTGTCCACGAGGTTAGCCTCGTCATCCTCATGCTCCCGACACATGAGCCTGGCCCTGCGAGCGACTTCAGCGATGAGGCCGCAGATTTCTTCCCGGTGGCCATCTGCGACTACCTCCTCGTCTCAGACGGGCGCACGACCGTGTCCGTCTTCCTCGACCTGCCTCTTCGCGCCAGAACATCCCGGTAAGGCCGCTGTTCGGTTCCCGATCCTCTCCCTTCCGTCTGCTCCGGGTGTTCGCCATCGAGCGACACCGCCGTAAGATTTGTTCGTCGTCCTGCCATGGCCGTCAGTACCCGTGCGACCACCTCTTCACCTTGATCCTGCCGCACTCGCATCACCTCCGTGGGGGACCTTCCTCGCACGAACCTGCACCCACACCCGAGCACTCCCACGAGCACGAGCACCACCTTCTCACTCGCAGGCGCAACGAACCGGCGGCCTGCTGCCCTTCTTCCCCGGCTGTCCTGTGCTCTGAAGAAATTCAGTTCGTCAGTAAAACAGGGCACCGGATTTGCCCCTTAAACGTTAAGAGATAGGTAAGTTCAGAAGCTGCAGTCTAGCCCACTGGCTAGCACCCCTCTCCGCACGCTGGGAGACCCAGGTTCGATCCCCGCGGGCGCATATAGCCAACCTTTTTGTCGTTTTTCTTCGCGGAAGGGCGGGCCCCACTTGCCATACGCTGCGGTGGCCCAGTCACACCTCACCCGCACCACGCTGGCACCAGCCTGGCGCTGACCCCACCGGTCAGTGTCACGGTGTTGACCCGCGTTGAGTAGGAAAAGCCCAGGGGCTTCTCTGCTATCCTTTTTCTTCCACGCAAAGGTCCCTGGAAATCACAGATCAGTCCCTGGATTTCCAAACCCTATAAAAATTGCAAAACACATCCAAATTCAAAATGTAAGACATGTAAACCACTCTAAATAAAATGAACTTTCCAAATATGCAGTTTGTGCACTGTTTTGAACATCCCAAATCAATTCAAAAATTCAAATTCAAATAACTCTTTGAATTTGATTAAATTCATAACTATTTCAAATTTAATTCAAATGGAACATATAAAATATGTTTTCCATCCAAAATTTCATGCTCTTTCCAAATATAACATTTGCTTTCTGTTTTGGATAAATAAAATTAATACAATTACTTAATGCTTTAATTAAATCATTTAAATCGTGAAAATTCATAACTTGCTCAATTAAATTCCAATTTCAACAAATAAAATATGTTTTCCACTCAAAATGAAACCACCTTGCTGAATATCAACTTTGCTTTGCAATTTGGATAATTAACATTAATTTCATTTAAAAATGCCTTAATTAATCAATTAAAAATCCTAATTAATAACTTTCACATGCTTGCTCCAAATTGAAAACCCAAAACATGAAATCCATCCAAAATGCAATGCTACACTTGAATATCAACTTTGTTTTCTGGTTTGCAACATTTAATTTGGATATTTGCTTCACCTCTTATTTAATGCATTTAAATTGGTAATGTGCTTAACTAAATCATTTAAAATTGTTTCTCAACCAATAAAGTATGTTTTCCAATCAGATTCATGTCATTAACATGTTCATGTCATTCATATTCCTGTTTGCATCTTGCCTTGTGCATTTTAGCATTTGTTATGCATGATCACCTAAATGACAACATATGGAATGTATGGGGCATTTTAATTCAACTGTTGCCCCATTCCATTTAAATTGCCTAGCTCACCTCTTTTCTTATTGGCCATGCTAAACAACATTTAAATTGCTGTGTGGATAAACAACTTGAACCGATTCCTATTTCTCCGGACTCCGGTTCCGATTAAATTGGTTAAGTTGTTTCCCCTGTTGCATCTTGCCATGCCATGCATATAAAATAGGATCATGCTGGATCTTTTGCCATAGAAGTAATTGTTGCATCCGGTGTTTGTTCGAGGTTCGTTGCTTCTTCGCGGATAGGACGTTGAGATGATGTGAGCAACGACAAGTTCTTCGGATGTACCTCTACTTGCTGGATTCCAGGCAAGTATACTCACTTGCTGCCTATGGCTGCCTTTCATCACTTGTTACCGATTCTTTCCGTTGTTCTTATGCTAGCCTTATGATTCGATGCTTGTGTATCGATCCTATCATATGTTTACCTTGCAACCATGATATAGCCTTCCTTCCACTTCCTATTAACTGTTGTTTGTTTACCTTGTTGGCCCTCGTGTCGTAGTTGCATGCTTAGTGTTGTTTGCGCTCAAGTCTTGCTGTCCGTCTTATCACCTGTTTAGTTTGATAGTTGGGTTTCAATTCAATCAACAACATGTTAATGTTTTGGGTAATAATAATTTGATGATAAGGCACCGGCAGGAGGCCCGACGTGGTTTTGAGGCCTGCTAGTGTCGACCCTAATTAGGAAAAGGGTCTTGTCCATTGATCCATGATGAGCGCACTAACCGCATGTGGGAAGCGAGTATGGGCGCCCCCCGCAACTTTGATTCGATCCGCATCTCGTCCAAATCGCCACACTTAGTTCGGGCTTTCCATTTGATGCATGCATATGCAGGTGCGAGCCCTTGGCGCCAGGGTGGAACTTTTGTAGTCGGCATTTAGGGCGGCGTGGTCTTCCAGTGCTATGAGGGTCCCCCTTTTCTTCGTTGGGGCTCGATTAGCCGCGCACGCACAACATGTGGTTCTTTGGGCTTGATGCGAAGAAGAGTTGGGTTGTGTTGAGTGCCTCGCTTGGTGGAAGTGCATTTCCATCTGGCGGGTCATTCTTACGTGTACGGCCAAATTGGTGCATCCCTACAGGGTTAATCTTCTCGAGAAGCCGTGTTGTCCGCGGTTATGGATGACTTGGTGAAAGTGCTGGCTAACAAGTACTCAGACAACTTACACTTATCGATGATAACTTGACTAGTAATATAGATTACCTCCACCATAAAAATGAATGTCACCTTAATCAACAGTGTGAGTTTCCTTGGGTTGCTTCCTTAGTAGGGGGTGACACTGGATGGGTATTGTTTGGTGAGTAGTTGTAGTTGGTTCTGATACGCTATCTTATCCTTTTCTTTTAGCCGGATGTTGTAGCGCGTCTCTGTAGTTAGTTAGTGCAGCCAGCTGCCGCTTCTTTGCAACAATCCCTTCCTTTCCGTTGTACCCAAAGTATTTGTATCTTGTGATGATTGGTTACGCTGGTATCTTGTGAGTATGGTTTATCCACTTGCCAGTACTTAACCGTACTGACCCACGAATCCATTTCGTGTCTGCATATTCCACATTGCAGTCAACAGGTTTGAAGTCTGACGACGTTAGCTTGGGAATCCCTCCGGCTTGGCCTTGGCAGGGATTGGACGCCATCGGTTATCTTCAGGACTCTTAGTCCAATTTGTATCTTGTCCGTAGTCGGACGCTATGTTGTTTCTTCCACTGTCTTTTGGATCTTTGTATTGTATCAGTTGTATCCTTGACTCGTTTGAGTCGTCTTGTATATATCTTTTCTGTTGTTGTTGCGGAATATTCGTGAACTGTTGTAATGTTATCACAAGTGGCAACCTGGAATCGGTTATTATGTGGATTTTGGCGGAAATGCTGAAATTTGCATAGTGCCCGATCTCGGGGCGTCACAAATGGTATCAGAGCATGGTTTCCGATTCCCGATATTGTTTCGATACGAATGGTTATCGAAGCAACGGGTCCGTAAAGCCTGTAGGATAACCTCGCTAACGGTCGTGTTTCTAGAGTGTCAAAAACTATTTCTGCTAAACTATTTTGGAAATATCTCACTAGGATTCTGTTTTTATTCTCATCTCTATTCTATTTCTCCTCCTACCTTATTTGTTTTGGAGTCTCTTCCCTTATCTATCTTTCAAAGTGTTAGGATCCTACGTGGGTTGGACGTTCTCTTAGCCTTATATCCTAATAGGTTCGATCATCGGAAGATTCCTGGCGGGAGAAGATCGTCATCAACCCGAGCAAGATCCTCTTGTTAGTGGTGTCGAGAAGCCCTTGTTAGTGGTGTCGAGGAGATCAGCCGGAAGCATGAAGAATCGATAGTCGAACTTCTTTACCCTCCCGGGTTAGGGGGTGGATTGCGAGGGCGCAATCCCTTGTTAGTGGTGTCGTCTGTAACACCTGGGGTGTTTGCCCTAAGTTAGAAAGTTGGTTGTTTTCCTTTTTGGCATTGCATCACATGCATCATCTGCACCTTGTTTGCAAACCAATTCAAAAACAAAACAAAAATTCAAATCAATTTAAATTTTTTCAAACAATGCACCTGTACTTTCAAACCCAAATTATTTTCCAATAAAAACAATTGAATTGGAATTAATATTTGCTTGGTAAAACAAATCACCTTTTATTAAAACCCTAAATTGAGTTTCAAATTCAAATCAAAGCATTCATACTTGGCATGTTCCAAATGTGGTTTAAAAATTAAAATCTTGCAAACATTTAAATTTAATAAATTTCCATAATGGGTTGAGCTTACTGAATAAAAATTGGTTATTTCAAAAATCAAATCCCTATGACACCCTATTTGAAATTCAAATAGCAAATTAAAAACAAATTGACATTTCAAATTTTTGAAATTAATGTTAACATACTTTGAACTTTACTGTTTTGTAAATCAATAAAAATTATTACATAAAAAGTAAAACCCTCACACCTATTTCTATCTCTATCCTTTTCTTTCCTACAAAAAAAAGAGAAACAAAAGTAATAAAAGAAATAAAATAAAAGGTGAGCTGATGGGGGAGGCAGGCCCAAAAGGCCCACCTACAACCCCTAGCTCTCCAGCCCAAGCCCCCTTCACATCATCCTCTACCTGTACGGCAGGCCATCGGCACCAGCCACGTTGGCAGTGGCGCGATGGGACGTCCATCGCGAGGTTCTCCTCGAGCTCCTTAAAGATCCAACCCCGAAGCCCTACTGGCAACCCTAGCCGCCATCTTCTCACTCTCGACGCCGCCATCTCCCTTCCTCCCGTCTCTGTACTTCTCCAAATAACCACCGTGAGCAGGCACGCAGATTACCATGCCGGCGGTCTGAGCTCGCATGGCGTCGTTACCGTGGACTGCTTCGACTCGCGCCACCTTGTCCACGAGGTTAGCCTCGTCATCCTCATGCTCCCGACACATGAGCCTGGCCCTGGGAGCGACTTCAGCGACGAGGCCGCAGATTTCTTCCCGGTGGCCATCTGCGACTACCTCCTCGACTCAGACGGGCGCACGACCGTGTCCGTCTTCCTCGACCTGCCTCTTCGCGCCAGAAACATCCCGGTAAGGCCACTGTTCGGTTCCCGATCCTCTCCCTTCCGTCTGCTCCGGGTGTTCTCCATCGAGCGACACCGCCGTAAGCTTGGTTCGTCGTCCTGCCATGGCCGTCAGTACCCGTGCGACCACCTCTTCACCTTGATTCTGCCGCACTCGCATCACCTCCGTGGGGGACCTTCCTCGCACGAACCTGCACCCACACCCGAGCACTCCCACGAGCACGAGCACCACCTTCTCACTCGCAGGCGCAACGAACCGGCGGCCTGCTGCCCTTCTTCCCCGGCTGTCCTGTGCTCTGAAGAAATTCAGTTCGTCAGTAAAACAGGGCACCGGATTTGCCCCTTAAACGTTCAGAGATAGGTAAGTTCAGAAGCTGCAGTCTAGCCCACTGGCTAGCACCCCGCTCCGCACGCTGGGAGACCCAGGTTCGATCCCCGCGGGAGCATATAGCCAACCTTTTTGCCGTTTTTCTTCGCGGAAGGGCGGGCCCCACTTGCCATACGCTGCGGTGGCCCAGTCACACCTCACCCGCACCACGCTGGCACCAGCCTGGCGCTGACCCCACCGGTCAGTGTCACGGTGTTGACCCGCGTTGAGTAGGAAAAGCCCAGGGGCTTCTCTGCTATCCTTTTTCTTCCACGCAAAGGTCCCTGGAAATCACAGATCAGTCCCTGGATTTCCAAACCCTATAAAAATTGCAAAACACATCCAAATTCAAAATGTAAGACATGTAAACCACTCTAAATAAAATGAACTTTCGAAATATGCAGTTTGTGCACTGTTTTGAACATCCCAAATCAATTCAAAAATTCAAATTTAAATAACTCTTTGAATTTGATCAAATTCATAACTATTTCAAATTTAATTCAAATGGAACATATAAAATATGTTTTCCATCCAAAATTTCATGCTCTTTCCAAATATAACATTTGTTTTATGTTTTGGATAAATAAAATTAATACAATTACTTAATGCTTTAATTAAATCATTTAAATCGTGAAAATTCATAACTTGCTCAATTAAATTCCAATTTCAACAAATAAAATATGTTTTCCACTCAAAATGAAACCACCTTGCTGAATATCAACTTTGTTTTGCAATTTGGACAATTAACATTAATTTCATTTAAAAATGCCTTAATTAATCAATTAAAAATCCTAATTAATAACTTTCACATGCTTGCTCCAAATTGAAAACCCAAAACATGAAATCCATCCAAAATGCAATGCTACACTTGAATATCAACTTTGTTTTCTGGTTTGCAACATTTAATTTGGATATTTGCTTCACCTCTTATTTAATGCATTTAAATTGGTAATGTGCTTAACTAAATCATTTAAAATTGTTTCTCAACCAATAAAGTATGTTTTCCAATCAGATTCATGTCATTAACATGTTCATGTCATTCATATTCCTGTTTGCATCTTGCCTTGTGCATTTTAGCATTTGTTATGCATGATCACCTAAATGACAACATATGGAATGTATGGGGCATTTTAATTCAACTGTTGCCCCATTCCATTTAAATTGCCTAGCTCACCTCTTTTCTTATTGGCCATGCTAAACAACATTTAAATTGCTGTGTGGATAAACAAGTTGAACCGATTCCTATTTCTCCGGACTCCGGTTCCGATTAAATTGGTTAAGTTGTTTCCCCTGTTGCCTCTTGCCATGCCATGCATATAAAATAGGATCATGCTGGATCTTTTGCCATAGAAGTAATTGTTGCATCCGGTGTTTGTTCGAGGTTCGTTGCTTCTTCGCAGATAGGACGTTGAGATGATGTGAGCAACGACAAGTTCTTCGGATGTACCTCTACTTGCTGGATTCCAGGCAAGTATACTCACTTGCTGCCTATGGCTGCCTTTCATCACTTGTTACCGATTCTTTCCGTTGTTCTTATGCTAGCCTTATGATTCGACGCTTGTGTATCGATCCTATCATATGTTTACCTTGCAACCATGATATAGCCTTCCTTCCACTTCCTATTAACTGTTGTTTGTTTACCTTGTTGGCCCTCGTGTCGTAGTTGCATGCTTAGTGTTGTTTGCGCTCAAGTCTTGCTGTCCGTCTTATCACCTGTTTAGTTTGATAGTTTGGTTTCAATTCAATCAACAACATGTTAATGTTTTGGGTAATAATAATTTGATGATAAGGCACCGGCAGGAGGCCCGGCGTGGTTTTGAGGCCTGCTAGTGTCGACCCTAATTAGGAAAAGGGTCTTGTCCATTGATCCATGATGAGCGCACTAACCGCATGTGGGAAGCGAGTATGGGCGCCCCCCCGCAACTTTGATTCGTTTCGCATCTCGTCCAAATCGCCACACTTAGTTCGGGCTTTCCATTTGATGCATGCATATGCAGGTGCGAGCCCTTGGCGCCAGGGTGGAACTTTTGTAGTCGGCATTTAGGGCGGCGTGGTCTTCTAGTGCTATGAGGGTCCCCCTTTTCTTCGTGGGGGCTCGATTAGCCGCGCACGCACAGCATGTGGTTCTTTGGGCTTGATGCGAAGAAGAGTTGGGTTGTGTTGAGTGCCTCGCTTGGTGGAAGTGCATTTCCATCTGGCGGGTCATTCTTACGTGTACGGCCAAATTGGTGCATCCCTACAGGGTTAATCTTCTCGAGAAGCCGTGTTGTCCGCGGTTATGGATGACTTGGTGAAAGTGCTGGCTAACAAGTACTCAGACAACTTACACTTATGGATGATAACTTGACTAGTAATATAGATTACCTCCACCATAAAAATGAATGTCACCTTAATCAACAGTGTGAGTTTCCTTGGGTTGCTTCCTTAGTAGGGGGTGACACTGGATGGGTATTGTTTGGTGAGTAGTTGTAGTTGGTTCTGATACGCTATCTTATCCTTTTCTTTTAGCCGGATGTTGTAGCGTGTCTCTGTAGTTAGTTAGTGCAGCCAGCTGCCGCTTCTTCGCAACAATCCCTTCCTTTCCGTTGTACCCAAAGTATTTGTATCTTGTGATGATTGGTTACGCTGGTATCTTGTGAGTATGGTTTATCCACTTGCCAGTACTTAACCGTACTGACCCACGAATCCATTTCGTGGCTGCATATTCCACATTGCAGTCAACAGGTTTGAAGTCTGACGACGTTAGCTTGGGAATCCCTCCGGCTTGGCCTGGACAGGGATTGGACGCCATCGGTTATCTTCAGGACTCTTAGTCCAATTTGTATCTTGTCCGTAGTCGGACGCTATGTTGTTTCTTCCACTGTCTTTTGGATCTTTGTATTGTATCAGTTGTATCCTTGACTCGTTTGAGTCGTCTTGTATATATCTTTTCTGTTGTTGTTGCGGAATATTCGTGAGCTGTTGTAATGTTATCACAAGTGGCAACCTGGAATCGGTTATTATGTGGATTTTGGCGGAAATGCTGAAATTTGCATAGTGCCCGATCTCGGGGCGTCACAAATGGTATCAGAGCATGGTTTCCGATTCCCGATATTGTTTCGATACGAATGGTTATCGAAGCAACGGGTCCGCAAAGCCTGTAGGATAACCTCGCTAACGGTCGTGTTTCTAGAGTGTCAAAAACTATTTCTGCTAAACTATTTTGGAAATATCTCACTAGGATTCTGTTTTTCTTCTCATCTCTATTCTATTTCTCCTCCTACCTTATTTGTTTTGGAGTCTCTTCCCTTATCTATCTTTCAAAGTGTTAGGATCCTACGTGGGTTGGACGTTCTCTTAGCCTTATATCCTAATAGGTTCGATCATCGGAAGATTCCTGGCGGGAGAAGATCGTCATCAACCCGAGCAAGATCCTCTTGTTAGTGGTGCGAGAAGCCCTTGTTAGTGGTGTCGAGGAGATCAGCCGGAAGCATGAAGAATCGATAGTCGAACTTCTTTACCCTCCCGGGTTAGGGGGTGGATTGCGAGGGCGCAATCCCTTGTTAGTGGTGTCGTCTGTAACACCTAGGGTGTTTGCCCTAAGTTAGAAAGTTGGTTGTTTTCCTTTTTGGCATTGCATCACATGCATCATCTGCACCTTGTTTGCAAACCAATTCAAAAACAAAACAAAAATTCAAATCAATTTAAATTTTTTCAAACAATGCACCTGTACTTTCAAACCCAAATTATTTTCCAATAAAAACAATTGAATTGGAATTAATATTTGCTTGGTAAAACAAATCACCTTTTATTAAAACCCTAAATTGAGTTTCAAATTAAAATCAAAGCATTCATACTTGGCATGTTCCAAATGTGGTTTAAAAATTAAAATCTTGCAAACATTTAAATTTAATAAATTTCCATAATGGGTTGAGCTTACTGAATAAAAATTGGTTATTTCAAAAATCAAATCCCTATGACACCCTATTTGAAATTCAAATAGCAAATTAAAAACAAATTGACATTTAAATTTTTTGAAATTAATGTTAACATACTTTGAACTTTACTGTTTTGTAAATCAATAAAAATTATTACATAAAAAGTAAAACCCTCACACCTATTTCTATCTCTATCCTTTTCTTTCCTACAAAAAAAAGAGAAACAAAAGTAATAAAAGAAATAAAATAAAAGGTGAGCTGATGGGGGAGGCAGGCCCAAAAGGCCCACCTACAACCCCTAGCTCTCCAGCCCAAGCCCCCTTCACATCATCCTCTACCTGTACGGCAGGCCATCGGCACCAGCCACGTTGGCAGTGGCGCGATGGGACGTCCATCGCGAGGTCCTCCTCGAGCTCCTTAAAGATCCAACCCCGAAGCCCTACTGGCAACCCTAGCCGCCATCTTCTCCCTCTCGACGCCGCCATCTCCCTTCCTCCCGTCTCTGTACTTCTCCAAATAACCACCGTGAGCAGGCACGCAGATTACCATGCCGGCGGTCTGAGCTCGCATGGCGTCGTTACCGTGGACTGCTTCGACTCGCGCCACCTTGTCCACGAGGTTAGCCTCGTCATCCTCATGCTCCCGACACATGAGCCTGGCCCTGGGAGCGACTTCAGCGACGAGGCCGCAGATTTCTTCCCGGTGGCCATCTGCGACTACCTCCTCGACTCAAACGGGCGCACGACCGTGTCCGTCTTCCTCGACCTGCCTCTTCGCGCGAGAAACATCCCGGTAAGGCCACTGTTCGGTTCCCGATCCTCTCCCTTCTGTGTGCTCCGGGTGTTCTCCATCGAGCGACACCGCCGTAAGCTTGGTTCGTCGTCCTGCCATGGCCGTCAGTACCCGTGCGACCACCTCTTCACCTTGATTCTGCCGCACTCGCATCACCTCCGTGGGGGACCTTCCTCGCACGAACCTGCACCCACACCCGAGCACTCCCACGAGCACGAGCACCACCTTCTCACTCGCAGGCGCAACGAACCGGCGGCCTGCTGCCCTTCTTCCCCGGTTGTCCTGTGCTCTGAAGAAATTCAGTTCGTCAGTAAAACAGGGCACCGGATTTGCCCCTTAAACGTTCAGAGATAGGTAAGTTCAGAAGCTGCAGTCTAGCCCACTGGCTAGCACCCCGCTCCGCACGCTGGGAGACCCAGGTTCGATCCCCGCGGGCGCATATAGCCAACCTTTTTGCCGTTTTTCTTCGCGGAAGGGCGGGCCCCACTTGCCATACGCTGCGGTGGCCCAGTCACACCTCACCCGCACCACGCTGGCACCAGCCTGGCGCTGACCCCACCGGTCAGTGTCACGGTGTTGACCCGCGTTGAGTAGGAAAAGCCCAGGGGCTTCTCTGCTATCCTTTTTCTTCCACGCAAAGGTCCCTGGAAATCACAGATCAGTCCCTGGATTTCCAAACCCTATAAAAATTGCAAAACACATCCAAATTCAAAATGTAAGACATGTAAACCACTCTAAATAAAATGAACTTTCCAAATATGCAGTTTGTGCACTGTTTTGAACATCCCAAATCAATTCAAAAATTCAAATTCAAATAACTCTTTGAATTTGATTAAATTCATAACTATTTCAAATTTAATTCAAATGGAACATATAAAATATGTTTTCCATCCAAAATTTCATGCTCTTTCCAAATATAACATTTTTTTTCTGTTTTGGATAAATAAAATTAATACAATTACTTAATGCTTTAATTAAATCATTTAAATGGTGAAAATTCATAACTTGCTCAATTAAATTCCAATTTCAACAAATAAAATATGTTTTCCACTCAAAATGAAACCACCTTGCTGAATATCAACTTTGTTTTGCAATTTGGACAATTAACATTAATGTCATTTAAAAATGCCTTAATTAATCAATTAAAAATCCTAATTAATAACTTTCACATGCTTGCTCCAAATTGAAAACCCAAAACATGAAATCCATCCAAAATACAATGCTACACTTGAATATCAACCTTGTTTTCTGGTTTGCAACATTTAATTTGGATATTTGCTTCACCTCTTATTTAATGCATTTAAATTGGTAATGTGCTTAACTAAATCATTTAAAATTGTTTCTCAACCAATAAAGTATGTTTTCCAATCAGATTCATGCCATTAACATGTTCATGTCATTCATATTCCTGTTTGCATCTTGCCTTGTGAATTTTAGCATTTGTTATGCATGATCACCTAAATGACAACATATGGAATGTATGGGGCATTTTAATTCAACTGTTGCCTCATTCCATTTAAATTGCCTAGCTCACCTCTTTTCTTATTGGCCATGCTAAACAACATTTAAATTGCTGTGTGGATAAACAACTGGAACCAATTCCTATTTCTCCGGACTCCGGTTCTGATTAAATTGCTTAAGTTGTTTCCCCTGTTGCATCTTGCCATGCCATGCATATGAAATAGGATCATGCTGGATCTTTTGCCGTAGAAGTAATTGTTGCATCCGGTGTTTGTTCGAGGTTCGTTGCTTCTTCGCGGATAGGACGTTGAGATGATGTGAGCAACGACAAGTTCTTCGGATGTACCTCTACTTGCTGGATTCCAGGCAAGTATACTCACTTGCTGCCTATGGCTGCCTTTCATCACTTGTTACCGATTCTTTCCGTTGTTCTTATGCTAGCCTTATGATTCGATGCTTGTGTCTCGATCCTATCATATATTTACCTTACAACCATGATATAGCCTTGCTTCCACTTCCTATTAACTGTTGTTTGTTTACCTTGTTGGCCCTCGTGTCGTAGTTGCATGCTTAGTGTTGTTTGCACTCAAGTCTTGCTGTCCGTCTTATCACCTGTTTAGTTTGATAGTTGGGTTTCAATTCAATAAACAACATGTTAATGTTTTGGATAATAATGATTTGATGATAAGGCACCGGCAGGAGGCCCGGCGTGGTTTTGAGGCCTGCTAGTGTCGACCCTAATTAGGAAAAGGGTCTTGTCCATTGATCCATGATGAGCGCACTAACCGCATGTGGGAAGCGAGTATGGGCGCCCCCCGCAACTTTGATTCGATTCGCATCTCGTCCAAATCGCCACACTTAGTTCCGGCTTTCCATTTGATCCATGCATATGCAGGTGCGAGCCCTTGGCGCCAGGGTGGAACTTTTGTAGTCGGCATTTAGGGCGGCGTGGTCTTCCAGTGCTATGAGGGTCCCCCTTTTCTTCGTGGGGGCTCGATTAGCCGCGCACGCACAGCATGTGGTTCTTTGGGCTTGATGCGAAGAAGAGTTGGGTTGTGTTGACTGCCTCGCTTGGTGGAAGTGCATTTCCATCTGGCGGGTCATTCTTACGTGTACGGCCAAATTGGTGCATCCCTGCAGGGTTAATCTTCTCGAGAAGCCGTGTTGTCCGCGGTTATGGATGACTTGGTGAAAGTGCTGGCTAACAAGTACTCAAACAACTTACACTTATCGATGATAACTTGACTAGTAATATAGATTACCTCCACCATAAAAATGAATGTCACCTTAATCAACAGTGTGAGTTTCCTTGGGTTGCTTCCTTAGTAGGGGGTGACACTGGATGGATATTGTTTGGTGAGTAGTTGTAGTTGGTTCTGATACGCTATCTTATCCTTTTCTTTTAGCCGGATGTTGTAGCGCGTCTCTGTAGTTAGTTAGTGCAGCCAGCTGCCGCTTCTTGCAAGAATCCCTTCCTTTCCGTTGTACCCAAAGTATTTGTATCTTGTGATGATTGGTTACGCTGGTATCTTGTGAGTATATCCACTTGCCAGTACTTAACCGTACTGACCCACGAATCCATTTCGTGGCTGCATATTCCACATTGCAGTCAACAGGTTTGAAGTCTGACGACGTTAGCTTGGGAATCCCTCCGGCTTGGCCTGGGCAGGGATTGGACGCCATCGGTTATCTTCAGGACTCTTAGTCCAATTTGTATCTTGTCCGTAGTCGGACGCTATGTTGTTTCTTCCGCTGTCTTTTGGATCTTTGTATTGTATCAGTTGTATCCTTGACTCGTTTGAGTCGTCTTGTATATATCTTTTCTGTTGTTGTTGCGGAATATTCGTGAACTGTTGTAATGTTATCACAAGTGGCAACCTGGAATCGGTTATTATGTGGATTTTGGCGGAAATGCTGAAATTTGCATAGTGCCCGATCTCGGGGCGTCACAATAGAAGCCTTCCCATCAAAACTTCCACTTTTGCTGCCAACTTGTTAACTAGGAAGTTTCACTGCTCGATGGTGAGCTTATGGTCCAAGATAGGCATACCCAAGTAAATGAATCGGAAGGATCCCAGCTTACAGTTAAGTATATTGGCAATGCTAAGTTGTTCCTGCAAAGGTTCGTCTAGCACAAACACCTCACTTTTGTGAAAATTTATCTTGAGACCCGACATATTCTCGAAGCAGAGTAGCAGGAATTTCAAGTTAGCCATCGAGAGGTCATCCTTCTGGATAAGGATGAGAGTATCGTCTGTGTATTGCATATGAGTGATGCCCCTCGAGATCAAGTCTGCCACCACCCCCGTGATGTGATCCGCCTCAGCCGCATCACTAAGCATGGCGTCTAACGCCTCCGCCACAAAGTTGAAGAGCAGAGGGAAGAGCGGGTCCACACACCCCTACGGTTGCGGAAGTAGGGGCCAATCTCGCCATTGATGGAAATGGTCGTTTGCCCACCCGAGACAAGCTGCTCGATTATGTGAATGTAGCCCGCCTCAAAACCCTTCCGGTGGGCGCACCTCAAGGAGGAAGGACCAATTGACACGGCCGTAAGCTTTCTCGAAGTCAAGTTTCAACAGGACCCCTCCCATCTTCTTGACTTTAATGTCGTGGAGAATTTCAATCAGGGCCAGCAGGCCCTCCAGAATTTGTCTACCCTTAATGAAGGCAGTTTGGGTGGGGCTGAAAATTCTATTCGCAATTCTATCCGGTCTGTACACAAAGGCCTTGGAAATGATCTTGAAAATTACGGATTAGGGCAATAGGCCTAAGTTGCGAGATAAGGTCCGCCCCGGAGACCTTAGGAATCAAGGTAAGGATCCCAAAGTTCAGTCTAGAAACGTCGATCCTCCCTAGGAATAAATCATTCAGCGGGTGGAGAATACCAAGTATGCCAGAACTTCTTAAAAAAGGACACCAGGAAGCCTTCCGGGCAAGGAGCAGCATTTGTTCTCATATCTAGAACAATCGCCTCTAACTAGCTCTGGGAGAAGGTAATCACCGGCGAATCGTTCTCCTCCGGCGTTACACAAGCATGCCCCTGCCACGTGGAAACTGCCAGACCAAGGTGCCTAGGGGTCACCAAACCCAACAGCTCTCGGTAAAACCCGTACACATGCTCTTGGATCTGCTAGGGTCCGAAATCAGGCCTGTCGGGGTCTAAAGAGAAGTAATTAGGCATTTCCTCCTCCTCCCATTGGCCACGGCTTGGAAGTAAGCAGTATTTTGATACGTCATAAACGTATCCCTATTTTCTGATGCTCCATGATGATATTATGCCAATTGCTACATGTTTTCTCCCTTCTTTATGTCATTTTTATCGATTTTCCGGACTAACCTATTGACAAGATGCCACAGAGCAAGTTCCCTGTTTTCTGCTGTTTTTAGTTTCAGAAAAGTTGTTCTGGAAATATTCTCAGAATTGGAAAGTTCGAAGCCCGGAAGTCCTATTTCCCCGGAAGCATCCAGAAGACCGAAGAGGAGAGAAAGAGGGGCATAAGGGGGCCCACACCATAGGGTGGCGCGCCCCCCTTGGCCACGCCAGGGGGTGGTGTGGGGCCCATGGACCTCCACCGCCTCTGCCCTTTCGCCTATTTAATCTCCCCGGATGGAAAACCCTAAGCACCTGATCAAAAACCCCGAAAAAGTTCCGCAGCCGCCGTCACCGTCAACCCTAGACCATGAGGGTTCTGGAGCTGTTTTCCGGCACCCTGCCAGAGAGGAAATCATCACCGTAGGCTTCTACATCACCATGCCTGCCTCCGGAGTGATGCGTGAGTAGTTCACCCTGGACTACGGGTCCATAGCAGTAGCTAGATGGTTGTCTCCTCCTCATATGCCTCCATGTTTAGATCTCGTGAGCTGCCTATCATGATCGAGGTTGATCTTATGTAATTCTATATGTTGTGTTTGCTGGTATCCGATGAATATTGACCTTATGCCAAGTTGATTATAGTCTTGATTGCATACGCTATTTGTGATCTTGCATGCTTTCCGTTGCTAGTGGTTGCTCTGGCCAACTAGTTGCTAGTGACTCCAAGAGGGGGTATTTATGCTTGATAGTGGGTTCATGCTTCCTTATTGCCTTGCTCGAGTGACAGAAACGTGAAGGGGGAGGATGTGTTGTTGCCATTAGGGAGGAAACAGCGGTGAGAGTGCCCGCGTGCATAATCATCGCTTACATTACACACTTTGTTTAATGCAATTATCTATTGCTTGCAACTTAATACCTAAGGGGGTTCGGATGATAACCCGAGGGTGGATTATTAGTCATAGATGCAGATGGATGTCGATCTATGTATCTTGTTGTAATGCCCGCACTAAATATCATAGTAATCATCATGCTATAATGTGCACTACGGTGCAACCTTTATTTGTCAATTGCCCAGCTGTAATTTGTTCACCCAACATGTTATTTTTATGGAGAGACACCACTAGTGAACCTATAACCCCGGTCCATTTTCCA
Source organism: Alopecurus myosuroides (assembly GCA_028641055.1). NCBI lineage: Eukaryota > Viridiplantae > Streptophyta > Magnoliopsida > Poales > Poaceae > Alopecurus > Alopecurus myosuroides. The sequence goes on along the minus strand of CM054058.1, from coordinate 435,036,827 downwards.
CACTGTTAAACAAACCACAACAATTTTCTGCTTTCTTTACTTACGGCAAGCATACACTGTTTTCCATACTATACGTCTAATCTTCGTTTTCAGCAAGACCAGTGAGATTGACAACCTCATTGTACCGTTGGGGCAAAGTATTTTGGTTGTGTTGTGTGCAGGTTCCACGTTGTTGCTGACACCGGTAAAGCGCCATCACCGCCGTCAGTGGCATCAACCTTCCGAAGGTCCTCTTTATCCTACTGGATTGATAACATTGATTCTTAACTAGGGGGAAAACTTGTACCGCTGTGCTCATCACACCCTCCTCTTGGGGTATCCCAACGAGTGCAAGATCTACACCATCATATTTGCATCCCCATGCAACGCCTACTTAATGCGGCCACGTTACCGCCAGTATTCCTCCTCCGGCTTGTAGATATGGAGCAGTTGGTCTTCCAGATGATAAAGAAAGACCCACTCTTCCTCCTCGAGACCCAATGAGTCAGCTTTGCTGTCTAGCTCCTTAATCTGAGCAAGCAACGCTTGCTTGTGCACATGGGCGTCCCTGCCCATGTTACTGCTCCACCTGTGGAGAAATTTTCTTAAACCCACCGACATATGATTCCACCAGTCAACAATATCTCTGCCAGCCGCTGAGGCCATGAGACTCCCCCATCTAGTCAGGACGAGGTCTTTAAAGCCTTCCACCTCAAACCAACCAAGTTCGAAGAAGAAGCGGCTGCTTCTAGGAGGCTGGCCCTTGCTAGCGTCCAGGAAAAGGAGGGTATGATCCGATCCCAAACTCGTCTCAGCCCGGAGCGCCGCCAGTGGGAAGAGGGCATCAAACTCTGGCGCCCACAACACCCTATCTAGCATGCATCGGACAGGAGAACGCTGCTTATTGGACCAACTATATCTCGCACCAGACCTGGGGATCTCCCGCAGAGCCCACGAGGCGATAGCATTGTTGAACATGCTAGATTACAGGGTCAAACGTTACAAAATGAAAATCCTGTGTTACTTGAATTGTTTCGACTAAAGACTGGTGATACATGGGCTGCAAAGACTGCTTGAAGAAGGTGAGAGCTGAAGGGGACACGTATAAATGTCCCAGGTTCCTGTCTCAGTTCCTTTGCCAAGGTATTTATCTTTTACGGTGTGCAATGGGTTATCGTCAACCATTCTTACTTTTCTGATCTTCTTTGTAGATATAGAATATTATGCTCAATACAGTTGATGCAGACGCGGTGGATCCAGCTAATGCAACAATGTAAGACTTTCCATTCTTTGGACCCCATGGTGAGAACATTATTGGAAAATAAGTTGTTATTGTTATTTTGTGATGATCCGAATTCATTTAAAGATAAAGGAAAGTTCGGACGGAGCGAGCCCCCCACGGTACGGTACGAGTTGTTGATGAGTTGGATCCGGATTCTACCTTGTTTAGGGTTCACCCCTTTATATACCTCATGTAAGCCACCGGTTGGATAAGTCGCAAGTTGTAAATCCCCGTCGTTTGTAACATACCCGAAAATAGTGAAGTTCCGTTGGCTGACGCCCATGGTTTTTTTTCTCTTCCTCATTGGAAGGGTTTTCCACGTTAAAATCTTGTTTCCTCGTGTGTTGATCTCTTTTATTCATCGCTTATTTGTGCTATCGTTTATAAAAGTTATGCTGGTGGCCAACGTAAGAGGTCAAGCTGGTTATATTTCCCTGGAGCTGTTCAGCCTTGGTGGGCTACAAATTTGATGTCACCAACACGCCAAAGCATAGACCATGAGAAATGCAAGCTATACATACTATTAGGTGTATACCACCATTGGATAACTCAGCATTGGCTAATGGCAACATCGATCAACTGGGTGCTTCAAGCGTTGCCTCTCTAGAAACAACTCAGTACACTCCCCTCATGCAGCCACTCACAGTGGAAACAAACACCTCAGTCAGATGTGCTATTTACATCAAACACAAATGAGGTTACCTATTGTCTCACCGTTTGGCTCCCTACAAAAATAAGCTGAAATGCTGAATGGTAATAAACATTCGTCTGAGCAGGATAATCGCAATGTGAAAGACACACACAAACGACTAGGTTTACACTCCAACTGGTCGAAATCGAAGAGAGGGCCGGCTCTTCAAAGTGTACAGTAATTTATTCTGTGCTTAAAAACATCTTTCTCTGTTCATTAGTACCTTTGATTTTTCCACAGGAGAGCTGCCAAGGAGCTATCTTTTTGACAACTCACTGTATGAAATGTTTACGGTACCCCCCCCCCCCCCGCCCTGTCGAATCTGTGACTCGGCAAATCCCTCAGGTGATCCCATAGGGTTTCGAATAGGAGAACCCATGAGCGCTGGTGAAGATCGTCGACTAGACAGGGGGCACGATTTACCCAGGTTTGGGGCCCTCGTAGAGGTAAAACCCTTACTCCTGCCTCTGTCGATTTGTATTATCGAATAGATCGGTTACAATGATGGTTGCTCAAGTCGAGAGTACGATCTCGAGCTCAAGGCTTTGGTGGTGCGGTATTGCTTGGTCCCCTCCCGGTGGCTCTCCTGGCCTTATATAGATGGCCAGGTCTCAAACCCTACCCGGGGGGGACTCGAACTCTAACCCTATGTCGGTTACAAGTTTCCTATTTTAGCCCGCAAGGCATTGCGGGTGGGGTTCAAGTGGGCCTTCCAGAATACTCCAAGGGCCTCTCTTCTTGGCTTTAGCCTTGGGCCTAAGACAGTGTATCCTTACTCGCAGGATCCAAGGTCCATCCCTTCGTCACCCCCCCGGGTGCTAGCAGCATGGAAGAAGAGTCAACCCCGGCCATCACCTGCACTGCATGGCGTCGTGCTGCTTCCCCCTACCATCTTCTGTAATGACTCGTTTTCTAGAAAAATATCTTCTGTAATAATGTAGTAAAGGTACCTCTCTGATTTCCCAGTACTATCATGCGTGATAATGTAATAAAAGTACCTATCTTGTTTAATCTTTTTCGATTCCATTTAGAGTTCTAGTATCCAAATTGTTTGAGTGAATAACGGATCAACCAAAATTTCTAAGATCAAAGTCCTGGATTACATTAAAAACACAACCGGTTGACATCATGTTCACTAAAGACCAAAAAGTATAAGAATGGTATCTCATCTTAGTTTACATCTCCATGGTTCACCCGGTATGAACAAATGTCTGCCAATACCAGGTTCTTCATGTGTGAAGAACATTCATAGCACAATATCACTTTACAGAATAAACCAAATAAACTTAATACAAAAATGAAGTTGCAGATCGTACGTTAAGAAGTTCGTAGCACTTGCACTATTGATTATCATAAGGCACATTCACTCGCCACTGGACACGGGAACGATTCCCGAAGAATTCGAGCCGATAGCACTCTGAATGACATTGGCTAGACACAGTTGTGAGTGTCTATGCAACATTTTAATCGCAACCGTGCCAATTCTGACCGACAAGCTCTCTGATGGAGGTATGGCGAGCCTGCGTCTTGGGTACTTCATGGGAGTCCAACGGGGAGGCCGAGTTTTTGGACCTTGATTACGATCCCTGCATTCCTCGACTCCTCTGAACGCCGGCTAAAAACTGACCTAAAGTCTCCACGTTTAAACAACATGTTAACACAATTAATTCATGTTAAAAGTAGTTTCCCTAAGAAATTACTATCTATCTCCTATTCTTCTTCAAGCATATAACCAAAAGCAAGTTGAACAATTTAACTAATCTACTGCTTTACCTAGCCGTAAAGTTACTGATAGATGAACTGAACATGTTACTTATAAGAATCGGTGACCCTATAAGATTCAAGTGCACAACGCATGCATCCGCACTATCTCAAAGAGAAAAGAACAACTGTCCGAAATTTGAACAGCTCGTTGCTGCACGTGATTTTTATATATGTAGTTTGCTTGTGTTTTGAGACAAAGCTAGTATAGTTTTCTTGTGTTTTAGATACATCCATTTGAGCGGCAACTAATATGGAATGGAGAGAGTACATATATGGGCTTTGCCATTCTATGTCTCACTCGAACAAGACGGTTTGGGCTACAAATCTGCTTCATACTAAGCTTGAGACTTGCCAAGAGTTCAGAAGTGTAAGTGTAGCTGTTGATCACACCTTATTAATTAGCACGCGGGGATCGATGCATGGTACATCTTGTGCACGCTACAACTGATCCCTTCCTATGTTCACAATGATATGCATCGATTGTAATACAACTGAGGATAGTGTTGAATGAAATATAAGATATATACATTCATAAAAGATGAAAGATCATCATTTGGCATTAACAATGTTCTTACAAATCCACCCGTTTCCTGAAAAGGAAATTAAACAAACCTAGAAGAATACACAAACGTTACAGAAATTGCAGAAAAGAGAGGCCATGCCTTGTTTCAGTTTTAGGAGGGCTTCAGACAACACAACCTCGGCCTTCTTGTTTAGAGTTCGCCCTCTAAATATAAATGCATTGAGGCAAGAGAGATCAACAAGTCGTGTTATAGACATGGAAGATATATGGGGACACAAGGGGTTTGCCTTCAGCACCAAACTTGCCATGGTAACTAAGGCATCTCTTGACATCCAGGGACATGAACAATCCTAGAAATAAAGAAGATATATATGGGGACATGGTTTCACATCAGCAGCCAGCTTGCAAAGTGTTACGTGGGGTATTCCCTATAGGCGTAGGGCTCAGCCAGAGTCCAAGTAGTACTCGTGCAGGATTGTATGATTTTAGTAGTTGTATCCAATTCGGACTTTGCTTTCCTTGCAACAGTCTGGGTCATCTCCTATATAAGGAGCAGTAGCGTGTACTAGGAGGGCAAGCAATCAATCAATTATTATGAGTCCCTAATCCCTTTCTCCTCTTCTACCCCTATTACCCCTCTCTACTAGCACCGGCCACGGCGCCCAAGCGGCAGGTTCTAGGGCCGAAAGCTCCCCCTGGCCACGGATACGCACTAAGGAGCGCATGCTCTACCAATTTGGTATCATATTCCACTATGGGCGATCCTGTGACTACTTCAGCTCTAGACGTGACTCCATCAAAACCTCCACAGGCGTGGGAACAAGCCCTCGCAACCGTCCATGATGCCCTGCGCGATATCTCCGTGAGGATGGCGACTTATGAGTCGCGCCCTCCCACAAGCCTGCCATCGGCGCTCACCCCTGGCATACTCGGCCATCCGACCTCAACTTCCGAGTTGGCCGCAGCGACCTCATCAGCTTCCTCGCAACTTTTGTCGTCTTCCTTACCACATGTCCTCCCTGCTACTTCCACCAAAGCATTGCACCCTACAGCCTCAGCAGTAGTTGACATGAGCTCTATGTCTGTTGTGCCATCGTCTTTGCTACACCAACAGCACGCTGCCACCGCCCCAAATTTGTTGCCTCCACCATACCCAACTCGTTACCCTTACCATCCTTACTACCCATCGCCGTACCAGCAGCTTCCTCACTTGCCTGCCAATGCTCATCCAACCGTTGCCCCACTAATCACCACCCCATCTTCATACTCAGCTCCGCCCCACACGCTATCCAGCTCTATCCCTGTTGTACACGATATCACTTTTCCCAAATTTGCAAAACTTGAATTTCCTTAGTTTGATGGCAAGGAGGATCCGCTTTCTTGGATTACACGCTGCGAGCAATTTTTTGAAGGGCAGGGTACACCAGAGACCGAGTCAAGTTTGGCTCGCGTCCTTCCATCTCACTGGTGATGCTCATCTTCGGTACCACAAGTATGCCATGTCAAAAGGGCGCCCAACCTGGGAGATTTCAAGACCCTCTGCCACAACAAGTTTGGACAACCAAAGCATACTAATCGGCTTGGAGCTATCGCTCGCTGTCCGTTTAACAACAGTATCGTTGATATCAAGAGCGCTTCACCCATTTGTTGCATCGTGCTCCTCCGCAGCCCGACGCCATTGAGGTCGAATTGTTCACAATGGGTTTGCCAGAGCCAATTCGTACAGACGTGGAGCTCGCTAGCCCAAACAATCTAGACGATGCTATCAGTTTGGCGCTGGCCTATGAGCGGCGTGCCCATCCAGCTCAGGGAGTACTCTCTACCACGCCACGCTCAAGGCCGTTCACTCGGCCATCTTTCCCGATGCCAAGTACCAAGCTTGGGACAGGAGGGACTGCTCCAATGGCTCCATATCCTGTTACTCGTACCTTCCGTCGACTTTCGCCAACAGAGATCACGGAACGCAAGAAGAAGGGCTTATGTTTCAACTGTGATGACCAGTTCGTGCCTGGACACCGTTGTGCCCGCTTATTTACGGTGCAGGTAGATGCTTCTTTGGACTATGACGATTCTGATGAGATGGCGCATATTCTGACAGATTTTTCGAGGAGGAACCACGTGTTTCCCTGCAGGCCATAACCTGTCTTTGGAGTATCAGTGCATCAAACACCATGCAATTGGATGTGCGTATTGGAACAGCCACTTTCACAACGCTCTTAGATACCGGCTCAACCCATAACTTCATCGACAGTGACGCCCTTGCTCGTGCCAAGTTATCACCTATTGCACGTCCAGGACTTCGTGTGATGGTTGCAAATGGGGACCGTGTGGCTAGCCAAGGGTTATGCCCGCAAGTTAAATTAAACATTGGAGGCCTTATCTTCTCGGCAGATTGTTTTTCCATACCTCTTGGTGGGTTTGATATTGTCCTCGGTGTTGCATGGCTGCGAACTCTCGGCCCAATTCTATGGGACTTTGACACTATGTGTGTGTCTTTTCGCCTGGATACTCAGGCCATCACTTGAGTTGGTCGGTCAGGTGGTCGTGCTCCAGCACTTCGAGCGGTAACAAGTCCTGCGCCAGCTGCTATCATGGATGAACTGCTCATGGCGTTCGATGACATCTTTGCCATTCCATCTACTCTACCACCTGCTCGTTCCCAAGATCATCGGATTCGTCTCCGACCTGATGCTGCCCCAGTAGCTGTTCGGCCATATCGCTACCCTCAAATCCATAAATATGAAACTGAGAGATAGTGTGATGATATGCTTCGTCAAAGGATTATTCGAGCAAGTGTCTCGGCTTTTTCATCACTAGTCATCCTCATCAAGAAACAAGATTACACTTGGCCTTTTTTGTGTGGACTTTTGGGCGCTCAATGAGCAGACGATCAAGGATAAATTTCATATTCCTGTGGCCGACGAGCTTCTTGATGAGTTGCGTGGTGCGCACTTCTTCACCAAACTTGATCTACGCTCGGGGTACCATCAGGTGCGCATGCACCCAGAGGACATTGCCAAGACCGCTTTTCGTACGCACAGTGCACACTACCTCAAACGGTCGAAGTGTGCCTTTGGAGTGCCAACTGTGGCTTACCTTGGCCATGTGATTTCTGCTAAAGGAGTGTCCATGGACATGGATAAGGTCCGTGCAGTGGCAGATTGGCCAGTTCCACGTTCCGTTCGTGGCCTTCGTGGATTCTTAGGTTTGGCGGGCTATTATCGCAAGTTCATCAAAGGTTATGGTCTTATTGCAAGACCTCTCACTAAGTTGTTGAAAAAAGAGGGATTTCGCTGGGATGATGATGCCACATGCGCATTTAAGGCACTCAAGGATGCTCTCGGCTCTGCTCCTGTGCTACGAATGCCAGATTTCTCTTCTCGATTTATTGTTGAGTGTGATGCTTCTGGTTCGGGTTTCGGCGCTGTGCTTCATCAAGGTGGCGGACCACTAGACTTTTATAGCCGCCCGACCAATGCACGCCATGCTAAACTTGCAGCATATAAAAGGGAACTCATTGGTCTCGTCCAGGAAGTGTGTCATTGGCGGCCATATCTTTGGGGTCGTGAATTCACCGTTCACACCGACCATTATAGCTTGAAGTTCATTTTGGATCAACGTCTTTCCATTATTTCACAACATCAATGGGTGAGCAAACTTTTTGGCTATGATGTTTTAACACGGTAGCTGATGCCTTGTCTCGGCGGGATGCGGATGAAGAGTTACTCACGGTTTGTGCTCTCTTAGTCCCATATTTTGCCCTTTATGATGACTTGCGCTCGGAAATTGCACCTTCAGCGGAGTTGTCAGATCTGCGATCCCGCATCCTCTCTGGCCAGCTTGATACAACTTGGTCCTGTCGTGATGATCTGATTTTGTATGGTCGTCGGGTTCATATTTCTCCGTTGTCACAACTCCTACCGTCACTTTTGGAGCAAGCACAGTCAGCCCATGAGCGCATTCAGAAAAATCTGCATAGGTTACGTGCCTCCTTCCATATCCCGGGTGATCATAAATTGGTGGAAGATCTTGTACGTGCTTGTCTAGTCTGTCAGCGCAACAAAACATAAACAATAAATCCCGCGGGTTTATTACAACCATTGACGGTTCCATCGGTAGTTTGGTGTGACATTTCTATGGATTTCATTGAGACTCTTCCCAGTGTGCATGGAAAAACAGTGATACTTTCAGTTGTTGATCGTTTTTTCGAAATAGGCTCATTTCATTTCATTGGCTCACCCATACATAGCTCTCACGGTTGCTCGTGCCTTCTTTGATGATATTGTTCGTCTTCATAGTCTGTCTCAGTCCACAGACAGTGACCGTGACCCGGTTTTCACGAGTAATTTTTGGAAGATATTTTTCGACTATCTGGAGTTCGCCTGCACATGAGTTCGGCGTTTCATCCACAATCCGACGGTGAGACTGAAGTAGTGAATAAGGTGATTTCCATTTACCTCAGATGCATGACAGGAGATCGCCCACGACAATGGTTGGACTGGCTACCTTGGGCTGAATACTGTTATAACACATGATACCACTCCTCTCTCAACGAAACACCCTTTAAAGTGGTGTACGGTCGTGATCCTCCAGCTCTTCCTGGGTATTCATTTGGTGAAGCTCAAATGGCATCCGTAGAAACAACTTTGCGTGAGCGTGCAGAGTTTCTTGTTGAAGTCTGAGAACGGTTACTGCAAGCTCAACAACGTAGCAAGCACTATTATGATACCAATCATCGTGAGCTGTCTGTTGAGATTGGGCACTGGGTTTGGCTGCGTTTGCACCATCGACAGGCTGCTTCCTTACCAGGCCATGCTCGTGGCAAGTTAGCTCAACGCTTTTATGGTCCCTACAAAGTTCTAGGTCGTGTTGGCTCAGTTTCTTACAAGCTTGGCCTTCCGGAGGGTACACGCCTTCATGATGTTTTCCATGTTAGCCTATTAAACAAATTCGTCGGTCCAGCACCTGATGAGCCTCCTCCGTTGCCCTTGATTGAAGATGGTCGGGTTATTCTAGTGCCAGCCAAAGCCCTCAGTACTTGCATGTGCCGTGGTGTGAAACATCTCCTGGTTCAGTGGGCTGGTTCATCTGAAATGGAAGCAACCTGGGAGCCCTTTGATGCTTTCGTTCAACAATATCCCACTTTCCAGCTCGAGGACGAGCTGCTTGTCGAGCAGGGGAGAGATGTTACTGGGGTATTTCCTATAGGAGTAGGGCTCAGCCAGAGTCCAAGTAGTACTCGTGCAGGATTGTATGCTTTTAGTAGTTGTATCCAATTCGGACTTTGCTTTCCTTGCAACAGTCTGGGTCATCTCCTATATAAGGAGCAGTAGCGTGTACTAGGAGGGCAAGCAATCAATCAATTATTCTGAGTCCCTAATCCATTTCTCCTATTCTACCCCCGTTACCCTTCTCTACTAGCGCCGGCCACGTCGCCCAAGCGGCAGGTTCTAGGGCCGAAAGCTCCCCCCCGGCCACGGATACGCACTAAGGAGCGTAGGCTCTACCACAAAGGTAATGGATGCACCACTAGGGAGGTGAGCGTTCATGTGCATACGTACATGGTTAAATCAACAGGAACATACTTTCGAGTGAAGATAGATTTCCTTTTCCCGAACACGAGTGATCCTGATTGTTCAAAAAACTCAAAAGATAAATTACAAGTTTCAAAAAGTCTGAAAAAAATCATGATTGTTCTCAATGATGTGTCCCACAAACATGTGAAATTTTAATTTAAAATACTATATAAAAATGACAGATTTACAGATCTTAGTACAGTGGAAACGCATATTTTGAAATATACTGATTTTGTCGGGATACATTACCGAGAACAATCATGATTTGTTTCAGATTTTTTTCAAAACTTTTAAATGTATTTTTTAAACACTGGGATCACTAGTGCCTAGGAACCAAAAGAAAAAGGGAGTGTCTTGGTCACGGTCGACCGAGAATTTTGTATGTTTCAGTCGACAAACATTCCTGGTCGCTAATCCATATTTCCTCGTATTTTCTTTTTTTCCCTCATTGAACCCATGCTGTTGTGCACTCGTGTGTTGCCTCAGGTGAACTGGCCCATGCAATTTTGGGCTTAATATTCCTTTAGGGTGGGCTCCACGTGTTTAGTGTATGACTGGATAAGATATGGGCTTCGTACTCTATTTTTTTTCTTCAACTATATGCATGTATGTATATGTAGGAGTACCTCAAAAAAAAGTATGTACATGTAGGAGAAATTATCCTACAAGATGCACACACATTTTATTTTACTATTGCAAAAAGATCTTTTTCCTTGTACAAACAAGTTTGCATGTGTTTGTGTCGATGGGTTAGTAGCCAAGCTATTTGGGCTTTTTGCATGGGTCTTTGTGGGTTCCCCTTGTGTTTTTATTTCTAACTATTCTTTTACGGGGCAGTATGAAGCTTCAAAAATAGCATTATCTTCGTATCATGTCATATACTAACTAAGTAATAGGATCCCGATGTACTTTTCAAGATACGCGGTACGTAGTGCAATTCTTGAGGAATTCGTAAATCATATTTTAAATTCATAAATCATATTTTGATGGAGAAGTGTGAGTGATTTTCAAGTCTAAAAAGGTTAAACAAATCAAAGAAAAATATGGAAACAAAAGGGGCTGGTACGTCTCAATCGCCTGCGAAACCTTTATGTCTCAGTCGCCGAGGGCACATACATCCACCGGAACATGCTAGCTTCTCTGGTTAATAGTCTTCGATGGTGTTTCTTGAACTGTTATGGGATTTCTAGTTGGATCCATCATTATATAGGATGGACAGAATGTTTCCTATTTTTTTTATTGTTTACATTTATTTTGACCCTAAAAGGGACCGACTACATCTCAGTCGCCGGAGAAAAAATTGTCCCAGTCGACGAGGGCGCATCCGTCCATCGAACATGCTAGCTTATGTGGTTAATAGGTTTCGGTGGTGTTTCTTGGACTACTATGGGCTTGCTAGTTGGGTCCATCATTACATATGGTGGACTCAATTTGGTCCATTATTTATTTTTACTTATTGTTTCCTTAGTTTTGGCTTTGTGCTTTACGGAATGGAATATATGGGAATATAAAGAAATTACAGCTATAGTGTGGTAAAAAATGCAACACGTAAATAGTTTAAATAAATGAAAAATACATATGGAAATGTAGAACACTTGATTGCACTTGCTAATTGCACGATTTTCTTGAAAATGTTCTTATATCGAAAAACTAGTTGGAGGCTTGGAACTATATGTTTGATGAGAGAGTGGAACTTAAATCCAAACACAATAGTTGCACGTTTATGATAAAATTGCAACTATGTTCAAGTTAACCATTTTCGATTGGAAAATGTGCAACTTGGTCATAATTACATATTTCTGCGCGAAAAGGTGAAACCTTGTCATGATTGCACATTTCCGAGTGAAAAGGTGCAATTAGGATATAGTTTCACATTTCATGTACAAAAGTGCAACTAAGGAAAACTTGCATATTTCGGTGTGTAAAGGTGCATCTAGGACTAAGTTACACAATTCCGAGTGAAAATGTGCAAGTAGGACATAATTTCATATTTTTTAGTACAAACGTGCAACTTGGACCTAATTGCACAAATCTGAGCGAAAAAATACAACTTCGACCTAGTTGTCAAAATCCTAGTGGAAATGTTCAACTTGGACCAAGTTGCACTTTTCGGTTAAAAATGTGCAACAAAGACCAAGTTGCACATTTTCGAGCGAAAATGTGCAAGTAGAATATAATTGCAGATTTCAGAGTGGAAGAAGTGCAAGTATGAGGTGACCCAACACACCACTGCATGTGTAGTGCGCAAGTCGGTGACATAATACTCACAAAAGGACTTATCCGTGAATATTACATCCCTCAGAGTAGTACAACAGAAACACAGCGGGGCCAAGCAACGTTATAGGATACAAACTTCATTACAAAATCTTGAGAATCTCTTTGATGAATCAAGAAGATCTCATACAAATGAAACATCAGAGGAAACAATTCGAAGATCCAAGATGGAGAAGAACTCTAGCTCAGAACTAAATCTACTATGGCTGATGTCAGCCCTAAACCACGGCTTTTAACATCTAAGTCCAAGTATGGTCTTCACCTACAACTTGATAGCTTCTCCTCCACCAGCGTTGTTGATGACGAAGCTTTACTGACTAAGTAGAATAAGAGTCCACCTAGCTTCATGAGGTAGCGATGGCTTCACGATGATGACTTCCAAAGGCTTCAACTCTAAGCAGGGGGATAAACGGGAACGAATGAGTAACGAGCGTTACTCAGCAAGTTCATGATATATAGGGAATAGTTTGATGCACTAACTACAGCTTTAGACTCAAAAGAGTCATAAGCTAATGCAAGGTTTTTGTAAATCTTTCTTCAAGAGGTTGCTTTTAATTCTGAAAACTATGCCCGCCAGATCTTCACAGGATTAGAACTTTCATGGAGTTGCCTTTTCTGCGGCGTTCGCAGCTCCTTCCCGGAACAAGGGGTAACATGCCACATCCTTTTACACTCTACAGAGGTGCGTTACTTTACCCATGGACGACCAAGACCATGTTGCACAACCAGGTGTACATTCCTGTCCACTCCCACTCAGGCGTGGGGCCTGGTTGTTGGTCCAAGCCAAACTGTGCTTCTCCGCACAACGCATGCCCACCACTTTCCGCCAGCAGGTTGAACGCCTGATTCCACCCCTCACGATGGAGATCTACGCGCCCCTGACAGACACTCATAGACCCCAGAGTTCGTGGGACGTAAGGGCTCCCACCCATGTGCATGCAGTCCCGCAGAACCTACAGCGTACGTCTCTGGCAGTCCGTTGATATGCGAACGAGAAAAGATCACAGCCGACTTACTCCCCCATAGAAGACCCATGGTTAACGCGAATTTACGGCGCAAGAATCCTGACGGCAGTTGTGATTAATCCTAGGTAATACGTTCCCATGCAGATGGAACCTTCTTTGGACCTATTCATCTTACCATGGTTCCATCCGCCCACCAAACAGAACACTACCACTCGGGTAATCATTCAATTAGTCATATTATTATAAAAATAGGATCATGCATTCTTTTGAGAGTAGGTGATAATACGATAGAGTTTTTGCAATTTGTTTTTTATGAAGTACTGCAAAGGATATGAGCAAGTGATGAACTTGCCTGTGATTGAAATAACCATAATAATCAATGTCTTCGGGGTTTGAAGGTCGCGTAGAGAAATCCAAACATCTGAAAGATAGCAAAGTAGTCCCGATAAGGACTACAGAAAACACTGGCAATGATGATACATGCATAGTAATAAGATGCATCGTGAATTACCCTAGAAAACACCCCAGCTTACAAGTGTAAGCTACGTTTGATATGATATCTCAATCACACATGTTTTAGGTGAATTGTTTCATTACTTGTGGTTATTACTTCTTTTAGAGTTACATGTGTTTCACTTTTACTTGGCAAACAATTGTTATCATATTTAAGTAGAAGTGTTATTGCTTGGTTGGGTAATAAGACAATGACAAAAAAAGGGTAGAGCTAATGACAAAGGGTTTAGTTGAAAATGATGAACTAGTACACTGAACTCTATCATCGCAATACTTGCTACGGACTTGTGATGATAGGTTTAGTAGGTGTGAGAATTATGTGAGTTTTATTAATAAGGAAAATGGTATTAAGGTAGTTATTGCTGGCTATAATGAAATATTATAGAATTCCATTAATCCCTAGAAACAGGTTTATAAGTTAAACAAAATGTTTTGTGTTTGACATATTTGAGTTAAAAATATTTTTCTCTTTAATTTTGTACCTCATTTGAGGTATTCTGAAAATATTTGAAATAAGATATTAATTTATTAGTTTTAAATGCATTAAATGATTAGGCAAAATATTGCACACATGAAAACATGGCCAAATGACCTTGGAAACATCATAAGTGGATTGCATTTGTAATTTGGAGCATTTTGGTATATAACTTGTATATTTTTCATTTTATGAATTATTTGTTACTTTTCTCAATTTTAAATGATTTAATTTAATTAAAGAAAATATTAAATTTTAAACTTTATCAAATATTTTTGAAAAGTTGATAATCATTTAGATTATATTTTTCAAATCAATTTGGTATATTATTTATATTTTTATGAGTTATAGATTTAAAGTTATTGAATTAATAAAATTATGGATTATTCTGTTATTTTAAATTGACAGGTGGGGTCCACGTGTCAGTATATGTTTTAAATCAAAATTGAAATTAAAATGGAAAAATTTCCCTGACGTCATGCTGACGTCAGGATGACATCATCACAGAAGGTGATTTCTTCAGCTCGAATCCAATCGGAGGATTTACTCCAATCTAGTGTGATTGGGTGCTACCGTGATCTCGAGGACGTTTAGAGGAACCGAGTGGTAGCAGCGCCGCTAGTTATTGCCCACCGGAGATGCTCCGGCGAGGCCAACCGCGACGGCGGACGATGGTGACCGATGGCGACCACGATAAAGGCTGTAATTGAACAAACGGAAGATGCCACACTTATCAGGAGCTCACCAGGAACAAGATGGTGCTCGCGGTTGGCCAAGGTGAGGTAGGGTTCGCCGGCGGCGAGAAGAAATCGACGGCGGCCGTAGTTGTGAATGACGGTGAAATTTCCATCGCCTCGGGCTTCCCCGCACTTGTGCGTACTCGAGGAGGAAGAGTAGGTCCAGGCGCATCTCCGAGTGGCCTCAGTTGCCCTCGAGGTGGCCCGAATCGACGGCAGTGGCCTGTAGCTTGATGAACTAGGGTTTCGGTTTGTGGTGTGCGGAGCAAAAGAGAGAGAGGGCAAATGGCTCCACGGGATAGAGGAGAGGAAGTACTATGCCGTGACGGCTTTCTCTTGTCGAGGGCGGCGAGCAGGAGGTGTCACCGCGACGAATTCGGCAATGACACACACAGTATCCTACTGTCCAAGGTTAAAGATGACACATTTTCACAGAACCCCCTACAAGTTCTTTGGAGTTTGCAGAAAGGTCCCTCTGTTAAGAAAAACTGAGAGAAAACCTATGTTTTCAGGGCCTATCTGTGAACAGAAAAATTAATAAAAAATATATTTGAATTCCTCATCAAATTTTACATCTATCCATATTTTGTTTTGGTGATTTTGAATAACATTTGTATTTTTTATTTAGGGTGCTAGATTAAGTGATTTTTATTATTTCTCTCCATTTAATTTATTAAATGGCTTTAAAATTTGTTTTTAGACATGAATATCATATTTACACAACACACATATGGTTCACTAAGTGGTATTATATAAATGGATCATTTTGGATACAACTTTTTATAAAAAATAACTTAGTAAAACTATTTGGTACTAGTTCTATGCATTGTTATGAAAATCATTTAATATGGAGTTTTATTTCATATCAAACCAAATTATTTTAATTGGTGAAGGGCTTGTTTTCTTTTATGATACCATGTCATCTTTTATAATTGAAACTCTTAGCAATCTTTGGTTGACATTATACTTAGATGTGTGTAGGAAAGGTTGCTGTTTTTAGTACTTGATTAGATGGAAGACTTGAGTGGCTTTGAAATCTTAGTTGTTTGTTTTCCACCAGTTTCCAAGTGTGGATAATATCTCATGTTGTTTTAGGACATGAAATCATTTGCATGGTTATATATAGATGAGTTTTTGTTATCATCTTTAAGTCTTATATGTAAAAAGGATTTGGAAAACAAGATTTTAAGCTTGTTTTCATCTACCTCCACATATCAAGACATGTGGATGTAATGGCTGGTTATTATCCCATACTTGATAGTTGTTTCCATTAAAACATTATTATGAGTTCCTCATCTCTGATGAGCTTGACATGGGTTAATGATTCTCTATTATATTCTAATGATTCACTGGATAAATTCTTATGCTCCCTTACTGAGGCAGTGTTGCTTCTTGTGGTCTTTTGTTGCTTGATGTTCTTCTCTCTAGTTGCCACTAGCCTTCTGTTTTCACCTTGTGTGAATTGCAAGTAATATCATCTCTTGGATTCAATCTTCAACCATCTCACCCTTGTGGTGAGAACAAACAGTTATTCCAAGCAAAGATTTTACTTAGATGATTATATTGTGGTTTCTTGTTTTCCTTAGTGTTATTCTTTCTATTGGTTGATGGTAAAAAGGAGTGTAGGTGTAGTTTATGTCATCAGTTAGCCTTAAGCATATAAGAAGAATCCGTTGACAAGTTTGCAAGGCTTGTCCCCAAATTACTTTTCATATACAAGAGACTAAGATGTACTAGGTTATTCAACCTTCTGTTTATTTGTGTATGACACTCAATTGTTTGAGTATACAAAAGTGATCTGTTAACAAGGTGTACAGGCTTGTTACCAAACTACTTCTATATAACACTAACATTGGAGTATCACACTATTTCATGAGGATTTCATAAGATCATATTAGTATATAAGTGTTCCCAATACTCTTATCATAAATTGGAATAGCACTTCTAGAATCCTCCAAAGAATCCTTCTTAAGACCTTCTTGTGGTAGTTCCTCTGTTCTTGTGGATTCTTCTCTTGCTGAATATCTTGGAGGAGATTGGAGAAACAACATACATTGGTCTAGCCAAAATAACAAGATCTAGATTAGGATTTAATTCATGCTTTTATTATCCTTCCATACATTTCTTCTTTTGCTTTCCATAAGATGGATACTTATCTCATACATGATTTGTTTTATTTAGCTTTCAATCCAACTCCTCTAATAGAGGTTATATCTTGTTGTTATTCGTTACTTATATCCAGGGATACTTGATTTGTTGATTATTGATGTGGGTGGAAATATAGAGTGTTTGTGGGATGATGACTTAAGATAGTAAGTTGATCAAGTGGTTCCTTGATGTGTTGAGATCTCATATGCTCACTTATGTAAGATGAATAAGACAATGATCATGTGAATGTTATTAGGGTTTAAGGACTTATGTAATAGTTGTTAGTTGGTTACTCATAGTGTCATGTTGTTATTTTATATTATTCATTTGTATTCATGATTCAGACATAGAGGTTTGGAAACATCTTGTGTACTGATTAAGGTTTAACAGTAATTTAAGAAGATTTATTTCTTCTTTAAGGTACTTCTTTTATGATGGATGAGATATTTATGTCGTGGTGGTGTCACGGCAGATGCCATAGGATGGCTAAAGATGTGGGGACGAAGGACGCTGGAGGTGCTCGGGGAGGGATCACGCGACGAGTAGACGCGTGTCGAGACATCGTAGTAGTTTTCATAGACTGGGGTGCCATGAGACTACGGTAGAGACGTGGGGTAACGGGATAGCGTAGTAACACAGAACACGGGATTTTACCCAGGTTCGGTACGTCGCGACAGTACGGCGTACCTACTCCTGCACTTCTCACTATGTGGGACTAAAGCCCGTATAATAAGGTTACAATGTAAGGGAATAGGTCCAGCTACTCGTCGAGGATGAACTTCCCGGCGAGTTGCGTAAGGCTTGAGCTTGAACCTAGAACCTTGGAACTAAAGGAACTTATTGAACTTATGAAATCTATCTCCCGTCCGGCTTTATATAATAGCCGGATTAGGGCTTACAGAACCAGAGACCTAGAAGACTACGTTTAACTTGTAACTTGGAAAGTAAGGAATCCGTCTTCTCCTCCAAGCCAGATCACGCGGGCCGTGATCCGGGTTCTTCTAGAATCCGGCTTCTACGCGTTGGACTACTGGGCCGCCCAATGGACCTAAGCCCATTACCTTGCAGGCCACCCTGGTAGTCCAGCTCTTTTGTCTACCATCTTCTATACCCCTATTCGGTATATATCCGACAGTAGCCCCCAGGAAGGATCAAAACTCTGAAACTCCGCCTTTCGTCAAATACATTTTGTCCGGGAAACTTGATTCAGCAGTCTTGATTCTTTCTTCTTCCCTTTTGAAGGAGATGGTAACATAAAACTCGGAACTATGAAAATCCGGCTTTTCTTCTCGCGATCCTTCGCGGAAAAGGAACACGTGACATCAGCGCTTTAATCATACTGACGTAAGCGCCGCTTGGTTTCACGCGGGAAACCCTGCAACGTATCTCTGACAGATTCTCACGAGAAACGAGGAGATAGCCATCATTCCTCTGTCGTTCCGTTTCCCGGATTTTCCGGCGAGCGACACGCGTCGAACATCCAACGGTCAAAAGAGCTGTTAGCGCGTATCTAGAGGGTTTTTAGGCTATAAATAGCCGTCTTCGTCCTCCTCATCAACCTTCTTCACTCCCTCACTGCCTTCACCATTGGTGCGAACGTGAGCTCGAGAGCGAGAACGATTCCTTGCCCCGACGAGCCCTTCCCACGCCGGAGCGCACCAACACCACCGAGAAAGATGGCATCTCCGCAATCATCGCCAGCTCGCGCTTCCGTCGACGAGCTCTTGAGCGATCTAGATCCCCAACTTGGGTCGCCCAAGCACGCCGGCGGCGAGCTGGACAAGGCTACGACGTCCGCAGCGGGCGGAGGAAACGTCTCCGCCACCACAGATGCTGCGGGATCAAGCACCACATCGACCCCGCCGTTCGCTCCCGAAACGGCGGAGGAAAAGGTAGAGCTCCTCGACGAGCAGCTTGCCGCCGCGAAGGCCGCCACCACCGCCGCCGCCGGAGGAGATGAAGAAGAGGAAACTGCAGGCAACTGGATTGCCTGCAGTATTCCCCCGGCTCTTCTTCCCAACTTGGAGAAGGAAGGCCTGGTTTTGAAAAAGAAATGGCGGCTCCCGGAAGAGGAGACCGAACCCGCGCCGCAAGAGGGCGAAAGGGTGCTTCTCGCCTCCCACCTTCTACGAGGTATGGGGCTTCCCCCTTCTTCTTTCTTCCTCCAAGTTCTAGCTCACTACAACATCCAACCTCATAATCTCCCTCCCAATTCCATTCTGTATATGGCCGGCTTTCAGGCCTTATTCGAGGGTTACCTAGGAATAGAGCCTAGGTTAGATTTTTGGTTGTACTGCTTTGGGGTTAAGCGTAACTCTTCGGAGGGCGCACTCCCAAATTGCGGAACCATTTCCTTTACTCTTCGGAGATTCCGAGAGGATTGGTTCCCCAAAATAAAAACCTCGGAATCCGTCAAATTCTGGACGGGTTCCTTCTTTTATCACCCCGACGTGCCTTTTCCTAAAAAAGCCGTCGGGGTTCCACCTTTTGTGAACTCCGCCGCTGTTCCCCAGGATAACTGGGTTACAGAGGCCGTCCAGGTTCTGCCTCCAGATCTACTAAGGATCAAGAGGCGCATCGCCAAACTCACTTCCTCCAAACCTCCTTTGACCGGTATGGACACGGTCTTTTGCTGGCTGAATAGGCGGATTCAGCCATTAGCAAACCACGGAGGCCGTCTCCTGTGTGAATACACAGGAGCCAAGGATCCAATGCGGACAACCGACAAGGATTGGCCCTCAAAGGAGCTCAGGCGGCGCATCAATCAGTTGGTCGCTTCGCGCGATCAATACACGGAGAGTCGGCCAATGTACACGGCCGACAACCCCGCTCCTAAGGTAATTTTCCCGTTATTTGGGTATAATCTTACTTCCTGGATAATCTACCTTTCGAATCTGATTGATTTTTTTCAACAGCTTGTGGATCTTCCAGACTCGGAGTTAGCCTCCGAGGCCGAGCTGGACGCGCTGCGTACCGCCGCTACTGGTGGGCGCAAACGCAAGAAGATAATTTCTTCAGATGAAATTATCGACCTTGACGGAATCCCCGTCGCCACGTCCAGGTTATTTTCTTCTGGGTTTTTTCTTTTATGGGATCTTTTTCGTCCATCTTCGGTGTTTTAACCTTTTCCGGGTTTTTGGTTTTTAGCTTGCCCCCCTCCACCTTGAAGCCGAGAAAGTTGAAGAAGCTCAGAGCTTCTTCCAACCGAGGCAGCCAACCATCTCCCGCCGTCGCCCCGGACACGCCGCAGACAATGGCGGAAGAACCTACTGCCGCCACCACCACCAAGCCCCCAGAGCCCAGCCAGCCCGTTGTGTCCGACTCGGACACGAGGGAAAGGGCGGCTCCAGAGGTGGGGAAATCTTCTCGGACTTTCGACGAGGAAATCCCCACCTTTGACAAGGATTTTAAGGCTATAAATGACGGCTTGAACGCGGCCGAAAATCACTTCGCGGAATACGCGAAAGAATTCCGGGAAAACTTAGCAGGTTTGCAACGCATGAGCCAGGTATGTAACTCTAGCCCCCAAGCATTAAACAAAATGCATGCTTTTTTGCTTTGATGTTTTTATTAACCATACTTTTCCTTGCTGTGTTTCAGCAAACCTCCGAGGCCATAAACCTTGAAGTTTTCAGGAAGCTCACTATCAAGAATAAAGAAGTTCGAAGTCTTCTTTCTATTCTTGAGAAAAGAGAGGCGGAGCTGGAATCGTCTCAGCTCGCTTTGACGGAAACGAAAGGTAGGCTTTTTCGTTTTGAAATTTCCGATTTAAGACTTTGTCTAAGTTTTTTCCCGAGGAAATTGATCAACTCGGATTTTCCCTTGCTTTTCAGCTGCTTTAGCTGAAGCTAAACAAGCAGCGGAAGATTCCGGCAACGCCGAGATTCTCCGCAATGAGAACATTGAGCTTCACAAGAATCTTGTGAAGGCTCAACAAAACCTGGAAGCCAGCAATCTGGCCCTTGGAGTGGCTAACTCCAAGGCTTCCGAGCAGGCGGAGAAAGACAAATCCACCATCCAGGATTTGACTGAAGCTCTGAACCTTCGCCTGGAGGAAGTTTCCGAGATCGATAAACTCATCGGTAAATTTTTTACCCTTGTCTTCATCTTTCCATGTTTTGCTTTCTCTGTTTGTCTCCTTAACCCTTTTGTATGCTTTATTGGATCAAACAGGAGACACCCCAGATGGCACTCGGGCTGCAGGCATCCGAGCTTTCGGGGAGACATGGAACTTGATGAAGGCTGCTGCAACGCAGCTAGTAGGCAAGTTTCTTCCCGAAAAATCTGGGGAATGCTCGGAGGTTGAAAAACTTCCGGGTATCATCATGGAGGTGGCGGAGTCCAAGGAGTCTGTTCTCCGCTCCGCTGCACGGGGTGGTGCGCGTATGGCCTTAGGCCTTATGCGCATGCACTACACTAGTGCCAAATCCTGGCGTGTGGCCACCGGTGTCCCTCAGGGATACACGGATGCTCAACGATCCACCATCTTTGGTGAAGTTAAGGGCCACGCCACCCAGATTGCCGCCATGGTAAATGTCGGCGTCCACTATCCAGAAGAAGAAGCTCCTCCAATTCCCGATGAAGAAAGCAGCGAGGAGGAGTCGGATTCTTGAAGGGTTACCTGGAACCTGGATAGAAAATTTAGACAATAGGAGCATTACTGTTCTTTCATTTGTAATCCAAAATGTAATGCTTCTTATGTATTAATGAAAATTCCGTCTTTTGCAGCTTAAACTATGAAATTACTTTGCAAGTTGTTTGAATTTTATCACTCCTTTATCTTCTAAGTTCTCTGGTGTGTATGCTTTAACTGTCCTTAGTGTTTGAAATGGCTCAAATAGCATTATGAATCGTTATGCCGAGTAACTGGGGACGAACCAAGCAGTTTTGAAACTCGAAAACATGAATCATGCTAAAGGCATTTTTACTAACTAGTTCCAGTAACCCAGCATACGCACGATCAGATAAAGACTTAGAAAAACAAGGAAAATTTTAAGTGAAACTTGGGCACGCAGGCAATTCAAGTTTCCTTTAGCCGTTAAAAGGCTGAAAAATCATTCAGTTATGTAACGCCGAGTACGCAAGCACAATTCGGGTTAACATTGAGAAATTTGTAAGATCATTGGGAAATAGATGAGGCGGAAACACTTTGCACTTATAAGAAAAATAGATGACAGCATTCCGACAACTTTATTTCATGATCTCAAAAGATGTTTACATAGATTTGAACTAAGTACAGAAGGGGACATAACTTGCTAGGTGTTCCCAGGCTTCCGCGATCCACTTGACCTTGTCGAAACTTTTCAGCAGCTTGAAGCATGGTAGGTTTTTAGCCCCCAGCCAACTAAGAAATCTTTTTATGGCTGTGGCGGAACTCGGCAATTCTGGGACACCTTTTTCACACGTAAGTTCCGAGATGTTCGAGACTGCCTTGATCTTTTCCTGGTTAACTTCTATTCCTCTATGAGAAACGATGAAACCCAGAAGTTTTCCTGAGGGAACCCCGAATACGCACTTAGATGGATTCAACTTCATCTTGTAAGTGCGCAAATTTTCGAAGGTTTCTCGCAAATCCTCAAGGAGTGTATCTTTTTCCTTGGTTATGACAGCAATATCGTCCACGTAAACATGGACGTTTTTTCCAATCTGACTATGCAAACAACGTTGCATGCAACGCTGGTAGGTTGCACCTGCGTTCTTCAGGCCAAAAGGCATGGTTACGTAGTAATACGTCCCGTACGGGGTTATAAAAGAAGTCTTGATTTGATCTTCCTTTTTCATGCGTATTTGGTGGTACCCGGAGTATGCATCCAAAAAGCATAAAAGCTCAGAGCCTGCAGTGGCGTCTATTATTTGATCGATTCGCGGCAGCGCAAACCTATCTTTCGGACATAACTTGTTCAATCCTGTGTAATCTATACACATTCTGAGGGCAGTTGTGTCTTTCTTCGGTACTAATACCGGATTTGCGGACCAGTCAGTACGGATTACCTCCTTGATGAAATCCGCTGCTAAAAGCCGGATAATTTCCTTGCCAATAGCCTTCCGTCTTCTTCCGTCAAATCGACGGAGACCTTGTTTGACGGGTTTTGATCCGGGAATAACCTTGAGTTGGTGCTCAGCAAGTTCCCTGGGTACGCCTGGCATGTCAGCTGGACACCAGGCAAAAATGTCCCAGTTCTCACGGAGGAACTTGATGAGCTCGCCTTCCTATTTGTCGGTCATCCCAGTCCCTACAACGACGAATTTTGTCGGATCTTTGGGATCTAGGATTACCTGTCTTGTATTCTCGGATGCCTTGAAGCTATCTGTTGGCTTCCGAGTTTCTTTTCCTGCCGGCATTTCTTTCGGCGATACCTCCTTGGCTAACTCCTTCAGTTCTTCCTGAGCTATAACTCTTTGAGCGCAAAGGGCGTTTTGCTTTTCCAACTCATTTGCCAACTTGAAATCACCGGCAATGGTGATTACTCCTCCTTTGGGTCCTGGCATCTTCAGCTTGTTGTAGATGTAGCAAGATCTTGCCATAAACTTGGCGAAAGCCGGACGTCCGAGTATTGCGTGATACACGCTCTCGAACGGCACAACTTCGAAGGATACTTTTTCCTGCCGGAAGTGATCTTTATCTCCGAAGGTGACATCTAGGGAGATTTCTCCTAGGGATCGTGCTTGCCTGCCAGGAACGATGCCATGGAAGCGTATATTGCTGTAGTTGAGCTGGGACTCGGATATCTTCAAGTGCTTCAGTGTATCCAGGTACATTATATTGATGCTGGATCCTCCGTCCATCAGCACTCTTCTTAGCCTAGTGTTTTGAACAATAGGGCTTACAACAAGAGCTTGTGTGCCGGGTTCAGGGATATTTCCGGGATGATCAGACTGATCCCAGATTATCGGTGTGTTGGAATACTTCAAGAATTTTGGGGTTGCAGGAACAACCGCGTTTATTTCTCGAAGTGTCCTTTTGGCCACCTTTGCTGACGGGGTTGCTAGGAAAGTTAGCATTGCTTCTCCGTCAACTCTCGGAAATTTAGGTTCGCCTTTTCGCTGTTGTTCCTGGATTTTGTCATCAGTGTCCGATTCACTGTCTTCTTTTTCAGCTTCTGGCTTTTGTTTGGCAGGTTTCCTCTTGGAACCCTTCCCTTTACTTCCGGATCCTGCATTGCCTTTCATATGCTTGTTTAGCCGGCATTGCGCGTTCGTGTGGGTTGGTTTCCCAAACTGAGAGTGGTGGACGCAGGGTTCCGACTTAATTCTCTCCCATTCTTCAGGAGTGTAATTGATGGGATCCGGACTGCGGCCTTTCCACTTGTTCCCTTTTTCTCCTCCAAAGGCTAAGTTAACCTCCTTGGGCTTTGTTGTTGACTCCGGAGTTCCTTTTTTATCAGAACGAGGTGTTTTCTTGGCCAGTATCAGTGACTCAATATTGCCTCCTCTTGCTCTGATATCGTCTTCGGCTGCAGCATGCTCATTAGCGGTTGTAAGCATAGATCCGAGATCTTTGTGCTTTTTAGAACCAACCATGAACGGTACAAGTCCGGGTTTTAGGCCATTGACGAAAGCATGCATTGCTTGTACGTCAGTTACTCCAGAGCAACTATTCTTCATTGCAGTCCATCTGGAGATGAAATCCACGTATGGTTCGTCTTCAAATTGGGTGCAACGATTCAGCTGGTTGATGCTATTTGGGCGTTTGTATGTTCCTCGAAAATGCTGAGTAAATACCCTCGCCATATCATCCCAACTGTCGACGGTTCTTGATGGTAAACCATTAATCCAATCTCTGGCTCCGTCTAGCAACATTAGGGGAAGAAACTTGACAGCTTCCAGGTCTGTCCCGTTGTTGATCTGGACGGCTGTGTAATAATCTGAAAGCCAGGTATCCGGGTTTGTACTGCCGGTGTATTTTTGGTAGGTTGGACCAACTTTGGCGAAGCCAGAATGCAGGGTTATCCTTCGGATCCTGTCTGTAAAACACTTAGGACCAAAGTATAGATCATCCTTTTCTGCTCTATCAATATGTGCAGAATATCTCCCGGCTGAATGGACAGAAGGGGATCTGCTCCTTTCTTTTCCATCGTTACGCGGACGCGTTTTTCCGAGGTTATCTCTATCTCTTCCGTTGTCACGCCCTCTGGGATTAGGTGGAGTCCTGCTCCTGTACCTTTCCTTATCTTTGGGCGGTGTCCGAGATCTTTCACGCCTGTGAGGTGTATCGTATCTTCCAGCTTTTTCAGCTGGGTTTCTCGGAGGTGGCATTATTTTGCCGTCATTCCGGTGTTTGTCTTCCCGATCGTGTGGTTTATATCCATCTTTCGGGAGATGAGGTCCGGTTCTAGACGCTGCGTCCCGGTTGTCGGGGTTTTTCTTGTCTTTTCTCGGATCCTCTTTTTTATCCGAATCTCCGGGTTCTTCCGGTCCAGGTGCTCCAGCAGCGCAAGTAACAGTTTTGCAGAGGGCGGAATTATCATGCAGCCTCCCTGATCGCTCTTGTCCTCGCTGTTGCTGCTGTAATGCTTTTCCTAGGAAGGCATACACCCCTTGGAGTTTTTCCCCGTTGGAGTACAGATCATTGTTCAAGATGGCGAACGCTGCTTCCGCGTTTTCGGCTGCGGTTTTGTATATTGGTTCGCCCTTAGCATCTTTGCCGTTTAACTGCTTTTGCCAAGATGGGTTATAGAACCTTTCTTTCGGCGGCAGTTCTTCCGGTTTTGCAATTCCGGGTAACCTTGTAGGTTTTAAGGCAGATCTATGCTTTCTCTCGTACTCCTCAATTTCTTCCTTCATAATTTTGATGTCATTATGGGTTTGTTGGAGGTGTTGCCGAGATCTAAGCAGTTGTTGCTGTTGCCGTTGGAAAGCTTGTCTCCTGGCTTCCAGCATCTCAGGGGGTTCATTGGGTCCCACTGGAGTTTGTAATAGTTCTTGCTCTTCCAGTTCTGTCATTGGCGGAGCAGTGATTTCCTTAGATTTCTTTTCCGTAGGCTTTGTGCCACTAATATCTCCAACTTCCAGGTTTTCATCAGCGAGATCAGCTGACTTTTTCTTCCGGAGTTTGTACTGGAGTTTTTTAGAAGCACTGTGCTTTTTCTTGGAAGAGGGAGGTTTTTTGACAGGTTCATCCTCTGTCATCTCCTTGACATTAGGAAATATCGGAGAAGTTTCTCCGTCTTCCCTCTCCTCTGCTGGCGGAGGGGTTTTAGGGCTTTCCTGGCTATCGGCACCCGTTGTATCAGCTGGTTTTGCCATTAGCACTTCATGGAACCCCTCTTGAAAGGATTTAACTTTTCTTACGAAGGCATCATCATCTTCGTCTTCGGAGAAGTTATCCGATCCGGTTTCCGACTCCAATCTCGCCTCAATGGCGGCAAGCACGGACTCTGTTTCCGAGTTCATCGTCTGGTTGACGGATGTCGGATCTTCCGTCTCTGTGACGGGTATTGGTTCTTCCGTCTCTGTGACGGGTGTATCGTTGTCTGCCTCTTGCACGGGATTTCCGTCATCCGTGTTTTCGGCGATCTCGGATTGCACCATGCCGATAAAGTGCGTATCACTGTTTTGTCGGCGATCTGAGCAAAATCCGGCATCATAGTCGTCTTCGACTGGGTATAGGGCGGGTGGGAGATAATTGCTTTCACCGCAAAACCCCATTGCTTCCGCGGTTAATCCGATAAAGATATTAGCAGATCCAATCGGTAAAACACAGGCACTTACCAGATGGTTTTGCGCCGGGATGTAGGATCCGTTGTCGAGGAAGCGCCCGACGTCGTCGTCGAATTCCAAGCTTCCGACAGTGATCGATCTTCCGATTCCGCCTAATATCCCAGATCGGAACTTTACGCCTGACGTCGTTTGCCCCACGGTGGGCGCCAACTGTCGAGACATCGTAGTAGTTTTCATAGACTGGGGTGCCATGAGACTACGGTAGAGACGTGGGGTAACGGGATAGCGTAGTAACACAGAACACGGGATTTTACCCAGGTTCGGTACGTCGCGACAGTACGGCGTACCTACTCCTGCACTTCTCACTATGTGGGACTAAAGCCCGTATAATAAGGTTACAATGTAAGGGAATAGGTCCAGCTACTCGTCGAGGATGAACTTCCCGGCGAGTTGCGTAAGGCTTGAGCTTGAACCTAGAACCTTGGAACTAAAGGAACTTATTGAACTTATGAAATCTATCTCCCGTCCGGCTTTATATAATAGCCGGATTAGGGCTTACAGAACCAGAGACCTAGAAGACTACGTTTAACTTGTAACTTGGAAAGTAAGGAATCCGTCTTCTCCTCCAAGCCAGATCACGCGGGCCGTGATCTGGGTTCTTCTAGAATCCGGCTTCTACGCGTTGGACTACTGGGCCGCCCAATGGACCTAAGCCCATTACCTTGCAGGCCACCCTGGTGGTCCAGCTCTTTTGTCTACCATCTTCTATACCCCTATTCGGTATATATCCGACAACGCGTGAGGTGAAGACCAAACACTGCAAACAACACGATCTACCCAGGTTCAGGGCCCTCGTGAGGAGGTAAAACCCCTACTCCTGCCTTTCTCTCTGTATTCTGGTGTCTCACCGAGTAGCCACAGTACAAATGTTCTTGCTACCGAGTAGCCACTCTTCTCTCTCTGGGTAGAATTAGGTCAAGAATCTCTACGGGTGCAGTGTCCCTTGTGAAGGTGTGAAGCATGCCTCGCGTAGGAGGCGGCTGGGAACCTTATATACCCGGTGCCCTGCCGGATACAGCCAAATACAACAAGTGTCGACATTGTGTGCACATCGTCCTTCTTCCGAGTTCCCGCTGACAGCTTTGGCTTCTAAGCTTGTCCTGATGCAGAAAGTCGTTGGGAAAAACCAAGTAACCAGTCTGTTATCACTGTGCGAACACAGAGTAGGTCCCCCCCTATCCTGCGACGCCCTACTGACAGACTGTCGCTGTCAGGCACGCCGTTCCCAGATGAACAGTGCTGTGAACAGTGCCAAGTACGGACCCGGGATACGCGGGATCCGTGTCAGAACGGCTCCTTTGACTTCTGGTCCGAGTAGGTTCCCGCCAATCTTACTCGGACCAACTCTTCTACTCGAACAGATATAACTTGCTTGATATCTCCTTCGGGGTCATCTTTCTGTGAGACCGAGTAGCAGTCGACCGGGTAGCAAGTACCGGGTAGGCGGCTACTCGACCAAACTTCTCTTCTGACTGTTGCCTTTACCACTTGCCTTTACCCTACTCGGGGTGTTCTGACTGTTGCCTTTACCACTTGCCTTTACCCTACTCGGGGGTAACCCCCCGACAGCAGTCCCCGAAGCTGGTAGAGCCCTGCGAACTCGTTCACTGGGCCCTGCCAGCTTAAAACCAAGCTTGGCAACCTTGCCCTTGAACCTCAATATGCCGAGTAAAACCTCCGGGTAGCACTTTGAAGAGTACCTTGAGTTTCCTCTCTTCCGAATAGAGCTAGCCTCCTTCTCTGTAACCGAGTAAAAAGACTTAGGGAACTTCTTCAATCGAATCTCTGCAGCACAGAGCACAATCCGGCTTTCCGTGCTGCAACTGGGCACGTGTCACGCATCCAGGACCGCGACGCCTCGCTGCCCAGGACCTGACAGGCCACGCGCCCAGTTTTCACGGAGCGGGCCCACGACCTCGTAATGTCCCATCATGCGCAGTAATCGCCCACGATCTCGTCGTGGGATCTATTGCGGCCGTTACGCGCGCGTTCCGCGCTGTGTGCGTTTCCAACCGCCAACAGATCCCACGTCGCACGATTTATTGCCACGATCGATCCCACTACCGTGAAGCGTAACGGTAACCCGAGGTGCGGTATAAATACCCCTCGGTAACTTCCTCTTCTCCTTCCGCTTCATTTTCCCCTTCTGTCTCCTCGATTCTCCGCCGTCACAGAGCTCTCCGCCGCCGTGCACATCTTTGCGCCGCCGCGGGCTCATCCATTCCACCAATTTCTTCCAACTTTCTCACCACTTCCTGCTTGCTGCCATGGCTCGCGGTGACAGTGCTCGCGCCGGTTGGGCCGGCTCCGACGTCACCGCGGAGGACTGCCAGTGGCTCGTGAACACCCGGAGGGTTCCCCCCGGTGTTCGCTGCCGGCCGTCCGACGGCGAGCTTGTTCTGTCACCGCAGGAAGGCGAACACGTCGTCTTCCTCGCGCACTTCGCGCGAGGATTCGGCCTTCCCGCGTCCAATTTCCTCCGTGCTTTCCTGGATCACTACGGCCTCCAGATGCATCATCTTCCTCCCAACGCCGTCGTCTTTCTCTCCTACCACGCTGTGGTGTGCGAGGATTTTCTCGGTGTGCGCCCCACGACGGAGACGTGGTCGAAGTATTTCTTCTTCCGCCAACAGAGCCAAGGCAAGAAGGATGGCGCGGATACCAGCAGCCGGGTAACCGAGACCGGCAGCGCCATGATGGTGCAGCGCCCGGGCACCAATCATCCTCGCATCAAAGGCCTCGACTCTGTCCGCAAGTGGCAGAAGTCCTTCTTGTACGTGAAGAACATCCCCGCCACGAAGGACGCCAAGATCGAAGACCGCATCAATCTGCCCCCTTGGAGCAACCGGGCTCCTACCGGGCAGAATTGGAAAAGCAAGCCATCCAACAGCAGGAACTTGATGCAGATGGAGGAGCGGCTCGCCTTTCTAATCGGATAAGGGCTCAAGAGCGACGATCCAGTCGCCTGCTGGATTCGCAACCGCGTGCTGCCTCTGCAACGACGCTCCCACCCCATGTGCTACATGGGCGGCCCCCGCGACTGTACTCGGACGACAACCTTCGAGCTCAGCAACGCGGATGTCGCCGCCTACACTCGGTCCATCCTCACCACTGGCCTTCGAGACAACTGGCAGTATGGGTTCATCCCATACAGCCGCACGAAGCCGATTCCACGGGTACGTTCTTCTTACTCTGCTTCTTGTATATGCAATCCGAGTAGATAGCTTCCTCTCCTTGCTGCGACTAGCATTCGCACTCTGCGCCGAGTAGGGCTCTCAGGAGAAGCACTTAGGCTTAATGTGCTTGACGCTCGCACGCCTTGCCGAGTAGGACACTCAGCCGAATCGCTTAGGCCTAATGTGCTTGGTGTTTGCACGCCTGGTCGGGTAGAGTGCCTTCATGCTACTCGGCTAACTTGTGATGTCTCTTTATCCTTCAGGTTCTTGATCGCCAGCTCGCTGAGAGCAGTGAACGCTTCGAGAGCAACTGGTTTGAGGACCGGGAGGAAGATGACGTGGTCTCCTTCGAGACCGCGGAAAGCTCACTCCTCCTGAGGCCGCCCAGACCAGTGAGCATCACGCGGACTCGTCTCTTCGTGACTGGTCCGAGGATGAAGGTGAAGGTAACGGAATCTATCACCTCTGGTCGCGAGCAGCGCCAACTCACTGCTTTCTGCTTCTGAATTGCTCTCCTTCCTCTCTATTTCACAGATGGTGCTGATGGTGAGGACGAAGATGAGGATGAGGACGAGGACGAGGGAACCCTGGTCGTCAAACCTCTCGCAGTAGCCGCTCCTGTTACCCGCAAGCGGGCGGGCAGCGGCGCCCAGGAGCCCCCCGCCAAGAAGAAGAAGCCAACCGAGAAGACGACCAAGAAGGTCGTGAAGAGGAAGCGACCACCGATCCCTAGTCGCAAGGGGTAAGTTCCTTCTTGATTGCACGCTTCGGTTTACTTCGTTCTTCCCGGTTGATTCCCAATCCTTTTGCTTTGCTGTTTCCTCTGCCCTCTTCTTATTTCTGAATGGAATTTTCTCTTCAGAGCCCCCTTGGACGCGGATGCCGCTCGTGCGCCCACGAAGACCAAGAAGAAAGCCACCATTGACGTTGATAAGCTCATCAACCTCGACGGCGACGAAAACGACACCGCTAATGCGCAAGCGGAGGACTCCGACGAGGCTCCGTACAGGGATACCGACGCCCACGACGTTGAGCAGGAGCAGCAGTCCCGCGCCGAGCAGGAGGCGCAGGATGCTGCTCACCAGGAGTTGCCACCTTCCCCTCCAGCCACCAGGGCTGAAGAAAACCAAGATCCAGACCACGAGATGCATGACGACGCCGCCCTTGAGCGGCAGGAAGAAGAAGAAGAGCAGCCAGCGACAGGGGCTGCTGAACAAGAAGACCCCGCGGCCCAGCCGCGGGTAGAAGAACCGGATGCCTCACAGTCGGATCCCTCTGCCGGGCAGCGGGTAGAAGTAGTCAACGCGACGGAGGAGTACCCTCTGAGCGACGCGCAACCAGACGCCGCGCAGGGTAGCGCCCAACTGGATGCCGCGCTGGTTAGCGCACCCCTGGCGCCGCCTACTGATCAAAGTACCTCCTCCAGTGCACCAGATTCTTCCTTGGTGCAGAAAACCAAGGCTACCGCCAGCCCTCCGGCCAGGCCGGTTACGAGGAAGAACGCTCAGGACGCTGCAGCGAAGAAAACCGCCGAGGAGAAGGCTGCCGAGAAGAAGAAAACCGAGAAGCCAGTCACCGAGAAGCCAACAGCCAAGAAGGAAATTTCTAAGAAGCGGGCTGCCGAGATGCCGCCGCCAACATCAACCGCCCAGCCCGGTCAGTTGGCTATCCGCGAGCCTGGCGCGGCTGCTGGCGCCGCTGCTGCATCCGGCGTCTCAGATCCACCCTGCTACCCTCCATACATGGTGAAGGTCAGCCAGCAGCACCAGGTTGGCTTAACCCCCGCGGAGAGGAAACTTGCTCTTCAGAAAGGAAAGAAAGCCGTGGCAGTGGACTCCAGACCCCCGGCCCCAAATCAAGACAAATCTCTCTCCATTTCTTCGCGTGGAGTTCAGGATCAGGCGGTGACGTCCCAGGGCCTTGAGCAAGTACTTGACTTGATTGGCTTCATCGATGCCAATTGGGACAGCAAGGTCCTTGGCAACACGAACTGGAACGGCACGGATTTGGGCGACATAGACCATATGCGTGTCGACTGGAACAAGGTAGACCTGGGTTACAAACCCATGTCTGTCTCATCCACCACTGCTACGCTTGCCGCCAAGATGTTTGTCCACCGCAAGAACGCCAAAGACCTTGAGCAATCCTACGCGGTAAGCTCCTACTCATCCTCTCCGAGTTGCATTTTCACTT
Source organism: Alopecurus myosuroides (assembly GCA_028641055.1). NCBI lineage: Eukaryota > Viridiplantae > Streptophyta > Magnoliopsida > Poales > Poaceae > Alopecurus > Alopecurus myosuroides. The sequence goes on along the minus strand of CM054058.1, from coordinate 435,004,811 downwards.
CTCTTCTACTCGTCTTCTTTTCCTTATCCATCACCCAGTCCCCGAGATTCTGGCCGAGTAGGCGGATACTCTCTCGAGTAGCCGCCTTCTCGGGTTGAATCTCTACTACTTTGCCTGATTCTTTTTTCTTTTGCTTCTCAGAATAGCGTACTGAAGCGGACCGACTTGCATCGTCGGCTACTCTAGAACCATGCTGTTGCCAGGAGGCGCATTGCCGCCCTGGAAAAAGAGAAGATAGCCGCCGAGGCAGCTGATAAGGAAGTGATGAACAGCACCCTGAGGCTTTCTGAAGTTGAAGGTACGCTTTTAGCTACGCGGTTCTTGCATTTGGTGTTTACGCCCGCTTCGGCTTTTTGCGCTAACCAATTTTACTCTGCAGGGAAGTTGAAGGCCCTGTCCGACGAGCACGAGAACTGCCGTGCCTTCGTCGAGAATGGCCAGGCCACCATCAAGAGATTGGAAGGTACGTTGCCGTCTTCTCGGCTTGTCTCTGTATTCCTTTCTTCGCTACTCTGTTGATCGTGCTTTTCTTTTCTCAGAAGATCATAAGAAGTTTGCCGAGGAACATCAAGACTTCCTCAAGCCTGGTGAGGTGCAGCAGCAACTATCCAGCCAATCCGTCGCGCTGCAGAAGGAACACGCTACCGAGATGGAGAAACTCCAACTCCAGCTGCGCACTGCACTTCAGGATGCCCTAGACTTAGCAGCCGAGAAGGAGGAGCTGCTTGCCGAGAAGAAGAGGAACGAAGCAACAGCCAAAGCCAGGGAGAGAACCCTCGAACAGGAGTGCGAGGTGCTGAAGAAGAGCAATGCTGGCCTCTTCACTCAGCTAGAGGAGCTCCGTTTGATCGAGGAGAAGCATCTAGCCAACGAGGAAACATGGAAGACCCAGCTGCAAGGGCTGCGCCATGACTTGAACAGTAAGTGCTCTTTTTTCTCTGCTTCTATGCTATTCGGCTGCACCTTTCTTCTCTGCTTCTCGTTTCACATTTCCGCTCTGTTATTGTTTCTGATCTTCTCGATAGCTCTTGCAGGAGTCTTCCCCGACTTCGAGTCTTCTTGCGTGCCTGCCCTGGCAAAGGTCCGAGCAGCTCGCGCTGAGAAGGGCGAGCCTCTGGACACCAGAGCAGAAATCGAGGAGAGCATCCTGATTATGCAAGGGCAGGTTCCGCGGCTAGCGGGCGTGGGCACCGAGCTGGTGCGCGTCGCCTTCCAGATCCACAGCCTTTTCTGGCCTGATGACTCTGCGCCAACAACAATCTCCGGACTTGCCTTGAAGTTGCAGCTCGTGAAAGCCGAGCTGAAGAAGTGGCGCGCATCGGGAGCCCGGGCCGGCGCGGACATGATGCTCCTATTCGTCACCAGCTGGTACGAAAATCTCAACATGCAGATTATCCGCGAGATGCGCCAGGACTCCAAGTGGGAGAAGGACCCCGACTGCGTGGCTATCCGCCAGCTGGTCGCTCACGAGGTCGCTCAGTATGCTGACACTGCGACCTTCATCGACGGCCTCACCGAGCCCGACACCGAGGTGGACGAAGGCGAGGAGGAGGACGACGACGAAGAGACGGACACAGAGGAGCTGGATCTGAGCTGCTTCGAGTCTCCTGGTGGCAAGACCGGGAAGGGGAAGGCCGCGGTCGTCGCGGATAGCGATGAAGAGGACGAGAACGAGAAGATGTCGATTGACACCTCCGCGCTCGAGTTTGGCACCTCGTCAGGAGCTGCCCTCGACGACACCGTCAGCCTTCGCGCCCAGGCCACCGAGCCCGACGCCGAGCTAGCGAAGACCGTCCCCGTCAACCCGGAAGCGGATGCGACCAAGGCCGGAGCCGAGGACGAAGCTGCGAAGACTGTTGACGCCAGCTCGGAGGCGGACACGACCAAGGCCACTACTGAAGATGAGGCAGCTAAGGCTAGCACCGAGAACGCCGCCTCGACCTGAATCTGTCCTGCAGCTTATTTCTCAAACACTTATCAGATCCCCGGGATGCCGGGTGCAAATGTATCAGACTACTTATGCCGTTGCTACTCATTTTTATTCCCACTTGTTATTTTCAACTTAATAAATTTGTTCAGCCTGGGCTCGATGCCGGGTTGCGTTATCATGCGAGTCCCCGAGTTGCATTTCTTATTCACTCTCTCTTTTCGTCTCAGCTCTACCCGCAACTTGTTGCTTTTTTGGTATTCGAGTCACAAGAGTTAAAGAGCAGAGCTGCAAATACTTAGCCGCTTAGAAACAATCATAGTAACGCAGCCCACCACTTAGCCGAAAAGACAAGACAAAGAACAGAAGTAAAAGCACCCTACTCGGTTCCTGCACTCTTCCTTTCCTTAGTAATTTTTCTTGTGCTCATGGACCTTTTGCTTGTTCTCTTGCTTGCCATGAAGCCGGGTTTCGGACAGCAGCAAAGTCGAAGAGTTGGCATGTAGGTTTAAACACAGTACTCAATGTATCTTTGAATTTTGAAGTAGAGCAACCGAATAGGCAAGAGGTAAAGCCGAGTAGAAACACTTAGAGCAATTTTGGACGAGGGCAGTCCCCGAGTTCAATTTCAGATTGCAGAATAGAATTTCAACTCGGATAACAGGGTACATACACATCTTTGCTCACGAATGAAAACGACGGAGTAGAGCTACATTCCAGGGACGCTTAGATTCCTCTCCAGCTTTATCTGCCCTGTTCGCCTGTGGTGGGCGCGCATCTACAAGATAATATGCATCGTTGTGCAGCGCTTTGCTCACAATGAAGGGCCCTTCCCATGGAGGAGACAACTTGTGCATCCCGGCTGTGCGCTGCACAAGCCTAAGGACCATGTCTCCTTCTCGGAAAACCCTTGGGTTCACCTTTCGGCTATGATAACGCCGCAGGTTTTGCTGGAAGATAGCCGAACGTGACAGAGTCAGCTCTCTTGCTTCTTCAAGCAGGTCAACGTCGTCCTCTCGAGCTTCTCTCGCCTCCACCTCAGTATAGAGGGTTACTCGGGGGGAGTCATGCTCTAGGTCTATTGGCAACACGGCCTCAGCCCCGTATACCAAGAAGAATGGCGTGTAGCCGGTTGACCGGTTAGGGGTAGTCCTTAGACTCCACAACACCGCTGGCAACTCGTCTAGCCAACACCCAGGTGTTTTCAGCAGTGGCTCAATCAGCCTTGGCTTTATGCCTGCCAGCACCATGCCATTTGCTCTTTCAACTTGCCCATTAGAGGCTGGATGCGCAACAGACGCAACATCTAGTCGGATGTGCTTATCTCTGCAGAACCGCACCATTGCTCCCTCTGCGAAGTTTGTGCCGTTGTCGGTGATGATGCTGTGCGGGTAGCCATATCTCAGGATCACATCCTTCAAGAACTTCACAGCTGTGGCCCCATCGCACTTCCGAATAGGCTTTACTTCGATCCACTTGGTGAACTTGTCCACCATGACCAAGATGTGTGTCATGTTGCCTTTAGCAGGCTTGAAGGGGCCAACCATATCCAGGCACCATACGGCAAACAACCATGTGATAGGAATTGTCTTCAGCTCGGAAGCAGGCATGTGAATCTTACTCGCGAACATCTGGCAGCCATTGCATTTCCTCACGATGTCTTCAGCTTGCTGCAGAGCTGTGAGCCAGTAGAAGCCATGCCGAAAAGCTTTCTTGACCAATGCCCGAGAGGAGGCGTGGTGCCCGCATTCTCCTTGGTGTATTTCCAGCAGAATTTCTCCTCCTTCTTCTGGGTCCACACAACGTTGCAGCACGTCGGTGGCACTTCTTTTGTGCAGCACATCTCGGAATATAGTGTAGCCCTTGGATCTTCTCTGAATCTGTCTTGCAGCCACTTCATCTTCTGGCAGAGTACCGTCCCTTAGAAAGGATAATATGGGCATGGCCCAACTTGGTGTCTCCTGTGTGGGAAACACTGGTTCGTCCACTTCCATTGGGACAGGCACCTCTGGTTGCTCTTTAGGGTTGGGAGCACTTCTCTGGAGCCCTGATCGATTGGCAAGGACTTCCTCAATGAATGCGACAGTCCCCGGGTTAAGGACAGCAGTTCCCGAGTATGGAGTGGCAGTCCCCGAGTAGGGAATGGCAGTCCCCGAGTAAGGAGTGGCAGTCCCCGAGTAGGGAGTGGCAGTCCCCGAGTAAGGAGTGGCAGTCCCCGAGTAAGGAGTGGCAGTCCCCGAGTAGAGAACGGCAGTCCCCGAGTTGGGAGCAGCAGTCCCCGGGTTTCCTGTAGCATTCTCCCAGTCAATCTCCATGGGATCAGATTCCTCGCTTGGCAGAGAAGGGACAAATACGGATTCCGAGTTGGGAGAGGGCTTGATGGATGGCTTCCTCAAGTGCTCCAAGGCAACCCCCGCCGGGATGGATTGCCGAGAAGATCCCAACTTGGACAGCTCGTCTGCCGCTTTGTTCTCTGCTCGATGAATGTGCTGGAACTCGCAGCCCTCGAAGAATCCAGTCATAGACTGTACCAGGAAGCGATATGATGCCATGTTGGCATCTAGAGCATCCCAAGTGCCAGAGACTTGCTGCACCACCAGATCTGAATCGCCATAGCATATAATGCGCTGCACGCCAACCTCCTTGGCTACTCGCAAACCATGCACCACTGCCTCGTACTCTGCTACGTTGTTGGACGCCTTGAAATGAATCTGCAGCACATACTTGAGTTGATCTCGCTTGGGTGACGTAAGAACTACGTCAGCACCAAGGCCTTCCTTGACCTTCGAGCCATCGAAGTGCATCTTCCAGTAGTTAGAAACTGGAGCAGGAGGTTCATACTGCACCTCGGCCCAATCCACCAGAAACTCCGCCAGAATCTGAGACTTGATAGCTTCTCTTCTCGCATACGCGGGTGCATACGCGGCCAGCTCGATTGCCCATTTGGCTACCCTGCCACTCGCCTCCTTGTTGCCCATGATATCCGAGATGGGAGCAGAGCTAACAACCGTGATAGGATGCTCTTGGAAGTAATGCTTTAGCTTCTTGGCGCCCAGGTACACGCCGTAGGTCATCTTATGATAGTGCGGGTAGTTTTGCTTGGAGCTAGACAACACTTCACTGAGATAGTACACTGGGCGCTGCACACTCTTGCCTTCTTCTTCTCGCTCCACCACAATCACCACACTGACTACCCGGTTAGTGGCAGCAATGTACAGCAGCATCGGCTCCTTGGGTAGCGGACTAGCCAAGATGGGAGCGCTAGCCAGCATTGCCTTCAGCTCGTTGAATGCCACATCCGCTTGCGGAGTCCGGACAAACTTGTCACTTTTCTTCATCAGCTGGTATAGAGGCAGGGCCTTCTCGCCCATTCGGCCCAGAAAACGGCTCAGAGATGCCAAGTAACCAGTGAATTTCTGCACGTCTTTCAGGGATCTTGGCAAAGACATGCTCTCAATAGCTTTTATCTTTGAAGGATTTGCTTCAATGCCCCGACTAGATACCAGGAAGCAGAGTAGCTTGCCAGCCGGGACACCAAAGGTGCATTTACTCGGATTCAACTTCATTTTGTACTTGCGTAGGTTAGCAAAGGTTTCCTCCAGGTCGGCAAGCAGAGTATGTGTTTTATTCGTTTTGATGACAATGTCATCTACGTACACCTGCACATTCTTGCCGAGCTGGTCGTGCAAGCATTTCTGCATGCATCTCTGATAGGTTGCACCCGCATTCCTCAAGCCAAAACACATGACACGATAGCAATAAGCCCCATACGGGGTAATGAAAGCAGTCTTTATTTGATCGGCAGGATTGAGTGCAATATGGTGGAAACCAGAGTAGGCATCTATGAAAGACAGCAGTTCACAACCAGCAGTGGAATCGATCACCTGATCGATGCGAGGTAGCGGGAAGGGATCCTTGGGGCATGCCTTGTTCAAGTCGGTGTAGTCGACACACATGCGCCATGCAGTGGCAGCCTTGGGATCCTCCTTCTTCTTCTCGACCATGACCGGGTTGGCTAGCCAATCCGGATGCAACACCTCCATGATGAAATTGCTTATCAGCAGCTTGGTGATCTGGTCACCAATGGCCTTCCTTCTCTCATCTCCGAAGCGGCGCATAGCCTGCTTCACTGGCTTGGCGTCAGGACGCACATGTAATGAGTGCTCAACCAACTCCCTCGGGACTCCTGGCAAATCTTCATTGGACCAGGCGAATACATCCCGATTCTCACGGAGGAAGTGGATGAGCTCGCTTTCCTATTTCTCCGCCAACCCGGAGCCAATGATGGCTACGCGGTCGGGGAACTCGGGGTCGACCTGAACCTTCTTGGTTTCCTGAGATGCCTGGAACGCGGTCCCGTGTTGGGTACTCGGCGCCAGCTTGCGCGGATTGCGCCATGGCCACCACCTCATACATCTTCTTCTTCTCGGCAGCAATCACCATCGACTCCGCCAACTGGGAACCAGCAGAAGCACACTCCATGGACTTCTTGTAATCACCAGAGATAGTAATTATGCCATTGGGACCAGGGATCTTCATCTTCAGATATGCAACATGAGTAGAGGCCATGAACTTGCTCAGAGCGGGCCTGCCGAGTAGAGCATGGTAAGGGCTCTGATGATCAACCACTTCGAACTGCAGGCGCTCTGTGCGGCAGTTCTCCCTGGTGCCGAATAGCACATCTATCCATACTCGGCCAATCGGGTTGCACGAGATCCCGGGCACAATACCATGGAAGGTGGTCTTGCTGGGTAGCAGCATGTTCTCGGCCAGCCCAAGCTTCTCGAGTGTGTCTTTGTACACGATGTTGATGCTGCTGCCGTTGTCGATTAGCACCTTGCTGAACCTCACATTCTTCTCGGGACCCAGGAAAGTAGGATCCAGCACCAAGGCGTAGCTACCCGGGTTGGGCATCACCTTGGGATGATCTACCCGGGACCACCTGATCTCCTGGTCACACCAATACATGTAGTGAGGGACAGCAGGAATCACTGCATTGACCTCCATGGCACGCCTGTGCTGTGATTGCTTGTCGACTGGCTCCGAAGTGAAGATCATGTAGCTCTCATGGTGCTCTTGGTACTGGTTGGAGCCTCCGCCCCCATTGCTGCCGTTGTTGTTGTTGCCCTGGTAGTTGTTGTTGTTGCCTCTGTTGTTGTTGCGGTTGTAGTTGTTGTTGTTGTTGTTGTTGCGATAGCCTCATTGTTGAAGTGACGGTTGGCTCCTAAAGCCACTTGGTTCACATTTTCTCTTCTCGGGAACACTGGTGGCCGAGCTGCGGGTGCGCGAGTAGGCTGCACATTGGCATTGGCCGCTGGCAGAGGAGGAGGAGGAGGCAAGCCTTCATTCTTGATCACATCCCACCACTCGCACTGCCGAGTAGTGTGGTTAGCAGGCCTTGAGGGGTGGTGAGTGTGAAAACTGCATGGGCCATCCTTCATGTCGTCAAAGACGAACTTCCTCGGCTGCTCGGAGTTGCCGCTACCCGACTGAGGAGCACGGAATGGTTTCTTGTTGCCTTGGCCCTGGTTCTGGTTCTGCCCGTAGGCTCCAGCAGGTTTCTGCCTTTGGCTACCCCCAGCTCCAACAGCCACTTCATTCACCTCTTCAGGGTCATACCGAGTATCTATTCGGTCACCCCTGCGCTTGTTGCGGAACTCGTTGCGCTTGCTGTTGCTGAAGTTTCTTCTCGGCTCAGATGAATCCATCAGGGGCTGAGTAGGGTCACCGAGCGCGTACTGATCCGCAATCTTGATAGTCTCTGCCAGAGTGTTTGGCATCTCCCTCTGCAACCTCTGCCACAGCATACTGCCATGTCTGCAACCCTGCGCAAACCAAGTGATGGCCTGGGCCTCGTTCACACCTTCACAGGTGTTCCTCAATGTGCTCCACCGAGTAAGGTACTCGCGGTCCGTCTCATCTTCTCGCTGCCTGCAAGCGGACAGCTGCTGTGGCCTATTCGGCCTCTTGTAAGTGCTTGTGAAGTTGCTGATGAAGGCGTCCGAGAAATCCAACCAGCAATTGATGCTGTTCTTGGGCAAGTTGTTGAGCCAAGTGCGAGCTGGACCCTCTAGCATCTGCGGGACATAGCACACCGCCCATCTCCTGTTGCCGTTCGCGATATGAACCGCGGTGACATAGTCATTGAGCCAATCTTCCGGCTTGGTGCTGCCGTTGTAGCTCTTGGTGCCCCTTGCGAGCTGGAAGTTCTTCACGGACGGCTCGTTCATGATGCGCGGGCCAAAGCACTCGGGGCCAGGAGGACCCGTGTTCTCCAGCCGGGCTGACAAGTTGATCCGGTCCAGCTGATGCCTTGCGTCTCCAGGCGCCAACACGCGCTCGCCAACACGGTCCAGAATGTCATAGCCAGCCATCTCCATGGCCGAGTAGCCGTCATCATATCTGTCCACCTGCACAGCTGCAGGCTGCTCCACCGGTTTGGCGACTGGCGCTACTGCACGCGGCTGCTGCCTCTGCCGAGTAGGCTGAGCAGCGGGACGCTGAGAAGGACCTGGGCGCGCTCCACCTCGGGCCTGGCTTTGAGCTTGATGGGCTTGGGAGCCTGCTCTTGCAGCGTTGTGTTCCTGACCGGGCTGCTGCGGCACAGCGAGCTGTTTCGCGGCAGCAGCCGGGTCGTACACCTGCATTTGCCTATCTCTGCCAGAACGTCCACTGCGGCTCTTCTCGCGGCTGGGGTGCGGAGATGAGGCCTGATCGTTAGATCTAGCCGCGTGAGAGTGCACCACCTGCGAAGCTCCAGCACCCGGGTTGGCTTTCCGGAACTCCTCATTCTGCCTAGCAGCCTCTAACACCAACTCGTTGAGCCTTTCCTGCTGCCTAACGCGCGCGTCGCCGTCGAGACGAGGCAACTCGGCGGCCACGGCCTCTGCAGCTCTAAGTGTCTTGGCGGGTGTGCTGTATCTAGGCCTAGTAGAAGTGTTTGCGGTGGCGGACTGAGCGGGAACCTCTACAACTGTCGCCATCTCGGCACCAAGGTTGCGCCGCGTGGCGCCTACTCTGCTAGCTCTCCTAGTGACTGGCGTGAAGCCGTGAGCCTTGTTGTACTCAAGCTGGTCTAGACTCAACTCAAACCTAACCTTCTCCAACTCCGCCTGCTCGGCGAGCAACTCCTGGCGCTGCCTGTCGAGCTGCTCCTTCATGGTCAAGAGCTCGAGGTCAGTGGGAGGCGGCATACCATTCCGCCCAGCCGACGCGGGAATGGTCGGAGTGGTGGAGGGAGGGAGGTTGCAGTACTTCTCGTAAGGCCTGTGGGTCCTGCCACCAGCGCTCGAGCCAGCAAGATCCTCGACGACGACCGCGGCGCCAGCAGCAGCTGCGCCGGCGTTTGCCGCCAAGCCGGTCACCATCACCTCAGCGCGGTCCGCAGAACGGCGCGCAGGCCTTCCGCGAGCAGTGATCACAGCAGGAGGATCCTCCGCGTCATGCACCAGCTCGGGGTAGTCACGGTCGATGACGGTGGCGACGTAGACGAGGTGCGCGCCGAAGGAGATCACCGTGCCGCCCTCCGGCATGGCCTTGCCGCCGAAGTCGCCTGCGTTGTCGGTGACGAAGTCGAAGGAGCCGAATCTGCGGACAAGGCCACAGACCACGCGCCCTCCAGTAGCAGAAAACGACCCCGTCCGAACGGAGACTCCAGCCAGCGCCGCTGGTTGCCCCACGGTGGGCGCCAACTGTCGTGGTGGTGTCACGGCAGATGCCATAGGATGGCTAAAGATGTGGGGACGAAGGACGCTGGAGGTGCTCGGGGAGGGATCACGCGACGAGTAGACGCGTGAGGTGAAGACCAAACACTGCAAACAACACGATCTACCCAGGTTCAGGGCCCTCGTGAGGAGGTAAAACCCCTACTCCTGCCTTTCTCTCTGTATTCTGGTGTCTCACCGAGTAGCCACAGTACAAATGTTCTTGCTACCGAGTAGCCACTCTTCTCTCTCCGGGTAGAATTAGGTCAAGAATCTCTACGGGTGCAGTGTCCCTTGTGAACGTGTGAAGCATGCCTCGCGCAGGAGGCGGCTGGGCACCTTATATACCCGGTGCCCTGCCGGATACAGCCAAATACAACAAGTGTCGACATTGTGTGCACATCGTCCTTCTTCCGAGTTCCCGCTGACAGCTTTGGCTTCTAAGCTTGTCCTGATGCAGAAAGTCGTTGGGCAAAACCAAGTAACCAGTCTGTTATCACTGTGCGAACACAGAGTAGGTCCCCCCTATCATGCGACGCCCTGCTGGCAGACTGTCGCTGTCAGGCACGCCGTCCCCAGATGAACAGTGCTGTGAACAGTGCCAAGTACGGACCCGGGATACGCGGGATCCGTGTCAGAACGACTCCTTTGACTTCTGGTCCGAGTAGGTTCCCGCCAATCTTACTCGGACCAACTCTTCTACTCGAACAGATATAACTTGCTTGATATCTCCTTCGGGTCATCTTTCTGTGAGACCGAGTAGCAGTCGACCGGGTAGCAAGTACCGGGTAGCCGGCTACTCGACCAAACTTCTCTTCTGACTGTTGCCTTTACCACTTGCCTTTACCCTACTCGGGGGTAACCCCCCGACAATTTACATATTCGATAAATATGATAATACAATTATTATGTCATTTTCCACTTGTGGGTTTTGAGTTACACTTGTTTGTATCACTAGTGTTCTATTGTTACTTTGTTATGTACTTGTGATGGTTCACCTGATAATTCTGAGATGATTTATAAAGATGTTGTGGAAATGAATTGATAACTTATGGAGTTGTTGTTTTATAAAAGATCACATCTCTATTGATGAGATGGTTCAATTGTGTATTACTCATTGGTGGAAGTATGATTATCAGTTATGTGATTTGGGTACTCACCCCTCTTTTGGTTGTGGATATCTAATGAATTGTCCCAAGTCACTTAAAGACTTGTGGTTAAGGTTGTTGAGATTTGTGTTCGTCACAACCCATTATGGTTTGTGTAACCAGATGATTTGGGTTTTGTAGAGATGTTATGCTATAAAGATCACTCCAAATGTACTCCTGACTAGATGAACTAGACCTATTTCATCATGTCAAGTGAAACTTCTGTCACTTTGTTTTGGTTAAACTTTCGCGCCAAAATTTCCCGTACTTTTAGATGCATACTTTGCAAATGCACATATTAAATTTAGATCCTTATAACTTCCCAAACACTGGGATGTTACAAAGTATGGCATAATTGCACATTTTTAGCAGAAATGTGGAACTTGAACCTAATTGCAAAATTTGAGTGAAAATGTGCAAATAGGACTAAGTTACAAATTTGTGAGTGGAAAGGTGCAATTAGGATAATTGCACATATCCAAGTAATAAAGCTCAACAAAGACCTAGTTGCACATAGCTGAGTGAAAAAGTGCAACGCCACGATAGTTGCACATTTCCAAGAGAAAAAAAAATGTAAATCAGACCTAGTTGCACATTTCTAGATAAAAATGCAAATTAGACTTAGTTGTATGTATGCGAGTGGAAAAGTGCAACTCGAATCTAGTTGCGCATTTTCAAGTCAATAAATAAATAAATTAGACAAATTTCCAAGTGAAAACGTGCGACTAAATTTTAGTGAAATATAAATATGTGCATAGTAGAAAAAAATACATGCATCAAAAAAGATTAATAAAATACAGAGAAAGAGAAATGACATACATAAAAACAAGAATAGAGAAAAGAAACACAAAAATGCCAAAAAAAAAGCACTTGATAAAGTCATTGATATTACTCTTTGCAACGAAATTTTGCTTGCGAAAAAGGAAAAAGAAAAAAGTGTTGCACACTTCCTTAAAAACCTCAAGCATATTATGTTCATAAGAAATTTTGTACTTCCTCCGTTCTAAAAAGGATTTCTCAACTTTATCCAAATTTGCATGTATCTAGACGCGTTTTTGGATTCAAATCTCATTTCCTCCGGCTCGGAAGTAAAACGGGCGGTCAAAATTACGTGAGAGAAAGAACCTCAGATTGATGGGTTCCACCGTCGGACGGAATAGCAAAGCTTAGTGACTAACTCCATGCTCACTAGTACTTTGACATCACTATAGGACGCGTTTTTTTCTTTCATGTGACATGAGTTCGAGTCACATGCTTATCGTAATTTATTTTGTATATCCAGCTATGTACGTCGACTAAGACATAAGCTAGTCTCGAGGTCTATCCAATTGAAGTTGCATCTTTATTGAGAATCTTCTAAAAGGTTTCTAATATACATACATTTTTATCCCTTCCCACAACCCACATGTAAAATAAAAACAATAAAAATGGATAAAAAAAAGAAAAACTCACACACGTGCGAAACATAGGTGAAAAGCACGCTCTTGCAGAAAATCTTGAAAAGACAAAGAAAATCGCGATGATAAGGTTAGAATCTGGTCCGCTTATTGTCGCTCCAAAAACAACTGTACTGTCTATTTACCATAAAAATGTTTGGTAATTGGAAGGCCGGCTCGGTCTCACTAAAAACTAATGAAAAAAATAAGACGTCTAATACCTAATAATTATAATTAAAATAATAAATCAAGTTTAAATAGCAGAAAGAAGATAATTTGCACAATAAACAAACATGAGATAAGTGTCACATGAAAGAAAAAAAGGAGAAAATAAATAGAAAGAAAAATTAAGCGTACAATGAAAAAGAGAAAAACAAAAGAAGACAATAGTCTCTAAAAACAACATTATTATGCTTGACAAGAGGCCTCTAGTTTTAATCTGGACCGAACGAGCTGATTAGATATTTGGTAATGAACTATCCGGTGAGAACAGGCGCGCAGGATGTCTCTCGAGTTCGAATATTTTCCGTAGGCCATTTTTCATTCCGTCAGTTTGCAAAACGCTGAACTGGGCACGAATCTTGGCGCAAATCGGACGGCTCTACAAATCGACTGAGACATAAGCTAATCTCGGGCGCACGAGGATTAGCAAATCCGAAAAAAAAACTTTCCGCACACTTTTCGTCTATACCTCTGCCATAACTAATCTATACTTCTTATAAGACAAAACCCCACTAATATGCATTTATGATTTTTCTATCTCAACATGCAAACTATCCACATCACCCACCATTTTAGCCAATCAATTATCTATGTCATCTCCACTAATAATTGTGATATTACATATTTCATGCCACATAACCATGCCATCTTTTTTAAACCATATAATTATCCAATGTCACTAATATTTATTTCTCAAAATATATAACAATTTCACGCGAATTAAGTTAGTATATCGATTATGTGATCAATTGAATCTTGATAATGGAATATTCCATACATCTTATACCCATTTCGTTTTTTTTTTTTTTGAAGAGATACCCACTGCAACGCGCAGGGTATTCTTCTAGTTTCGGTAACAAATAAACCACAGAAGCTAACACCAAAAACTAGCAGATGTAGCATAATCTCGTAAACCACCATAACTGTCATAGTTCACGGGCAAAACACTACTTCGACAAGACACAACAGTTTCTAAGTATGAACTATACAAAACGAATCCATACACATAACTGAATAATAATGTAGCAATCCTATCCTGAAAAGATTTGTTTTCGAACTAACCACTCTCTCATGGTCAGAAGAATCAACATAATGAAATTTACACAAGACGTGCTGCAAATATCCATTCTCATGTCTAGCCGGCAAGTTTTGTATAGTTGGTGCCAATATTCTTTTACCTGGAACACACATGATTCAACACACAAAAATAGTAAACCAAGGCATCAGACTATTTTTATGTTGAAGTCAAGCGATAGCAACACAATACTCACTCCGTTCAACAATAGATGACTTTCACTTATCTAGATATGGATATATCTAGACATATTTTAGTGTCTAGATACATCTATATATAGACAAATGCAAGTCATCTATTGTTGAACGGAGGGAGTAGAACGAGTAGCAGATAATCCGAATGAGGAAAAAAGATCAAATCATAGCAGAGCTCTCGCTGAGGTACAGGGCAGGAAACTTACGGGGAAATCGGGGAATATCTGGTCTTTGCCATTCTATCTCCCAGGTGAACCACACACTCTGGCGACAAATCTCCTTCACAATTCAGAAGTGTGAGTGTGAGTGTAGCTGTTGACTGTTCACCACAACTTCTGACGCGCTTGGCCTTGTGCAGATGTGCCTCCAACTTTTTCCTCAGAGGCGGCCACTCTGTCCTTTAAAAGACAGCCGATGTTCTTGTACAATTCAAACAGCAGCTCCGGCACTCGGCAGCAACAGGTCGACCACTCCACCACTTTACTCATGGAGATGGAGTCCGCCGCGGCCAAGTCCTACCCGGGCCTCCCGGTGACGCGAGACCCGCCGCAGACAGCGCAGCTGGGCCAGGGCCCGGAGCGACACGGATGGTGGCGCTGGGCGTTCCTGGCGATCGTGTCGCTCGTCCTCACCGCCCGCTTCACGTGGAGCGTGTACCACGCGCGCCACCGTCCGCTATACCTCGCCACCGTGATCGTCACCTACGACCTCAGCGCGGTGCTCTGCTGCTGCCTCGTGCTGCTGGCAGTCCTGCGGCGCGACGACCCGGCCGCGGCGCCCGAGCGGCGGCGGGTCAGGATCGTCCTGTGGGTGGTCTCGGTGGCGCTCGTTATCGTCATCGCGGCCCGTGTAGCCTTAGTAATTCGGGCTTCGGCTCCGAAATAGTGTAATACCCGCGCCTTAATTCGGGAAGGTAATTAAACTGTATATAAATATTGTCTAATTTGATTTGCTTTGCGGGTTCTCGAAAGAAAAACGCTAAGGATCACCCGGGATCGTGCGCTCACATCCCCGGTTCGTCCCGTCACGTAGGACAGCTAGGCCCACCTGCTCTTTATCTCTTTAGCATTCCTTCTCCTCCACCATTTGCCCACTTTTCCGGCAACCGCCCGGCCACGTCTTTCTCCAATCCCCCACCGCCATTGACCTCCCACGGGTCGAAGCTCCCTCCGCCCATGAAGCTCCACCCCGATTTTTTATGAAGCCTCCTATGCCTACAGTTTTGCCACCACCGGCGACAACCTCCTCCACTTCCACGGATAGCGAACTCACCAGCACGGACGCCGTGCAGGGTGGTCTGTCGGGGGCAGGCAGCTCGTGGGTAGAGGTTGCGCGAGGTCAGCAAGCTCGTTGGCAGGGGCGGCGCTGGCCCAGAGTACTCGCTCGCAAGGGCCATGTGCGGCAGGTAACTCGCCGTCAAGGAATCACGAGGAGAGCTAGGGATGGGCGGCGTGGGACACCGCGCATGGTCGGCGTTGAGGATAGCGATGCGATGTCTCTGCCATTGCCGGCCTCCTCCAGCTCCATAGCCCCACCTGACACGGTCCTCGTCCTAGAACGGAGCTCCGTTGCCGTCCTACCCCTCCTCACCTAACTCTGCTCCGGTTGCTGAACGGGTCGTCGGAGAGAAGCACGCCGGTGCTCCCATTACACGACGACGTTGCTCTGGTGGCATTGCGGCGATGCTCGGGAAATTACGGGGGACGACGAAAATTATGTTTCATTCCCGGGTTTTTTTTTGCTACAACAACTCCGGCGATATCTCCAGCGAGGTCGGAGTTTTGCTACAATAGAATAATTTTTTCTCTAATTTTTTTTTGCTAGAGTAGTACAAATTATTTGCTATGAGATTGTACGGCGAGTTCTTCGGTGATGTCTCTAACGAATTTGATTTTTGCTACAGTAGCACGATTTTTTTGCTATACTAACTCCGGGGAGGTCTTCGGAGAAGTCTGCGGCGAGGTCTGTCTTTTTTTTTTTCTAGTGATAGAGCAATGTGAAATTTGGACAAAAAAACTGACACGTGTCAGCACAAGGACCGGGGATCCCCAGTCCTCGCTTGTTTTGTTATTACTATGTGAATGATAATGTGTATGGATGATGTTTGACCACGTGACATGTATGCGGATAATGTATATTTTTCCACAACTAAAGAAACGTGTGTGATCATGGTTACACAACACAACGCGTGAGAGCTACCGTTACTTGAGTATTGATAAGACAATGTATATCCTCCTCACGTTCTGTTTGCTATAGGTACATTCAGGCAAAGGTCCAGCCGGGTCAAACTAACCTGCTTGCTTGAGCAGTTCCATATAATATCTGTTTGTTTATTTTCGATTGATGAAGTTTAATTTGATTTACATTTCTCTTATTAGGTAGCAATTGACCCATTATTCCTTGAGAACTTTTACAGTACCCCAAAATTATCAGGAACCGTCCATTTTAAGTGATCCAATGGCTAGTGTGCTCTGGTACTCCATGATCAGACCACAGAGTACTCGCTAGGAAACTTAGCCAAACTGACAGAGTACCTTCACCAGAGGGGCAAAATGGGTATTTCATTTTTTTCTCATACTTTTTGGGTGTTGCTTTCCCGGTGAAGTATTCGGGTCAAAATCGTGTCATCCCACAGAAAGCGCTTACAGGCTAAATTTCGAAAATTACCACTTCAAGTTTTTTTTTTTGTACAAGACCACTTCAAGTTACAATTCCACAAACCTACCACATTGGGTTTCCAATTTCGTAGAGAGCACTAACTCGCGAGCGCCAACGAATTGACGCCATTACTGACAAGGCTGGCCCACAAAACTTGATGACGTGGCACTAGCAACGAGTGTTACATAAACGGGTTGTTGTCTGTCGTTACGGGGGTCGTGGGCCCCACCTGCCAGGCGCACGGGTAACGATTCCCCGCGGTTAGGCTTCTGGCAGTTTCTCCCCAGGCGCCGCATGTCTGATTCTTACTCTATTTTCATTCCCCGGTCATGGCGGCGGCGAATCCTAGCGGCAGAGGTGACTCTGCCGGGGGCGACGGGGAGCAGAGCGGCGGCGGTTCCTCTGATGGTGTAGGCAAGGTACGAGGGACCTCTGTGGCGAGGGCGGTGGTGACATAGATGCCGGCCATGCTTTCTGCGGAGGCTAGGGCGGAAGTAGCACTCATGAAGGCGGTGCTGCCCTCACCGGCGAAGACCAGCCATCAGTGGGCTTCGGGCTTCGGACCATTCAAGTAAGAATATGTCATTGAAGAAGATGTGACCTCAACAATCCCTATGGTGACGGACCTAGGGTTTCGTAAGGGAAAATATGCTAGTGAACTACTCGACTTGACGGGTTACTGTCCGCCGGATGCTTATTCCGATAAGGTGAAAACAGAGGTACATGATGTTGCGCAGATTTGATCTGACGTGTTTCCTAAACTAAGGTTGCGTGTTTTCTCTGCGTCTCCCTCCCAACCCTTATATGAGGGGTTGGGTCTCAGGACTTTGTACACGGGTAGGACTCGTTTCAGAGTCGGTTATGATCTACCCTAACCTCGTAGGCAAGTCTCCTTCCGCACCGACTTTGTCCTATGCTTGTAGTGGGCTTTAGGCATTGTCCACCCGGGGAATCTTCTAGCATATACGCCGTTGGGCTGTACCCGGTAGGCCCATCGTGGTGGGTCTCTTGCTCATCGTCACGTCAGTAGTCCCCGAGTGACTGATGGAGTCGTAGACTCGATCAAGAGACTCAATCTCTATGTCGGATTGATTTAATTTTACTGCTTTACTCCTTCATGAAGAAATTATTGTTTTAAAGGCTTTTTATGACGTGACTCAACATACTTGACTCATCCGACGGGTCGGGGTCAACTAATCTCACTCGGGAGAAAACACAACTAGTCTACTCAGGGTTCGAGTCTGCAGGCTCAAACCTAGAAAACCTCGGGTAACCCGACTCGAGCCATGTGTGGCCTAGACAAGTCGAATTCCAATTGTTTATTTATTTTACCCACCGCGTCCGTCGGGATTTTCTTCATACTTAATGGTATGGAAAAAGTTCAATGTAGTGCAGCACAGGTGCAACTCCTGGGCCTTTGGAGTAGATCCGCGGGTCTTACCCTCGCATTGTGAGTGCGACATCTAGAGTTCTATCTCAGTTTTGCGATATGTTAAACATAAATATTTTAGCATAACTCCTTTGAGTCCTTCGTTCATTCCACATTAGAAAATTCTCGACTCGCGGACGCACCCAAGGATCTCGTGTGCTTCATACGGGTCAGTTAGGGCCCGAGTGTCTTTTCTGGCCACTCGACTCTTTCCCGTTAGTCAAGGGTACCACATTATAAGATCACGATGTACTTTCATGTTGGTTATGTCAGACGATAAGACATGACGCATCTTATCTTGTCAAAGGCAGCTTGCTCAAATAGCCTTTGACCAGATTTTGACCGTCTTATGCGCGGTAATCCCGGGGATTTCAGTAAATGCCCCTCGATTCTCGCGCCTACTGGGCGGCGTGGAGGCACCGGTTAGCCTCCAGCCACCACGTGTTAGCTTGGATATTTCTACAAGATATGTAACGGTTGGGATTTTTCTAATTCCCTTATAAGTAAGGGAAGGGGAGCAGTAATTTTTATTTCTCCTTCCTCCTGTTCGCTTCTTCTTCTTCCTTGCGCCCGTGCCTCCATAGCCGCACCTCTTATCTTCTGCCAACCAGCCATGGGAAAAACCAGAGGAAATGGCGGAAAAATGCGGCTAGCCGACGCTGGCTCAAGAAAACGGCAGGGCGGAAAATGGGCAAAATCCACTAGGACAACGCGAAGGCCTTATGAGGCCCGAGTGGGAGAAGAATTGGGCCGTCCTGGGAGCGAGACTCGGCCCGTGCCGGAGTTGGACGAGCGTGTCGCCTTCATATACCACATTGGCAGGGGCGTCTCTTTCCCCCTCTATCCTTTCTTTCTCGCTCTTTTGTGCAAGTATGGTGTGCAACTGCATGACGTACCATCTAACTCCATCCAACACCTCTCATGCTTCATCCCCCTATGCGAGTGCTATCCCCGGCTCACCTAAAAGGAAGATATAGATCAAGATTGCACTAGTACAAAACCAAGAAATCCAAGACGGAACCTAGAGCCGGTAGAGCAGAAAAAATTCTAACCGCCTCTACTGCTATACCTCATACGGTCAGAAATTCATTTCTGTCTACACTATTATTAGAGTCGGGCAATAGTACTGACTGTCTCTAATAAGCTACAATTGGAGCCGGTTGATATTGACGACCGTATCTGAAATTACTTTAGACGACTATTATTTACGGCCATCTCCAGCTCGATTCCGATCTCGAGCACTCTCCAATGGCCCGTCCTTCCTCGATCGTGACAACACTTCTCCAACCATGAAGGAATGCATACAAGGCCTCGATCACCCTCCGCGCAAAGCGCTTGGAGAAGTGGATACAACACGTCAAGGAGCAGTTCCTGGACGGCGCGCTGATGACCCACAAGTATAGGGGATCGCAACAGTTTTTGAGGGAAGTAAAACACAAATTTACTGATTCGACACAAGGGGAGTCAAAGAATATTTATTAGCCTTAACAACTAAGTTGTCAATTCTGCTGCACCTGAAAATAGACTTTCTCTCAACAATTTATCTGTGGTAACAGTTTTATGGCAGGAGTAGAAATAAAATAACAACAGTAGTAAAATAGTAACAGCAATAGCAATCGCAGAAAACAACAGGATGGGCATACCGTAGGCATAGAGGGAATGGATGAACGGGCGTTGCATGGATAACAATGGTCATGTAATAATAATAACACGGGCATTGCAGATAATTATTATAAAGTATCAAACATGTAGGCAAACCATATGCATGTGTTCCAATATAGTCGTACGTGCTTGCAATGAGAAACTTGCACACCATCTTTTGTCCTACCAGCCCGTGGCAGAGTGGCCTCTAGGGAAACTACTGGTAATTAAGTTGCTCCTTTTAATAAAGCACCGGAGCAAAGCATTAACACTCCTTGAACACATGTGATCCTCATATCACAGCCATCCCCTCCGGTTGTCCCAATTTCTGCCACTTTTGGGCATCGGGTTCCGGACAACAATGTGTGTAAACAACTTGCAGGTATGATTAAGAAACATAATTATACTCATGAAATAATAACATGTTCAAATCTGAAATCATGGCAATCGGGCTCTAGTGACAAACATTAAGCATAACAAGTTGCAACAATGGTAGAAAACACTAACAATGGATACTAGGCACTATGCCCTAACAATCTGGCATTATTACCTGATCAATCTCATCCAATCCATTCCACCCCTCTCAGCCTACAGCGGGGTTTACTCACTCATGGACGGAGGGAATATGGATGGTTGATGGAGAAGGAGTCGCGGTGTCGACTACATATTCCCTTCAACCATAAAACACGAGGGGGGTTCGTCATATTACACAGAAACACAACAGAGCGTCAGGACGGGGTTTACCACTATCAATCGTGTTCTCGGACAAGCACATTTCACTAATCCCATGTTTGGATGTAGGAAAAAAGTGGGTTGGAATCGTTATTTGGAATTGCCTCCACCAAATTCAGTTGTTTGGATGGCCGAAGAATTCTCGCGTGGAAACTCAACCCAATTCCGAGCAGCCCCCCGCGCGTGTACGTCAGGCCCAAATAATTTCGGCGCCCCTTTGCTCGAAAAGGAACGGAATCATGCTCTCCTCGCGAAACGTTCGTTCCCGTCCTTTAGCTCGAACAGAGCTCGCGCGCGACCACCTCCGTCTGGTAAGTCTCCTCCTCCCTCTCCCCATCCTTCTTCTACCTTCCTCCTCCCCTGCCCTCTGCTTGTGCCCTTCCAGTCGGTGAATCGTAGTCGCCCGTCCCCTTCACTGCCCTGTCCCAAACCCTAGATCGAACTTAGGGGATACTGCAGAAGCACGGGGTACGGCGGCGGAAGTTCGATGACGTCCACTCTCCAAGACCTGGCCGAGCCGGCTACTCCCCTGTTCTATGGCCAAGCCGGCGTTCAGCTGGCCTTATGCCCAAGCCGGCCCTTCCATTTTTGTTAAGTCCAATCCAAACAGGAATTGGAATTAGGTGACACACTTTGATTCCATCTATAAATTCCATGCACAAACAAACAACAAAATTAGAATTGGAGCTTATTTCATTTCCATCTTGGATTTAGAATTCACAGGGCAATTCAATTCCAAGAAGTATTACCTACATCCAAACAGGGGGTAAGAAGAACAGCCATACTCTCAAGAAGGTGCATAAAGTGAGAAGGTGAAGACTCAACATAAAAGTAAAAGAAAGGCCCTTCGCAGAGGGAAGCATGGATCGCTCATGTGCTAGATCTTTTATTTTATTAAACATAGGTATAAAATATTTTTTAGAGAGGTGTATGCTTATGTCAACAAATGGTAAACATAAAATACAGTACGTCACAAGCAAACTAGATTTCATAAGAGCAGCTACCATTTGAAGGACGCATCTGGTGTAGAAGGTCATCCCTCTTTCTCTTTTCTTTACACGATTATGCTTTGACTGATAAATCAGGGGCAAAAATAGTGAAGAGAATTTGTTGTATTAATTTAGGGCTGGGCACCCCGCTGCCAGCTCTCTATCAGTTGGATAAGCGAATGAAGCCACTAGTCTAGGATGTGAAATCCAATCAACAAGTGAGATAAAGATTCTCTATTTACGTCCTCATGAGCTAAAACATGAATGATTTTTAGCAGGTTTAAAGGTGGAACATGAGCAATTTACTTGGAGTAGCAGTTAAATACCACATATAGGTAGGTATGGTGAACACATTTGGAATACTTTGGTTTTGGGGAGTTGGATTGCACGAGTAGCATTTCATACTCACTACAGGTAAAGGCTAGCAATAGGCGGAGAGCGACAATCAAGAGAGTGATAGCTGTTATAATCATGCTTGCGACAAAACAAAATTAACAGGGGCTTAAAAAAAGTGATACAAATACTCCGAGGCAAAATAAATCATCGAGTCTTAAGTGACTTTCTGTTTTCAGTCTTAACCTGCGCGCGCATGTGCCAAGTCGATTCAAGCGAAACAAACAGAGGGAGATACCACAATGTCATAGCATTCTATGAATAAAACAATGCAAGCAAACATCTATACGATAAGCTATCTTATATTAATAAGTTGGAACTAACACGTGAGAGCACGAACTACTAAGCATCAATTAAATAACATACACCTTACATGAACGGACTAAGCATGTTCACACGATGAGTATATGTACAAAAATAAAACAAATAGAGTTCATACCAGTCTCTCACCATAACTTGGATTGTCGTAAATCATCATTACTGCTCTTCACTTGTGTGGATCGAATAATATAGAATGATAATCAATATCCAATGGAGACACAGAAGTCCGGGGAACTCTGCAACAAACATTACAAAACCAAAGAAGGACAACAAATATTTTTGGGTTTTTTAATTAAAACAAGAACAGAAAAAACAGGCAAACAAAGCAAAATATTTTTGGATTTTGGAATACTAAAGCGAAACGAGAAAAGAAAACAAACCAGCAAAAGAAACTAAAGAAGCAAACAAAGAGAAACGACAGAAATATTTTTGGTCTTTATGTGTTTTGGAAAACAAGAACAAAACGATAAGAGCAAAAAGAAACGAAAGAAATAAAACAAAACGAAAGAAAACGAAAACAAACGAAAGAAGGGAAAATATGAATATACAAAGAACCGACCGAACATGATATACAAATGAGTGTGATGTCAGTATACCTCCCCCCAAGCATGGGCTTTTGGACTAAGTGGAGATCAATCACCAAGGGGACCACGGGGCAGCGCCCCCGTAGTATGCCGAGGAGGAACCTTCCTCCTTATATGTGCTCTAGGACGCTCCCGCATACTGCGTGGTGTAGTCCTCGGAGGGCGCATCTCGCCTCTCCTGCTGCCTGTAAAACTCCATCATGCTCAAATGCTCATCTATATCCTCCTTGGAGCGCGACCATGGTGACCTGTCAAATTTGAACAAAACAGGATGCGGCAAAATAACTTCCCGCTCATTTCCGTCAATAAATAGAACTCTATATACTAAATGATTAGCGGCAGAGCTAGTAGTAACAAAATGATGGGACTTCATGGCAGCAAGATTAAGTCTACATGGAGCAATTATTTCATCATCAGGAGCAATAGAAACATTTAAAGAAGTTTCTACACATGTAGCAATAATGCCCCCAAAAATAGGCCTATTAGCGGCAAGGCGGCGTGCAACTAGTGCACCAAGGTTATACATCGTGCTACGGTTCAGCGCAACATCAATGAAAGCAAGGTGATAACTAGAAATGCTACTACTGTTATCCCTAACAAGGATACTAGTAGCAAGATAGTAAGTAAAATATCTAAGGGCAGGAAGTTGGATGTTTCTTATCTTTCCACGCTGGGATGAACGACCATCATCATTGGTGATTTCTCGGTAGAGCCCCTGGAGATCTGCTGGTTTATCCTGAATCCTGTTCGCTGTCCCGGAAGCTTTGATACCTACAATAGCACAAAAATATACCAAGGACAAAGAAACGGGACTATTATATAACTTGAAAGCAACAGTTGGACCAAAATGTGTGTTCTGAAATTTAAAGCTCTCAACAAAAGTTTTTGTGAGAGTGGCATACTGAGGGCTTTCATCCTCCATAAAGTTGGTTAGACCAACTCTTTCAATAAGCATACAAAAGTCATCTAATACACCTGCACTTCTTAGAAATATACTGCAAGGAAAGCTAGATGGGTTAACGATACCATCACCTCCCGCATCGTCAATACTCGGTGCAATAATGCCTTCATTGTATGATGGCCTCACTAAAGCGGAAGAACGTGAGGGCCTTGCTCTCCTAGGAGCATCACTCCTAAATATCTCTCCAAAATTATGGCTATCCATATGTGGAATTTTTTAACAATCATCACAAAAATTAATTTCAAGAAACTATAAGGTGGAAACAACTATAGAGACTTATATGAGAGCTGAACATGCATCAAAACTAAATTATTTCTACTCAAATCAAGCATGCAAACTCACATAAGCTGTCACCTACAGTACCAAGATACTCAAGAAATACTCCAACAAACTAAATTCTACTTGGATAATCGGAGGATTCACATAACGGGGAGCAAATGCACCAAATTTTAGCACAAATGATGGGCTGAGCAAAGAGATCAAAAAATCTCGAGAAAGAACAACAAGAACACGGGTTCCAGGAAATGTTTTCAGTTTGGGAGGTGAGAGAGAAGAATTTGGCGGTGGAAAGAGTAAGTGGAGGGCCAGGGGCCCACACCATGTGCTGGCGCCACCAGGGGCAGGCCGTGCCACCCTATGGTGTGTTGATGTGCTTTGTTGAGAACCCCAAGAGGAGGGTATGATGAGCACAATGGTAGGTATTTTCCCTTAGTTAGGAACCAAGGTTATCAATCCAGTAGGAGAAAGAGGACCTTCGGAAGGTAGATGCCACTGAAGGTGGTGCTGGCGCTTCACCGGTGTTAGCAACAACGTGGAACCTGCACACAACACAAACAAAATACTTTGCCCCAACGGTACAGTGAGGTTGTCAATCTCACCGGTCTTGCTGAAAACAAAGATTAGACGTATAGTGTGAAAACAATGTATGCTTGCAGTAAGTAAAGAGAGCAGGAAAATGTTGTGGTTTGTGTAATAGTGTGGAAAATGGACCGGGGTTCATAGGTTCACTAGTGGTGTCTCTCCATAAAGATAACATGCTGGGTGAACAAATTGTAGTTGGGCAACCTACAAATAGAGGTTGCACCGTAGTTCACAATATAACATGATGACTACAATGATATTTAGAGCGGGCATTACGACAAAATACATAGACCAAAATCCATATGCATCTATCACTAATAATCCACCCTCAGGTTATCATCCGAACCCCCTTAGGTATTAAGTTGCAAGCAACAGATAATTGCATTAAACAATGTGTGTAATGTAAGCAATGCTTGTGCACGCGGGCACTCACATCGCTGTTTTCTCCCTAATGGAAACAACACATCCTCCCCCTTCACGTTTATGTCACTCGAGAAAGGCAATGAGGAGGCATGAACCGACTATCAAGCATAAATACTCCCTCTTGGAATCACTAGCAACTACTTGGCCAGAGCAACCACTAGCAACGGAAAGCATGCAAGATCACAAATAACATATGCAATAAAGAATATAATCAACTTGGCATAAGGTCAATATTCATCAGATCCCAACAAACACAGCACATAGAGTTACATAAGATCAATCTCGATCATGATAGGCAGCTCACGAGATCTAAACATGGAGGCATATGAGGAGAAGACAACCATCTAGCTACAGCTACGAACCCGTAGTCCAGGGATGAACTACGCACGCATCACTCCGAAGGCAGGCATGGTGATGTAGAAGCCTCCCGTGTTGATTTCCTCTTCGGCAGGGTGCCTGAAACAGCTTCAGAACCCCCTGATCTAGGGGTGACGAAGGCTGCGGAACTTTTTCGGGGATTTTGTTCAGGTGTTTATGGTTTTCCATCCGGGGGATTAAATAGGCGAAATGGCAGAGGCGGTGGACCTCTGGGGGCCCCACACCACCCCTGGCGCGGCCAAGGGGGGCCGCGCCACCCCATGGTGTGGGCACCCTGATGCCCCTCGTCGTCTCCTCTTCGGTCTTCTGGATGCTTCCGGGGAAAATAGGACTTCCGGTCTTCGAACTTTCCAATTCCGAGAATATTTCCAGAACAACTTTTCTGAAACTAAAAACAGCATAAAACAGGGAACTGGCTATATGGCATCTTGTCAATAGGTTAGTCCCGGAAAACGTATAAAAATGCTATAAATAAGGGAGAAAACATGTAGCAATTGGCATAATATCGTAATGGAGCATCATAAATTAGGGATACGTTTATGAAGAATCATGTGCCTGACTGGTGGGTCCCCTGGGGTCTCCAGGTGGCTTTCTGCCTCATTTTGAACGTAAAAATTTATTATAATTTTTCTGGAATTTTTCGAGAAACTTTATTTTCGAGGTTTTTTCAGAATTTAATAATTAATTATAAACCTGGAAAACAATTATGAAAAGGTAGAAAACAAAACCAGAACTACAGAGGTTCCGAAACATTCTAATGTGTAAATACCTAGTGAAAACAAAGGTGGAAGTGGTGAAAACAAAATTATGGTTGGTGAAAACAAACATAACAAGGTGAAAACAAGAGATATCACTGTGAAAACAAAAGTTTGGATGGTGAAAACAAGGTTATGGATGATGGAAAAATGGTTGTATTAAAGTGGTAATTTTATAACAGGGTAAACATGGTAAAAACATAAAGGGATGGTGAAAACATAGTGAAAACATTGTCCTGTTCATTCAAAATCATCTTGTTAACAAGGGTGATCAAGTCTTGTTACCAGAATAATTTTCATATGAAGAAAAACTTTGTTCAACACTAAATAATTATGTTACCTCAACCTTGACAGACATAGTACCAATAATAATAATTTCATAAATTTTTTGTGGTACTGGAATGGGACAATAAAATTATCCAATTTTGATGGTCTCAATATTTTCTATTGAATTTAGACCATATCTACTAAGACTTCTAAGACTTCTGGCTTTCGAATTTTCCAATTTTGAGAATATTTATAGAACAACTTTTCTGAAACTAAAAACAGCAGAAAACAGGGAACTGGCTCTGTGACATATTGTCAATAGGTTAGTCCCGGAAAACGTATAAAAATGCTATAAATAAGGGAGAAAGCTTGTAGCAATTGGCATAATATCATCATGGAGAATCAGAAATTAGGGATACGTTTATGACGTATCAAGCATCCCCAAGCTTAGTTCCTACTCGTCCTCGAGTAGGTAAACAATAAAAAAATAATTTCTGAGGTGGCATGCTACTATCATAAACTTGATCAATCTAATGTAAAAGCATATGCACGCTGAGATCATAGAACTTCAAACACAAACACGATAAATAGAAGTTTAATAATAAATCATAGCAATTACTTTGCATCACGAAGAGTATCTTAAATAAAGGATCATGAATAATAATGCAAAGAAAGATAAGCGTTCGTGTCAGGTATAGAGAAAGCATGGCAAACTGGTATTTCGCTAGTCCTTAAGAGTGGGACAAAACATAAATGCCAGGACACTTTCAAAGTTCAAGAGGAAGACTAGAACAAATAATTTAATAACAAACAATATCACATCATGAAGTAATTATTAATGTTTATGGGACAAATGCACATAGAACTCAGAATGGCAAAAATTCTCTCTCAACTCTGCATAAAGTTAGAAGATGGAGACTCAACATAAAAGTAAAAGAAAAGCCCTTCGCAGTGGGAAGCAGGGATCAACTCATGTGCTAGAGCCTTTTATTTTATAAATCATAGGTATTAAAAGTTTGACACTCCTCCCGTCCATCTTTCACAAACCATGGCTAACCAAATCCTCGGGTGCCTGCCAACAATCACAAATCGTGGAGGAGTGTCTATATTTTAGGACAGGTGTATGTTAAGGTCAACGAATGGTAAATATACAATACAGTACGTCACAAGCCAACTGGATTCACAAGAGCGGCTCCCATAGTGAAGGACACAACTGGTATAGAAGGTCATCCCTCTCTCTCTTTTGTTTACACAATTATGCTTTGACTGATATAATCGGGGCAAAAATAGTGAAGAGAATTTGTCTGTATTAATTTGGGGTTGGGCACCCCGCTGCCAGCTCTTCTATAATTTGGATAAGCGGATGAAGCCACTAGTCCAGGGTGTGAAACCCAATCAACAAGTGAGATAAAGATTCTCTATTGACGTCCTCATGAGCAAAAACAAGAACACAAAACAGGAGCAATTTTGAAAGTTTTAAAGGTAGCACATGAGAAATTTACTTGGAGTGGCAGTTAAATACCACACGTAGGTAGGTATGGTGTACACAATGGGAAAACTTTGCTTTAAGGGAGTTGGATGCACGAGTAGAGCTCATACTCAGTACAAGTGGAGGCTAGCAAAAGACTGGGAGCGAAAAATCAAGAGAGCATAAGAGCGATAATCATGCATAGCGACATAAGCATAATTAATTAAAACATACGCAGTATCACAAGTTCAAAAACTAAGTGGTCATGGAGGCTATTCGTGACTGGTTTATAGTTGTAAACATGGTGTGAGCATGTGCCAAGTCACCCAAATAAAACATTCGAAAGAGAATACCAAATATTGATGCTTTACTATGACAAGAATAACTCATGAATCTTTCAAGACATATTAAATGCTCTCAGCTATTTAAGGCTATTCATGCTACTCAATAACCATAAGGCTTTAAAACTAAAATAACATTTAGCATAGCATGAAAAAGTTTTTGTCACGGTCTATACAAGCTTCTACTAGTACTGTTATAAATTCTACATCAAGCAACAGTTTTCTTCTCCCAACAAGCACCATACAAAACATGCTTTAACAAAAATACTCTTTATGATACAGCAAGAAAACATGAGAGTACTCATATAATACTACTAAAACTAACAGCTCATGAAAAAGCGGAGCGTGTCACTCTCCAATAAAAGAATGCTCAGTCCAACCAAGCTTATTATAAAAAGTAAAAAAAAACCGAAAGAAAACTGAAAACAAAAATAAAAGACGCTCCGAGTAAAGCACATAAGGTGTGACTGAATAAAAATATAGTTTCACTAGAAGTGACCTGATAATTTGTTGATGTACAAGACCAAACTTAGACGCTTGAGTCTTCTTGGAATTTTCTGGGATGTACCACCGGGGCATCCCCAAGCTTAGTCTTTTCACTCTTCTTGCTCACATCATATCATTCTCTTCTCTTGACCCTTGAAAACTTCCTTTACACCAAAATTCTCACAATGTTCATTAGCAATGTTAGTGCAATTGAAATAATAAATTCACATGGTTAAGTTTCAACACAATACTAGAAATCAAAAAAACATTAGCTACGGTCACAACTTCTTTTAAAACATTTTTTCTCAAAAGAACACCAAAATAAAGAGATTAAGACGCAAATGCAGTAATTGGCAGTAATCTATCAAAACAGAACAGTAGGCAGAGATCGATTTTTTTGAAAATCTTCTGTTGCTCAAATCAAAAAGTGGTAAACTAAGAAACGTTACGCATATAGCTCAGGATTAAACACAAAAAAGCTCAGGTCAGTTTGAATTTTCTTTGGTTTTATACGTAATTAACAGTGGACAGCAGAAATATGTTTCCTGCTCAGAAATCCGAAATATAGTCTCAACTTTCCAATAAAGGCTTTACTTGGCTCAACAAAAACATAAAATAAAAGATACAGAGGGGTTTCTAAGGAAATAGACAACACCCAGGTGCAAAACACACAAAAGAAAACAAAGGAAACTGAATCAAAGCATAGAAATAAAACGGATTGTCTCCCGGTAGCGCTTTTTGTTTAACGCCTTTCAGCTAGGCATAGAAAATCAACTCAAGTATTTTCAAGTGAAGAAGCATCCTCTATGACTTCCTCTAAACCATTATTTGCAGCAATAGGCACTCCATATGTTTCTGAAGATTCAACATGGAGGTCCTCTTAGTTTCATTAATTGTTTTAGCAATTTTCAGCACATATTGAGATTTGGGTTTAGTTATCTTAGGAACATACATGAATCTTTGCTCCTTTCCCACAAAGGCTTTCTCCTTTTTGAATTTAAGAGATGAAAAGGTTGAGCTTAAAGTTCCCATAGAATCCTCTAGTTTACCAATCCTAAAATTTTGATTATCATGAGTGTTGCTAGATTCTAGAGTAGTGATTCTTTTATAAATAGTAATTATTGATTCATTAAGGGGCTGTTTGGATTGAGCCCCATCTAGCCCTACGAAAACATTGGCATGACCAAATACAGGTCATAGCCAAAATATTGGTAACTTGTAGGTGTTTGGATTGTAGCCCATAGAACCGGCCAAAATATTGGCAAATCCATTGGCTACCATTTGGTTTCAAGCCAAATGGCTTGCCAAATAGTTGGTATGTTTGATTGGCCATTGTTTGGTTTGGTTCCATATCTTATAACTTGCATGACAACAAACAATAAAACTATATCTATGAAGTACCTGATACATATATGTAAATGAGATTAACCAAGCAACATTCACAATGACATGCTTCAATACATTAAATAGCCCATACATTGTTCGATACATCATATAAGTCCAAGTAACAAAATCAAGTTCACATGCTAACCGACCCTTTACCAGACCATTTGAGATGCTACAACCAACCAGACACCCAAGTCTGCTCAATATACACAAAATATGCATGATATAATGGTTCCATACTACCACTAGGTGCTAAAGTATTCCTAGTGATAAACAAAAGGTAGCCAAGAACTAACTAAGCTCATGGAAATTTAGTGACCAGCTGCAAATCCACCATCATGGCCATCATGACGAAACTGAGGCTCAAAGTAGCTATTGATCCACTCCTGGAGCACTACATCATCATCATAGTTGAGATAACTACGAAAGATATCTTGATCTGGCTTGGATAGATGGGCTGCAATCTCAAGTTTATCCTTAGCCGTCATGGTTAGGGAATTTATTCGCTTCCACAGATTTGCATAAGGATCTGCAGGTGGCATCGGTTGCACAGGAACAATAGGGGCTGCAAGAGAGTCAGCTAGCTTTTTAATACTAGCTGCCATATCATCATTAGATACCTTTCCCTTGTTGTTTGATTTGCCATTGGTTGGGTTCTTAGAAGGTGATGATGCCACTCGCTTGCGCTTCTTGTTTAAAGGATTGTCGTCCAACTCAACTTTAGGACTGTAGCGACCAATGATATCTGAGTCAGCTTCATCGCTGTCAACTGGAATTAGATAGCCTTCAAGTTCGACCACGTCCTCATTGTCATCATTACCATCATCCACATTGACCGTGGTTTGGTCAATTGCGAGTGATCCATCAGCTTGACATTGATCAGAGAACAACTCTTCCAACAGATGGAAGAACCTGATGGGTCTAGTAAGATAATTGATTGTAGTTTTCTGTCACAGAATGAAATGCAGAACTGGGTAAGAAATTATGTAATATAAGCACAAAACAAGAGAAGTAACACTTATAAATAAAAGACAAGAAGAGATAGTAAAAATCATATATACATACAAATATAGAGATTTTGGACCATGACATAAACATTTACACTGAGATGTTGCTTTTTGTAACATCCCAAGTATAAAAAACACCATTACAATGTTTGCTTTTTGTTTAAATTAAGTTTGCATCATTCCATCATGAGCATTGATCTTGTTTTCACTTGTTTTCCATTTGAATTTCAAACCAAAATTCAAATCCTTGTTTCATACTTGTTCTGTTACAATTTTTTTCAAATGAAACATCCAAATCAAACCATTCAATTGCTTCCAATAAACTAGATTTTCCAAACTATTAACTTGCTTAATTTCTCAATAATTCCATTATTGCAAATTTCATTCAAATCCATTTGAATTTCAAACAGCAATAGAATTTCAAAATTTGGAAAACAGAAAGTTGCACAACTGGGCTTTTGTAATAAATAAATTATACAAAATTATCCCCACAATTTTTCAAACCCCAAAACCCTATTTGAATTTTAAATAACAGTTTCAAATCATTTGGCAATTTCAAATTTTTAGAAATAAGCCCACATACTTTTGAATCTTGCTGTTTTGGTAATTCAATAAAAATTATTGCTAAAATACAAGCAACAAATCCTATTTCTTTTTCTCTTTTCTTTCCTACAAAAAATAAAAGGTGAACAAAAAAAAAGTAGAAACAGAAAACAAAAAAAGGGGGGAGGGCAGGCCAGCCAAGTGGGCTGAGCCCACCACACCCCCACGAGGCCAGCCCATCCCACTTGCCTTCATCATCCTCCGTACGGAGGCGCACATGGGAGGAGCCGGAGCTCCCGTGGAGGAGCTTGCTCCACGTCTCCTCCCCCCTCCTCCATAAAATCCCTCCGAGCGGCCAAGCCCTAGTTCCTCCTCCCTCCTCCGTTCTCCTGCCGCCGCCGCCATTTTTCCCCTCTCCCTTTTCTTCCCTCCTGCTCTCTGTTTCTCTGAAGCTCCACCACCGCCGACAGAGGAGGAAGGCCGGTGATCGCCGCGGCCATGGCGGCCCTCCGAGCCGGCTAGCTGCGGGAACGGAAAGGCCGCGTCCTCCTCTTCCGTTTCGCCTCCAGGGAGGAGCCCCTGGGGCACGGGATCGCCGCCGCCAAGCCTCCGATCGCCGCCGTCGAGCGCCTCACCGACCATCTCCCTCCTCGTCCGCCTCCCACTCGTCGAGCCCGCGGTGAGCGCCCCTGCCCTTCTCCTCCTCCCCCTGCCTCCGCGGGCGGGCCACCGCCCCGAGCGCACGCCCAGCGCGGCGCCCACGCCGGCCGCGGCGAGCAGTTCGTCGCCGTCGTCCTGTTCCGGTCGGGTTCAGTTAACTGAACATTTGTTCAGTTTCGTCAGACCACCCGCACCCTTTGCCTCAAAACCCAGCGCCCTCTGTATCCTTCACCAACCGAATAATCAGCCCAGTGGCTTGTGCCCCGTGCACGCGCGCTGGAGATCCCGGGATCAAATCCCCCCCCGCGCGGGATTAAACACATCTTTTCTTTTTATTTTTCCAGATCCAGAATCAAAAGTTATTCGCACACAAGTCCCTGTAGTTATTTTCTAGGTCCCTGTTAATATTTTCCTAGTCCCTGTAATTTAATAAAATTGGCAGATTATCAAATAAACTTTGTAATTTAATAACTTTTGCTTGGAAACTCAAATTGCAAAACTTTCAACATGAAAACCACTCCATTTTAAATGCTCTACCACATTATAACCTTTGTTTTTGGTTTTTAATAATTTAAAATGCTGAAAACATTTATTACTTGTTAAATGCCTTAAATATTGCAAAATTCATAACTTGGGCATAAATATTCCAAATTCAACAAATAAAATATGTTTTCCATACCAAATTAAATTCTCTACATGTTAAAACCATTTGTATACTGTTTTGAACATTCCAAATGGTTTCAAAAATTCAAATTCAAACAACTCTCTCAAATTTGGTCAAATTCATAACTAATTCAAATTTAATTCAAATGGCACATGTAAAATATGTTTTCCATGCAAAATTGAATAAGCTTTCCAAATATAATCTTTGTTTCCTGTTTTGAGTAATTAAAATTGGTTCAATAATTTAAATCTTGTTTAAATCATTTAAAATTGCTAAATTAATAACTTGGTCAAACTAAATTCTTTTTGAACATATAAAATATGTTTTCCATTCCATTTTTCATGAACTTTGCAAATATCAACTTTGTGTTCTGTTTTAAATAAATTAAATTGCTGAAAACAACTGTTTCTTATTTAATTCATTTAAAATTGTCAAATTAATAACTTGCTCATTTTAAATCCCTTTTCAACAAATGAAATATGTATTCCATCTAAAAATTTTTTTTCTTTCCAAATATAAGTTTGGTTATCTATTTTGAACCATTAAAATGGGTGAAAACAATAAATATTTGTGTAACTCACTTAAGAAGCCAAATTTCATAACTTAATAAATAAATTTCCAGACTTGGTAAACAACATATCAAATTGAAGCTATTGTTGTTTTCTTATTGTTTTCATCATCCATGCATCATTCTAATCAACTTTCACATAATGGTTATTTGTAGATCATTTAATTCAACCTTATTTCATGGGCTTTCTATATGCAACCCAAATT
This sequence comes from Alopecurus myosuroides, assembly GCA_028641055.1. Lineage (NCBI taxonomy): Eukaryota > Viridiplantae > Streptophyta > Magnoliopsida > Poales > Poaceae > Alopecurus > Alopecurus myosuroides. Next base: position 434,971,385 of record CM054058.1, on the reverse strand, counting down.
GCATATGGGCCCATTTAATTATGTTACCATGTCAACTAGCTTATCTTTAATGCATCAATTAAATTGTCATGCATCATCCCATGTTTGTGCATTATGCCATGTTATTGATTGTTTGTCTCTCTGCGTTGTTTGTTTGCTTCTTCTCAAATAGACGACGACGTTGAGACAGACGAGGTTTACGACACTACTTCAGAGGAGTTAGCCCAGTACCAGGCTACTGAGTTTGGAGGCAAGTATTCACTCACATGAACCATTTTGTCCTTTCCACATTGGATACCGATACTTTCCGTTGTCTATTCTGCTAGCCTTAAGATTCGTTGCTTGTGTTCCGATCCTATCACATGTTATCCTGTAACCCTGATATAGCCTATCCCCCACACCTATAACCCTGTTGCTTGTTGCATGTGTCTTACTAGCATGCTTAGGGTTGTTTATGCTCGAGTCTGATGTCCGTTATTACTGTTACCATATTTATTATGTTCTGGGGGCTCGATACTTAAACAACAACCTGTTAATGTTTGAGGTAATAATAATTTGATGATAAGGCACCGGCAGGAGGCCGGGTATGGTTTTGAGGCCTGCTAGTGTCGAACTCAGGAAAAGTTCTTGTCCTCTGGATCCATGTTGAGCGCGCTAACCGCATGTGGGAAGCGTGTATGGGCGCCCCCCGCAACTCTGATTCGATTCGCATCTCGTCCAAATTGCCACACTTAGTTCGGGCTTTCCATTTGGTGCACGCATATGCAGGTACGAACCCTCGGCGCCAGGGTGGAACTTTTGTAGTCGGCATTTAGGGCGGCGTGGTCTTCCAGTGCTATGAGGGTCCCCCTTTTCTTCGTGGGGGCTTGATTAGCCGCGCACGCACAACACGTGGTTCTTTGGGCTTGATGCGAAGAAGAGTTGGGTTGTGTTGAGTGCCTCGCTTGGTGGGTTTGATCCCCGTCTGGTGGGATATTCTTACGTGTACGGCCAAATTGGTGCACCCCTGCAGGGTTAAATCTTCTCGAGAAGCCGTGTTGTCCACGGTTATGGATGATTTGGTGATAGGGCTGGCTAACAAGGATTAGACAACTTACACCTAATTAATAATAATTTGACTAGTAATAGGCTTATTGACACAATAACTTGAACCTTCATTATTCCAACTGTGTGAGTTATCCTCGGATCGCTTCTTTGGATAAGGGGCGAGATCCAGGATGGGTTTGTTTGAGGTTAGTGGTAGTTGTTTCCAATGCGCTATCTTATCCCTTTCTTTTAGCCGGATGTTGTAGCGTGTCTCTGTAGTTGGTTAGGGCAGCCCGCTGCCGCATCTTTGTATCATCTATCTTCCGTTGAACCCAAAGCATCTGTACTTGGTGTTGCCGGGTACACTTTGGTATCTTGTGCGTCTTGCTTGCCAGTACTCGTCTGTACTGACCCCTTTGGGGCTGCGTGTTCTGCAGACTACGTTTCCGAGGATCCCCATGGTGGCTACTACGTGGAGTATGACGAGGCTGCTGACGAGTAGATAGCGGACCCGAGCAGGATCCGAGACTTCGTGGATGGGCTCCGTACTTTTCGTTTCCGGCCTCTTAGGCCTATTTGGATATTGTCTGTACTCAGACACTTTGGATGCTTCCGCTGTGATGTAATGATGACTTGTTGGGACATGTGTCCTCTGCATGACTGTATTTGCTATCTCTGCTCTAGTGAGAGCTATTTGCCACTTATTTCTATTTCTTTGTGTCTTAGAGATTTGTTGTGATATCACTTGTTCGAATGTCGTTGACGTACCATGTGTGTATGTTATGAAGTACGTCAATGGAAGTAGTCAGATTTCTATGGGATGGTTTACGCAGACGATGAATAGTAGAGGATGGTTGTCACACGTTTACGTGTTGGCCTACTCATATTGAGATGCGGGTGCCGGTATGCCCCGTAAGCCATTTATCTACTGTTTAGCGGGATGTGAGTATCCTCTAGAAGTCCGGGTGCGACAAATGGTATCAGAGCCTGTCTGCCTGTAGGATCCCTTTTACTGGTCGCAGTTGAGTCTAGAAACTATTTTGTAGCTATATAGGAAAAATGAAACGTGAGAGTAGGAATTCTGTTCTTTTATTTCTTTCCCCACCCACCCTCCCTTTTCTGGTAAGGAAGTGCAACGTTGTTTTTCTCTTCTCATCTAAACTTTCAAGTTAGGATTTCACGTATCCTGGTTTCTCTAGGATGGTTATATCTACTAGACCATAGGAATGGAGGTGGTTGTGACATGATTTATCATGTTGCCTACTCACGATTGAGAACGGAGGCACATAAGCCCCGGAAGCAGATCCTCTATTCCTTAAGCAGTAGATATTGATCCTTTAGAAGCCCGTATGGGATTTCCGTAGTACCTCAGGAGTGTTTGGTCTCGTGTTTCCTGAATGTTGCTTCGATATCCTGTTCTTCTCAACATCCTTTTCGTCCGTTGAAACCTTGTTGTTGCTTGCCACTTAAGTTCTTCTACCGGCGTCTAATCAAAGCTTCCCCGATCATCTGCAGATGGATCTCAGGTTCTACCCGCAGGTGGTTCGTATGACTCGTTGCGAGAGCACTGCCGGTTATCCGGAGATGCTGAGAGACATGGTCACTTTTCTGGGGTTCCGTTGGGCACCAGAGTACCAGGTCTACGAGCAGCAGCGAGAGTTTGAGCAGACCTACTACCAGGCTATCGTCTACATTCTGTCAGATGATGGCATGAGCGTAGCCCACCGCTACGAGGCAGTGGGTTCCACAGTGGATATGGCTGTGCAGCAGGCAGCTTATGTGAGTCTCACCGTCCTTCGTGCTGACTACTGGGGATTTGACGATTCTATCTATCGCCACATTCCCCGTGGTTACATCACTTCGGAGGGAGCTCACTTCACTCTCTACGACAACTTGGATGTTTACGAGAATGATAACTCCAGGCTGCACACCACCGCTCAGTTTGTGAGACACAGTGACGCAGTTGCCCGCACACTATCTCAGGAGTTGGCTTCAGTCAGAGAGCAGCTTTACCTTGCTTTGACTCGTCTGGCGACTTACACCATAGATTTTGTTGGAGACGAGCGCTTTGCACGTTTCGATCAGCCAGTTGGGCGTCGTCTGCCAGATGCTGGAGGTTACGAGCCGATCAGAGGTCCACTCCTTAACCTTGGTGCTGGTTACACTAGGATTCCACGCTTTGGAGCACAGGGAGTCGACGCTATGTACTTCGCCACGCCTAGAGTCGGTCTCAGACCAGGTCAGATCTACATGGATCGTCGTTCCACCTACTTTCGTGGGCGTGCTCCTCACCGTACCTCTCGCCGTACTCCTCGCCGCCGTCCTGCGTGATGAGCATAGGAGTACCGATGTATCCATTCTTAGCTATGTTTAGTTATCCTTTGGTATTCGAACCATTTATGGTGTGTTGGATATTCTGATGTATTTGAACATGTGATGATGTACCTGTTGGTTATCTATTCATGCGTCGGAATAATCTCTCTTTCGGTTGCCAAGTCTATCCTTTTCTATTGTTGTGCTAAAATACATTTCCATTCAGGATGCCGCCAACAAGGAACAACACGCCTGAGCCACCGCCAATCGCGGAGCTGTTGACTCAGATGACCCAAGTCATGACGCAGATGGCCCAGTTTCAGGCTAATCAGCACATCAACCAGACAGCTCCACGAGTCAGCATCAAGGAGTTTCTCAGTCTGGGCCCAAGAGCTTTCGTGGCCACACGCGAGCCTCTGGACGCTGATGACTGGATCCGTGAGATAGCCAAGGCTCTGGAGATTGCACACGTAGCTGAAGAAGACAAGGTCAAGTATGCTTCCTATCTGCTGAAGGGTCAGGCAGCTACTTGGTGGGAAAACTTCCAGACCATGAGAACTGAGATGCCAGTCACGTGGGATTGTTTCAAGGAAGCCTTCCTGAAGCACCACATTCCAGATGGTCTCATGGAAAGGATGCGTGAAGAGTTTTGCTCTCTCAAGCAGGGCAAGTTGGACGTCATCGGGTATCAGAGTGAGTTCAATCGCCTCGCTCGATACGCTGGAGATGAGGTGTCCACTGAAGCTAAGAATATGGCAAGGTTCCGCAGAGGTTTTAACCCGAAAATCAAGTATTCCCTCACCAATATCAAGGCCAACAGCTTCGAGGATCTCGTTAACACCGCGCTCAATGAAGAAAATGGGCGCAAGGCGTTCGAGGAGTCTCACAAGCACTCGCGTGAGGGTGGTTCCTCCTCCAACATGACCACCCCTCCGCAGAAGCGCCGCATCTGGGTACCAAATGGTGCTGTCACTCGGGCTCCATACGCCCAAACTTCTCCAGGCTTCGCTCTCCGCCAACCCAACCCTACTCAGATGCATGATCCAAGGGCTTCAATGGGGCAGCCAAGGCCAGGTCCCCCACGTGTCGTCACATGCTACAAGTGCAAGCAGACGGGGCACTACGCCGACAAGTGCACGCAGAGGCAGCTACCTCCACCACCACCTCGTCCTAACACAAACCAGGCAATGGTGCGCGCTCCCCCGCCTAAGGCCTTCAACTCCAACAACAGGCCTGTCGGGACGACCGCAAGGGTGAATCATGTCAAGATCGACAAAGCTGAGGAAGCTCCTGACGTCGTTCTCGGTACATTTCCCGTAAACTCTATTCCAGCTAAAGTGTTGTTTTATACCAGAGCATCACATTCTTTCGTGTCAAAGATCTTTGCGACAACAATTAAACTCCCTTTTGTTGGTTTGGGTTCCCCGCTAGTGGTCAACTCCCCTGGAGCAACTATGCAAACTTCCAAGATCAGTCACAAAAATCAAATTCTAATTGGAGGCCACATATTCCTTGCTTCTCTCATACTGCTTGGCAATTCTGACATTGATGTCATTCTTGGTATGGATTGGCTGAAGGCCAATAAAGCAAGAATTGACTGTGATCAAAAGTCAATAACTCTGTCCCACCCTTCTGGCCAGATAATCTATTCTCCACATGAATCAAGTTCCATTCAGCTGTGCACCCTCAATGCAAAACCTCTACCTTCACTTGAAAATGTTCCGGTGGTTTGCGACTTCCCTGACGTCTTTCCAGAAGAGTTGCCAGGAATGCCTCCGGACAGAGCTGTTGAGTTCGTGATCGAACTTGAACCAGGTACTGCTCCAATCTCTAAGCATCCCTACAAGATAGGAACTCCCGAGCTGAAGTTGTTGAAGGAACAAATTGATATGTACATGGAAAAAGGTTACATTCAACCTAGTTCCTCGGCTTGGGGTTTCCCAACTCTGTTCGTTGCGAAGAAGGATCACACAAAGAGACTCGTTGTCGACTATCGTCCTCTTAACGAGAAAACCATCAAAAACAAGTATCCAATTCCTCGTATCGATGATCTTTTTGATCAACTTGCTGGAGCCTCAGTATTCTCCAAGTTGGACTTGAGAATGGGTTACCATTAAATAAAGATCAGAAAAGAGGATATTCCAAAGACATCCTTCACCACTCGCTACGGTCTATACGAATTCACCGTCATGTCCTTTGGTCTCACCAATGCACCGGCGAGCTTCTCTCGACTCATGAATTCTGTCTTCCATGAATACCTCGACAAGTTCGTTGTGGTATATCTTGATGACATTCTTGTCTACTCAAAATCTGAGGAAGAACATGAAGAACATCTTCGTCTCACTCTCATGAAGCTTCGCGAGCATCGCCTCTATGCCAAGTTCTCCAAATGTGAGTTCTGGATTTCCGAAGTTGTTTATCTTGGTCATGTCATCTCTGCCAAGGGCATAGCCATTGATCCAGAAAAGGTTAAAGCAATTGTTGATTGGAAACCTCCAAAGACGGTGAAGCAAGTAAGAAGTTTTCTTGGCTTGGCTAGCTATTGTTGTCGCTTCGTCCCAAACTTCTCCAAGATTGCCAAACCTCTCACTGACCTCACAAAGAAGGACAAGAAGTTTGTCTGGTCTCCACAATGTGATGAAAGTTTCAATCTCCTGAAGACTAAACTCACCTCTACACCAGTTCTGGTTGGCCCAGATCCTTCGAAACCTTTCCAAATATTCTGCGATGCTTCTCTCCAAGGTCTAGGTGCAGTTCTTATGCAAGAACGTCAAGTTGTGGCTTATGCTTCACGTCAGTTGAACACACATGAGCTCAATTATCCCACTCATGACCTTGAACTTGCAGCAGTGATGTTTGCCCTCAAGAAATGGAGACAATACTTGTTGGGTAATCACACTAAAATCTTTTCGGATCATAAGAGTCTGAAGTACATCTTCACTCAACCAGATCTAAACCTCAGACAAAGGAGATGGATTGAAAAGATCAAAGACTTTGATCTTACCATTTCTTACACTCCAGGCAAGGCTAATGTTATGGACGATGCTCTAAGTCGCAAGTCGTATTGCAATAATCTCATGATCATGGAAAGCCAACCTCCTCTTCATGAAGAATTCCAGAAGCTGAATCTTGGTCTTGTTCCTCAAGGCTATCTTGCGAACTTGACAGCCACTCCAACTCTCGAGGACAAGATTCGTTCTGAACAACTTTGTGATGCTGAAATCAAGAAGATTGTAGAACACATCAAAGCAGGCAATGAGAAATTTGAGTCCTTCTCAATTGATGACAAGGGAACGGTGTTCTTCGAAGGACGCATTGCAGTTTCTCAAATTCAAAGTCTCAAAGATGTCATTCTCAAGGAGGCTCATGAAACTCCTCTCTCCATACACCCTGGAAGTACAAAGATGTACCAGGATCTCAAGACACTGTATTGGTGGCCTAGCATGAAACGTGAAATTGCTCAATACGTTTCTGAATGCGACGTTTGTCAACGTGTTAAGGCAGTTCATCAGAAAACAGCCGGTCTTCTCCAACCTCTGAAAATCCCTGAGTGGAAGTGGGACATGATTGAAATGGACTTCGTCACTGGTTTTCCAAAGTCCAAGAGGGGCAACGATGCAATCTTCGTTGTCATTGATCGACTCACTAAAGTAGCTCACTTCTTTCCTGTCAAAGAGACAATCTCAGCTAGCCAGTTAGCAGAGCTCTACACAGCAAAGATTGTTCCTCTTCATGGCGTTCCATTGGAAATAAGCTCAGACCGTGGAAGCATCTTCACTTCTCATTTCTGGAAAAGCTTTCAAGAAGCCTTGGGCACCAAACTGCTGTTCAGCACAGCCTATCACCCTCAGTCTCAAGGGCAAGTCGAAAGAGTCAATCAGATTCTCGAGGATATGCTCAGAGCATGTGGTCTCTCCTTTGGCATGAAATGGGAGGAATGTCTTCCATATGCTGAATTCTCCTACAACAACAGCTTCCAGGCAAGCCTAGGCATGGCACCATTTGAGGCTCTCTATGGCCGCAGATGCAGGAGTCCAATCAATTGGTCTGGAGCTGGTGAACGTTCACTCTTAGGCCCTGACATTGTTAAGGAGGCCGAAGAGAAAGTTCGCATCATTCGTGACAATCTGAGGATTTCTCAATCTCGTCAGAAAAGCTACTATGACAGCAAGCACAGGGACATGGTCTATGCACCTGGAGCCAAGGCATATCTCCGTGTAACTCCCCTCAGAGGCACTCATCGTTTTGGTGTCAAAGGAAAGCTTGCACCAAGATATATTGGTCCCTTCAACATCCTCTCAAGGCGTGCAGAAAATGTCTATCGTATTGAACTTGCAGAAAAGCTATCCAAGGTGCACGATGTGTTTCACGTGTCACAGCTCAAGAAGTGCTTCAAAGATCCAGGTCGTGCAGTTGATCATGATTCTATTGATCTGCAAGAAGACCTCTCTTATGAAGAGCATCCTGTTCGCATTCTCGATGAGACCGAGCGCAAAACTCGCAACAAGAGCACCAAGTTCTTAAAAGTGAAGTGGTCTCATCATTCCGATAAAGAGGCAACGTGGGAGACCGAAGAGGATCTTCGCAAGAAGTATCCGGACCTTTTCTCTTCTCAGTAGGAATCTCGGGGCGCGATTCTTTCAAGGGGGGGTGTTTTGTAACATCCCAAGTATGAAAAACACCATTACAATGTTTCCTTTTTGTTTAAATTAAGTTTGCATCATTCCATCATGAGCATTGATCTTGTTTTCACTTGTTTTCCATTTGAATTTCAAACCAAAATTCAAATCCTTGTTTCATACTTGTTCTGTTACAATTTTTTTGCAAATGAAACATCCAAATCAAACCATTCAATTGCTTCCAATAAACTAGATTTTCCAAACTATTAACTTGCTTAATTTCTCAATAATTCCATTATTGCAAATTTCATTCAAATCCATTTGAATTTCAAACAGCAATAGAATTTAAAAATTTGGAAAACAGAAAGTTGCACAACTGGGCTTTTGTAATAAATAAATTATACAAAATTATCCCCACAATTTTTCAAACCCCAAAACCCTATTTGAATTTTAAATAACAATTTCAAATCATTTGGCAATTTCAAATTTTTAGAAATAAGCCCACATACTTTTGAATCTTGCTGTTTTGGTAATTCAATAAAAATTATTGCTAAAATACAAGCACCAAATCCTATTTCTTTTTCTCTTTTCTTTCCTACAAAAAAGAAAAGGTGAAAAAAATAGAAACATAAAACAGAAAACAAAAAAAAAGGGGGGAGGTCAGGCCAGCCAAGTGGGCTGAGCCCACCACACCCCCACGAGGCCAGCCCATCCCACTTGCCTTTGTCATCCTCCGAACGGAGGCGCACATGGGAGGAGCCGGAGCTCCCGTGGAGGAGCTTGCTCCACGTCTCCTCCCCCTCCTCCATAAAAGCCCTCCGAGTGGCCAAGCCCTAGTTCCTCCTCCCTCCTCCGTTCTCCTGCCTCCGCCATTTTTCCCCTCTCCCTTTTTCTTCCCTCCCGCTCTCTGTTTCTCTGAAGCTCCACCACCGCTGACAGAGGAGGAAGGCCGGTGATCGCCGCGGCCATGGCGCCCCTCCGAGCCGGCTAGCTGCGGGAACGGAAAGGCCGCGTCCTCCTCTTCCGTTTCGCCTCCAGGGAGGAGCCCCTGGGGCACGGGATCGCCGCCGCCAAGCCTCCGATCGCCGCCGTTGAGCGCCTCACCGACCATCTCCCTCCTCGTCCGCCTCCCGCTCGCCGAGCCCGCGGTGAGCGCCCCTGCCCTTCTCCTCCTCCCCCTGCCTCCGCGGGCGGGCCACCGCCCCGAGCGCACGCCCAGCGCGGCGCGCCCACGCCGGCCGCGGCGAGCAGTTCATCGCCGTCGTCCTGTTCCGGTCGGGTTCAGTTAACTGAACATTTGTTCAGTTTCGTCAGACCACCCGCACCCTTTGCCTCAAAACCCAGCGCCCTCTGTATCCTTCACCAACCGAACAATCAGCCCAGTGGCTTGTGCCCCGTGCGCGCGCGCTGGAGATCCCGGGATCGAATCCCCCCGCGCGGGATTAAACACATCTTTTTCTTTTTATTTTTCCAGATCCAGAATCAAAAGTTATTCGCACACAAGTCCCTGTAGTTATTTTCTAGGTCCCTGTTAATATTTTCCTAGTCCCTGTAATTTAATAAAATTGGCAGATTATCAAATAATCTTCGTAATTTAATAACTTTTGCTTGGAAACTCAAATTGCAAAACTTTCAACATGAAAACCACTCCATTTTAAATGCTCTACCACATTATCAACTTTGTTTTTGGTTTTTAATAATTTAAAATGCTGAAAACATTTATTACTTGTTAAATGCCTTAAATATTGCAAAATTCATAACTTGGGCATAAAAATTCCAAATTCAACAAATAAAATATGTTTTCCATACCAAATTAAATTCTCTACATGTTAAAACCATTTGTATACTGTTTTGAACATTTCAAATGGTTTCAAAAATTCAAATTCAAACAACTCTCTCAAATTTGGTCAAATTCATAACTAATTCAAATTTAATTCAAATGGCACATGTAAAATATGTTTTCCATGCAAAATTGAACAAGCTTTCCAAATATAAACTTTCTTTCCTGTTTTGAGTAATTAAAATTGGTTCAATAATTTAAATCTTGTTTAAATCATTTAAAATTGCTAAATTAATAACTTGGTCAAACTAAATTCTTTTTTAACATATAAAATATGTTTTCCATTCCATTTTTCATGAACTTTGCAAATATCAACTTTGTGTTCTGTTTTAAATAAATTAAATTGCTGAAAACAACTGTTTCTTATTTATTGCATTTAAAATTGTCAAATTAATAACTTGCTCATTTTAAATCCTTTTTCAACAAATGAAATATGTATTCCATCTAAAATTTTGTGTTCTTTCCAAATATAAGTTTGGTTATCTATTTTGAACCATTAAAATGGGTGAAAACAATAAATGTTTGTGTAACTCACTTAAGAAGCCAAATTTCATAACTTAATAAATAAATTTCCAGACTTGGTAAACAACATATCAAATTGAAGCTATTGTTGTTTTCTTATTGTTTTCATCATCCATGCATCATTCTAATCAACTTTCACATGATGGTTATTTGTAGATCATTTAATTCAACCTTAATTCATGGGCTTTCTATATGCAACCCAAATTGCATATGGGCCCATTTAATTATGTTACCATGTCAACTAGCTTATCTTTGATGCATCAATTAAATTGTCATGCATCATCCCATGTTTGTGCATTATGCCATGTTATTGATTGTTTGTCTCTCTACGTTGTTTGTTTGCTTCTTCTCGAATAGACGACGACGTTGAGACAGACGAGGTTTACGACACTACTTCAGAGGAGTTAGCCCAGTACCAGGCTACTGAGTTTGCAGGCAAGTATTCACTCACATGAACCATTGTGTCCTTTCCACATTGGATACCGATACTTTACGTTGTCTATTCTGCTAGCCTTAAGATTCGTTGCTTGTGTTCCGATCCTATCACATGTTATCCTATAACCCTGATATAGCCTATCCTCCACACCTATAATCCTGTTGCTTGTTGCCTGTGTCTTACTAGCATGCTTAGGGTTGTTTATGCTCGAGTCTGATGTCCGTTATTACTGTTACCATATTTATTATGTTCTGGGGGCTCAATACTTAAACAACAACCTGTTAATGTTTGAGGTAATAATAATTTGATGATAAGGCACCGGCAGGAGGCCGGGTATGGTTTTGAGGCCTGCTAGTGTCGAACTCAGGAAAAGTTCTTGTCCTCTGGATCCATGTTGAGCGCGCTAACCGCATGTGGGAAGCGTGTATGGGCGCCCCCCGCAACTCTGATTCGATTCGCATCTCGTCCAAATCGCCACACTTAGTTCGGGCTTTCCACTTGATGCACGCATATGCAGGTACGAACCCTCGGCGCCAGGGTGGAACTTTTGTAGTCGGCATTTAGGGCGGCGTGGTCTTTCAGTGCTATGAGGGTCCCCCTTTTCTTCGTGGGGGCTCGATTAGCCGCGCACGCACAACACGTGGTTCTTTGGGCTTGATGCGAAGAAGAGTTGGGTTGTGTTGAGTGCCTCGCTTGGTGGGTTTGATCCCCGTCTGGCGGGATATTCTTACGTGTACGTCCAAATTGGTGCACCCCTGTAGGGTTAAATCTTCTCGAGAAGCCGTGTTGTCTGCGGTTATGGATGATTTGGTGATAGGGCTGGCTAACAAGGATTAGACAACTTACACCTAATTAATAATAATTTGACTAGTAATAGGCTTATTGACACAATAACTTGAACCTTCATTATTCCAATTGTGTGAGTTATCCTCGGATCGCTTCTTTGGATAAGGGGCGAGATCCAGGATGGGTTTGTTTGAGGTTAGTGGTAGTTGTTTCCGATGCGCTATCTTATCCCTTTCTTTTAGCCGGATGTTGTAGCGTGTCTCTGTAGTTGGTTAGGGCAGCCCGCTGCCGCATCTTTGTATCATCTATCTTCCGTTGAACCCAAAGCATCTGTACTTGGTGTTGCCGGGTACACTTTGGTATCTTGTGCGTCTTGCTTGCCAGTACTCGTCTGTACTGACCCCTTTGGGGCTGCGTGTTCTGCAGACTACGTTTCCGAGGATCCTCATGGTGGCTACTACGTGGAGTATGACAAGGCTGCTGACGAGTAGATAGCGGACCCGGGCAGGATCCGAGACTTCGTGGATGGGCTCCGTACTTTTCGTTTCCGGCCTCTTAGGCCTATTTGGATCTTGTCTGTACTCAGACACTTTGGATGCTTCCGCTGTGATGTAATGATGACTTGTTGGGACATGTGTCCTCTGCATGACTGTATTTGCTATCTCTGCTCTAGTGAGAGCTATTTGCCACTTATTTCTATTTCTTTGTGTCTTAGAGATTTGTTGTGATATCACTTGTTTGAATGCCGTTGACGTACCATGTGTGTATGTTATGAAGTACGTCAATGGAAGTAGTCGGATTTCTATGGGATCGTTTACGCAGACGATGAATAGTAGAGGATGGTTGTCACACGTTTACGTGTTGGCCTACTCATATTGAGATGCGGGTGCCGGTATGCCCCGTAAGCCATTTATCTACTGTTTAGCGGGATGTGAGTATCCTCTAGAAGTCCGGGTGCGACACTTTTCTGACTCGGAAAGTTTAAATTTGCAGGTGCTAGCCTCGAAACCATTGCCACTATTGTTCATGGCCCGTCGCACCCAACTCCACTTCTCCTTGCATGAACGATAATGTCGATCCACATGGTTTTGAGTGGCTCCAAGAGAAAACTTGCCATTAAGAGAATCGGCACACTTCAAGTGGTGTTGTTTCTTGAACTTGAAAGTTGATGGTTTGTCCTTACGAAGCTCAATATACCAGTCAAGCATAAACCTCGTAGCCTCATTAGTCCAGGTTATGTACTTATCACGAGAGTTGGACTCATCCTCACTCTTGACAGCAAGCTTATTGTTCCCCATGATCTGCAGATTGGTACTACAAACATAATACAACATGACTGAAATAAAAAAAAACCAGCTAAGGAATCTCAATTAAGAAAATTAAATAAGTACAACAATATTACAAGGATAGAAACAAGTTACATAAGTCCATTACAATCAAACGCTTCAGACTACAGAAGTTCCCTAGAATGGAGATACATCAAAAGCACTAAGACCAGGGTATCATCAGCATCATTCTCCTGCATTCTCTTTATCTTGCCACATTTGCTGAGCTAATAAATCACGCTTGGCAGCCCACTCACGTATGTCAGCCTCCCGATCACGAACACGTCCACTACTCCTAGGGAGGTTGGCATACCATGTCGCCTCATCCACGACATACTCATATGGACCATTTTCTAGTATCCAATTGTGTAAAGCGCAACAAGCAACTACAACCTTAACTTGCGATTTTAAAGGTATGAAGGGCCTCTGAGTAAGAATTTTGAAGCGAGCCTTTAGAGCCCCCCCATGCTCGTTCAACTGTGGTCCTAAGTGATGAATGCCGGAGGTTGAATAATTCTTCTGGAATAGTTGGGTCACGTGATTCAGCAAACTCATTTAGGTGATAGCGCACGGCACAATAAGGAGGCAAAATCCCTGGCCTTGGAGCATAGCCAGCATCAGCCAAGAATTTTTTTCCTACATCCATTTTATAGTAATGTGAGCTAACGTCAAACTGACACGAGTGGCCAAACATGTATGGTATAGTGTGTATGTAACTTCAGGTATTTTTAGACCTGCTGGACATGTGAGGGCATCTTTAAGCACAAGAGAATCATGAGCAGAGCCCTCCCATCCTGCTAGAACATAGGTGAACCAAAGGTCGAAGTCAACAACCCCTAACACATTTTGGGAGGGGTATGACTTTCGGCCCCTAAAATTGTCCACCATGTGGGCAAGAACACAAGCCTTAACATGAGTGCCATCTAGTGCGCCTATACATCCCTATGAATACCAAAAATAGTAGTGTATGTCAAGCTTGGGAAAGGTTGATCTTGTAGAATAAATACTAAAATCTATGGCCTGAGAGTTACCTCAAAGTAGGGGCAGAATCTGTTCGGGCTGCTAGTGATTTTTGTGTGCGTATCCGTTGATCTAATATAAATGAGGTCACGTGCTAACTCCCCGATTGCACGCAGGACAATATTGAAATATCTGCTCACTGTTTCACTAGATCGCCAAAACCAGAATCCAACAGATGAATTTGTGTGATGTTGACCCACCATGTATAGGAACATTGCAAATTGTTCCTCTACTGAAACATGAAATGTGTCAATTAACAACTTCTTCAGCCTTAGCCTATCACATAGTTTGTAAAATACAGCTCGAGACATCCTTAGTTGCTTGATGCAGGTTGCATCTGATGTGTTAATAAGCCTAATTAGCACATTAGTCCTGTAGAGGTCCCTCATACTTCTGACCTCTACCTCTTTTTCTCTACCATCTCTGTTTCTATACCATAGAGCCAAGAGAAGGACAATGCACATAGAGTCCTCTGTCTCAACATGTTGTAAAAATGGTATCTTTGCTGGTCCATGTCCATCTGGGTCAAATAAGTACAATGATATAAATGGACTATGTCGACACATCATTAAAAATCCGTACTTATTCAGAGATACATGTTACAAAATCAGTACAGCTTATCAAAAAATAATTGGGCGTGAAGAATTTACAAAAGTGCACCGGGCTGGATAAATAAAATTACAAGTATGTGCTTCTAATTCAGCAATAAAGGACAAATAAACAAGTCTCAATCAAGTTCAGTATAACTAATATAATGGGATTAACGTGGGACTACTTCTTTTTCTAGGACAAAGAACAAGGATTTGATAAGCAATATATCATATCTAGCAATTAGCACTTACGTGCAACACATCTCCAACCGAAATTCCAAGATTGAAGTAAATCGGTCATAGAAAAGAAGGTTTGGGGTGGGGTTTGAGAACTGACCTTCGTGAGTTGATTGAGAAAGTTGGCTGAACCGCTGAAGGGTGGAGCAACGCCCGCGGCTGGCGGAGCAGCTCGTCTTGACGCGGGAACGCCGGCGCGAACCCAAGCAGCCTGCAAATCGTGCTCTCCTCTGGTTCTTCTGTGCGCGCGCAGGTGAGAGGAGAAGGGGAAAGTGAACGGAAAAGCAAAAAAAAGGGGTGCATCCTTTTATATCTCGGTGGCATGCTCGCGCCAGATTTGGCTGCCAATTTTTTGGCGGACGAATTCCGCGCCATGGTTTCGCCCGCGATTTGGCGAAAACTACACGAGGGCGCGCCCAAGCTGGCCAAGGCGAGCCAAAATAGGTAGCAAACCAAACAGTGGCCAAATAACTAGGGAACGACCAATATTTTGGTAAGGCCAGCGTTGGTATCCATCCAAACAGCCCCTAACTTTTCTAGCATTATCAGCAAGATGAACATCCAAATAACAGTGTTCCAATGGTGGCAAATCAAGCATATCATAAAGATTTTGAGTCATAACAGAGATACTAGCACCAAGATCACACAAAACATTGCAATAAAAATCATTTACTTTCATCTTAGTGATAGGCTCCCAACCATCATCTAATTTCCTAGGGATAGATGTTTCAAGTTTTATTTTTTCTTCCCTAACTTTCATGAGAACATTGGTAATATGTTCAGTAAAGGCCACATTCATGGCACTAGCATTGGGACTTCTAGCAAGATTTTGTATAAACATAATAACTTCAGAGATATTGCAATCATCAAAATCAAAATTATTATCATCAAAAGTAATGGGACCATTATCTTCCACATCTCTAAAAATTTCAGCATTTTTATTAGAAGCAGTTTCAGCAGTTTGAGGCAATTTAGCACATTTCACCCAAGGAGTAGGGACTTTATCAACACCAAGTACTTTACCATTGATAGTAGGAGGTTTACTAGCACTTTGAGCTTCAGTTTTACTAGTGGTTGTGATAGTACAAACTCTAGCAATATTAGTCTTTCTAGCCAATTCATCTTCTCTTTCCCACCTAGCACGTAATTCAGCCATCAACCTAACATTATTATCAATTTGAACTTGGATGGCATTCAAAGTTTTACTTTGTTTAACATCTTGTGGCAAAACCTTCAGTTTTAGAAAATCAACATCAATAGCAAGGCTATCTACTTTAGAGGCAAGAACCTCTATTTTACCAAGCTTTTCCTCAACAGATTTATTAAAAGCAGTTTGTGTGCTGATAAATTATCTAAGCATGTTTTCAAGATCAGAGGTAGATATTTTATTGCTATTGTAGGAGTTTCCATAAGAATTGCCATAACCATTATTAGGAGGATAAGGCTTATAATTGTTTCCACCAAAATTATTTCTATAAGCATTGTTGTTAAAATTGTTATTTCTAATAAAGTTAACACCAACATGCTCTTCTTGACCAACCAAAGAGGCTAAAGGGACATTATTAGGATCAACTTGATATTTACCATTAACAAGCATAGACATAATAACATCAAGCCTTTCACTCGAAGAGGAGGTTTCCTCAACATAATTCACCTTCTTACCTTGTGGAGCTCTCTCAGTGTGCCACTCTGAATATTTATCATCATATCATTAAGAATCTTTGTTGCATTTCCCAAAGTGATGGACATAAAGGTACCTCTAGCAGCTGAATTTAATAGGTTCCTTGAGGAGAAATTCAGTCCTGCATAAAAAGTTTGTATAATCATCCAAGTAGTCAGTCCATGAGTGGGACAATTTTTTACCATAGTTTTCATTCTTTCCCAAGCTTTAGCAACATGTTTATTTTCAAATTGTTTAAAATTCATGATGTCACTTCTCAGGGATTTAATCTTAGTAGGAGGATAATTTTTTCCAGTGAAAGCATCTTTACACTTAGTCCATGAATCAATACTATTTCTAGGAAAAGATAGCAACCATTCTTTAGCTCTTCCTCTCAAAGAGAAAGGAAATCATTTCAGTTTAATAATATCTCCATCCACATCTTTAAGATTTTTTCATCTCACATAGTTCAACAAAATTATTAAGGTGCGTAGAAGCATCATTAGTATTAATACCAGGAAATTGCTCTTTCATCACAAGATTTAGTGAAGCAGGTTTAATCTCATAGAAAGCAGCAATAGGAGCAGGTGGAGCAATAGGTGTGCAAATAAAATCATTGTTGTTTGTGCTAGTGAAATCACACAACTTAGTATTCTCAGAGAAACTCATTTTAGGAGAATAACAGCCAGCAAATAAATTATATCTATGAAGTAAACCAATTTTTTGTGTTTTTAATATAGAAAAGAAAAACAAGACATAAACAAAAAACAAGACAATAAACAAAATAAAGAGGTTGAGAGTGACAGACTCCCCTCGCCAGAAGACTTCTTCCTCCCCGGCAACGGCGCCAGAAAATATCCTTGATGTGCTTTGTTGGGAACCCCAAGAGGAAGGTATGATGAGCACATCGGTAGGTATTTCCCCTTAGTTAGGAACCAAGGTTATAAATCTAGTATGAGAAAGAGGACCTTCGGAAGGTTGATGCCACTGACGGTGGTGCTGGCGCTTCACCGGTGTCAGCAACAACGTGGAACCTGCACACAACACAACCAAAATACTTTTCCCCAACGGTACAGTGAGGTTGTCCATCTCACTGGTCTTGCTAAAAACATAGATTAGACGTATAGTGTGGAAAATAGTGTATGCTTGCAGTAAGTAAAGAGAGCAGGAAAATGTTGTGATTTGTTTAACAGTGTGGAAAATAGACCGGGGTTCATAGGTTCACTAGTGGAGTCTCTCCATAAAGATAACATGCTGGGTGAACAAATTACATCTAGGAAATTGACAAATAGAGGTTGCACCGTAGTGCACAACATAACATGATGACTACTATGATATTTAGTGTGGGCATTACAACAAAATACATAGAACGAAATCCATCTGCATCTATGACTAATAATCCACCCTCAGGTTATCATCCGAACCCCCTTAGGTATTAAGTTGCAAGCAATAGATAACTGCATTAAACAATGTGTGTAATGTAAGCAATGCTTGTGCACACGGGCACTCACACCGCTGTTTTCTCCCTAATGGCAACAACACATCCTCCCCCTTCACGTTTCTGTCACTCAAGCAAGGCAGTGAGGAGGCATGAACCCACTATCAAGCATAAATACTCCCTCTTGGAGTCACTAGCAACTACTTGGCCAGAGCAACCACTAGCAACGGAAATCATGCAAGATCACAAATAACATTTGCAATAAATACTATAATCAACTTGGCATAAGGTCAATATTCATCGGATCCCAGCAAACACAGCACGTAGAGTTACATAAGATCAATCTCGATCATGATAGGCAGCTCACGAGATCTAAACATGGAGGCATATGAGGAGAAGACAACCATCTAGCTACAACTACGAACCCGTAGTCCATTGTTGAACTACTCACGCATCACTCCGGAATCAGGCATGGTGATTTAGAAGCCTCCGGTGATGATTTCCTCTCTGGTAGGGTGCAGGAAACAGCTTCAGAACCCCCTGATCTAGGGTTAAAGGTGACGGCGGCTGCAGAACTTTTTCGGGGATTTTGATCAGGTGTTTAGGTTTTTCCATCCCAGGGGATTAAATATGCGAATGGGCAGAGGCAGTGGAGCTCTGGGGCCCCACACCACCCCTGGAACTTCTTCTCCTCTTCGGTCTTCTGGATACTTCCGGGGAAAATAGGATTTCTGGGCTTTGAACTTTCCAATTCCGAGAATATTTCCCGAACAACTTTTTTGAAACGAAAAACAGCGTAAAACAGGGAACTGGCTCTATGACATCTTGTCAATAGGTTAGTCCCGGAAAACGTACAAAAATGCTATAAATAAGGGAGAAAACATGTAGCAATTGGCATAATATCATCATGGAGCATCAAAAATTAGGGATACGTTTATAACGTATCATGTGCCTGATTGGTGGGTCCCCTGGGGTCTCCCAGGTGGCTTTCTGCCTCATTTTGAACGTAAAATTTTATTATAATTTTTCTGGAATTTTTCGAGAAACTTTATTTTCGAGGTTTTTCAGAATTTAATAATTAATTCTAAACCTGGAAAACAAATATGAAAAGGTGTAAAACAAAACCAGAACTACCGAGGTTCGAAAACATTCTAATGTGTAAATACCTAGTGAAAACAAAGGTGGAAGTGGTGAAAACAAAATTATGGTTGGTGAAAACAAACATAATAAGGTGAAAACAAGAGATATCACTTTGAAAACAAAAGTTTGGATGGTGAAAACAAGGTTATGGATGATGGAAAAATGTCTGTATTAAAGTGGCAATTTGATAACAGGAGTAAACATGGTGAAAACACAAAGGTATGGTGAAAACATAGTGAAAACATTGTCCTCTTCATTCAAAATAATCTTGTTAACAAGGGTGATCAAGTCTTGTTACCAGAATAATTTTCATATGAAGAAAAACTTTGTTCAACACTAAATAATTATGTTACCTCAACCTTAACATACGTAGTACCAACCATAATAATTTTATATTGTTTTTGTGGTACTGGAATGGGACAATCAAATTCTCCAATTTTGATGGTCTCAATATTTTCAATTGAATTTAGACCATATCTATTATCAATCTTCTTGGGAAAATAAACAGTATGCTCTTTATCATTAACATTAAAAGTTACTTTTCCTTGATTGCAATCAATAACAGCCCATGTAGTGTTAATAAAAGGTCTCCCAAGAATAATAGACATATTATCATATTCAGGCATTTCCAACACCACAAAGTCGGTTAATATCAAACAATTAGTATCAACTTGAACATGAACATTCTCACATATACCAACAGGAATAGAAGTAGATTTATCAGTCGTTTGCAAATATATATCAGTGTGTATCAATTTTTTAAGAGAGAGTCTCTTATAAAGAGAAAAGGGCATAACACTAACTCAAGCTCCGAGATCAGATAAAGCAGCTCTAACATAATTGTTTTTAATGGAAGAAGGAATAGTTGGAATACCAGGGTCTCCCAGTTTCTTTGGAACCTTACCATTAAAAGAGTAATTAGCAGGCATTGTATAAATTTACTCATTAGGAATTTTCCTTTTGCTTGAGACAATATCTTTCATATATTTAGAATAAGGAGGCAACTTAATAGCATCAGTCAAAGGAATTTGCAAGAAAAAAAGGTTTCATCCACTCACAGAATTTATTATAATGTTCTTCTTCCTTAGATTTGTGGTTCTTATTAGGAAAAGGCATTGCTTTTGTACCCAAGGCTCTCTTTCTTTACCATGTTTATTGGTAATGATATCCTCCTTAGTATACTTCACATTTTTAATTTTCTTTTCAGGTTCAGCTACAGTTTCTTCTTTATCAGAAGCATCACTTTTATCATTACCACTTACAGTTTCAGCATCAAAAATAAATATACTAGTAGGATCTTTAGCAGGTTCTGAAGCTTCTACAACATTTTTAGGTCTTTTCTTCTTTTTCTTAGAAGGATAACTAATGTTTTTAGGTTGCCGAGAATCTTGTTCAATTCTTTTAGGACGTCCTTCAGGATACAAGGGGTCCTAAGTAGAAACACCACTTCTAGTAATTATTTCACAAACATGTTTATCTCTAGAAGCATTAGCTAGCATGTCTTTTTGCACTTCAGTAAGTTGATCTATTTGAGTTTGAACCATTTGAAAATGTTTAACAAGCATTTGAACATCATTAGAGGTTCTCTCAATAATACCATGCAAATTATGAATAGCTCTAGAGTTTTCCATAAGGTGATTCTGCACTCTCATATTAAAATTATCTTGCTTAACAACATAATTATCAAATTCATCTAAGCATTGGTCAGGTGGGTTAGAGTAAGGAATATCTTTATTATCAAAGTATTGGAGAGAGTGTACCTCAACAGTTGATGGATGAGGAATAAGCTTAGATAATTCTTCTATAGGAGGTAAATTTTTCACATCTTCAGATTTAATACCCCTCTCTTTAAGAGATTTCTTGGCTTCCTTTATCACTTCATCATTTAATTAAATCATCCCTCTCTTCTTGGGTGTTGGTATTGGTGTTGTCTCTGGTGTAGGTGTAGGCTCAGGTATATTCCAATCATCATTATTTTTGGCTATTTTAGCCATTAATTCCTGAGCTTCTTCTCGAGTTCCTTTCCTGAAAGCACAACCATCACAACTATCTAGGTATGTCTTGGATTCAACAATTTTTCCATTATAAAATATATCTAGGAGCTCATTTTTAGGTAGTGGATAACCAGGGCAAGCTCTTATTAAAGCAAAATATCTCGTCCAAGATTCAGGTAATTTTTCTCCTTTAATTTGCTCAAAGTTAAAGATTTCTTGCACAGCAACATGTTGAGCACTAGCATGGAAATATATTTGAAAGAAAGCATTCATTAAATCCATAGGACAAGTAATAGATCCAGGTGGCAGATTGTTAAACCAAGGTTTAGCTTCATCTTTTAATGAAAAAGGAAAAATCTTGGTAATAAAATAAGTACACATCTTAGTATCATCGGAAAATAAACTACTCGTAGATGAAATCTCATTTATGTGTTCCATAGCACTTTTACTTTCAAGTCCAAAAAAAGGTCCCTTCTCAACAATAGATATATAAGATAAATCTAAAGGTAAATCATAATTCTTGTCTATAATGTGTATGGGAGATGTGGCAAACTTAGCATCAAGAGAAGATTTATATTTCACAACATGTCTTGCAAGAAGACTCTTAAGAGGACTTGCACCAGTAGTAGCCCGAGCTTCTTCAATAAAATCATCATTAAGTTCAATATAGGTTATATCAAGATCATCAATATACTCAGTGGAATTAACAGGTGTACCAATAATTTCAATAGGAATTTCAACACTTTTAATTTGTTTGGATTTAGCAATAGTAGCATCTAGGAAAGGACCTAGAGAACCAGTATCATCAAGCACAGTAGAAACATCATCAAAAGTATCAGAAGCATTCTCAGACTCAGCAGAATTAACAGTGTGTGTAGCATATGGTGGAGTAAGAAGCTTACTCATAACAGACGGTGAATCAAGAGCAACAGAGGTGTTCGGAGTTGTACCTCTCCTTGTAGTGGATGGTAATATGGGAACTTTTCCATCACGAGTCTTGCCCATGATGAATGGATTGCAGCAAACAATATCACGATCAAGTGAGAAAATAAATAAAGCTATGCTAACCGGCAACAATGCTAGAAAATAGTCTTGATGACCCACAAGTATAAGGGATCGCAACATTCTTCGATGGAAGTAAAACCCAAATTTATTGATTCGACACAAGGGGAGCCAAAGAATATTTATTAGGCTTAACAACTGAGTTCTCAATTCAGCTGCACCTGAAAGTAGACTTGCTCGCAACAATTTATCAGTGGTAATAGTTTTATAGCAGCAGTAGAAATAAAATAACAGCACTAGTAAAATAGTAACAGCAGTAGCAATCGCGGAAAACAGCAGGATGGGAGTACCGTAGGCATAGAGGGAATGGATGAACGTGCGTTGCATGGATAACAAGGGTCATGTAATAATAATAACGTGGGCATTGCAGATAGAAATAATAAAGTATCAAATATGTAGGCAAACCATAAGAATGTGTTCCAATATAGTCGTACGTGCTCGCAATGAGAAATTTGCACAAAATCTTTTGTCCTACCAGCCCGTGGCAGCGGGGCCTCTAGGGAAACTACTGATAATTAAGGTGTTCCTTTTAATAAAGCACCGGAGCAAAGAATTAACACTCCGTGAACACATGTGATCCTCACATCACAGCCATCCCCTCCGGTTGTCCCAATTTCTGCCACTTTGGGGCATCGGGTTCCGGACAACAATGTGTGTAAACAACTTGTAGGTATGATCAAGAAACATAATTATACTCATGAAACAATAACATGTTCATATCTGAAATCATGGCACTCGGGCCCTAGTGACAAGCATTAAGCATAACAAGTTGCAACAACGGTAGAAAACACTAACAGTGGATACTAGGCACTATGCCCTAACAATCTGGCATTATTACATGACCAATCTCATCCAATACCGTCCATCCCTCTCAGCCTACAGCGGGGTTTACTCACTCATGGATGGGGGAAACATGGATGGTTGATGGAGAAGGAGCGGCAGTGTTGATGACGATGATCTCCTTCGAATCCCCATCCCGGCAGGGTGCCAGAACTTGAACTTCTGATCCCCGAATCGATTTTCGGGGTGGCGGCGGAGCTCCGTTGTGTTTCTGTGGAATATGATGAACCCCCTTGCGTCTTAGGGTTGAAGGAAATATGTAGTCGAAAGGGGAGTCCGAGGGGGTCTAGGAGTGGCCCACACCACCAAGAGGCGCGGCCTAGGGGGGGCGCCGGGGGGTGGTTTGGCACCCTCCTATCCCCTCTCTAGGTCTCCTTCTGGCTCCTGGAGTCTTCTGGTGTTTTTTGGCCAATGGGGTCTTTTCTGGGCAATTTCCCGAAAGTTGATTTTTCTGCACAAAAACGAGAAACGAAGATAGTTCTGCTGAAAACAGCGTTAGTCCGTGTTAGTGGTATCCAAAACTCACAAGTTTAAAGGAAAACAATAAGGAAAGTGTCCGGAAAAGAAGATACGTTTTTGAGGTATCACGCGCCGATAAAGTGTGTTGGACTCGACTGCGAGTTCACCGACCTCCCGAAGGAGTACGGCGAGAAGCAGCGTGCCGCCGTGCTGCAACTATCGGCGGGGTACGAGACCCTAGTGTTCCAGATATGCCATGTTGATTTAGTGTCGGCGATCTGAAGGAATTTTTTGGGGATTCGACTATCCGATTCTACGGAGCCGCGATCAGCAACGATATATGTATGCTTCGCCCATACGGGATCAAAATCCCTGGTGCGGTCGATCTCCAGATCGTCGTGAGGAACCCAACCATGAACCCTATTCCGAGTATGAATGCCCTCGCCAACTCATACATCGTGTTGGGGGAAAGATAACCTGGTACCCCTAAGGACGAAGAAAATATGACCAGCCAGAAGCGAGACCCAGCCAGGAGGCAAAGCCTGGTCTGGGGGTAACTCAGCTTTGGAAGATGCTATAGAAGGAAGATTCTGGAAGACCCGGAAACCTTGTACAAGTTGGAGACTCAAGACTTGGAGGTCACGCAGGGGACCTAGATTAGGACTCTTAATATGGTATGACCCAGTTTTTACCTTGTACGACCAGGAGACCAGCCGCCCATATAAGCAGGCTCCTAGGTCATAGAGAGAGAGAGAGATTTCGGGTAGAAACCCCAAATTCCAGGTCTCGGCGAGAGTCAGCACGAGCCAAATTCTAGGTCTCGGCGAGAGTCGGCCAAATTCCAGGTCTCGGCGAGAGTCAGCACGAGCCAAATTCCTGGTCTCGGCGAGAGTCAGCACGAGCCAAATTCCAGGTCTCGGCGAGAGTCGGCCAAATTCCAGGTCTCGGCGAGAGTCAGCACGAGCCAAATTCCAGGTCTCGGCGAGAGTCAGCACGAGCCAAATTCCAGGTCTCGGCGAGAGTCGGCCAAATTCCAGGTCTCGGCGAGAGTCAGCACGAGCCAAATTCCAGGTCTCGGCGAGAGTCAGCACGAGCCAAATTCCAGGTCTCGGCGAGAGTCGGCCAAATTCCAGGTCTCGGCGAGAGTCAGCACGAGCCAAATTCCGGGTCTCAGCGAGAGTCAGCACGAGCCAAATTCCAGGTCTCGGCGAGAGTCGGCCAAATTCCAGGTCTCGGCGAGAGTCAGCACGAGCCAAATTCCAGGTCTCGGCGAGAGTCAGCACGAGCCAAATTCCAGGTCTCGGCGAGAGTCGGCCAAATTCCAGGTCTCGGCGAGAGTCAGCCCGAGCTAAATTCCAGGTCTCGGCGACATTGCAGTCCGAGCCTCTAGATCGATTGCTAATAAGATCCCAGCTGGAAGTAAGCTATTATCTCCCATGGAGAGGTCGAACCAGGATAATCCTTGTGTACAAGACAAAGAGATCTAAGAACCCTAGCAATATCGTTTGGTATCGAGCATCCCGTGTAACCCGAGAGTTGAGTTATTATATTAAGATCGGAGACTCGGCGACTTTGATCGCCAGCTACCAGATCGATTACCATCATGTTTTCTTCTGAGCTAAACCCTCTCCCAAACGCCTGTGTCGTCTTGCCCCAAGATCAGTTACCCGCGGTAACATCTGCCGTGATTATCCCACGACACATCGGGACCAACATTTCTCTCAAGAAGAAGACGAAGAAGAAGAACGAGAACCCGAGGAGTACCTCCGAATTTTTGGATGGGGCAAGGTTCCACTTAGCTGCGAGCGTATTCGGTACGCAGCCTTGGACTCTCGCCTCGCCTTCGAGATCGCGAGGAAAACATGGGGACTATAGGGCTATAATAGCCTTATCGACCATCTTAATGTACTCTAAATGTAATGTTCGATATGTTAATATAACATATGAAAATACATATTTTATCGGTTTTGATATGATTGTTTGAATTATATTTAACCTTTTCGTGGGGTCCGGATATAGTTCCATAGGGTCCGGACAGTGCACGCCGGCGCGGGGAATGAAAATGCAAACGCAGACACGCCAGCGAGAATGCACGCTGACACGCCGACGTACATACACACCGACACGTCCACATACTTGCACGCACGGAGCACACACGTGTATACAATGCACAATGCACGCCGATACGCCGCCGTTCGCACAAGGTCGCGTTCATCACACGTGCCTACATGAACGTCGACACGGCGCCTTGTACATGTATGAGCACACACGCGTAGATGCACGCCGTCGCGAGGAATTGTGTGAAAATATGGGCAGCGTCCGGATTTCCGCAGGGTCAGGTTACGTTCCGAAATTAATTAGCTACATATGCGCATGGTATATTACCTTGTAAACCTATAATGGTATTTTGTAATGACGCCTAGCTTAATATATTTATACTTTGATTTTTTTAGATATTATTAAAATGATTTTTCTATTTATCTATCATTAAATGAACTAGAAGGATACCCCGCGCGTTGCTGCTGGGATCACTTAAAAATTTGCACTATATTGTAAAAAAAAATTATAAGAGATGTGATACATTATGTTTTCTAAGATAATATACAAATTTCATTGATCATAGTATATGTTTTATATTATTAATATGAATAATTTGATGGTCTAATAAATGGATAATGTGTAGTTTGCATGTAGTGATTAATAAATATAAGTGGAGATGACATGGACAATTGATTGGTTAGAAGAATAAATAATGTGAAAAGCTTGCATGTTGGGATAGAAAACCATTAATGCATGTTAGTGGGTTTTGCTTTATAAGAAGTATAGATTTCAACATAATATGTTCTTATAATAATTTCTAAAATATGAAGAACTTGTCAGAAAATTCTGAAAAAAATTATATGTGTTCACTATATCACACCACTTCGTGTAGTAATTATGATAGATACTTTTGAAAATTATTAGACCAATTCGGAATGTATCGAGAATATCCTAGGTTAGGAGAGTAGTACCTTCTCTTTTAATCATGATAGTATATACAAAATGATATTATCATGTCAACTTACGGACGTATTATGCTTTAGTCAAGATTATATACCATTACACAAATATATATACACCTTGGCTTCGTCTTTTTTCTGAATACTTTTGAAAAATTTCAGTTTTTCTCTTGAAACACAAATTCGGAAGACACGAACATACTCGGAGCCTTCGGGTACTAAACGATTGGCAGCAAAGTCAAAAAAATTTAGAAAAAAATTAAAACGGCGTGGCGGGGTAGTTATTCCCCATTTGCCGCTCGGAATCGACAGCTCCCCTAGACCCTCTCCTCCAAATCTGTAGCCTCGTCGCCGCTCTTAATAAATCCTAGCCCCTCTCCACCAAATCGGTAGCCTCACCGGCGCCCCTTCAACCCCGGTCCCCTACTATGTCGTGGGGTTTTCATGGCGAGACAACGGGCTCGTTTGCCTCCACTCGCTGCCGGTCCCCTACAACGATGGTATGAGGGCCCCCTCCCATGCCTCTTCTCGCCGCCGACTGCACACCAGTCCCCTACAACGCTGGTACGAGGGCCCCCTCCCCTGCCTCTTCTCGCTGCCGGCTGCCACTAATTTTGCATCTTATCAAACTTGCAATTGTTAGTTCCTTGTAAATTGGTAGATCTTATGGCAGGCTGCCACTAATTTTGCATCTTATCAAAGTTGCAATACTTACTTCCTTGTAAATTGGTAGATCTTATGGCAGACTCTTGGTAGATGAACTACTTAACCAAGTTACTTGTAATTTATAAAAAATTACTCCATTTGCTTGTAATTTATAATAAATTATTATGTTTGTTTGTAATTTATAACAAAGGAGATGCCATGCCATGTATCCAACCGTTACTTCGCAATCTGTTCTGACGATGAGATTGACGAAGATGACACAATCATGGTTGCCTAAAGAGTTACTCTGCATAACGACGAGAAAGACCGTCTCGCTCAGCTTCTACCCGTTGGACCCTATGTTGGGCTTCTGTTTGTGACTCGCTTAACGCCCACAAATCTGAACAAACATGATTTGGTATGTAATCAGCTTCTACCGCTCTCATATATGACATTTTTCCTTAGTGTTAATATATTCAGTAACATGATCCGCCTGGTTCATGCACAGAAACTACCTAAGAAGAAAGCGGAAAATGCTGGCACATGGAGTCATGGATGCGGTTGACTACGACTTGGAGCAGCAGGGGCGCCCATCACCAGCATTACGTACAACAGGTCATCCGATCGTCGCATAATCATTGACATGTTGGGTGGAGAACATTCATCAAAGGCAAGAACCTTCAAGTTGATCAACCTGTTTTGATCATTCTGAGGGAATCCAATGACCACAACATTGATATCATCTTTGAGATGCAGCTCATTTAGAACATTGATCACATGGATATCCAATGAAACGTACGTTTATCTATTTTATTAATTACTTTGTGCAAGTTGTCGATGTATGTATATGTGAATCGATTTGTTGTATGTACATTACTAGCTGGATGCAATCGCTGGATAAGGATTTCTTCAGTGGTGTGGCGCAGTAACATAAAATCGGACATCCCGGTAATTTTTCCGGAGGACACTGTTAGTGCCAATGTTTAGGGTCTTTTGATGTCGGAGAGAAAACCCGGACAGTACGGAACTAGCGACGCCCACGGGTAGAAGACATCTCTTGTAAGCATCATTTATATACGGCTTTTCAAATCGTCCGTCTCTACTACTGGAGACGGTTATTATTTACAGCCTCCCGAGGGGTTAGGTCTTTAGAGACGGTTAAATTAAGTGGCTCTACCGAAATATTATTAGAGCCTCTAACTTTAATCCGGTTAACCAAACCCGACTCTGCCCGTTGTACGTGAATCGACTCTAACGCTAGGTTTTGTACTAGTGTTTGGTGATATGGACATAAACGTGTTAGGTGTATGTGCACCTGACATGCGGTTCATTTATGCATTACCTAGTTGGGAGGGTTCTGAGCATGATGGTCATGTCTTTAGGGATCTTATCACAAGGCTAGATGGGTTACGTGTCCTCGAAGACCAATATTACCTAGTCGACGCTGGATAAACAAATGCAAGAGGATTTTTAGCTCTTTACCGAGGTCAGAGGTACCACCTAGGTGGATGGATGGCACAAAACCCACCTCATAGTGCAGAGGAACATTTTAGCATGAGGCATTGTAAATCCCGAAATATTGTAGACCATTCATTTGGAAGACTCAAGGGTCGGTGGGCGATTTTGAGGTCTCCGTCTTTCTATCCTATCAAAACCCAAGGTAGAATTATAATGGCATACACACTCTTGCACAACCTTATATTGCAAAAGATGTCTTTCGACCCACTCGATAATGACGAGTTGATAATAGAATATACATGGGATGTCATGGAGGGAGAATCATGAGAACACGAATTTATTACATATGTCTCAACGACTAATGATTGAACCAATTTCTGGAATGTTCTTTCTCAAGAGATGTATCATAACTATAGGGCTGCTATCAATCATCATTGAGGTACAATGCTTATGCTGATTTATCTAATAATTTGCAATGTTTAGCTTGATTCTTCTTCTTCTTTTTTTTCAGCCTCCAAATGGTTTGGTTTAGATAAACTACAATATGGAAATCATTTGTATTTTATTATTACCTCTGTTTTGTGCAAATCCTTACTTATGGCACTATCATATCTTAAGCGCCTTGTGTTAATCCTCATGTTAAATCTTGCAGATATGGATCATTCGGGTAGCTCAAGTATGTCACGTGGCAGGGGCAAGAACAATAGAAAGTGGACTTCAACTGAGAATTATGAGCTTATTAAATAATTGTATGAATTGTCTTTATATCCGAGGTGGAAAGGAGAAGGTTCTTTTAAGAATGGTTACCTTGCAACGTTAGAAAAGATCCTTACTGAGAAGTGCTATGGTTGTGGTGTTACTACACTTTCACATATCGACTCTAGAGGGAGAAACTTTAGGAAAAAAATATGGTGCAATTGAAGTCATGCTATCTAGGAGTGGTTTTACATGAGATGGAAACATGAATATGATTCAGTGTGAGAAGTCACAGTATGATGCACAATGTAAGGTACACATTCCTTTACTTCATCTTTATTTATGAAATCATATGAGTTGTTACTGTTGCATTTGTGTTGGAAACTGACACTCGTATTCTCTTACAACCTGTAGAACCATTCCAAGCACAAGGAACTGTATGGTGTTTCATTTCTGTACTTTGATAAGTTGTCTGCTATTTATCGCAAGGATATAGCCACAGGGTAAGTGCGGAAGGCTTTGGTGAGGCTGTGACAAATTTAGCCAATGAAATTGCTACCAAGAAAAGGGCAATGACCAAAGAGGACATGATGTTGAGAGATGCTCCAACGCGGCAAGTTGATGCCCAGAGCCACGCCCCGGATACATCAATTAGTTCTAAGAGGCAAAAAAGGTTGCTAGACCTAGGAAGGGATTTTAAAGTAACCCTATTGTTATCATGCTTGAAGATGTCAATAGCCAGCTAAATACTGTGACACAACATGTTGGCACAATGGCAGCAGTAGCAGAGCGCGAGGCTACACTTCATGAGAAGGCAATCCATGACAAACCTAACCAAAAGATGAAAGAGAGGACAATCAATGAATTGGCCAGGCTTGCCTTCACGGGAAGTGAGACAGTCGATGCAGCTATCATTTTCTCCACATCACCAGAGAAGATGCACATGATGCTTGCACTTCCAAAAAGTTTTAGGGGGGGGGGGGGGGGGGGGGGGAGTATGTCCTAAAGATGCTGAAACGTAAGTTGATTTCTAATTTTGTTTCATATGGTTCTTGTAGTGAAACTTCTCTCATGTGTATACTTATACATCCTCTACTTGTTAGCAGAGGAGGAGAATGATAAGAGGAGAGGTTGACAAGGAAGCTTCCGGTTAGGTATGCATGCCGTGATACTATATCTCAATTAGGTATACCTTCCAATTACAAGTTTAGTATATATTTTCTCTCAATAATCAGGAGCATGTAGTTAATCTGCTTGCCCGTGGTCCAATTTTGCATGTGGTTAATCTGCTTGGTGGTAGCTAATTGGCATGTTGAATAATCTCGCTCCCTGGTGCTTGGACTATACAGTCTATGAATGATTGTTTGATCTAATTTAGCCAACAACAAAATGTGTTTTTCACTATCATTTCCTGTTTCTATTGCTAATTGTGCATGTACTACTTTCTTATTGATAGATGAGCTAGAGAGGCAAGGTTGATGCGGAAGGAAGTGTCTGCCGACAAGTGAAATATAAACGGTTTAATGGAAACTGGTCTGGAAGATTATGGATCTATCTATTCGAATGATTAAGTTACGGAATTGTGATTTGTAATTTTAAAAGTCTGAATTTGTATGGATTTCTATATGCATATTTTGTTGTGAAACCCCTTTGAAATTTCGGTGTTATATTTATTTTGAAGTGGTTGAGATATATAGCATGGATCGGTTTGAAATTGCCAATTTAAAAGTTTCATGTTCTGAAAACGTTGGGATTTTTAAAGATGGATGTGATTGATGTATAAGGAATAAGGGAGGAATTTAAAGATCGGTTGTTTGATTGTTGTACAGCGGTTATCATTCGCAACTTGCTAATGGTTGTAGGGGAATCGTTACCATTACAGAACTGTACCAAACAAAACCCTGGTTTCTCCACTACTCCACCCACGATACACCCTGGGATTTGATTTCATTACATTATCACTTCTGAACCAAACGCATCCCAAGAGCACCGGGATCCCCAAATCCCGAATCAGATCCCTCCCCGCCAGTGACCTCCCCGTCAAACACCACGGGAGATGGCGCAGAGGCGTGCTTCGACGCGCAACTGAACCACGACGTCGATGACGGACAGAGGCCACAACGGGACGCCCAGCATCCCCAGGACCCACCTAGTCGCGAGAGCGGACACATCTCCTTGGAGCCCCACCCACTTGACTAATTTCCCACCATAAGTTATAGTGTATTGCTAGGAGCATCTCCACTCGCGCCCCCGAGTAGGCGTCCGGAGGGGCACCGGAAAGGTCCCTTTGGGGGCTGTCCGTACGGGAAGCTGGCGTTGGGGGGCGCCGCTAACCACTCGCAGCCCCAAACAGAGCCCGCCCACATCTTTAAATGAAACTCAATTTTAAATTTTGATTTCATTCTATTTTTTCGAAAATATTACAATATTTGAATGAAATTGATATTAAAACTTAAAACATAACAAAATTTTACATGTTCACTAGTTGAACACGTCGAAGTCCTCCTCCTTCACGCCGTAGTCGCCATCGCGGCCATCGTCGCTGCCATCGCCTGGAGAGCGCGACCAATTGCTCGGCCCCGCCTCGTCGTCATTGGCCGTCGGGGCGTAGCCGTCATCGCCGTCCAGATCAATGATGGGCGCGCCGGTAATCTGCAAGTGGTCGACGATGGAACACACGCGCGTGGCTGCCTCTGACATCGGCGTCGACGTGTTTTACAACTCCTCGAAGGCCGGCGCCAGGTCCTCCGGGTCGTCCTCTGTCGCTGCTGCTGCCTGGAGCGCCCTCATCTGCTCGAACAATGTCGAGTGGTGCGGCTCCGTCTTCACCTTCTTGAGGAGCGGCGTTGGCGTGGAGCGGCACTGGGCGGACTGCGTGCCGCCGCCGATGAAGAGGCCGTCGGTGCGGCGCGTCGAGGAGCGCGGCTCCTGCTTCAGGACGCGCAGATGCGGCACCGTCGAGGTGCGTAGCTCCGGCATTGGGACACGTAGGGGAGGAGGCGCGGAACGGCGCGATGAGCCCCCCTCCCCTCGCGCGGAGGAGGAGCGGGATTGGGATGACGAGGGCGTCGTCTCCACGTGCCTCACGCCCCACACATTGGGCGCCGGCGGAGATGTGCGCCATCACCTCGGCCAGGGAGCACCCCTGCTGCGACCACAACGCGGTGCACTCGTTCTTGTTCCTATTGTGGGCGGGGCAGGGGGCGTCCCAGCGGTACCACCGCTCATTGTGGAGCCGCATGAACTCCGCCTCGTAGCGGGATGCGTTCTCGGCGTCGTTGGGGTTCCACTCTGGCTGTGCTCGCTGCTCCGGCGTGAGCGCGTTGTAGAAGTGTGCCCAACAGTCGTTCACCCAGTTGGTGTCGCTGATGCTTGGCGTGTCGGGCACGCCGGCGATTCCCAGCGTGAACCCGTGCCCGGCGCGCATGTCCGGTGGGCACGGATATCACACATTGAACAAGGCCCACGCATGTGCCTTGAGCAGTGACCAGCTTGGGAAGCCGTTGGCGGCGAGTCCGTCGGGATCCATGCGTGCGGCGGGGAGGTGTGCAGAGAGCGCTGGTGCAGGAGTAGACGGGAGGCGGGGAGGTGAGTAGAGAGTGCCGGTGCGGGAGAAGACGGGAGACATGAGACATTATATAGGCGCGGTGGTAGGCGAGAAGGCGGCGAGCATTAACGCCGGAGGGGCGTGTGGGAATCCGACGCGCCCGCCTCTTGTGCTCTGCGCGACGGGTGACCGGACGGCTCGCTGCCCTCTACGCGGCCTCAGGAAAAGACGGGACGGCTCACTTCGGCCGGTTTGACTGCGTCCGTGTGCCGCCGACAGGGCGGGGCCACGTGGTGCGGCGCTCGTCTCGTCCATGGCTACCAGGGGAATACCTAGGGGGCGGGTTTGGGTCGGGGTTTCCGGACGGGAATTGGGGGCCGTCCGAACGAGAAGGCATATCGGGGGACGCGAGTGGGGGCGTTGGGGCCGTCCGGACGGGAGGTTGCTTTGGGTAGGGGGGCTTTGGGTCCTCTAGTGGAGATGATCTAAGTGGAGCTCACGAGTACATTATGCATCAAACATACAAAAGAACCACCTTGCCAACTAATTATACATGTGTTCCTCGAAGGTTGGTCGTTCTGGTCCTTGGTGTACTTTCCTTAAAATAGGTTTATGTGTGTGGAAAGACGAGGAGGAAACAATCGGTACCCTTCCGGGGGCGATCGGGTACCTGTTATAATACTGGAAAAAGCTCCTGAAGGCAATACAGGGAGGAGTCCGTATAGGGGTAGAGTACTACTCTATACCCTATACGGACCAATACGGATTACATTCAACACCTTCCCTTGATCTAAACCTTGCAAAGGTTGAGATTACGCCTAAACTCCTCAAGCCTTTTTGTACACAATGTTTTTGTAAAACCATCAGCTATCTGATCCTTACTAGAGATGAACCTCACATCGAGTTGTTTGCTAGCTACTCTTTCTCGAACAAAGTAATAATCAATCTCAATGTGTTTGGTACGGGCATGAAAAACTGGGTTAGCAGAAAGAAATGTAGCACCTAGATTATCACACCACAAGCATGGTTTTTCCTGAATCATCACACCAAGTTCTCGAACAAGAGCCTCAACCCAAATTAATTCAGCAGTTGCATTTGCTAAAGCTTTGTATTCAGCCTGAGTGCTAGAACGTGATACCGTTGGTTGTTTGCGTGCACTCCATGATATAAGATTAGGACAAAAGAAATTAGCAAACCCTCCAGTAGACCGTCTGTCATCCAAATCACATGCCCAGTCTGCATCTGAAAAAGGCACTGAGTAACTTTGAAGAGGGTTTCTGAAATGTCAAACCAACCCGATTTAACAAGTCAGTAGCATATTTTTCCTGGTTGAGAAATAAACCATCAGACCGTTTGTGAACCTCAAGTACTAAGAAATAGTGGAGATCACCAAGATCCTTGAGAGCAAAGTCAGTACTCAGATTTTGTAGAAGAGCTGAAACTGCTGTATCTGATGATCTTGTTACAATGATATCATCAACATAACTCAAAAGAAACATAGTGATCTCTGACTTATCAAATAGAAATAAGGATGTATCTGCCTTGGAAGGCACACAACCAAGACTGTGCAATTTGGAACTAAGCCGTGAATACCATGCACGAGGGTCTTGTTTCAATCCATAGATAGCCTTGTCAGGTCTGCAAATATAGTGTGGATTAGCGGAAGACTCAAAACCTGGAGGTTGTTTCATATAGATCTCCTCTTGCAGAACGCGTTCTTCACATCTAGCTGTCGTAGACTCCATCATTTAGAAACTGAAATAGAGAGAACAAGTCGAATAGTAGTTGCCTTGACAACAGGACTAAAGGTGTCTTCATAATCAATATCGTAGTGTTGCTTAAAACCATTAGCAACCAGTCGAGCTTTGAATCTATCAATTGTACCATTAGCATGCTTCTTGATATGGTAAACCCATTTGCAGTCAATAACATTCTTTTTAGTACTCGGAGGCACAAGAAGCCAAGTTTTATTATCAAGCAATGCATTATACTCATCTTGCATTGCGTTCTTCCAATTGTTATCCATAAGGGCTTCACCAAGAGTTTCTGGTTCTCCTGCAGCTGTTAATAACGCAAAATGCTTCTTGTACGGAACTGTACCATCAGTGTATAGCCTTGGTTTCCTAATACCTTTTTGAAGTATAGTAACGCACCGTGGTGCAGCTTCTGGAGATGGCACAGAAGATCCGAGAGGAGAGAGATCCTCCTGCACGGAAGCAGAGGAAGAATCACCCCCAGATTCCGTGCCAGGAATCTCAGGTGCAGCGGCACCAGATGCGCCAGGTGGCTTGGCGAGAGAGATGGAGATCCCCGTGCTGGTCCTGTTCGGCGTGTGCATGTGGGAGCTGTCGGGGGTTCTGTCGGAAGTCTGCGTGGGCGAGCGCGCCGAGGATGGCGAGCCAGGAGGAGACAGCGAGCGACGCCAAATAGGGGCAGGCGTGGCAGGCGTTGGTTGGTGCGGACGGGACCCTGATCGATGCCGCCGCGCGGAAGAATCACGCGCAGTCATTGGCGTTGCTGAAGCCGAGGCAGATTCTCCTGAATCTGTCTCCAAATCATCATTGGGATCACCACCAATTTGTCTAGACATGTTGTTTTCAGAATTTTCATTATAGGAGACACCATTTGAATCAGTTTCTTCGGAACTTGAACTGGAACCAGTATATTGACGTGAGGAACCATCTGTGCCCTGTAAAGGAGTAACAACCGGCACTATTGTCAAATAGTGATCATTAGTATGCATACCCCTATCATGAGATGTTAGAGATGATGATTCAGTCGGAAGTAATAGAATTTGTTCACGCAAACGACGTCCAACATTAGGATGTAAGGTGGCAAAAGGAAAAATGTTCTCATAAAAAACAACATCGCGAGAGATATAAACACGTCATGTTGTGACACATAGGCATTTGACGCCCTTATGGATAGGACTATCTCCAAGAAAAACACAACGTTTAGAACGAAAAGAGAGTTTATGTTTGTTGTATGGACGTAAATTAGGCCAACAAGCACAACCAAAAACTCGGAAAGAATCATAGTTTGGTGTGAAACTAAGAATTTTTTGAGTTGGTGTGTCAAAATTGAGAACTTTGGTAGGAAGCAAGTTTATGAGAAACGTTGCCGTGAGAAAAGCATCATCCCAATATTTGAGTGGCATAGAGGCATTAGCAAGAAGAGCAAGACCAACCTCCACAATGTGTCTATGCTTACGTTCAGCTGAGCCATTTTGTTGATGAGCATGAGGACAAGAAACATGATGCGTAATGCCTACTTTCTGAAAGAAGCCATGGAGTTTTTTATATTCACCACCCCAATCTGTTTGCATAGTTTTGATCTTACGATCAACATACTGTTGGAAATTAAGAAACACTTGATACACATCAGAACGTTTCTTAAGCAAATAAATCCAAGTGAACTTGATAAAATCATCAATAAAGCTCACATAGTAGGCATGTTTTGCTAGCAGAAGGAGTAGCAGGACCCATACATAAGAAAAAACTTGTTCTAAAGGAACAGTGGACACACTGTTGGAAACATTATAGGGTAACTGATGACTCTTTGCTTGTTGATATGGATCACAAATGTACGGATTTATTTCTGGAGTATAAGAGAGATTATTCCTCCTAAGAATTTGCTGAACAATAAAAGATGACGGATGTCCTAGTCGACGATGCCACATAGAGGAGGAAGGCTTGATTGTGGCAAGAGCATGCATGGAAGATCCCGTTGACACTAGGACGAGAGGGTACAAGCCACAATTACACGGACCTCTAAACAGGATTTGCTCCGTTGCCTGATCCTTAATTAAGAAACAGAACATATGAATTTCAATAAAAGCATTATTATCAAGGGCTATTTTGTGAGCAGAAAGTAAACTCATAGAGGAACTAGGAACATGCAGAATGTTGCGAAGATGAAGGGAACTATGAGGGGTGTGCAAAACTGAATGACCAATATGAGTAATGTCCATACCTTGTCCACTAGCGTTGTGGACTTGATCACGCCCTTGATAATTGTCATGTACTTGGAGTTTGTTGAGCTGTCCTGTAACATGATTTATAGCACCAGTATCCATATAGCAATTTGTGTCTACCACATAAGCACCTTTGTTGTCATTTGGTGTGTCATCATCATCATCATCACCATAACGCCATGTCCTTCCTTTTTGCACCATGTCCTTCCTTTTTGCAAATTTGACAAAACACACCTTCCTGCCATGGAGTAGCAATGCCATCACGCTTCCCACGGCCTCCTCCTTTAGGCCTACGCCCCTGGTTTGGTTTGGGCTGCTCATGTCGGCCACGATTCTGTGGCGGGCGGGGCTGTGGGTAGTGAGGCTGAGGGGGGCGAGGCTGGTAGTAGGACTACGGCTGAGGTTGTGTATGGTATGGGATGGTGGGTGGTGGAGTATAGGGATGTGGGGGGGCCGACGGGTAGTAATATGGAGGAGGGTGATACGGTTGGTGGGTCGGGAAGGCATGTGGTGGTGGCTGATATGAGAGATGTGGTGACGGGTATGCAGGTGGTGGTGGCTGGTAGGGTGGATTGTAGGGTGTGGTTGGTGTAGGTGTGGGTAAAGGTAGTATAGGTGGTTTAGGATGATTTGGTGGAAAGCTAGGGTTTGAGCGCCGAGGAGCATCATTGACAGAGGAAGTAAAAGTTCTTGTTCCTTGACCAGTAGCAACCAGCATATTTTCACGGTACTCATAGGACAATAATTGAGAACACAGATCATTGAGCATTGTAGACGGGACAACATTGATAGAAGCAACCAAGGGATTGAAAGTACCGTCAAGACCATTGAGAATATAATCCTTGATCTCATCATCATCAACTCGTTTGCCTGCAGCTGCAAGTTCAGAGGCAAAGCCTCTCATCCTAGAAATAAATTGCTGGGCTGTCATGTCAAGCTTCTTGGTGTTCGTAAGAGCACCATGAAGAGAAGAAACCCGAGCCTTGGATTGAGTAGCATATAAATCATTGATGGCACTCCAAATCTTTGCAGCATGTTCTAATCCATATGTATGTGCAAGCACTTCCTCAGAAAGAGAATTCACCAGAAAACTGACTATTGTTGATCCTTGGTTACCCATGTATCATATGCAGGATTTGAAACCATACTTTTCTTGTGATTGTCATCTTCCACCTCAATGAACTCGGAAGGAGCACGCTCGGTGCCCTCAAAAAGAGGCATGACCCGAGCTCCACGAAGAGTAGGAAGCACATGTGCTTTCCATGACAGAAAGTTGTCGCGGGTGAGGCGTGTGGTTGAGGGGGCACCAATGGCCGGCGGCGCAGTCGTGGATGTAGACGCCATAGGGGTGGGAAGGGAGAGGTTGTAGGAGATCGAATGTTGTTTGTAGGGCTAGGTTTTCGGGATTTGTGGGGTTCTCGGTTGTGGGAGGTTCCTGGTTATAAGTTCCTGGTTGTTCGTCGGATCGGCAGCCGACTCG
The DNA here is from genome assembly GCA_028641055.1 of Alopecurus myosuroides. NCBI lineage: Eukaryota > Viridiplantae > Streptophyta > Magnoliopsida > Poales > Poaceae > Alopecurus > Alopecurus myosuroides. Next base: position 434,933,301 of record CM054058.1, on the reverse strand, counting down.
ATGTGTAGAGAGAGATCCTGCATCAGCTCGCGGCGAGGGAAAGGATCCGGCGGCGGCGGCGATCATAGCTACACGAAGAGAAGAGAAGGGGCTCTCGATACCATGTGGAAAGACGAGGAGGAAACGATCGGGACCCTTCTGGGGGCGATCGGGTACCTGTTATAATACGGAAAAAGCCCCCGAAGGCAATACAGAGAGGAGTCCGTATAGGGGTAGAGTACTACTCTATACCCTATACGGACCAATACGGATTACATTCAACAATGTGTACAAAATAATTAGAAAATGTGGCAATTAACATGAGAAGAGTTAGAAATGAAATTACATACATGATACATGTGAGTGGAGAAATGTTGCTGGATTGTTGGTCGTTAGCCCTTGGCGTACATTCATATGGGTACAAATTAATAGAAAAAGAATGACAATTAACATGAGCAGAGTTCGCCGAAGAAAAACATGAGAAGACTTAGAGATGAATGAACCCCTTGATTTCAGCAATTCACACCATCTTCATGCCCCGTGTAAGAATGAATTATGTACGAATGAACTAGATAAAAAAAAGAGTAAATTCCAGTTTTTACCTCTAGTTTGACAATTTTGACGATAATTACCCCATTCAAAAAGTTTTCATCCCAATTACCCCATTTAGTAGAAGTTGTGCCAAATTTTACCCCTTTAGTTTGTTTTGTGCCATTCACTAGCTGATTCCGACCATAGGTAGATGACGCGTTCCATGTAGAATATTTTCATGTACCTCGTACTACACGGTGGACAGCCGGAAGAATCTGCTGCTGCTCAAAGATGTGTCTGCTCCACATGTTGATCATGTATCGTAGCGACCTGGTTGTGGCTGCTATGGGGGTTAAGTTTCGTCAGCTGATAAACATCAAGGAGCGGGAGCTGGAACACCGAACTCAGGCAATTGATCAATCGACTCTCTAGTCCTAGCTGTGTTCTAACGTCTAATTTTTATTTGTACATGCTCTGAACCAATTGTTGTACGACATGTTCAGCATAGGTGCATAATTTATAGACTGTCTGTAAGAACTTAGATGACCCCAAAAATTGTTTTAGTGTGCAGAATTTACATGTGCATAATAAACGGATGGCCCCAAAAATTGTTTTAGTGTGCATAATTTATAGATTGTAAGTCTGTAAAAACTTAGATAGGGTAAAAATTGGCACAATTTTTACTAAATGGGGTAATTACGATGAGAACTTTTTTAAATAGCGTAATTAGCATCAAAATTGTTAAACTAGGGGCTAAAAACTGGAATTTACTCTAAAAAAATGTAGTAGTTGAGACGGAGCTAGAAATGCCTTGATTTCAGCAATTCACACCATCTTCATGTTCTGTGTAAGAATGAATTAGAAAGACAGTTTCAAGCCGTTCTAGTTCTTGGTGTACGAATGAACTAGATAGAAAATGTAGTAGTAGTAGTTCAGGCGGAGCGGAGCTAGAAATGCCTTGATCTCAGCAATTCACGCCATCTTCATGTCTCGCGTAAGATCCGTAGACCAAACTAACCATCAAACAAACTCACCGATCGATGGTTGCACACTGCCTTATAAATAGATGAATCAGTGAGCATCTCCAAACCTACCCAAAAACTCAAAAGCCAACTGATTATTTCTTCATATCATACGTTCTTAATTCCTCCCATCGGAGCCAGCAAGTACAATGGCGTCGTCCAGCAAAGCCTGCACCATGGCGCTCCTTCTCCTGCTGGCCCTCGTCGTCGCCACGACGGCCGAAGCGGCGAAGAACATCGCGTCGTCGGAGCCCATCCATAAGAAGGTTTGGCCGGCGGAGGTGGGCGCGTCGGCGTCGGCGACGTGCGTGGGATCTCTTCTGGCGCTGAGCCCGTGCCTGGCCTTCTTTGAGGACGCGGGCATGTCAGCGGCGCCGCAGGGGTGCTGCGAGGGTCTGGGCGACATCATCCAGGACCAGGCGGCGTGCCTGTGCCACATCGTCAACCACACCCTCGAGCGTGCCATCGGCGTCGACATCCCTGTCGACCGCGCGTTCTCCCTCCTCGGCGACCTCTGCGGCCTCGCCCCGCCTCAGAACGTCATGGACACCTGCACCAGCGGCGGTCCGGTGCCGCCGCTGTACCTTTGCCCCGCGCCCTCGGCCTGATCCATCAGGTAAGGAAACCAGACATACTTCTCTTACCTACATCCCGGTTTCTAGCCAATTCACTGGGCTTTTTTTTCTTGTTTCGTGCAGCTTGATATGCGTGAATAAAAAGATCTTCGAGACTCGAGAACCCAAGATTATCTATCTGCTGCAATAGTAACTGTTTGAAGTAGATGGGCGAAGGCTGCATATATGAATGCACCATACAATTAATCTGTATTAATTGGAGTTTCCAATCAGCAAGACATGGATGTAATACTGCATGTATTTACTGCCACGCGTGATAATAAGTAAATAAGACAAATATATCTTGAATTATGTTCCTGGAGTCTAATCAACACCTTATTTTTTAGTAGTACAGTTTAGTTTGCACGCTCCACTAAAAAACCATATACTCCCTCCGTTCAACAATAGATGACTTCCATATATCTAGATATAGATGTATCTAGACATATTTTAGTGTCTAGATACATCCATATATAGATATGTGGAAGTCATCTATTTTTGAACGGAGGGAGTATGTACCATATGGTTCCTGAGAGATACTCTGTTCATCGCGCTAACACTTTGGTGTTTAAGCTGATGTCCGGTCCACACACTCCATTCCACCCGGTCACCACCACCACCGGGCTACAATATCGCATAGGAGAACTCGCGGACACCATGGCATGAGTTTCATTTTCATTTACAGGGCAGGGCACCATACCCGATGTACGAAAAAAAAACGTCTAGCAAAAATTAAACATCGAAGTGGAGGGCGACGGTTCCGTTGTTGCCTCTCAAAAATAGTTGATGTAGTGGGGCTTTTGGATGGATGTTCTCACTGATGTAAATTGATCACCTTGTGGTTCTAGATTATAGACTACGTCAAACAAGAAACATTTGTTATATGGAAACAACAAACTTTGTAATATGGTGCCAATAGTGTAACTCCGTCACATACGTGTTTTGTCCTAGTAATACTCCAGTATGACTTTTTGCGCGCATTTTTTCCCTCCCTCCCATGTCGCACCCAGGCAGCACCGGAGGGCCCCCCGCGCTGCCCCCCACCCCCACGCCCTCCTTGCTCCCCCGCCGCTGCCGTCGTCGGCCTCCGCGCCGCGGCGGTGGCGGCCTCCCCGCTGCCACACAACTTGTGGTGGGGGTGGTCCTCCCCTCCATCGGCCGCGCGGCGGAACCCGGACCCGACTGGGCGGCGATGGCAAGCCGGAGCGGCGGCTTCGGACCCGTAGGCGTACGGCTGGGTGGAGGATCCGGGGCCCTCGCGCCCGGATCTGGCGGGGGCGGGCCTGGCCTGGCCGTGTGGACGGCGGGCTGGGGTCGCCAGTGTTGCGGCGGCGCGGTTTCGTCGCCCGGTTGGGCGTAGAGTGCTCCTGCGGCGCGGACATGAGACGACTGGGGGTCTTCCGCGGCGTGGCGCGGTCGCGGCTGGGGATCGCGGGGCGGCAGCGCGTCAGGGCGATCTGGGCCCGTGCGGGCCACATCTGGGCCGTGCGGGCTAGGGTCAGGGGCGGTTGCTGCGGGTGGGCAGCAGGGTGCCTGCTGCTGTGTCTCCTACTGCGGCAGGGGCATGGGCGGGCTGGAGGAAGCCGGGGCGGCGGCCCCGGATTTTTTGGCGGCTGCGAATGGACCGTGGTCGGCGTGCTGCGGCCGTTGTTTGAGGTGACACGGTGTTGACGGTACGCAGTGATGGCGGTCTGGTCGGTCCCCGTTGGGCGTTCGTTGGGGTTTGCAGCACACCACCGGGCGAAAGCCTAGCCCGGGCTTCGGCTGGGCCGGCGACGGTGACGCCCTTGGGCGCCGCGACCTTCTTGGAGGTGTCGTCGGGGTGGTGCTCCCGCTTCTACACGCCGGGTTCTCCGGGGGAAACCCCAGATCCTCACGGGATCGGGTGAGGGCGGCGCTCCTGCGTTGCTTGCCTCTTGGGGCCTCGCCTTGGATGTTCAACCGACCAGCGGGACCTGTGGAGTGATGGTGACTGGCGGCGGCGAGTCTTCATCTTCGGCTTGGGGGTGCGCGGCCCTGGGGCCGGCGTGGATGCCGGAGCGGCGGCTCCGGGTTCTCACCTCCGTCGCGCGGCATCGAGGTGGTGGTGCGTCGACTTCGTCGTTTCTGGCGTCGTGGTCATCGGCACGTTTGGGACGCAGCCTTGGGGCTGGCGGGGATGTCGGAGCGGCGGCTCCGGATGCTACGTCTCCGCTGTGGGGCGTCGAGTCTTCTGGGGTTGGCTTTGGTCGTTTGGGTGTCATGGCCGTCGACCCGTGTGAGGCGTGGCTTCGAAGCCGGCGTGGATGTCGAAGCGGCGGCTCCGGTCTCTCTACTCCGGCGTGTTGCGTTGAGAGTCTTGGTGTCGACCTTGGTTGTTCGGGCAACTTAGTCGTCGACCCGTGTGGAGCGCGGCCTCGGGGCCGGAGTGGATCGAGTTGTATTTTTCTTTTTTTAGGCCTTGTCCTATGTGTTTGCTTCTCCTATATCAATATAAAAGGCAAAGCTTTTGCCTCGTTTCAAAAAAAATACTCCGGCATGATTTCCTCGTTAAACTTCTGAAAAATCAACGGATTAGTTGTTCTATTTGTTATCCTAAGGAACTAGATGATTCCCCGCGCATTAACGCAGGAAGTATGTTAAAACAACTGCATAAATAGGTGTTTCAAAATAAGTAACATAAATGAAAAAAACAAATGTAAGCCTATCCCGGTTTAAATTATAAAAACAATAAAACCTACTAAGTGTGTGTGATAATAAAAAGTATAAAAAGAGAATAAAATTTTGAACTGAATGTGAAGTGAAAACTATATATTTTTGCTCCAGACACTCAACACATATAGCGTCCATGACCACGCAAAAGTTAAAATAAACATCAAATGTAATCAATCTCTAGCATTATGTCCTTGTATAGAGCTGAAATAATGACATTATGCACAGAAGAGTGATGCACCTATATACACTTTAGCAGTCATATTAATAAGAGCAAAGTAGATTACAAACACACGAACATATGCACCAGATTATAAGTGCACAACTTTTTGTAGTTTCACCATGAGTTAAATACACTTGCGGTACATGTACTTGTCGAGGAAGCACAATACGGTACATGTATTCAGTAAAACGGCCGACGCGGTACCTTTCAGGATGTGAAAATAAGATCACAGTTGGTGTACACACAGCGTGCGATGAGCGGCGCCAGGTGCTTGTTGACTAGTCCAGGGCGTGGACGTGTCGTTACTTAGATGCATGGGGGGATTTTGTAAAACGGGCAGCGCATGTAGAAATCCCCAATTCTCTTTCAAATCCCTGGCTATGTGCTCTCTTCCCCGTCTCCCCCGGAGAAATCCACCGGTCACCTTCGCCGTGGTGCCCAAATCTGCACGTTGGTCGTCGCCGTGTTTGCTGGCAGCTCCCCGCTCTAGTGCCTGCCGCAACGCCCACCCTCTACCCCTCGTCCTGCGCATCCCCTGTCTGTGACTGCGGGAAGAGGGTGAAGTGGTATGAGTCCACGACGAAGCTGCTAGTGGATCTTCTACGTGTGCCAGGACCATGGAGTTAGTGTTTATGCCGCATATCTTGTCACATTGTTATTTTGAGGGACAAAATTTCCACATTGGATTTGCGATTTTGAGATGACAAATTGATCTCCTTGTTTTTGCCCTTGTAAAAAAACATGTTATTCTAGCATTGGGAGCTGGAGTATGTTGGCTATCTACTCGAGCACAACATACTGCATGGTGATGCTGTTGTGAATGATTTTGGGGATGTAGAGGAGAGGAGGGAGGACCTCAATGTTGCTGGAGAATGTGATGGATGGATTGCTTCTAACAACAAGCCAAGGGGAGCCTAGGCAGCAAGCAGATGGACTCATTAATGTAGGGAGAGAGGTTGTGATGTTGATAAAGTATTTTCTTGCAAGTGTGATTCCGAGGTGTGTTGTTGGTGTCATGTTCACCCTGAAGAAATAGGTGATGTCCTTTTAGCTGCAGAAGAAGGTGATGCAAGTGCAAGTGTTAGAGTAAATGATGCTTAGATGCAAGTTTTGTATTTAGGTACAAGTGTCTAGGTGAAAGCTTGGTTTAGGTATTCTGCGTAATGCAAGCTATGAAATGATGTAATGAATGAACCTATGAAATGATCTACCTATCTATCTAATTTATGTGTTGATTGCTATGTAATGTGCATCGTTATTTATCCTGTTTGTGCATTTTGAATTGTGCTATTTAATATAGAGGCTTTGTATCCAACTATCTATATATTTTCATTCAATTGTGTATGTATAGTGTGAAATCTTGAATGCTCATGGTATGGAAAGGCTATGTATGCTGAAACTGCATACAAGCCTATGGTAAAGAAACTATAAACTGACATATGGCATTTTGCATCTGAAAGTTGCATCTAGCATCTATAACATGATACATATTCTGAATCAGAAACTTGAATACAGGCCTATGATAAATAAACTGGAATTTATTACAAGAACAGTAATATCATTGGTAACTTCAAATAGGTGGCATAGGTATCATGGATAGCTTCATTTAGGTACCATAACTAGCTAGGTTTACAAAATGCATTCAGAGAACTCCTAACACAAGGTCCTTACATCCAAAACGGTGCATCTTACAGTACTGACATCATAGATATCTTCATCTAGGTAGCATAAAAGCTAAGATTACGCGCTTGCAAGTTTCTCCTTGTCTATCGGATATATACTGATTAGGGGTATATCTGATAGTGTCCTAAAGAGCCGGATTACCAGGGTGGCCTGAATGGTAATGGATCACGGTCCATTAGGCGGCCCAGTAAGCTGACGCACGGAAACCGGATTCTAGAAGAACCCGGACCATGGCCCACGTGGTACGGCTTGGAGTAAAAGGCGGATTCCTGCCTTCCAAGTTAGAAACTTACCGTAATCTTCTAGGTTTCCTTTCTATAAACCCTAACCCGGCTATCTATATAAAGTCGCACGGGAGAAAAGAAAGACACAGACAATTAGCTAGAAGCCAACTCGCCGAGAAGTTGATCCTCGTCGGGTAGCTAAACCAACTCACATTGTACTTTGTATACTTCAGGCTTCAGCCCTGATTTAGTGAGATTGCAGGAGTAGGAACGCCGCCTAGTTGCGACGTACCGAACCTGTGTAACTTTGGTGTCCTTGGTCTTCATACGACCACGTTCCCCCACGTTTCTATAAGTAGTCTCATGGCACCCGTCTATGAACTCTACTACGATGTCTCGACAGTTGGCGCCCATCGTGAGGCCAGCGACGTCATGCGTTATGTTTTGATCGGGGATACTCAGTGGAATCGGCATTACCATAACTGTCGGAAGCTTGGAATTCGACAATGACGTCGGGCGCTTCCTCGACAACGGATCGTACTTGCCGGCACGGAATCATCTGATAAGTGACTTTGTTTTATCGATTGGATCTGCAAACATCTTTATCGGATTAACTGCAAAGGCAATGGGATTCTTTGGTGGAAGGAAATTTATCCCACCCGCCCTATACCCAGTTGAAGAAAACTACGATGCCGGATTTTGCTCAGATCGCCGATATCCTGCTGAATTTTCCGCCTCCTCGGAGATGCCTGCAATGAGATCACACTTTATGGTATGGTGCAGTCCGAGATCGCCGAAAACACGGATGAAAGCAATCCCGTGGAAGAGGCAGAAGGAAACAATCCCACAATAGAGGTGGAATATCCGACATCCATCAACGTGACGACAAACTCGGAAGTCGATTCCGTACTAGCCGCCATTGAGGCGAGATTGGAATCGGAACCTGGATCGGATGAACTCGATTCCGAATACGAAGATGAAGATGCTTTCGAAAGAAAGGTCAAATCTCTTCAAGAGGGATTCCACGAAGTACTTATGGGAAAACCGGCTGAAAACACGGATGCCGAAAGTCAGGAAAGCCCTCAAACACCTATGCCAGATGAGGAAAGAGAGGATGGTGAAACCACTCCAACTTACCCTGATGTCAAGGAATTGACAGAAGATGAACCTGGTAAAAAACCTCCCTCTTCCAAGAAAAGAAACAAGGCCTCCAAGAAACTCCGGTACAAATTCCGGAAGAAAAAACTTGCAGATCCAGCCAACGAAAACCTGGAAGTAGGAGGAGGAAGCGGAGTCAAGCCTGCGGAGAAGAAAATGAAGGAAATCTCTGTTCCGCCAATGTCATAACAGGATGAACAGGATTTACTTCAAACACCAGTAGGACCCCACGAGCCCCCTGAAGTGCTGGAAGCCAGGAGACAAGCTCTCCAAAGGCAACAGCAACATCTATTCAGAACTCGAGAAAATCTCCTAAAAACCCAAGCTGACATTAAGTTGCAGCAGGAAGAAATCGAGGAGTACGAGAGAAGGAATAGATCAGGCACAAAACCTACACGGTTACCCAGAATCGCAAGACCGGAAGTAGTGCCGCCAAAGGAACGGTTCCAAAACCCTGCCTGGCAAAAGCAAGTAAACGATATGGATGCCAAGGGCGAACCTATATACAAAACCGCAGCAGAAAACGCGTAAGCCGCATTCTCCATCCTCAACAATGACTTGTACTCCACTCCAATGGAGAAAAGCTTCAAGGGGTGTATGCTTTCTTAGGAAAAGCATTGCAACAGCAGCACCGAGGGCAGGCAAGATCAGCGAAGTTGCACGACGACTCGGCCCTATGAAAAACAACCACATGCGCCGCTAGAGCACCCGGACCTGAAGAACCTGGAGATTCAGGCAATTCAAAAGAGAAGAAAGGGGATCCGAGAAAGGAAAAGAAAAATCCAGATAACAAGGATGCAGGATCCCCTCCGCCGAAAGGTGGAATTAATCCCCGAGATCGGGAAGAACAAAACCGGAAAGACGGAAAAGCAATGCCGCCTCCGAGACGCCCTGCTGAAAAAGCTGGAAGATACGACATTCCTCACAGGCGTGAGTGATCCCATACTCCTCCTAGGAACAAGGAAAGACAAAAAAGTAGAACTCCACCTTATTCCAAAGGACACGACAACGGAGGAAATAGGGATAACCCCGGAAAAGCGCGCTCGCGCAACAATGGAAAAGAACGGAGCAGATCCCCTTCTATCCATTCAGCCGGTAGATACTCCATTCACGCCGATAGAGCGGAAAGAGATGATCTATACTTCAGACCTAAGTGTTTCACTGACAGGATCCGAAGAATAAGTCTACATTCTGGCTTCGCAAAGTTGGTCCAACATATCAAAAATATACCGGCAGTACAAACCCGGATACCTGGCCCTCAGACTATTATACAGTCGTCCAGATTAACAACATGACAGATCTAGAGGCAGTAAAATTCCTCCCCCTTGTGTTACTGGATGGAGCCAGAGATCGGATTAACGGGCTTCCGTCAAGGACCGTGGATAGCTGGGATGATATGGCTAGAATTTTTACTCAGCATTTTCGGGGAACTTACAAACGCCCCAGTAGCATCAACCAGCTAAACCGCTGCACCCAGTTTGAAGATGAGCCATACGTTGACTTTATCTCAAGATGGACTGCAATGAAGAACAACTTCTCTGGAGTAACTGACGTACAAGCAATGCATGCTTTCATCAACGGCTTAAAACGCGGCCTTGTACCGTTCATGATCGGTTCAAAAAAGCACAAAGATCTCGGATCTATGCTTACAATCGCAAATGAGCACGCATCGGCCGAAGATGACATCAGAGCGGGAGGTGGAAATATCGACGCTTTGATTCAAGCCAAAAAGACGCCTCGTTCTGAGAAAAAAGCCACTCCAGAGGCACAACAAAAGCCCAAAGAAGTTAACATGGCCTTTGGAAAGGACAATGCGGGCAAATGGAAAGGGATAAGCACAGAACCTATCTCCTACACAAAGGAAGAGTGGGAAAGAATTACCTATCTCCTACACAAAGGAAGAGTGGGAAAGAATTAAGTCGGAAAACTGTGTCCACCATTCGCAATTTGGGAAACCCACCCATACTAATGCACAATGCTGGCTTAATAAGCATATGAAAGGCAGTCTAGGATCCGAGAGCAAGGGGAAGATTTCCAAAAGGAAATTCTCCAAGCAAAAGCCAGAAGATGGAAAAGAAGACAGTGAATCAGACACTGATGAAAAAATCCAGGAACAACAGCGGAAAGGCGAACCAAGTTCCCGGGAGTTGATGAAGAATGCAATTTAACTTTTCTTGCAACTCGCTCAGCAAAGGTGGCAAAGAGGACACTTCGAGAAATAAATGCAGTTGTTCCACCAACCCCCAAATTCTTGAAGTACTCTAATACACCAATTAACTGGGATCAGTCTGATCATCCCGGGAATATCCCAGAACCCGGCACACAAGCTCTAATTGTAAGTCCTATTGTTCAAAACACTAGGCTAAAAAGAGTGCTGATGGATGGAGGATCCAGCATTAATATAAGGTATCTGGATACACTGAAGCATCTGCGAATCTCCGAGGCCCAGCTCAATCATAGCAACATACGTTTCCACGACATCGTTCCGGGCAGGCAAGCACGATCCCAAGGAGAAATTTCCCTAGACGTAACCTTTGGAGAGAAAGAACATTTCCGACAAGAAAAAATCTCTTTCGAGGTCGTGCCGTTCGAAAGTGTATATCACGTAATACTCGGAAGTCCATCTTTCGCCAAATTCGTGACAAGATCATGTTATATCTATAACAAGCTGAAGATGCCAGGACCAGAAGGAGGAGTAATCACCATATCGGGAGACTTCAAATTGGGAAACGAGCTGGAAAAAGAAAACGCCCTTTGCGCAGAAAAAGTGATAGCAAAGGAGGAATTGAAAGAGCTGGCAAAAGAAGTATCGCCAACAGAAATGCCGGCATGAAAAGAAATCCGGAAGCCGGCAGATAGTTTCAAAGCTTCCGAGAATACAAGACAGGTTATCTTAGATCCCAAAGATCCGACAAATTTTGTCGTAGTGGGAACCGGGATGACCGACAAATAGAAAAGCGAGCTCATCAAGTTCCTCCGTGAGAACTGGGATATTTTTGCCTGGTGTCCTGCGGACATGCCAGGTGTACCTAAGGAACTTGCTGAGCATCAACTCAAAGTGATTCCAGGTAAACCCATCAAACAAGGTCTCCATCGATTTGACGGAAGAAGACAGAAGGCTATTGGCAAGGAGATTATCCGGCTATTAGCAGCTGATTTTATCCGGGAAGTGATACATACTGAATGGTCTCCGAACCCAGTATTAGTCCCGAAGAAAGATAATACTGTTCTTAGGATGTGTATAGATTACACCGGCCTGAAAAAATTGTGTCCAAAAGATAGGTTTGCGTTACCGCGAATCGATCAAATAATAGATGCCACTGCTGGCTCTGAGCTTTTATGCTTTTTGGATGCTTATTCCGGGTACCATCAAATACGTATGAAGGAAGAAGATCAAATTAAAACCTCCTTCATAACCCCGTATGGAACATACTATTACATAACTATGTCTTTTGGCCTGAAGAACGCAGGTGCAACCTACCAGCATTGCATGCAACGATGTTTGCATAGTCAGATTGGCAAAAATGTTCACGCTTACGTAGACGACATTGCCGTCGTTTCCAAGGAAAAAGACACACTCCTTGAAGATTTGCGAGAAACCTTCAAAAATTTGTGCACTTAAAAATGAAGTTGAATCCATTAAAGTGCGTATTCGGGGTTCCCTCAGGAAAACTTCTGGGTTTTATCGTTTCTCACAGAGGAATAGAAGTAAACCCGGAAAAGATCAAGGCAATTTTAAACATCTCAAGGCCTACATGCTTAAAAGATGTACAAAGATCGACGGGTTCTGCAGCCGCCTTCAGCAGGTTTATAAGCCGGCTAGGAGATAAAGCTCTGCCATTATACAAGTTGTTGAAGAAATCAGACAAATTTGTATGGACAGAAGAGGAAGACGTGGCATTAACCCAGTAAAAAGAAACCTTGATGAAATCTCCAATTTTGGCATCACCAAAAGACGAAGAACCCATGTTACTGTATCTCACAACAACAAACAGGGTTATTAGCGCAGTGATAGTTGTGGAAAGGCGGAAGGATGAGCAAAGAATACCAGATCAACATCCGGTGTATTATGTAAGTGAAGTTTTTTCCGAGTCCAAACAAAAGTACCCACACTATCAAAAGCTGGCATATGGCGTGTTTTTCGCATCTCGAAAACTCTGTTATTATTTCCAAGGACATTCCATAACAGTGGTATGTAAAGCACCACTAGGGGATATTATCAGCAATGCGGACGCAACGGGCCGAGTAGCCAAATGGGGCATCGAATTGGCCGCGTTCGACATTAAGTACCAACCCCGGACGACAATTAAATCCCAGGCGTTGGTAGATTTCGTCGCTGATTGGACATAAGCAATGGAAAACACACCAATGCCGGAGTCTGAATACTGGGTTATGCACTTTGGTGGATCCAAGATGAAGGAAGGCGCTGGAGCTGGTGTAGTCCTAAAATCCCCAAAGGGAGATACTATGGAGTATGTATTACAAATACACTCCAACGCCAGCAATAATGTGGCAGAATACGAAGCTTTGCTTTATGGCTTGCATATTGCAAAAGAAATAGGTGTCAAGCGCATGCTATGCTATGGTGACTCAGACTTGGTACAGCATCAGCTCAACCAAACATGGGACGCCAAAAGCCCCATCATGGCCGAATATCGAAGAACGGTGGACGAGTTTGCTATCTGCTTCCTGGGATTTGAAGTACTTCACGTCAAAAGGGAAGAAAATTGGAACACGGATGCATTAGCCCGCATGGGCTCGGAAAGAGTGAAAACCCTACCACCAGGTGTGTTGTCGCACCCGGACTTCTAGAGGATACTCGCCGTTCCGTTGAACAGTAGTAGATTGGATTACGGGGCTTACCGGCACCCGCGTCCTCTTACGAGTAGGCCAACACACGTATGTGTGACAACCAACCCCTATCTGTTCAGCGTCGACGTAAACTATCCCATAGAAATCAGGATACTTCCGTTGACGTACTTCAAAACATACACACATGGTACGTCAACGGCATTGGAACAAGTGATATCACAACAGATCTCTACGACACAAAAGATTGAAACAAGTTGCAAATAGCTCTCATTAGAGCAGAGATAGCAAATACAATCATTCAGAGGACACATGTCCCAACATATCATCATTACATCACAGCGGAAGCATCCAACATGTCTGAGTACAGACAAGATCCAAATAGGCCTAAGAGGCCGGAAACGAAAAGACGGAGCCCATCCATGAAGTCTCGGATCCTGCCCGGGTCCACTATCTACTCGTCAGCAGTCTCGTCATACTCCACGTAGTAGCCACCATGTAGATCCTCGGAAACGTAGGTCTGCGGAAACCACAGCCCCAAAGGGGTCAGTACATAAACGTACTGGCAAGCAAGACTCACAGTTCACCAAAGTGTAACCCGTCAACACCAAGCACAGATGTTTTGGGTTCAACGGAAGGAAAAGGATAAAAAGGATGCTGCAACTGGCTGCTCTAAACAACTACAGAGCATACTACGAATTCCGGATAACAGAAAGGAGATAAGATCGCGTATCATAACCAACCTACCAACTAACCTCAAAGAAACCCATCCTGGATCTCGCCCCTTATCCAAAGAAGCAATCCGAGGATAACTCACACAGTTGAATTAATGATGGTTCATATTATTGTGTCAATAAGCCTATTACTAGTCAAGTTGTTAATCATTGGGTGTAAGGTTGTTAATCATTAGGTTTAAGTTGTCCTGAGTACTTGTTAGCCAGTACTTTCACCAAGTAATCCATAACCGCGGAAAACACGGCTTCTCGAGAAGATTATCCCTGCAGGGTTGCACCAATTTGGCCGTACACATATGAATAATCCGCCAGATGGGATGCCTCCCACCAAGCGGGGCACTCAACACAACTCAACTCTTCTTCGCATCAAGCCCAAAGCACCTTGGGCGCACGGCTAATCGAGCCCAGAAGAAAATGGACCCTCATAGCACTCTAAGAACGTGCCCCCCTATATGCCGACTACGAAAGTTCCACCCGGGTACCAAGGGCTCGCAAGATCATGCATGCAGCAAATGGAAAACCCGAACTAAATGAGGCGATTTGGACGAGATGCGAATCGAATCAAATTGAGGGGGGCGCCCATACTCGCTTCCCACATGCGGGTAGTGTGCTCATCATGGATCAGTAGACAAGACCCTTTTCCTATTAGAGTCGACACTAGCAGGCCTCAAAACCACAAAGGGCCTCCTGCCGGTGCCTTATCATCAAATTTATTATTGATAATAACATTAGCATGATTGATTGATTAAACATCGAGCCCCCAGAACATAATGAAATAGTAACAGAAAGTAACGGGTAACAGACTCGAGCAAAACAACCCTAAGCATGCTAGTAAGACACGGGCAACAAGCAATGGTTATAGGTAGGGAGGTGAGGCAATATCAGGGTTCAGGGTATCATGTGATAGGTTCGTAACAGAAACAACTATTCATAGGGCTAGCAGAACAGACAACGGAAAGTATCGGTATCCAATGTTGAAAGGAACACAATGGTTCATGTGAGTGAATACTTGCCTGCAAACCCAGTAGCCTGGTACCGAGCTAAAATCCTTAGAAGGGGTGTCGTAAGTATCGTCGGTCTCAACGTCGTCGTTTATCCGAGAAGAAGCAAACAAACAACGCAGAGGCAAACAATCAATATCATGGCATAGTGCACAAACATGGGATGATGCATGACCATTTAATTGATGAATCAAAATAAACTAGTTGACAAGATAACAACATGATTAAATGGACCCACATGCAATTGGATTGCATATGAAAAGCCCATGAATTATGGTTGAATTAATTGTTCTACAACTAAGCAACATGTGAAAGTGGATTAGCATGATGCATGGATGAGTAAAACAACAAAATAACAACAATAGAAGCAATTGGAAATAAGGTTTACCAAGTTTAGAAATTCATTCATTAAGTTAGGAAATTTTGGTTCCTTAAAGGTGTCACACAAACATTTGTTGTTTTCATCATGTTAAATTGTTCAAAACAGATAACAAAGTTCATATTTGATAAGAACACACAATTTTAGGGTGATTACATGTTTCACTTGTTGAAAAAGGATTTCAAATAAATTATTTATGAATTACACAAGTTTAAGCAAGAATTAAAGGAATTTAATTCAAACATGAACTTATTTGAATTTTTATTTGTTCAAAACATTAGATGAAGTTCATATTTGAAGAGTTTATGCTTTTATGGTTTGAAAACATATTTTATATGTCCCAAAAGAATTTAATTTGATCAAGTTATGAATTTAACAATTTTAAATGAATTAAATAAGGTTTAAATTATTTAACCACTTTTAATTATTCAAAACATGAAACAAATTTTATATTTGAAAAGGTGGTTTAATTTTGCATGGAAAACATATTTCATTTGTTGAAATTGGATTTAAAATGAGCAAGTTATTATTTTGGCAATTTTAAATGCATTAAACAAGAAACAGTTGTTTTCAGCAATTTAAATTATTCAAAACAGCAAACAAAATTTATATTTGGAAAGTACATGAAAAGTTGATTGGAAAACATATTTAGTTTGTGGAATTTGGAATTTTTATGCTCAAGTTATGAATTTTGCAATTTTAAGTGATTTAAACAAGATTTCAAATTTTGCACCAATTTAAAATATTCAAAACAGTAAACAAATTTTATATTTGGATAGAACATTTAATTTGGGACAGAAAACATATTAAAAATATTAAATTTGGAGTTGGGATGAATTAATTATGCATTTTACAAGATTTGGTGCAAATCTGCCATTTTTATCACCTCTAGGGACTTAGGAAAAATATTTCAGGGGTCTAGAAATAATTTGCAAGGGCCTAGCTGTGAATCTGAGATGTTTCTGTGACCAAACAATTAGAATTAAAAAAGGTTGGGTTTTTGGTGGGAGGGGTGACTCGAAACCCTGACCTGCTGCTGTGAGCAAAGGGTGCTAACCAGTGGGATGACTGAACTTTGGTGCTAGGAAGGGGGCCTCGGGGTGGATAAGGTGTGGTGCTGCTGTTTAACTGAATCAAACGAATAAAGGGGCAGAAAAAGGGTGGGGCTGGGACTCGATCCCTGGACCTCCCGCTGCGCGCGATGCGGTCACTGCCACTGCGGTGGTGTGTGGTGTTGTGAAAGGAAAAGCAGCGGGGGGAGGTTAAAGTGGCGCAGCGGGCTTAACTGAAATTTTCAGTTCGCACGCATCTGCATCTCGACAGGGAAACAGACAGCAGCGAACGGCAGCTGCTCGCCGGCAGCTGCTGCGCCCGCGGTGGTGGTCGTGGGTGGAGGCGCTGTGGGTGTGCGGGAGGAGGTGAGGGGTGCGAGAGGGGAAGCGAGAGGGGAAGGAGCGCTCACAGCGAGGGGAAGAGGCGCAGTCGACGTGCTCGAACAGGAGGTGGCCGGCGACTTGTGCTGGACAGCGGCGGCGGCGCAGCCCCTCTCGGCCCGTGCCGAGGGGGGGAGGAGGAAGAGGGCGCCGTGGGAGCTCCATTCCCGCGGTCGCCCGGGCCGGAGGGAGCCCGGAGCTCCGACGATCACCGGAGGGATATGGGGCTTCGGGTGAGGTACAGAGATACAGTACAGGAAGAAAACAAAGCAGGGAGAAGGAGATGGAGGGGAAGAAGGAGGAGTGGAGGCGGTGGAGAGGAAGAAGGAGGAGAAAGGAAGGTTGGGGGGAACCCTAGGGCAGGAGCTTAGGTTTATAGGGAGGGGGGAGAGGAGGATCACCGTTGCTGTTCTGCCATGTCGACGTGGTGCCCCTCTGATGACTGCCGTACGAAGAAGAAGGTTAAGCGGGCCTAGGGGAAAAGAAGTGGGCTGGGGTGGTGTTGGGCTGAGGGTGCTTCTCTCTCTCTCCCTTGATGTTTTAACATTTTTGTTCTATTTTTTTTTTTGCTGAATTGGAAAAGGAAGAGAAAGGTGAGTTTTTGGGTTAGCAAAAATATTAGAAAAATATGGGTTGGCTCCTCAAGGATTGGTAACCAAATGCAAGTTTGGCATTTCAAATAAATTGAATTATGGTGTTGTTTGTAATTTAATTCAAATTGGATGGATTTTATTGTTAATTACATTCTTTGAAACAAAATTTTAAATGGCATGAACCTTGGAGTTTGAAATAGAAACAACAAATTAGAATGTTTGGTAATTTGCACATATTCAATTGGGGTGTTGTTTGATGATTTGAATTTGAGTTTTGAATGCAATTTATATTAGGTGGATTATTAAATGACAAATAAGAGTTGAGCTTATTATTATTTCATGGAAACAATTGGAAGTGTTAATTGAACCATTTTATTTGGAGAGTTTTGTTTTGCAATTTTCATAATTTCAACATGGTTGTTGTTTGGAGGAAAATCATAATTGAATTTCAAAAGGGTTTGGTTATTGGATGCATTTTTATAGAAACAACACAACAGTTTTGAAATCACACTTTAATGGAAACAAACAATTGTTTTATTTTGAAATATCTTTTTAGAAATTGTAACATCACAAGTATGAAACAAAGGTTTGAAATTTGAGTTGAAATTCAAATAGAAAACAAAGGAAAACAAATTAAAACAGAGGAAAACAAAAGGAAAACAAGCAAAACAATTGCAATCAACATGATGCCATGATGCAAAACATAAAATAACAGAGAGCAAAACATTCTAATGGCTATTTTTCATACTTGGGATGTTACAAAACGCCCCCCCCCCCTTGAAGGAATCGCGCCCCGAGATTCCTACTGAGAAAAGAAAAGGTCCGGATACTTCTTGGGAAGATCTTCTTGAGCTGTGACACGTGAAACACATCGTGCACATTGGATAGTTTTTCTGGAAGTTCAAAACGATGGGAATTTCTGGCAACTCTTCTGGAAAGACGTCAGGGAATTTGGAAACCACCGGAACATTTTCAAATAAAGGGAGAGGTTTTGTATTGAGGGTGTATAGCTGGATAGAACTTGATTCATTTGGAGAATAGACTATCTGGAATGTGGTGATTCAGGAATGCTTCCTCGAAACAACCCCAGTTGATAGGAATGCCAGCTCTCATAGCCTGGAATCAACAACAACAACAACAACAACAACCTTTCTGGCCAGATAGACTTGATATTTGGTAAGTTTTGATTAGACGCCGGTAGAAGAATTGAAGTGGAAAACAACAACAAGATTTCAACGGACGAAAAGGATGTTGAGAAGAACAGGATATTGAAGCAACACCGGGAAAAACGAGATCAAAACACTCCTGAGGTACTACGGAAAACCCATCCGGGCTTCTAAAGGATCAATATCTACTGCTTAAGGAATAGAGGATCTGCTTCCGGGGCTTACACGCCTCCGTTCTCAATCGTGAGTAGGCAACATGATAAATCACGTCACAACCACCTCCATTCCTATGGTCTAGTAGATATAACCATCCTAGAGAAACCAGAATACGTGAAATCCTAACTTGAAAGTTTAGATGAGAAGGGAAAAACAACGTTGCACTTCCTTACCAGAAAAAGGGAGGGTGGGTGGGGAAAGAAGAAAAAGAACATAATTCCTACTCTCACGTTTCATTTTTTCCTATATAGCTACAAAATAGTTTCTAGACTCAACTCCGACCAGTAAAAAGGGATCCTACAGGCAGACATGCTCTGATACCATTTGTCGCACCCGGACTTCTAGAGGATACTCGCCGTTCCGTTGAACAGTAGTAGATTGGATTACGGGGCTTACCGGCACCCGGGTCCTCTTACGCGTAGGCCAACACACGTATGTGTGACAACCAACCCCTATCTTTTCAGCGTCGACGTAAACTATCCCATAGAAATCAGGATACTTCCGTTGACGTACTTCAAAACATACACACATGGTACGTCAACGGCATTGGAACAAGTGATATCACAACAGATCTCTACGACACAAAAGATTGAAACAAGTTGCAAATAGCTCTCATTAGAGCAGAGATAGCAAATACAATCATTCAGAGGACACATGTCCCAACATATCATCATTACATCACAGCGGAAGCATCCAACATGTCTGAGTACAGACAAGATCCAAATAGGCCTAAGAGGCCGGAAACGAAAAGACGGAGCCCATCCACGAAGTCTCGGATCCTGCCCGGGTCCACTATCTACTCGTCAGCAGTCTCGTCATACTCCACGTAGTAGCCACCATGTAGATCCTCGGAAACGTAGGTCTGCGGATACCACAGCCCCAAAGGGGTCAGTACATAAACGTACTGGCAAGCAAGACTCACAGTTCACCAAAGTGTAACCCGTCAACACCAAGCACAAAAGCTTTGGGTTCAACGGAAGGAAAAGGATAAAAAGGATGCTGCAACTGGCTGCTCTAAACAACTACAGAGCATACTACGAATTCCGGATAACAGAAAGGAGATAAGATCGCGTATCGTAACCAACCTACCAACTAACCTCAAACAAACCCATCCTGGATCTCGCCCCTTATCCAAAGAAGCAATCCGAGGATAACTCACACAGTTGAATTAATGATGGTTCATATTATTGTGTCAATAAGCCTATTACTAGTCAAGTTGTTAATCATTGGGTGTAAGGTTGTTAATCATTAGGTTTAAGTTGTCCTGAGTACTTGTTAGCCAGTACTTTCACCAAGTAATCCATAACCGCGGAAAACACGGCTTCTCGAGAAGATTATCCCTGCAGGGTTGCACCAATTTGGCCGTACACGTATGAATAACCCGCCAGATGGGATGCCTCCCACCAAGCGGGGCACTCAACACAACTCAACTCTTCTTCGCATCAAGCCCAAAGCACCTTGGGCGCACGGCTAATCGAGCCCAGAAGAAAATGGACCCTCATAGCACTCTAAGAACGTGTCCCCCTATATGCCGACTACGAAAGTTCCACCCGGGTACCAAGGGCTCGCAAGATCATGCATGCAGCAAATGGAAAACCCGAACTAAATGAGGCGATTTGGACGAGATGCGAATCGAATCAAATTGAGGGGGGCGCCCATACTCGCTTCCCACATGCGGGTAGTGCGCTCATCATGGATCAGTAGACAAGACCCTTTTCCTATTAGGGTCGACACTAGCAGGCCTCAAAACCACAAAGGGCCTCCTGCCGGTGCCTTATCATCAAATTTATTATTGATAATAACATTAGCATGATTGATTGATTAAACATCGAGCCCCCAGAACATAATGAAATAGTAACAGAAAGTAACGGGTAACAGACTCGAGCAAAACAACCCTAAGCATGCTAGTAAGACACGGGCAACAAGCAATGGTTATAGGTAGGGAGGTGAGGCAATATCAGGGTTCAGGGTATCATGTGATAGGTTCGTAACAGAAACAACTATTCATAGGGCTAGCAGAATAGACAACGGAAAGTATCGGTATCCAATGTTGAAAGGAACACAATGGTTCATGTGAGTGAATACTTGCCTGCAAACCCAGTAGCCTGGTACCGAGCTAAAATCCTTAGAAGGTGTGTCGTAAGTATCGTCGGTCTCAACGTCGTCGTTTATCCGAGAAGAAGCAAACAAACAACGCAGAGGCAAACAATCAATATCATGGCATAGTGCACAAACATGGGATGATGCATGACCATTTAATTGATGCATCAAAATAAACTAGTTGACAAGATAACAACATGATTAAATGGACCCACATGCAATTGGATTGCATATGAAAAGCCCATGAATTATGGTTGAATTAATTGTTCTACAACTAAGCAACATGTGAAAGTGGATTAGCATGATGCATGGATGAGGAAAACAACAAAATAACAACAATAGAAGCAATTGGAAATAAGGTTTACCAAGTTTAGAAATTCATTCATTAAGTTAGGAAATTTTGGTTCCTTAAAGGTGCCACACAAACATTTGTTGTTTTCATCATGTTAAATTGTTCAAAACAGATAACAAAGTTCATATTTGATAAGAACACACAATTTTAGGTGGATTACATGTTTCACTTGTTGAAAAAGGATTTCAAATAAATTATTTATGAATTACACAAGTTTAAGCAAGAATTAAAGGAATTTAATTCAAACATGAACTTATTTGAATTTTTATTTGTTCAAAACATTAGATGAAGTTCATATTTGAATAGGTTATGCTTTTATGGTTTGAAAACATATTTTATATGTCCCAAAAGAATTTAATTTGATCAAGTTATGAATTTAACAATTTTAAATGAATTAAATAAGGTTTAAATTATTTAACCACTTTTAATTATTCAAAACATGAAACAAATTTTATATTTTAAAAGGTGGTTTAATTTTGCATGGAAAACATATTTCATTTGTTGAAATTGGAATTAAAATGAGCAAGTTATTATTTTGGCAATTTTAAATGCATTAAACAAGAAACAGTTGTTTTCAGCAATTTAAATTATTCAAAACAGCAAACAAAATTTATATTTGGAAAGTACATGAAAATTTGATTGGAAAACATATTTAGTTTGTGGAATTTTTAATTTTTATGCTCAAGTTATGAATTTTGCAATTTTAAGTGATTTAAACAAGATTTCAAATTTTGCACCAATTCAAAATATTCAAAACAGTAAACAAATTTTATATTTGGATAGATCATTTAATTTGGGACAGAAAACATATTAAAAATATTGAATTTGGAGTTGGGATGAATTAATTATGCATTTTACAAGATTTGGTGCAAATCTGCCATTTTTATCACCTCTAGGGACTTAGGAAAAATATTTCAGGGGTCTAGAAATAATTTGCAAGGGCCTAGCTGTGAATCTAAGATGTTTCTGTGACCAAACAATTAGAATTAAAAAAGGTTGGGTTTTTGGTGGGAGGGGGGACTCGAAACCCTGACCTGCTACTGTGAGCAAAGGGTGCTAACCAGTGGGATGACTGAACTTTGGTGCTAGGAAGGGGGCCTCGGGGTGGATAAGGTGTGGTGCTGCTGTTTAACTGAATCAAACGAATAAAGGGGCAGAAAAAGGGTGGGGCTGGGACTCGATCCCGGGACCTCCCGCTGCGCGCGATGCGGTCACTGCCACTGCGGTGGTGTGTGGTGTTGTGAAAGGAAAAGCAGCGGGGGGAGGTTAAAGTGGCGCAGCGGGCTTAACTGAAATTTTCAGTTCGCACGCATCTGCATCTCGACAGGGAAACAGACAGCAGCGAACGGCAGCTGCTCGCCGGCAGCTGCTGCGCCCGCGGTGGTTGTCGTGGGTGGAGGCGCTGTGGGTGTGCGGGAGGAGGGGAGGAGTGCGAGAGGGGAAGCGAGAGGGGAAGGAGTGCTCACAGCGAGGGGAAGAGGCGCAGTCGACGTTCTCGAACAGGAGGTGGCCGGCGACTTGTGCTGGACGGCGGCGGCGGCGCAGCCCCTCTCGGCCCGTGCCGAGGGGGGAGGAGGAAGAGGGCGCTGTGGGAGCTCCATTCCCGCGGTCGCCCGGGCCGGAGGGAGCCCGGAGCTCCGACGATCACCGGAGGGATATGGGGCTTCGGGTGAGGTACAGAGATACAGTACAGGAAGAAAACAAAGCAGGGAGAAGGAGATGGAGGGGAAGAAGGAGGAGTGGAGGCGGTGGAGAGGAAGAAGGAGGAGAAAGGAAGGTTGGGGGGAACCCTAGGGCAGTAGCTTAGGTTTATAGGGAGGGGGAGAGGAGGATCACCGTTGCTGTTCTGCCATGTCGACGTGGTGCCCCTCTGATGACTGCCGTACGAAGAAGAAGGTTAAGCGGGCCTAGGGAAAAGAAGTGGGCTGGGGTGGTGTTGGGCTGAGGGTGCTGCTCTCTCTCTCTCCCTTGATGTTTTAACATTTTTGTTCTATTATTTTTTTTGCTGAATTGGAAAAGGAATAGAAAGGTGAGTTTTTGGGTTAGCAAAAATATTAGAAAAATATGGGTTGGCTCCTCAAGGATTGGTAACCAAATGCAAGTTTGGCATTTCAAATAAATTGAATTATGGTGATGTTTGTAATTTAATTCAAATTGGATGGATTTTATTATTAATTACATTGTTTGAAACAAAATTTTAAATGGCATGAACCTTGGAGTTTGAAATAGAAACAACAAATTAGAATGTTTGGTAATTTGCACATATTCAATTGGGGTGTTGTTTGATGATTTGAATTTGAGTTTTGAATGCAATTTATATTAGGTGGATTATTAAATGACAAATAAGAGTTGAGCTTATTATTATTTCATGGAAACAATTGGAAGTGTTAATTGAACCATTTTATTTGGAGAGTTTTGTTTTGCAATTTTCATAATTTCAACATGGTTGTTGTTTGGAGGAAAATCATAATTGAATTTGAAAAGGGTTTGGTTATTGGATGCATTTTTATAGAAACAACACAACAGTTTTGAAATCACACTTTAATGGAAACAAACAATTGTTTTATTTTGAAATATCTTTTTAGAAATTGTAACATCACAAGTATGAAACAAAGGTTTGAAATTTGAGTTGAAATTCAAATAGAAAACAAAGGAAAACAAATGAAAACAGAGGAAAACAAAAGGAAAACAAGCAAAACAATTGCAATCAACATGATGCCATGATGCAAAACATAAAATAACAGAGAGCAAAACATTCTAATGGCTATTTTTCATACTTGGGATGTTACATGTGTTTGTCCAACATTTGCATGAACCATCGATAAAAGGTGGAGATGTTGATTATCCTCTCGTTCCCGAGTCAATTGAAGTCCTGCTTGTTAACCCGGATTGGACAACTCCATATTTAAACTTCTTAGTGGATCAGAAGTACCCGGATGGAGCAGACGAGGTCTTGCAAAGACAAATAAAACGTCGATGCAAAGGATACACGGTAATCAATGGTTGCCTGTATAAACGCAACACTATCGGAATTTTTTAGTGATGTATTTCGCTAGAGGAAGGCTGAGAAATATTGCAAGAAATCCATGCAGGAGATTAGGGACATCATGCTCAATCAAAAAGCATAGTTAAGAAAGCATTATGTGTAGGGTTTTTCTGGCTAACAACCAAGACAGATGCCGAACACATAGTAAATACATGTGTCGGATGTCAGTATTATGCCAAGCAGACGAATATGCCAGCCCAAGCACTCAAAACTATCCCTATTACATGGCCATTTGCGGTCTGGGGGCTAGATATGATGAGACCATTCAAAACTGCAAGAGGTGGACTTACACATCTACTCGTTGTAGTAGATAAGTATACCAAGTGGGTGGAGGCAAAACCCATAAAAAAGCTTGACGGTGTAACTGCCAGGAATTTCATCATTGACGTAGTCATGAGATACGGCGTTCCACACAGCATAATTACCTACAATAGGACGAATTTCTCTATTGGAGAGTTGGCAAAATATTGCCGACAAACGTGAATACGCCTAGATCTCGCATCTGTGGCACACCCAGAATCCAATGGACAGGTTGAAAGAATAAATAGCTCAATCCTGCAGGGAATACGCCCAAGACTCGAATCTCCTATTCATAGAGCAGCTGGAGCATGGGTAGAAGAGTTACCTTCCGTGCTTTGGAGTATTCGAACGACGCCAAACAGGTCAACAGGGCAAACCCCGTTTTTCCTGGTTTACGGCGCAGAAGTAGTGCTTCCAACGGACATGATCCATGATAGCCCAAGAGTGCAAGCTTTCGATGACTCAGATGCCTAAAGTGCACGACAGGATGCCGTCGATCTTCTAGAAGAAGAACGAGAACTTGTGCTTCAAAGATCCACCATTTATCAGCAAGGATTACGACGTTACCATAGTCGGAAAATCAGACATCGTTCTTTCAAAGAAGGTGACTTGGTGCTAAGATTGGTGCAAGAAAGAAAGCACAAGTTAGCCCCAGTTTGGGAAGGACCATTTGTCATTAGCAAAGCTATGAAAAATGGATCATGCTATCTTGTAGATATTCGGGATACGGAGGATGACCCTAAAAGACCGAATCGCAGAAGAAAGAGAAAGATAGATGACGAACTAGGGGATACCAAAAGACTCTGGAGCATCCAGCAGTTACGTCCCTTCTACACTTAGTTCAATTTCTATGTAAACATCTTTGAGATCATGAAATAAAGTTGTCGGAATTCATACATCTATGTTTTTACATGTTTATAATAGTACAAAGCATAAATCCGCCTTATCTATTTCCCAATGATCTTTCAAAATACTCAATGTTAACCCGAATTGTGTCTGCGTGCTCAGAGTTAAAAAACTGAATGATTTTCAGCCTAAGGTGGCTTAAGGAAAACCATATTGTGCCTGCGTGCCTGAGTTTCATTCAAAATTCCTTCTTTTTCTCTAAGTATTATCTGATTGTTTTTATGTTGGGTCACTGGAGCTAGTAAGTAAAAATGCCTTTAGTATGATCCATGTTTCCGAGTTTCGACTGATTGGTTATACCCAGTCACTTGGCATGAAGATTAGATACTATTGAGCCATTTCAAACACTAAGGACAGTTAAGACATATAAACCAGAGAACTTAGAAGATAAAGGAATAAAACCCGGAAAACTTGCAAAGACTTAATAATATAACTACAAAAGCGGAGTACTTGTTTATACAAAGGTATAGAAATCATTATAATAAGTTTTACATTGTAAGAACAATAATGGTTCTATTTTCCTATCTCTACCCAGGACCAGGCAGCTTTTTCAGGCATCCGAGTCGCCGTCTTCGCTGTTGGATTCCTCGGGAGTTGTCGGGATTGCTTACTCGGGGTAGAAGGTGGAGATGTTCACCATATTGGCAATCTTGGTGGCGTGACCTTTGATTTCATCAAAGATGTTGGCCTGTTGAGCTTCCGTGTATCCCTGAGGGATGCCGGACGCCACACGCCAAGATTTGGCAGTGGGGTAGTGCATGCGCATGAGCCCAAGAGCCAGGCGTGCACCACCACGAGCCGCGGAACGGAGAAGGGACTCCTTGGATTCCGCCACCTCCACGATAGCTTTCGAAAGTTTTTCAACTTCCGAGAACTCCCCAGACCTGGCGGGAAGGTACCTGTTGATAAGCAACATCCCCGCAGCCTTGATCGCGGTGAATACCTTCCCGAAAGCCCGGATTTTCTCAATACGGGTAAGCTGGGGGCTATCTCATGTTTCAGTAAACACACAAGTGTTAGAAAAAACAGAAGAAGATGAAACATGGAAAATCCGGTAAATGACAAAGTACTTATTGAGAATCCGGTCCATCTCGGTGACTTCTTCCAGGCGCTGGTTCAAGGCGTTCTCCGGATCCCGGATGGTGGCCTTGTCTTTCGCATTATGGTTGGAGGCCTTAGATTCGGCAATGCCAACAGCTAGTTGGCTGGCCTCCAGGTCCTGCTGCAGCTTCACATTGAGCTTGTGAAGACCCAGGTTCTCACGACGGAGGTTTTCGGTGTTGCCGGCATCTTCAGCAACTTGTTTGGCTTTCGCCAAAAAGCTAAAAAGCAAGTAAAAAAGAAGAGTTAGAAACTCGAAAAAATACTTAGAAAAAATTGCGAATGAAAGCAGAGAAAAATTTAATACCTGCTAGTTCACTCAGCTGCTGCTGAGTAGATGCCAGTTCAGCATCCTTATCTTCAAGAATTTTAAAAAGGGTTTTAACCTCCTTATTCTTGATGGTAAGTTTGTTGAAAACCTCCACGTTGATGTTCTCAGCAGTTTGCTGAAACACGGGAAAGAAAGAAAAAATGCTTTAGTCCAAAACAAGCATAACAATGAAAAAAGTATTAAGTCAAAAGTATACATTCAGCTTATTACTTGGGGGCTGGAGATATTACCTGGCTCATCCTGGTCAAGTTTGCCAGGTTTTCATTGAATTCTTTTGCATATTCTGCAAAAAGAATCCCGACGTTGCAAAGGTCGTCCTGGATGACCTGCCGAGGTGAAAATACGAAGTTATTCCTTACAATTATCCCGCCTTGCGGCCAAGGACAGATTAGAGGCGCTGGTGCGAAGAACTTGTTAGCCCACGGATGAATATATCCAAGTTCATCAAACGGTTCTTCTTTTACCTTGAATTCTTTGTCGAAAGACGGGATGGGCGTTTCTTCAGCTGCGTAAGAAGTTCCACCCGTCTCTGGTACCACCCTTTCCCTCGCGTCCGGCTCGGACGCAAAAGGCTGGCTGGTCTACAAGGGTTCTTCCTCCCTAGCAACCACATTCTCCTCCGGAGCTGCGACCGGGGTGTCGGGAGCAGCATCAAGAGAAGGTTGTGACCCTCTCCGGGCAACAGACTTAAATTTTTTTCAGCCTTTTTGGCTTCAATGTTGTTGGAGCCAGGCTAGAAAGAAAATTCCCGAGAAATCAGAATTCTGAGACAAAGGAATGAAATTCTGAGAAAAAGAATAAACCCGGATGTCTAACCTGGAGGTAGCGACGGGAACCCCGTCAAGGTCGGTTACTTCTTGAGTAGCAGAAGGCTTCTTGCGTTTCCTCCCACCTGCGAAGTTAGCACTCATGGCGTCTAACTCGGCATCGGATGCAAGATCCTCCTCATGAAGATCAACAAGCTGACAAAAAGGACAAAGTTCGAGTGAAAATAAATATCCGACAAGCAAGAAACGCAGAATCAAAATCCCAAAATGAATAACCATACCTTTGGGGCTGGGTTTGTCGCCGTGTACATTGGCCGACTTTCCTCATATTGATCGCGAGTTGCGACCAACTGATTGACGTGCTTCCTCAAATCTTTGGCCGACAAATATTTGTTTGTTGTCCGCATCGCGTCTTTGGTTCCCGAGTATTCACACATAAGCCGGGAACCATGATTGGCCAGAGGCTGAATCCACCTTTCTAACCAGCATAGGACTGTGTCCATGCCGGTAAGAGGCGGAGATGCGGAAACAAGCTTGGCGATGCGCCGCTTGATCCTGAGTAGA
The DNA here is from genome assembly GCA_028641055.1 of Alopecurus myosuroides. Taxonomy (NCBI): domain Eukaryota; kingdom Viridiplantae; phylum Streptophyta; class Magnoliopsida; order Poales; family Poaceae; genus Alopecurus; species Alopecurus myosuroides. Next base: position 434,905,378 of record CM054058.1, on the reverse strand, counting down.
TCTGGTGGAAGAGTTTGAACTGCCTCCATAGCCCAGTTTTCCTGAGGAGTGGCGGCAGAATTGACGAAAGGTGGAATCCCCATTTCCTTTCCAGGAAACGGGATGTCTTGGTGGTAGAAAAAGGAACCCGTCCAAAATTTGACGGATTCCAATGTTTTGATCTTGGGGAACCAATCCTCCCTAAATCGACGTAGGGTAAAGGATATGGTCCCGTAATTCGGGAGTGCGCCCTTAGAGGGGTTTCGCTTAACCCCGAAACAATACAACCAGAAATCTAGCCTAGGCTCTATTCCTAGATACCCTTTGAAGAGGGCCTGGAACCTGGCTAAATATAGAATGGAGTTGGGAGGAAGGTTGTGTGGTTATATGTTGTAGTGGTTGAGAACTTGGAGAAAGAAGGCGGAAGGTGGAATTCCCATACCTCGAGAAATATGCGAGGTTAGGAGAACCCTTTCCCCGGCTCTAGGCAAGGGCTCGGAGTCGTCCTCCTCATGCCGCCACTTCCCCTTCACAATCAGCCCCTCTTTCTCCATTGTTGGGAGAAGGGAAGGGCCCAAGTTGCACCGGCTCCAATTTCCGAACATCTCGCCTTCGTCCTCCGCTCCGGTGGCGGCGGCCGCTGTGGCGAGCTCCTCACCGACGAGGGGAATCTTCTCTTCCGCCGTTTCGGGGGCGAATGGCGGAGGCGGCGCGGAAGAAGAGGCGCCCAGGTTCTCACCCACGAGAAGAGAATCCTCGCGGGCCTGGTCGCCGGTGGCTTTCTCCGGCGTGGTTGCGACGGCGCGGCCCGGAGAGTCGAGCTACGGGTCCATGCTGTTTATGATCTCGTCGATATCGATGGAGACCGAGTGTTCCTCGGCGGCGCGTGGCGAATCGCTGATGGCAATCTGCGGGCGGCGTGGGGAAGGTCTTGAGGTTCCGACGAAGAAACTCCGGGAACAGTGCCGGACGTGCACGGGCTCTGCTCTCGCTGGAAGAACTTTGGCTCGGGGGCTATGGCGCTTGAGAGCTAGGAGGTGAAGTGAGAGTGGAAGGATCGCCAGAGGGCTCGAGGTAGGCTATTATAGCCGGAAAACCTTTGAGATACGCTTCAATGGCTCTTTTGAGCGTTACATCTTTGACGCATGTTACTCGCCGGAAAATCCGGGAAATGAGGGGATGGGTGATTATTTCTATCTCCTCGTTTCCCATGAGAATCTGTCAGTGATACGTTTCAGGGTTTCACACTCGAAACCCAAACGTCCCTAACGTCAGCATGATTTTATCGCTGACGTAGGAAATTCCTTCTCCACGAAGGCTCGTGGAAGAAAAAGCCGGATTTTCCCAAAATCCGAGTTTCGCGTTAAAGCACGATTTGAGGAAAAGAAGAATCGAGATGACTGCCAGCATTTCTCGGAAAATAATGCAAATTGACGAAAGACGACAGATTGGAGTCTCAATCCTTCTTGGGGGCTACTGTCGGATATATACTTATTAGGGGTATATATCTGATAGTGTCCTAAAGAGCCAGATTACCAGGGTGGCCTGAATGGTAATGGATCACGGTCCATTAGGTGGCCCAGTAAGCTGACGCACGGAAGCCGGATTCTAGAAGAACCTGGACCACGGCCCACGTGGTACGTCTTGGAGTACAAGGCGGATTCCTGCCTTCCAAGTTAGAAACTTACCGTAGTCTTCTAGGTTTCCTTTCTGTAAGCCCTAACCCGGCTATCTATATAAATCCGGACGGGAGAAAAGAAAGACATAGAAAATTAGCTAGAAGCCAACTCGTCGAGAAGTTGATCCTCGTCGAGTAGTTAAACCAACTCACATTGTACTTTGTATACTTCAGGCTTCAGCCCTGATTTAGTGAGATTGCAGGAGTAGGAACGCCGCTTAGTTGCGACGTACCGAACCTGGGTAACTTCGGTGTCCTTGGTCATCATACTACCACGTTCACCCCACGTCTCTATCAGTAGTCTCATGGCACCCCCCGTCTATGAACTCTACTACGATGTCTCGATATTGTCTGTTTCTACTGGTAGCAGCAAGCCTTTTTTAAACAGCATGGTGCCCCATGTGTGGTTTTGGTAATTAATGACAATCCTTATGGACTAACGCTTGCATTGACAAATTCTTTTAGGTTTGTCCATAGGAATCGCTTCGAGTCCATGTGTTGGATCCAAGAAGAGAATCGCCACCAAAATCAGGACTTGTGCTCTCTATGCTTCAGGCAGCGGTAGTGCCTCCTGGCAACTTTGCTGGACATTTCCAGCAGCAGTAAAACTGGCAGTAGTTAAGCTACCAGTACTACCAATACCGTCTCTGTTAGGTGGTAGCAGTACTAGTGGCGGTAGTACCGCAGTAGTACCTCTGCTGGAAATGCGCGAAACAGTGGCCTGCCCAAGCGGCGGTAGTACCACCGTTAGTACCGACAAATATTCCCTCTCTTGCGTACAAACGGTACTAGCGGCGGCACTACTACAGGTAGTACCGCTGCTAGACTATGCCCTTCTGTGCACATCCAAAGAAGGAGTAGTACCGCCTTTACTACCACCAAAAGTTTCCTCTGTTACCACAATGGTAGTACCGGATGGTGTGGGAATACTACTTTTGAAAGAGAAGAAGGAAAAGCATTTAATGGTAGTACCATTGGGTATTCAAGTATGATCAAGTCCTTACGCATGGGATTATCCAAATATTCATCATGACGAAGTTGAGCTTATCACAAGTGTGTCTTGAAGAACAAGATGGTGTGAGCATTCGTGTTTACCTTCAAGACATCATCATCATCAAGAATAGTTCATTTTCTTTAAGCTTGCCATCAATATGGAGATTATGGTCAAGTTAATGTGAACATGAAATAATCTCTCTCATATTATTTATGGGGGGAGGGGCAATTTACAAGACTTCACTAAGCGAAGCGCAAATCAAGAAAGGTGGTCCAACTTGAGATGATTAATATCTTCAACATGTAGCGCAAGTGGATTGTTGATACGTCCCAAACGTATCTACTTTTCCAATCACTTTTCATGTTGTCTTCCCTCTAATTTGCACGATTTTGGATCAAACAAACTTGGATTGCCGTTGTTTTCAGCAAAATTATCCTTGGTGTCTATTTTTTTTGCAGAAATCAACTTTTCCGGAAAATTCCCAAAAAATCACCGGAAGACTCCCGGAGCCAGAAGGGCCGTTGGAGGTGGGCCCTGAGGACCCCAGAGGGTGCCAGGCGTGGGCCCGAAGGACGTGCCTATAGGTCACCTCGTGTCCCAGGACCATCCCTAGGCCTCTCCTTTGGTATATATGTCACTTTGCCCAGAAATGGAAAACCCCCAAAGGATTCTCCAAATATGATTCACAGCTCCACCGCCACCCAAAACTCTAATTCGGGAGACCTAAGTTCATGTTCTAGCGCCCTGTCGGGACGGGGATTCCGGGGAGATCGTCGCCATCGTCATCACCAACACCTCTCCATCAACCTTCCATGATTCTGCCTTCGATGTGAGTAATTCCCTGCTGTAAAGAGAGGGGATGGTAGGGATTGGATGTGATTAATCTTGTAATAGCTCATGAGATTGATAGGTCATAATTCCTAGTATCCATTATTGTTGTTAATTATAATTGTTGCAACTTGGAGTGCTTAATGCTTGTCACTTAAGGCATGAGTGTCATGATTTTTGATCTGAATATGTTATGCTTTCACTAATATAAATGTTGTTTTGGATCATATCTACGAGTTTTATGCACCTATTATTGTCCGGAACCCGAGATCCCAAGGTGATATCAGAGGGGATGGATTTTTAGTTTGAGGATTACATGTATTCACTGAGTACTAATGCTTTGATCTGGTACTTGGTGAAACAAGTACCTTAATTGCCATTAGTTCCAAATTTTCCCGCAACAAAAGGATGGTTGGACAAAATATGTTGTGCAAGTTCTTATTGTAAGAACGTACAACTATTTTCTGGATACATGCCTATGATTTTTATTGACTTGGATGCTCTCTTATATATTTGTGCCGCCCTTTGTTAAGTCTATTACATGGTTTATCTCATTCATTCAACACCCTTACTTCCATCCCTTTGCCTATGGTGTTTTTAGCACAATTGCCCACTCTGTTTACATTCGTTGTTAATGTTGCTACTGTTATTATATTTCTGCTGTTACTATCACACTACTGCTTCCATCACATCAACGTTACTGCTAATAAATTGTTTCAAGCAAGTTATTTTCCTGGTGCAACTGAATTGACAACTCAGTTGTTAAGGCTTATAATTATTATTTGGCTCCCCTTGTGTCGAATCAAAAAAATTGGGCCATATATACCCTCGAAGATGTTGCGATCCCCCACAGTTGTGGGTCATCAATTTCTCAAGACAAAGGTATGACCTTGATATGGTTTCTCTTTTATCGATCGAATGATGTTAGTAGGGAGACTGTATTATAGGATAGATAATAGTCCTATCAAAAGAGCCTCTTGAACGACTAAATTGATTGTATCGTTCGTAGAGATTTCAAACCTTTGCATCATATTTATAGGTTCTTATTTGGGTTTTTATTCATGTGAGTTTTTAGAGCTTTTCGTGATCTTCAAGACAAGATCAAGTCCATCAAAAACAGATTATGTATGATAATTATTATGTTTTTGTTGTTGGAGGTTTTACTGAGTGTTCTCTTATAGTTAGATCAAACCTTTAACCATTTGGTTTTAACCGTCCATTTTCTACTATGATTTATCTATGATTATTCTTCTAGTTCTTGTTGTTGCAATTTCAACGATTCCAAAAACATTGAAATAAGAGTCTAGATGCAAAAGTTATCCAAATTTTTGTCTGGGGTGTTCTGAAGTTTTTTCCTCTGACAGTTTACCACCACTAATACCCCCAAAACACTTGTTGGTTGCACATCAGCGGTAGTCACTACAGGTGGTGGTAGTTCTGCTGCTGCGCGAGTTTGGCTCACTACAGGTGTAAGGTTTGGGCACCGTCCTGAAGACGACCTCATAGTGGAAACGAGTATCTCCCTCACCAGAGAAGCTCAAGGAGAATAGAGTGAGCACAACCGTGCGTTGGACTGCCTTGGCACTTCACACCTCTTCAATGAAGACGTACTTCCATTGTGGAAGGAACTTCGGGAATCACCTCGTGTCTTTGTGTCCCTCGGTTATCTCTATACCCGAACTTTTATTTATGCATTTAACTTTGTGATAGCCATCGTGCTTAAAGTTATCTATCCTTCTATTGCTTAGTTGTGTGTATTCCTTAGCATACTTTGTTGGTGCACATAGGTGACCTAGAATTCTTAGGTTTTGTGCTTGATAAATTAAACGCTAGTTTTTTTCCGCATTTATTCAAGCCTAAACCGTAATTACTTTAAAGCGCATATTCACCCCCTCTAGGAAGCATCCTTGCAATTTCACTTGGTATGAGAGCAAGGTCTCTCATTGTTAGGCTTGACCACCTTAAGATTAAAGATGTCGCTTAGTGAATTAGTGCACAATCCCACTTTTATAATCTATGGCACAAATTATTATATTTGGAAAATTTGCATGCTTAAGGTTTTCTGGGTCATGGACCCAAATATGGAGTGAATTGTATAGATGGGTTTTTATCCCCCAAAGGATCCCCAAAATCCATCTTTCGAGGAAGACAAAAACTTATCTCTCAATTCTCTTGCTACAAATGTGTTTTTCAAATTTGTAAGTCGTGTATTTATTAAGTCAGTCATGCCTCTTTGGAATGATCATGATTTATGGACAAAGCTTCTAGATAAATATGCCTGTACAATATTGTTGAGGATGATTGTTCTCTCTCCAGCTCGGATCATGATGAGATCTCAATGTTCTTCTACCTCAGTATTATGTGATAAACCACAAGCTAATGAGATGGTGAGTAGTGATATATTTTGCAATGATGATAGTGATCATGTTATTGATGATACTTTAACTCTATCTTATTGCAATACCTCATCCATGGACTTAAACACAGCTAGCACACAAAAATTATTTTCATGCTTGTGTTGATAGTCCTTGCATATCATGTCGTCATTGCTTGTCTAAATCTGATGATAATATGCTTGCTTTATCTTGTTCCCGTGATAAAAAAATGATTGTGTTTCCTCTAGTATTTATATGGCTAACAATTTAAAGGAAACCCAACTCTCTATGGGACGATATGTGGACTTGAGTGATGCCTCAAGTAATGGTTCATCATCTTCTACCATCTATTGACTTATGGCTAAGGATTCAAAGGTATCTCCTACTTTGGACCACAATATATCTCATGAAGATAGTAGTGATTATGATGATAATTAAGAGGGATAGTGTTGCTTCCATTATAAGAAAGGTGAAATTTTCTATCATGCTCTTCATAGGAATTAAAATGCTTGTTCTAACTTCGTAGAAATCATAACTATTCATGTTGATAGCATGCAAGTTATTTATTAGCATGAGGTCAACATTGAGAAAATGGAAGATCATGTGGTTGATTATGCCAATGATATGGGATCTTACTCATGCTCTTGAGGAAGAGTAAGAACATAGAAGGACTCTTGAAGAAAATCATTTGATTCTTTTCAAATCTTATAGTCTAAACATTTCTAAATTACTAAAAGATATTGTTCTTTCTATTGTTGATGACCTCAGAGATAAAAAATGATGATGATTGTGCTACTAACTCTATTTCTTATGAAGCATCCATATTAACGAAGAATGTTGAACTACGTTCTCAACTTGGGTTGCTAACTAGAAATTATGGAAAATTGAAAAAGAAAACTCATGAAAATCTATCAAGCTATCATGAGGATATTCTAGTCTCTCATGATAGGCTAAAATTAGCTCATGAGGCTATTTATACTAAGATAACATATTGTGAGCCACATGTGGAAAAAGGCACAACTTCTACTCTAATGTTATATTTCCTTATGCTAGTCCTAGTAATTCATCCACTCGTAATGTTTACAAATTTTGTGATGAATTGCTTTACATGCATTGTTGCTCTAATAATGATGCATCTACTTCCTCTAACTCTTGTGTTCATACTAACCATGTATAGGTAATCAAAGATCTCAAGGACCAAGCCAGTTCTTTAAAGAAAGACTCGGAGAAGTGTCATAAAAGGAAGTACATTCTTGACAATACGTTGAGTGTTCAAAACTCCCCCAATGAAAAGAGAGGACTCGGATTCATTTCGAATCACAAGATCAACAAGAAGAAGGTCCATGAAGAAGTCAAGAATTTAGCCAACTTTTTTTAAGAAAGGTTGAAGGGAATCACGTTAGATCTTGCCCTTTGAATAAGAAGCCTCTTAGTGAGAATCAACAAGGGAAGCGGCAACAAGTTCAACCTCAAGTTCAATTTCAAGTTGAAGAAAGTCCTCTTCCCGGGAAGACTCAAGCAAATTCTCTTCAAGTTGAGAAATTAACTAAGAAGAGTGGAACGGTCGATGTTGCTATTTATACCATGAAAAGGGTCATCTTGCTTCTTCACGGACTAATAGCACCTTATCAAACCCTAACATAATTGATGATGTGTATTCTATTCGGAAGGATAATGTGGGCAATGTGTTTCCCAAATATGTTGGTACTGAAAGTGGTGTCAAGAAAAGAACCATTTGAGCTGCCAAGCCTGTATTGTGACTAACCTCTTAGGACCCAACTTGGTTGGGGACCAACTAGCTAAAACTTGATCAATAGGTGTTCTTGGATGACATTAGAGGTTTGGCTACATCATGAAGAATTAAGGGACCTTCATCACTTATATTTCCTCAATCCAAGTCATTTCGATTATAATATCTCTATCTCATATTCAATGCTCCACTTGGGGTGACTTGTAATTAAAATTATATATACATTGAAAGTTTCTTTCGCATTGTATGTGTTGGTTGTGTATCTCATATTTTTTGGTATGTTTTTTCTCACTACCTACCTATCTTGAGTAATCTAGTATGTGTTTGTTGGTTAGAACACTTTGTACATGTCAGTTTGTGTTGAGCCCTATTGCATCTTTTTTATATTATTTGGCTCTTTTGATTGAGTAATCCGGGAAATGAAACGTCCCTTACGTCAACATGATTAAGTGCGCGAGAATCTGTCAGAGATATGTTTCTGGGTTTTCCGAGTAAAACCCAAACGTCCCTTACGTCAACATGATTAAGTGCGCTGACGTAAGAAGTTCCTTCTCCACGAAGGATCGTGAGAGAAAAGCCGGATTTTCAGGATTCCGAGGTTCACGTTACCATCTCTTTCAAAAGAAGAAGAATAAGAAGAATCAAGACTGCTGATTGAAATTTCTCGGACAAAGCACATTTGGCGAAAGACGGCAAATCAGAGTTTTAATCCTTCTTGGGGGCTACTGTCGGATATATACCGTATAGGGGTATATAAGATGGTAGTGAAAGTGCCTGGTTACCAGGGTGGCCCAAGTGGTAGTGGGTTGTGGTCCATTGGGCGGCCAAGTAACCTGACGCACAGAAGCCGGATTCTAGAAGAACCCGGATCACGGCCCGTGTGATCTGGCTTGGAGGAGAGGACGGATTCCTTACTTTCCAAGTTATAGTTACCGTAGTCTTCTAGGTTTCCTATTCTATAAGCCCTAATCCGGCTATTATATAAAGCCGGACGGGAGATAAACAAACCAACGAATAACAGGGAAGCTATAGGCCAACTCGCCGAGAAGTTGATCCTCTGCGAGTAGCTAGATCCAAAACCTCACATTGTAATCCTGTTTCCAGGCTTTAGTCCTGATTAGTGAGAAGTGCAGGAGTAGGCACGTCGTACTGTCGCGACGTACCGAACCTGGGTAAATCCTGTGTTTACTGTCTACCACGCGATCCCGTTACCCCACGTCTCTACCGTAGTATCATGGCACTCGGCCTTATGCGCATGCACTACCCTGGTGCTAAATCTTGGCGCGTGGCGTCCGGTGTCCCTCAAGGATACACGGATACTCAGCGAAATACCATCTTTGATGAAATCAAAGGCCACGCCACCCAGATTGCCTCCATGGTAAATATCTCCGTCAATTATCCAGAAGAGGAGATCCCTCCAATCCCCGAGGACGACAGCAGCGAGGAGGAGTCGGATGCTTGAAGGGCTACCTTGAACCTGGATAGCGGAAGTAGACAATAGGAGCATTACTGTTCTTTCAATGTAATCCAAAATGTAATGTTTCAATTTGTATGAATGAAAACTCCGCCTTTTGCAATCTTAATTATGAAATTCTTTGCAAAGTTTTCGGATTTTATTATTCCTTTAACTTCTAAGTTCTCTGGCATATGTGTTTTGACTGTCTTTAGTGTTTGAAATGGCTCGATAGCATTATGAATCGTCATGTCGAGTAACTGGGTATAACCAATCAGTTAAAACTCAGAAACATGGATCATACTAAAGGCATTTTTACTAACTAGCTCTAGTGACCCAACATATAAGCAATCAGAAAATGCTTAGAAAAGCAAGGAATTTTTTAAATGAAACTTGGGCACGCAGGCAATTCAAGTTTCCTTTAGCCATTAGCAGGCTGAAAGATCATTCAGTTTCTTAACGCCGAGTACGCAGGCACAATTCGGGTTAACATTGAGTATTTTGTAAGATCATTGGGAAATAGATAAGGTGGAATCATGCTTTATACTGAAAAAACATGGATACCAAAATTCCGACAACTTTATTTCATGATCTCAAAAGATGTTTACATAGAAATTAAACTAAGTACGGAAGAGACATAACTGCTAGATATTCCAATGCTTTTGTTATCCACTTGTCTTTGTCGTATTTCTTCAGCAACTTGTAGAGTGGTAGGGCTTTATCCCCCAGGCTACTAATAAATCTGCTGACGGCAGCGGCGGAACCCGTCAATCTTTGGACATCATTTACGCACGTAGGCTTCGAGATGTTCAAGATGGCTTTTATCTTTTCCGGGTTAACTTCTATTCCTCTGTGAGAGACGATAAAACCCAGAAGTTTTCCTGAGGGAACCCCGAATACACACTTAGATGGATTTAACTTCATCTTGTAAGTGCGCAAGTTTTCGAAAGATTCTCGCAGATCCTCAAGGAGTGTATCTTTTTCCTTGGTTACGACAGCAATGTCGTCCACATAAACATGGACGTTTTTGCCAATCTGACTATGCAAACAACGTTGCATGCAACGCTGGTAGGTTGCACCTGCGTTCTTCAGGCCAAATGGCATGGTTACGTAATAATACGTCTCGTACGGGGTTATAAAAGAAGTCTTAATTGGATCTTCCTTTTTCATGCGTATTTGGTGGTACCCGGAGTATGCATCCAAAAAGCACAAAAGCTCAGAGCCTGCAGTGGCATCTATTATTTGATCGATTTGCGGTAACGCAAACCTATCTTTTGGACACAATTTGTTCAAGCCTGTGTAATCTATACACATTCTAAGAGCAGTAGTGTCTTTCTTCGGTACTAATACCGGATTTGTGGACCATTCAGTGTGGATTACTTCCTGTATGAAATCCGCTGCTAAAAGCCGGATAATTTCCTTGCCAATAGCCTTCCGTCTTCTTCCGTCAAATCGACGGAGACCTTGTTTGACGGGTTTTGATCCTGGAATCACCTTGAGTTGGTGCTCAGCAAGTTCCCTGGGTACGCCTGGCATGTCAGCTGGACACCAGGCAAAAATATCCCAGTTCTCACGGAGGAACTTGATGAGCTCGCCTTCCTATTTGTCGGTCATCCCAGTCCCTACAACGATGAATTTTGTCGGATCTTTGGGATCTAGGATTACCTGTCTTGTATTCTCGGACGCCTTGAAGCTGTCTGTTGGCTTCCGGGTTTCTTTTCCTGCCGGCATTTCTGTCGGCGGTACCTCCTTGGCCAATTCCTTCAGTTCTTCCTTTGCTATGACTCTCTGAGCGCAAAGGGCGTTTTCTTTCTCCAACTCATTTGCTAGCTTAAAATCACCAGCTATGGTGATTACCCCTCCTTTCGGTCCTGGCATCTTCAGCTTGTTATAAATATAACAGGATCTTGCCATGAATTTGGCGAAAGCAGGACGTCCGAGTATTGCGTGATACACGCTTTCGAACGGCACTACTTCGAAGGATACTTTTTCCTGCCGGAAGTGATCTTTATCTCCGAAGGTGACATCTAGGGAAATTTCTCCTAGGGATCGTGCTTGTCTGCCAGGAACAATACCGTGGAAGCGTATGTTGCTGTAATTGAGCTGGGACTCGGAAATCTTCAGATGCTTCAGTGTATCCAAATACATTATGTTAATGCTGGATCCTCCATCCATCAGCACTCTTCTTAGCCTAGTGTTCTGGACAATAGGGCTTACGACAAGAGCTTGTGTGCCGGGTTCAGGGATATTCCCGGGATGATCAGACTGATCCCAGATAATTGGTGTATTAGAGTACTTCAAGAATTTCGGGGTTGCCGGAACAACCGCGTTTATTTCTCGAAGTGTTCTTTTGGCCACCTTTGCTGACGGAGTTGCTAGAAATGTTAGCATTGCTTCTCCATCAACTCTCGGAAATTTGGGTTCGCCCTTTCGCTGTTGTTCCTGTATTTTTTCATCAGTGTCCGATTCACTGTCTTCTTTGTCAGCTTCTGGCTTTTGTTTGGCGGGTTTCCTTTTGGAACCCTTCCCCTTATTTCCGGATCCTGCACTGCCTTTCATGTGCTTATTCAGCCGGCATTGTGCGTTTGTATGGGTGGGTTTCCCAAATTGTGAATGGTGGACACAAGGTTCCGACTTAATCCTCTCCCACTCCTCTGAAGTGTAATTGATTGGATCTGGGCTGCGTCCTTTCCACTTATTCCCTTTTTCGCTTCCAAAGGCTATATTGACTTCCTTGGGTTTTGTCGTTGTTTCTGGAGTTCCTTTTTTGTCAGAACGAGGAGTTTTCTTAGCAAGTATCAGTGTATCGATATTGCCTCCTCTTGCTCTGATGTCGTCTTCGGCTGCAGCGTGCTCGTTGGCGGTTGTAAGCATAGATCCGAGATCTTTGTGCTGCTTGGAACCAACCATGAACGGTACAAGTCCGGGTTTTAGGCCATTGACGAAAGCATGCATTGCTTGTACGTCAGTTACTCCAGAACAACTATTCTTCATTGCTGTCCATCTGGAGATGAAATCCACGTATGGTTCATCCTCGAATTGGGTGCAACGGTTCAGCTGGTTGATGCTGTTCGGGCGTTTGTATGTTCCCCGGAAATGCTGAGTAAATACTCTAGCCATATCATCCCAGCTGTCGACAGTTCTTGATGGTAATCCATTGATCCAATCTCTGGCTCCATCCAGTAACATTAGGGGAAGAAACTTGACAGCTTCCAGGTCTGTCCCATTGTTGATTTGGACGGCTGTATAATAGTCTGAGAGCCAGGTGTTCCGGTTTGTGCTACCGGTATATTTTTGGTAGGTTGGACCAACTTTGGCGAAGCCAGAATGCAGGGTTATCATTCGGATCCTGTCAGTGAAACACTTAGGACCAAAGTATAGATCATCCTTTTCCGCTCTATCAATGTGTGCGGAATATCTTCCGGCTGAATGGACAGAAGGGGATCTACTCCTTTCTTTTCCATTGTTGCGCGGGCGCACTTTTCCGGGATTGTACCTATCTCTTCCATGGTCACGTCCTTTTGGATTAGGCGGAGTCCTGCTCCTGTGCCTTTCTTTATCCTTAGGGGGTGTCCGGGATCTCTCACGCCTGTGAGGTGTATCGTATCTTCCGGCTTTCTCAGCTGGGTTTCTCGGAGGTGGCATTATTTTGCCGTCATTCCGGTATTTTTCTTCCCGATCGTGGGGTTTAAGTCCACCTTTCGGGGGATGGGATCCGGTTCGGGACGCTTCATCCCTATTGTCGGGGGTTTTCTTGTCTTTTCTCGGATCCTCTTTTTTATCCTTTGAATTGTCTGAATCTCCAGGTTCCTCTGGTCCAGGTGCTCCAGCGGCGCAAGTAGCTGTTTTGCATAGGGCGGAGTTATCCTGCAGTCTTCCTGATCGCTCTTGGGCCCGCTGATGTTGTTGCAATGCTTTTCCTAGGAAAGCATACACCCCTTGAAGTTTTTCACCGTTGGAGTACAGATCATTGTTCAGGATGGCGAATGCTGCTTCCGCGTTTTCTGCTGCGGTTTTATAAATTGGTTCGCCTATGGCATCTTTGCCGTTTACCTGCTTTTGCCAAGATGGGTTGTGAAACCTTTCTTTTGGCGGCAGTACTTCCGGTCTTACGATTCCGGGTAACCTTGTAGGTTTAATGCCAGATCTATTCTTTCTCTCGTACTCCTCTATTTCTTCCTTCATGAGCTTAATGTCATCCTGGGTTTTTTGGAGGTGTTGCCGAGATCTGAGTAGATGTTGCTGTTGCCTTTGGAAAGCTTGCCTCCTGGCTTCTAGCATCTCAGGGGGTTCATTTGCTCCCACTGGCGTTTGCAACAGCTCTTGCTCTTCCTGTTCCGTCATTGGCGGAACAAGGATTTCTTTGATTTTCTTCTCCGCAGTTTTTGTTCCGCTAGCATCTCCTACTTCCAGGTTTTCATCAGCTTGATCAGCTGATTTTTTCTTCCGGATTTTGTATTGGAGTTTCTTAGCAGCACGATGCTTTATCTTGGAAGAGGGAGGTTTTTTGTCGCACCCGGACTTCTAAAGGATACTCGCCGTTCCGTTGAACAGTAGTAGATTGGATTACGGGGCTAACCGGCACCCGCGTCCTCTTACGAGTAGGCCAACACACGTATGTGTGACAACCAACCCCTATCTGTTCAGCGTCGACGTAAACTATCCCATAGAAATCAGGATACTTCCATTGACGTACTTCAAACCATACACACATGGTACGTCAACGGCGTTTAACAAGTGATATCACAACAGATCTCTACGACACAAAAGGGTGAAATAAGTTGCAAATAGCTCTCATTAGAGCAGAGATAGCAAATACAATCATCCAGAGGACACATGTCCCAACAATACATCATTACAACACAGCGGAAGCATTCAAAATGTCTGAGTACAGACAAGAACCAAATAGGCCTAAGAGGCCGGAAACGAACAGACGGAGCCCATCCACGAAGTCTCGGATCCTGCCCGGGTCCGCTATCTACTCGTCAGCAGCCTCATCATACTCCACGTAGTAGCCACCATGTAGATCCTCAAAACGTAGGTCTGCGGAAACCACAGCCCCAAAGGGGTCAGTACATAAACGTACTGGCAAGAAAGACTCACAGTTCACCAAAGTGTAACCCGTCAACACCAAGCACAGATGCTTTGGGTTCAACGGAAGGAAGGGGATATGAAAGATGCTGCAACTGGCTGCGCTAACCAACTACAGAGATTCTACCACTTCCGGCTAACAGAAAGAGGATAACATCGAGTATTGTAACCAACTGAAAGATAACTTCAAACAAACCCATCCTGGATCTCGCCCCTTATCCAAAGAAGCAATCCGAGGATAACTCACACAGTTGAAATTATGATGGTTCAGATTATTGTGTCAATAAGCCTATTACTAGTCAAGTTGTTAATCATTGGGTGTAAGGTTGTTAATCATTAGGTTTAAGTTGTCCTGAGTACTTGTTAGCCAGTACTTTCACCAAGTAGTCCATAACCGCGGAAAACACGGCTTCTCGAGAAGATTTATCCCTGCAGGGTTGCACCAATTTGGCCGTACACGTATGAATAACCCGCCAGATGGGATGCCTCCCACCAAGCGGGGCACTCAACACAACTCAACTCTTCTTCGCATCAAGCCCAAAGCACCTTGGGCGCACGGCTAATCTAGCCCAGAAGAAAATGGACCCTCATAGCACTCTAAGAACGTGTCCCCCTATATGCCGACTACGAAAGTTCCACCCGGGTACCAAGGGCTCGCAAGAACATGCATGCAGCAAATGGAAAACCCGAACTAAATGAGGCGATTTGGACGAGATGCGAATCGAATCAAATTGAGGGGGGCGCCCATACTCGCTTCCCACATGCGGGTAGTGCGCTCATCATGGATCAGTAGACAAGACCCTTTTCCTATTAGGGTCGACACTAGCAGGCCTCAAAACCACAAAGGGCCTCCTGCCGGTGCCTTATCATCAAATTTATTATTGAGAATAACATTAGCATGATTGATTGATTAAATATCGAGCCCCCAGAACATAATGGAATATAATAATAGAAAGTAACGGGTAACAGACTCGTGCAAAACAACCTAAGCATGCTAGTAAGACACGGGCTCAAACAATGGTTATAGGTATGGAGGTGAGGCAATATCAGGGTTAAAGGATACATGTGATAGGTTCGTAACAGAAACAACTACTACTATGGCTTAGCAGGAATAGACAACGGAAAGTATTGGTAACCAATGTTGAAAGGAACACGATGGTTCATGTGAGTGATAACTTGCCTGCAAAACCCAGTAGCCTGGTACTGAGCTAACTCCTTAGGAGGGGTGTCGTAAGTATCGTCGGTCTCAACATCGTCGTATATCCGGGAAGAAGCAAACAAACAATGCAGAAAGATAAACAATCAATATCATGGCTTCATGCGCAAACATGGGATGATGCATGACCATTTAATTGATGCATAGAAATAAACTAGTTGACAAGATAACAACATGATTAAATGGACCCACATGCAATTGGATTGCATATGAAAAGCCCATGAATTATGGTTGAATTAATTGTTTTACAACTAATCAAATTGTGTAAGTGAATTAGCATGATGCATGGATGAGGAAAACAGAAAAATAACAACAATAGAATCATATAGAAATAAGGTTTACCAAGTTTGGAAATTCATTTATTAAGTTTTGGAATTTTGGTTTCTTAAAGGTGTCACACAAGCATTTGTTGTTTTCACCAATTTTGATTGTCCAAAATAGATAACAAAATTCATATTTGAGAAGAACACAAGATTTTGGGTGGATTACATGTTTCACTTGTTGAAAAAGGATTTCAAATGAATTATTTATGAATTAAACAAGTTTAAGCAAGAATTAAATGAATTTAATTCAAACATGAACTTATTTGAATTTTTATTTGTACAAAACATTGAGTGAAGTTCATATTTGAAAAGGTTATACTTTTGTGGTTTGAAAACATATTTTATATGTCCCAAAAGAATTTAATTTGATCAAGTTGGGAATTTAGCAATTTTAATTGAATTAAATAAGGTTTAAATTATTTAACCAAGTTTAATTATTTAAAACATGAAACAAATTTTATATTTGGAAAGGTGGTTTAATTTTGCATGGAAAACATATTTCATTTGTTGAAATTGGATTTAAAATGAGCAAGTTATGATTTTGGCAATTTTAAATGCAATAATTAAGAAACAGTTGTTTTCAGCAATTTAAATTATTCAAAACAGCAAACAAAACTTATATTTGGAAAGTACATGAAAAGTTGATTGGAAAACATATTTAGTTTATGGACTTTGGAATTTTTATGCCCAAGTTATGAATTTTGCAAGTTTAAGTGAATTTAACAAGTTTTCAAATATTGCACCAATTTAAAATATTCAAAACAGTAACAAATTGCATTGAAAAGGTTGAAAACATGTAGCAAAGGTTTCATTGAACATTTTGGGCTATCAAACATAATTTTTGGGTGATTATTGAATTTATTATGCCATTTTCCATAAATAGTTTTATTCTGCCCTTTTTAGTAAACAGAGGAAAACATGTTCAAAATTAATTCCATTGTGACCAAATAAAATACCAATGTGTAGAGTTTGTTAAGACAAATTTTTAGAGACCAATTTTGCTTAATTTGGATGAGTAGAACTAAAGTTACGAAATTCCAAAGTTCCCAAATTTTATTGCATTTTCAGTAATTAATTAATTAGTGCAAAAATTATTACAGAAACATGTTGCAAATTTGACATTACTGGAAAGAGCACAAAATTATGAGTTCACAGGATTTTGAATCGTTCAAATTGGAGTGATATTCAAATTGATATGGATTTTTGAAGTAATGAGCCAGATCTGAAATGCTGAGATTTGGGCAGAAAAAGGAAAAAGCAGAAATAAAATGTGGGGTGTAGGGGAATTGAACCCTAGACCTAAGGCTTGCTCGCAGGGGGGTTAACCAGTGGGGTAAGCTGCGAGTTCGTGATAGAATAGGAGCAGGTGCGTGGATATGGTTCAGAAACGGACCACAGAACAAATCGGAATAAACAGAAAAAGGTGGGGGGTTAGGGGATTCGAACCCAGCACCTCCCAGGTGCGCGCAGAGATGCAGACGAACTGAGATGTGCTGCGGCTTGTGATGGAAAGGGGCAGATCGGGGGGGTATTCTTCAGCACGCGGGTTCACTGCACCTTTGCGTAACTGAACCTGTAGACAGAGATCGATGGAGGGCTGCTGCTAGCGGCCGGTCCTCGCGGTGGCCGTGGGTGCGGGCGGTGGGCAGAAAGAGGGAAGGGAGAGGAGGAGAGAGAGCGGGAGGAGAGGGAGGAGGTCGATGGGGGCGGCCTCACCTTGGTGCGGTTGATGGAGGAGCAGGTCGCAAGGGGCGAGGCAGGAGGTGGTCGCCGGAAGGAGTGGACGGCGCCGGCGGCGTGCTGCATCCCAACCCAAGCCGAGGGGGGGAAGAGAGAGCCCTTGGCTTGGCGTTTCCATTCCCAACGACGGCGAGGCTCCGAGGTGACCGTAGGGCGGCGATCACCGGCGGCCAAGGGGCTGTTTTTTCGGTGGTTTTCAGAGGGTGCAAGGTTCAGAGAGAAAGGAGACAGAGAGAGGAGAGGGATGGCGGCGCTAGGCTAGGGTTAGGGGCTTAGATGAGGCAGAGGGGGAAGAGGTGGATGCTTTTTATGGAGAGAGGGGACTGGTACGGCTGCAATCGAGGAGGGGAGGAGAGGATCGTGTGGTACAGAGGAGGTTCGTACAGAAGATGACGTGAGGTAGGAGACGACGTGGGGTGGGCTTGAGCGATGGGTTGCCTAGAGTGGGCTGCCTCCCCCCAGCCCAACTCTCCCTCTTGATTTTTCTTTTTCACCTTTCTCTCTTTTTTTTTGTAAAGGATGAAAGGAATAGAGAGATAGAAAAAGGAATAAGGATTTGGGTTTATTTTTTATGAATAATTTTTAGTACTTTGCAAAACAGTAATTAAAAGCAATTTACCATTAACTTCAAAAATTTGGAATATTAGTTTGATTTTTTTTAAATTGGTTAGTTGAATTCCAAATAAGGTTTGATTTGGAATTTTTTGGAAATAACAAATTCTATTTGATAAGCTCAAGCAATTATGAGAAGATTGTTGAATTTAATTGTTTGCAATAAATTGATGTTTAAACCACAATTTGAAACATGTCAATTATGAATTGATTTGAAATTTAAATTGTCATTGGGGTGTTGATAAAAAGGAATGTTATTCACAAGCAATTTACATCAACTTCAACTATTGAAAACAGTATTTGAATAGGGTGATCAAATGATTTTAATTGGAAACAAATGAGCACAAATGTTTTGGTTATTTCATAATTTCAAAAGTGGGTAGTGTTTGCAATTGAATTTGAAATAACATTGGAAGTAAGTTTGGATTAATTAAATTATTAAAAGCCATAATTTTAATGGTTGAACCTTATGGAAACAAATGATTGATTTGTTTTGCAATTTTTATAATTTCAACATGGTTGTTGTTTGGAAGAAAATCATAATTGAATTTGAAAAGGGTTTGATATTAAATGATTTTTTTGATAGAAACAAAACAATAGTTTTGGGATCACACTTTAATGGAAACAAACAATTGTTTTATTTTGAAATATTCATTTGGAATTTGTAACATCACAAGGATGAAACAAAAGGTTTGAATTTTGGTTTGAAATTCAAATAGAAAACAAAGGAAAACAAAGGAAAATAGTTGGAAAACAAATGAAAACAGAGGAAAACAAATGGAAAACAAGCAAAACAAATGCAATCAACATGATGCCATGATGCAAAACATAAAATAACAGAGAGCAAAACATCCTAATGGCTATTTTTCAGACTTGGGATGTTACAAAACGCCCCCCTTGAAGGAATCGCGCCCCGAGATTCCTACTGAGAAAAGAAAAGGTCCGGAAACTTCTTGGGAAGATCCTCGTGAGCCGTGACACGTGAAACACATCGTGCACCTTGGATAGTCTGTCTGGAAGTTCAAAATGATAGGCATTCCTGGCAACTCTTCTGGAAAGATGTCAGGAAATTTGGAAGCCACCGAAACATTTTCGAGTAGAGGTAGAGGTTTTGTATCGAGGGTGTATAGCTGGAAAGAACTTGATTCATTTGGAGAATAGACTATCTGGAATGTGGTGATTCAGGAATGCTTCCTCGAAACAACCCCAGGTGATAGGAATGCCAGCTCTCATAGCCTGGTAGTTTTCGAAACAACAACAACCTTTCTGGCCAGATAGACTTAATATTTGGGAAGTTTTGATTAGACGCCGGTAGAATAATTGAAGTGGAAAATAACAACAAGATTTCAACGGACGAAAAGGATGTTGAGAAGAACAGGATAACGAAGCAACACCGGGAAAAAACGAGAACAAAACACTCCTGAGGTACTACGGAAAACCCATCCGGGCTTCTAAAGGATCAATATCTACTGCTTAAGGAATTAGAGGATCTGCTTCCGGGGCTTACACGCCTCCGTTCTCAATCATGAGTAGGCAACATGATAAATCATGTCACAACCACCTCCATTCCTATGGTCTAGTAGATATAACCATCCTAGAGAAACCAGAATACGTGAAATCCTAACTTGAAAGTTTAGATGAGAAGGGAAACAACGTTACACTTCCTTACCAGAAAAGGGAGGGTGGGTGGGGAAAGAAGAAAAAGAACAGAATTCCTACTCTCACGTTTCATTTTTCCTATATAGCTACAAAATAGTTTCTAGACTCAACTGCGACCAGTAAAAAGGGATCCTACAGGCAGACAGGCTCTGATACCATTTGTCGCACCCGGACTTCTAAAGGATACTCGCCGTTCCGTTGAACAGTAGTAGATTGGATTACGGGGCTAATCGGCACCCGCGTCCTCTTACGAGTAGGCCAACACACGTATGTGTGACAACCAACCCCTATCTGTTCAGCGTCGACGTAAACTATCCCATAGAAATCAGGATACTTCCATTGACGTACTTCAAACCATACACACATGGTACGTCAACGGCGTTTAACAAGTGATATCACAACAGATCTCTACGACACAAAAGAGTGAAATAAGTTGCAAATAGCTCTCATTAGAGCAGAGATAGCAAATACAATCATCCAGAGGACACATGTCCCAACAATACATCATTACAACACAGCGGAAGCATTCAAAATGTCTGAGTACAGACAAGAACCAAATAGGCCTAAGAGGCCGGAAACGAACAGACGGAGCCCATCCACGAAGTCTCGGATCCTGCCCGGGTCCGCTATCTACTCGTCAGCAGCCTCGTCATACTCCACGTAGTAGCCACCATGTAGATCCTCGAAACGTAGGTCTGCGGAAACCACAGCCCCAAAGGGGTCAGTACATAAACGTACTGGCAAGCAAGACTCACAGTTCACCAAAGTGTAACCCGTAAACACCAAGCACAGATGCTTTGGGTTCAACGGAAGGAAGGGGATATGAAAGATGCTGCAACTGGCTGCGCTAACCAACTACAGAGATTCTACCACTTCCGGCTAACAGAAAGAGGATAAGATCGAGTATTGTAACCAACTGAAAGATAACTTCAAACAAACCCATCCTGGATCTCGCCCCTTATCCAAAGAAGCAATCTGAGGATAACTCACACAGTTGAAATTATGATGGTTCAGATTATTGTGTCAATAAGCCTATTACTAGTCAAGTTGTTAATCATTGGGTGTAAGGTGTTAATCATTAGGTTTAAGTTGTCCTGAGTACTTGTTAGACAGTACTTTCACCAAGTAGTCCATAACCGCGGAAAACACGGCTTCTCGAGAAGATTTATCCCTGCAGGGTTGCACCAATTTGGCCGTACACGTATGAATAACCCGCCAGATGGGATGCCTCCCACCAAGCGGGGCACTCAACACAACTCAACTCTTCTTCGCATCAAGCCCAAAGCACCTTGGGCGCACGGCTAATCGAGCCCAGAAGAAAATGGACCCTCATAGCACTCTAAGAACGTGTCCCCCTATATGCCGACTACGAAAGTTCCACCCGGGTACCAAGGGCTCGCAAGAACATGCATGCAGCAAATGGAAAACCCGAACTAAATGAGGCGATTTGGACGAGATGCGAATCGAATCAAATTGAGGGGGGCGCCCATACTCGCTTCCCACATGCGGGTAGTGCGCTCATCATGGATCAGTAGACAAAACCCTTTTTCTATTAGGGTCGACACTAGCAGGCCTCAAAACCACAAAGGGCCTCCTGCCGGTGCCTTATCATCAAATTTATTATTGATAATAACATTAGCATGATTGATTGATTAAACATCGAGCCCCCAGAACATAATGGAATATAATAACAGAAAGTAACGGGTAACAGACTCGAGCAAAACAACCTAAGCATGCTAGTAAGACACGGGCTCAAACAATGGTTATAGGTATGGAGGTGAGGCAATATCAGGGTTAAAGGATACATGTGATAGGTTCGTAACAGAAACAACTACTACTATGGCTTAGCAGGAATAGACAACGGAAAGTATCGGTAACCAATGTTGAAAGGAACACGATGGTTCATGTGAGTGATAACTTGCCTGCAAAACCCAGTAGCCTGGTACTGAGCTAACTCCTTAGGAGGGGTGTCGTAAGTATCTTCGGTCTCAACGTCGTCGTATATCCGGGAAGAAGCAAACAAACAATGCAGAAAGATAAACAATCAATATCATGGCTTAATGCGCAAACATGGGATGATGCATGACCATTTAATTGATGCATAGAAATAAACTAGTTGACAAGATAACAACATGATTAAATGGACCCACATGCAATTGGATTGCATATGAAAAGCCCATGAATTATGGTTGAATTAATTGTTTTACAACTAATCAAATTGTGTAAGTGAATTAGCATGATGCATGGATGAGGAAAACAGAAAAATAACAACAATAGAATCATATAGAAATAAGGTTTACCAAGTTTGGAAATTCATTTATTAAGTTTTGGAATTTTGGTTTCTTAAAGGTGTCACACAAGCATTTGTTGTTTTCACCAATTTAAATTGTCCAAAATAGATAACAAACTTCATATTTGAGAAGAACACAAGATTTTGGGTGGATTACATGTTTCACTTGTTGAAAAAGGATTTCAAATGAATTATTTATGAATTAAACAAGTTTAAGCAAGAATTAAATGAATTTAATTCAAACATGAACTTATTTGAATTTTTATTTGTGCAAAACATTGAGTGAAGTTCATATTTGAAAAGGTTATACTTTTGTGGTTTGAAAACATATTTTATATGTCCCAAAAGAATTTAATTTGATCAAGTTGGGAATTTAGCAATTTTAATTGAATTAAATAAGGTTTAAATTATTTAACCAAGTTTAATTATTTAAAACATGAAACAAATTTTATATTTGGAAAGGTGGTTTAATTTTGCATGGAAAACATATTTCATTTGTTGAAATTGGATTTAAAATGAGCAAGTTATGATTTTGGCAATTTTAAATGCAATAATTAAGAAACAGTTGTTTTCAGCAATTTAAATTATTCAAAACAGCAAACAAAACTTATATTTGGAAAGTACATGAAAAGTTGATTGGAAAACATATTTAGTTTGTGGACTTTGGAATTTTTATGCCCAAGTTATGAATTTTGCAAGTTTAAGTGAATTTAACAAGTTTTCAAATATTGCACCAATTTAAAATATTCAAAACAGTAACAAATTGCATTGAAAAGGTTGAAAACATGTAGCAAAGGTTTCATTGAACATTTTGGGCTATCAAACATAATTTTTGGGTGATTATTGAATTTATTATACCATTTTCCATAAATAGTTTTATTCTGCCCTTTTTAGTAAACAGAGGAAAACATGTTCAAAATTAATTCCATTGTGACCAAATAAAATACCAATGTGTAGAGTTTGTTAAGAAAAATTTTTAGAGACCAAGTTTGCTTAATTTGGATGTGTAGAACTAAAGTTACGAAATTCCAAAGTTCCCAAATTTTATTGCATTTTCAGTAATTAATTAATTAGTGCAAAAATTGTTACAGAAACATGTTGCAAATTTGACATTACTGGAAAGAGCACAAAATTATGAGTTCACAGGATTTTGAATCGTTCAAATTGGAGTGATATTCAAATTGATATGGAATTTTGAAGTAATGAGCCAGATCTGAAATGCTGAGATTTGGGCAGAAAAAGGAAAAAGCAGAAATAAAATGTGGGGTGTAGGGGAATTGAACCCTAGACCTAAGGCTTGCTCGCAGGGGGGTTAACCAGTGGGGTAAGCTGCGAGTTCGTGATAGAATAGGAGCAGGTGCGTGGATATGGTTCAGAAACGGACCACAGAACAAATCGGAATAAACAGAAAAAGGTGGGGGGTTAGGGGATTCGAACCCAGCACCTCCCAGGTGCGCGCAGAGATGCAGACCAACTGAGATGTGCTGCGGCTTGTGATGGAAAGGGGCAGATCGGGGGGTATTCTTCAGCACGCGGGTTAACTGCACCTTTGCGTAACTGAACCTGCAGACAGAGATCGATGGAGGGCTGCTGCTAGCGGCCGGTCCTCGAGATGGCCGTGGGTGCGGGCGGTGGGCAGAAATAGGGAAGGGAGAGGAGGAGAGCGAGCGGGAGGGGGGAGAGCGAGCGGGAGGAGAGGGAGGAGGTCGATGGGGGCGGCCTCACCTTGGTGCGGTTGATGGAGGAGCAGGTCGCAGGGGGCGAGGCAGGAGGTGGTCGCCGGAAGGAGTGGACGGCGCCGGCGGCGTGCTGCATCCCAGCCCAAGCCGAGGGGGGGAAGAGAGAGCCCTTGGCTTGGCGTTTCCATTCCCAACGACGGCGAGGCTCCGAGGTGACCGTAGGGCGGCGATCACCGGCGGCCAAGGGGCTGTTTTTTTCGGTGGTTTTCAGAGGGTGCAAGGTTCAGAGAGAAAGGAGACAGAGAGAGGAGAGGGATGGCGGCGCTAGGCTAGGGTTAGGGGCTTAGGTGAGGCAGAGGGGGAAGAGGTGGATGCTTTTTATGGAGAGAGGGGACTGGTACGGCTGCAATCGAGGAGGGGAGGAGAGGATCGTGTGGTACAGAGGAGGTTCGTACAGAAGATGACGTGAGGTAGGAGACGACGTGGGGTGGGCTTGAGTGATGGGTTGCCTAGAGTGGGCTGCCTCCCCCCAGCCCAACTCTCCCTCTTGATTTTTCTTTTTCACCTTTCTCTCTTTTTTTTTGTAAAGGATGAAAGGAATAGAGAGATAGAAAAAGGAATAAGGATTTGGGTTTATTTTTTATGAATAATTTTTAGTACTTTGCAAAACAGTAATTAAAAGCAATTTACCATTAACTTCAAAAATTTGGAATATTAGTTTGATTTTTTTTAAATTGGTTAGTTGAATTCCAAATAAGGTTTGATTTGGAATTTTTTGGAAATAACAAATTCTATTTGATAAGCTCAAGCAATTATGAGAAGATTGTTGAATTTAATTGTTTGCAATAAATTGATGTTTAAACCACAATTTGAAACATGTCAATTATGAATTGATTTGAAATTTAAATTGTCATTAGGGTGTTGATAAAAAGGAATGTTATTCACAAGCAATTTACATCAACTTCAACTATTGAAAACAGTATTTGAATAGGGTGATCAAATGATTTTAATTGGAAACAAATGAGCACAAATGTTTTGGTTATTTCATAATTTCAAAAGTGGGTAGTGTTTGCAATTGAATTTGAAATAACATTGGAAGTAAGTTTGGATTAATTAAATTATTAAAAGCCATAATTTTAATGGTTGAACCTTATGGAAACAAATGATTGATTTGTTTTGCAATTTTTATAATTTCAACATGGTTGTTGTTTGGAAGAAAATCATAATTGAATTTGAAAAGGGTTTGATATTAAATGATTTTTTTGATAGAAACAAAACAATAGTTTTGGGATCACACTTTAATGGAAACAAACAATTGTTTTATTTTGAAATATTCATTTGGAATTTGTAACATCACAAGGATGAAACAAAAGGTTTGAATTTTGGTTTGAAATTCAAATAGAAAACAAAGGAAAACAAAGGAAAACAGTTGGAAAACAAATGAAAACAGAGGAAAACAAATGGAAAAAAAGCAAAACAAATGCAATCAACATGATGCCATGATGCAAAACATAAAATAACAGAGAGCAAAACATCCTAATGGCTATTTTTCAGACTTGGGATGTTACATTTTTTGACAGGCTCATCCTCTGTCAATTCCTTGACATTGGGAAATACCGGAGAAGTTTCTCCGTCTTCTCTCTCTTCCTCTGGCGGAGGGGTTTTAGGGCTTTCCTGGCTGCCGGCGTCCGTGGTATCAGCTAGTTTCGCCATTAGCACTTCATGGAATCCCTCTTGAAAAGATTTAACTTTCCTTTCGAAGGCGTCCGCGTCTTCGTCTTCGGAATCAAAATCCTCTGATCCGGTTTCCGACTCTAACCTTGCCTCAATGGCGGCTAGTACAGATTATGCTTCCGAGTTCATCGTCTCGTTGACGGATGTCGGATCTTCCGCTTGTACGACGGGTGTCAGATCTTCCGTCTCTGTGACGGGTGTGTTTGTGTCTGCCTCTTGCACGGGATTTACATCATCCGTGTTTTCGGCGACTTCGGACTGCACCATGCCGATAAAGTGTGTGTCACTTTTTTGTCGGCGATCTGAGCAGAATCCGGCATCATAGTCATCCTCGACTGGGTATAGGGCGGGTGGGATAAATTTGCTTCCACCGCAAAACCCCATTGCTTCTGCAGTTAGTCCGATAAAGATGTTTGCAGATCCTATCGGTAACACGCAGGCACTTATCAGGTGGTTTTGCGCCAGTATGTAGGATCCGTTGTCGAGGAAGCGTCCGACATCATCGTTGAATTCCAAGCTTCCGACAGTGATTGATCTTCCGATGCCGCCAAGTATCCCAGATCGGAACTTCACGCCTGACGTCGTTTGCCCCACGGTGGGCGCCAACTGTCGAGACATCGTAGTAGTTTTCATAGATGGGGGTGCCATGAGACTACGGTAGAGACGTGGGGTAACGGGATCGCATGGTAGACAGTAAACACAGGATTTACCCAGGTTCGGTACGTCGCGACAGTACGACGTGCCTACTCCTGCACTTCTCACTAATCAGGACTAAAACCTGGAAACAGGATTACAATGTGAGGTTTTGGATCTAGCTACTCGCAGAGGATCAACTTCTCGGCGAGTTGGCCTATAGCTTCCCTGTTATTCGTTGGTTTGTTTATCTCCCATCCGGCTTTATATAATAGCCGGATTAGAGCTTACAGAATAGGAAACCTAGAAGACTACGGTAACTATAACTTGGAAAGTAAGGAATCCGTCCTCTCCTCCAAGCCAGATCACACGGGCCGTGATCCGGGTTCTTCTAGAATCCGGCTTCTGTGCGTCAGGTTACTGGGCCGCCCAATGGACCACAGCCCACTACCACTTGGGCCACCCTGGTAACCAGGCACTTTCACTACCATCTTATATACCCCTATACGGTATATATCCGACAACTATCCCCTTTTTGGCAGTGATATGCCTTTGACAATTCAC
Organism: Alopecurus myosuroides; assembly: GCA_028641055.1. Lineage (NCBI taxonomy): Eukaryota > Viridiplantae > Streptophyta > Magnoliopsida > Poales > Poaceae > Alopecurus > Alopecurus myosuroides. The sequence continues at coordinate 434,878,780 of CM054058.1, read as the reverse complement.
AGTCCTAAATGTGTGTACATGAGAATGCCACTTAGTGTTGATATTTCAATTATGTAGTCGCTATGTGCTATGTCATTCCGATGAGAAATTCAAATTCTATTATGGCCATTAGTTATCTCTAGTTGGTCTTTGTTTTCCTCTTGTTGGAAATAAAAAGATTATCATATTATGGGGGAGTAATAATATTTTTGCATAGTACAAGCCTAAATAATTTGAACATTTGAGGTATTGCCACCTAGAATTGATATTGTAAATTATCTTGTTCCTATGTGGCATGTTGGCTTAAACAAGTGTAAATTTGCTTAAATGCTTTTATTTGCTTACCTTTTGGATCGTTTTTGTGAGAGAGTATCTTGGTGCGATTTTCCTCAAACGTGGACTAATATGTAATATTTTCGAAACCGGTTGCTTCATGGTATAATAATCATTGCTTGGCATGGTAATTTTACTATTGAAGCCACCAAGAATCTATATATAAGCATGGTGTTTTAATTACTATCCTTTTCCATATGCTTTTGTTTTGTGAATATGATCTTGTTTATCTATGCAACCTACCACCAATAAATAACTCCTTACTCCTTGTCCTTGACAAGTTATGATCATAATTGTGGTAGAATTTATTGATCATGTTTACGTTGGTTTTTTTTCTTTTATTTGTCTTATTTCTTGCCAATAAATTGTTTTGTACTAACTCTGTTGTCTTCATTTCCTCTTAAGGATATCTTTGTTTCTACTCATATTTGTTTAGTGTCTCAAGTAGCATAGGAAAAGCAAGGATACCATTCTCGTGCATTTTACATTCAATTGTAAAATTCTAGACAATGCACAATCCTTGGGGGAGCTAGTACACTATCTTCTTAATTGTTACTTGAATTTTCCAATTGTCTATTTACCTCTTTCAACTGGATTTTCTTGCCTTTCTTGAACTTTTCTAGTGTTTTAACACATATATGGATAGTGATGATACCTCTTGTGTGCATTCTATATTTAAATGAAAAATTCTTGATATTCACAAACCTTGGGGGAGCTATCCTAATTACTTTGAAGAACACTAGTTCTGTTCACTTGTCTTTAGATATTTCTAAATTGGTATTTAATCCCGATATTTCTTAAAACTTGATGAATAGGTGTTCTCGGAGGACATTATGGTCTTTGCTACATCATGAAGAATTAAGGGACCTTCATCACTTATATTTCCTCAAGCAAAGTCATTTCAATTATCATGTCTCTATCTCATATTCAATGTTCCTCTTGGGGTAACTTGTATTTAAAATTATATATGCATTGAAAGTTACTTTCTCATTGTATGTGTTGGTTGTGTATCTCATATTTGTTGGTATGTTTTGTACTCACTACCTACCTATCTTAAGTAATCTAGTATGTGTTTGTTGGTTAGCACACCTTGTACATGGCAGTTTGTGTTGAGCCCCATTGCATCTTTTTTGTATATTATTTGGATCTTTTGAGTGATTAATGTACCATCCCCTTTTCGGCAGTGATATGCCTTTGGAAATTGACAATCCTAAATGTATTTACATGAGAATTCCACTTAATATTGATATTTCAATTATCTAGTCTCTATGTGGTATGTCATTCTGATGAGAAATTCAAATTCTATTATGTCCATTAGTTATCTCTAGTTGGTCTTTGTTTTCCACTTGTTGGGAACAAAAATATTATCACATTATGGGGGAGTAATAATCTTATTGCATATTACAAGCCTAAATAATGTGAACATTTGAGGTATTTCCACCTACAATTCATATTGTAAATTATCTTGTTCCTATGTGGCATGTTTGCTTAGACAAGTTTCAATTTGCTTGAATGTTTTTATTTTCTCATCTTTTGGATCATGTTTGTGAAAGAGTTTTTTGGTGCGATTTTTCTCAAATGTGGACTAATATCTATTATTTTGGAAACCGGTTGCTTCATGATATAATAATCATTGCTTGGCATGATAATTTGACTATTGAAGCCACCAAGAATCTCTATATAAGCATGGTGTTTTAATTCCTATCCTTTTCCATATAATTTTGTTTTGTGAATATGATCTTGTTTATCCATGAAACCTACCACCGATAAATAACTCCTTACCCCCTTGTTCTTGACAAGCGATGATCATATTTGTGGTAGAATTTATTGATCATATTTACGTTGGTTCTTGCTTTTATTTGTCTTATTTCTTGCCAATAAATTGTTTTGTGCTAAATCTGTTGTCTTCATTGCCTCTTGAGGATCTCTTTGTTTCTACTCAAAAAACTTTAGTGTCTCAAGTAGCATAGGAAAATCAATGATACCATTCTCGTGGATTTTACATTCAATTTTGAACTTCTAGATAATGCACAATCCCTGGGGGGTCTAGTACACTATCTTCTTAATTGTTACTTGAATTTTCCAATTGTCTTATGACCTCTTTCAATTGGATTTTCTTGACTTTCTTTAACTCCTCTAGTGTTCTAACACATATATGGAGAGTGATGACACCACTTGTTTACATTTTGTATTCAAATGCAGAATCCTAAATAATTCACAAATCTTGGGGGAGCTATCCTAATTACTTTAAGAACACTAGTTTTGTTCACTAGTCTTTAGATATTTTGAAATTGGTATTTAATCCCGATGTTGTTTTTTATGGAAGACAAACCTTTTTTATCTTGGTACTTTTTTCCCTCATGAAAAGTGTATAGGGTTTGGTTTAGGTTTTGGAACCTTTCTCGTTTTGGTAGTTAATTATCTTACTCATGGTTTTATTTAAAATTTGTATATTTTGGGTTTTGGACATATTTCGTCCATGAATCTTTATTTTTGTATCTCTTTTGGGAGTTCAAGTATATTTCTTGATATATATTTTATTTGGTATTCTTCAAGTGACAATTTTTATTTTGGAAATTTATCTTCACTAGATACCTTCTTAAATTGGTGTCTTAAATCATGTTTTGATTTAGATCTTTGCTATAATTTGTCAACCTTTTATCGGGTCACACTTTTGTGTGCCTTTGTTGTTTTACTTGGTGTTTAGTACACATCTATCCCATTGGTTCTTGAAAGTCTTTGCATGCATATTTTCTAATGTATATGTTAGGGCATGCTTACTTTTTTTTATCTAATATATATAGGGTAAGCTCCATCGAATCCTAAATCGGCTAAGGTGTGCATGAAATTCAATTTCATAACTATATGCACATATTTGTGTGGAGCGTGTTTTATATATTGTTGTTTATCTAACTACTTTGGACCCAATGGGTTTGGAGACAATTTTGTACTTAAATGTGTTTTACGTACATTTGACATGCATTGGATACTTGCCTCTGATACGCCATAAATGTATCCTTAATTTCTGCTGTTCCATGTTGTTTTCATGTTATTTCCCACATGTTTGCTCTACACTTTATGTCATTTTTATCGATTTTCGGGACTAACCTATTAACAAGATGCCACAGAGCCAGTTCCCTGTTTTCTGATGTTTTTAGTTTCAGAAAAGTTGTTCTGGAAATATTCTCGGAATTACAAAGTTCGAAGCCCGGAAGTCTTAGAATTCCCGAAGTTTCCACGGAGTCCCGAAGAGACCCGGAGAGGGGCCAAGGGGGGCACACCATAGGGCGGCGCGCCCCTTGGCCGCGCCTGGGGGTGGTCTGGCCCCCCAGGTGCCCTCTTCCATCGCTCTTCCGCCTATATAATCCACCCGATATATCAACCCTATAAATATACCACTTTTTCCCGAGAAACACCCGAGGCTGCCATCATCGTCATCCCGAGATCGGGAGGGTTCTGGAGCTCTCCCCGGCACCCTGTCGGTAGGGGAATTCCTCACCGGAGGAGTCCACACCACCATTCCCTCCTCCGAAGTGATGCGTGAGTAGTTCATCCCTGGACTACGGGTCCATAGCAGTAGCTAGATGGTTGTCTCCTCCACTTTATGCCTCATGTTTAGATCTCGTGAGCTGCCTCACATGATCGAGATCATATATATGTAATGCTACATGTTGTGTTTGTTGGGATCCGATGAATGTTGAATTCTATGTCTTTTGATTATGAATATATCATGTTATCTTCATGTATATGTTATTTATGATCTTGCATGATCTCCGTTATTAGTAGATGCTCTGGCCAAGTAGATGTTCGTAACTCCAAGAGGGAGTATTTATGCTCGATAGTGGGTTCACGCCTCCTTTGCATATGTGCTCGAGTGAAAGAAACGTGACGGATGGAGGATGTGTTGTTTCCATTAGGGAGAAAACAACAATGCTTTGTCTAAGGATGATTCTATTGTTTACATTACATACTTTGCTCACTGCGATTATGTTTTGCTTGCAACTTAATACCCAACGTTTGTTCGGATGATATTCATAGGTTGGACTATTTTTCATAGATGCCTTTGGATGACGGTCTATGTATCTTGTTGTAATGCCCGCATGAATCACTTAGTAATCTTTATGTCATGCATATGCACTATGGTGCAACCTTCATTTCTGTCAATTGCCCACATGTAATTCGTTCACCACACATGTTATTTATCTTTCACGGAGAGACACCACTAGTGAACTGTGGACCCGGTCCATTTCCTCATACTGATAATACACACACTGTTTCCACTGTTTTCACACTGCTGCTACTGTTTTCATACTATTTTCGACACCATATGTTTAACCTCTTTTTTTCATCAAAACCGTAGAGATTGACAACCTCACTGGTTTGTTGGGGGCAAAGTGATTTTATTGTGTTGTGTAGGTTCCAGGTTGTTGCTGAACCGGTAGTGCGCCCAACCACCTCAGCTCGATCAACCTTCTGAAGTTACTCCTTCCTCCTACTGGTCGATTAAACCTTGGTTTCTTTCTGAGGGAAAACTGCTGATGTGCTTATCATACCTTCCTCTTGGGGTTTCCCAGCAAGTGCAAGACCTGCACCATCAGCCTCATTCTCAAGGAAGGTGTTGTCACCATGTTCCTAATGGGTTTGGAAATAATTTTGTACTTAAATGTGTTTTACATACATTTGAGATGCATTTGATGCTTGCCTCTTTCTCAAGGAAGGTATTATCGACTACAACATCACCAATGCCATATCGGTATGTATCTAACTCATGCAAACTTTTATAGTATTCAACCTTGTGTAGGTTACATCATGGCGTGGAAATTATTTATTTGCAAAATTATTCTTTCCTTCTCATACTTGTTGCTTTTATCGAAACATCCCAACTATCTATTTTCCCCTTGTTGATATTTACGATGTGTTTGTGTTGGAAGTTTGTTTTATATCCTTCTAATATACAGTTGAGCTATATGATATGCCTTGAAGCAAAAATTCTTATCGGATTATTTATGAATTACTCTTGGATAACATATTCTTTTCTCTTGTAACTATTTTGTGTGTACATGCTTATTTATGGATCTATATCATCATTATTGTTGTTTACTTAAAAACTTATACACATAAAAGTAGTTACATTTATGTTTGGTGTACTATTTTTTTTAAGTCCACCCTTCTTCATTCCTTGATTCCTTGATGGCTCCGAACAATTTCCTTTCAAATCATCATACAAACCTATGGTAAAGAAACTATAACATGACATATGGCATTTGGCATCCGAAAATTGCATCCGACATCTATAAAATCACATATATTCTGAATCAGAAACTGGAATACAAGCCTATGCTAAAGAAACTATTTAGCCACTACATGAACAATAATATCATAGCTAACTTCAAATAGGTAGCATAGATATCATGGATAGCTTCATTTAAGTAGCATAACTACCTAGTCTTACAAAATGCATGCAGAGTACTCCTTACACATGGTCCTTAGATCCTAAATGGTGCATATTACATTATTGACATTATGGATAGCTTCATCTAGGTAGCATAACTAGCTAAAATTACAGGATGGCATATTTTAAGGTTCTGAAGAGATCAAACATGGAGGTTTTCAACAGTGGTGCTAGCACTTCATGTTGTCTAGCTTCTGCTTGCCTGTTTGTACTAGTAGCAGCAAGCCTTTTGAAAGAGAATGGTGTCCCCATTATTTGGTTTTGGTAATTAATGACAATCATTATGGAATAATGTTTGTAGTGAGATATTCTTCTAGGTTTTATCATAGGCATCGCTTTGGGCCCATGTGTTGGATCCAAGAAGCGAATCTCCGCCGAAATCAGGAATTGTGCTCTCTATGCTTGAAGCAGCGGTAGTACCGCCAGCCCTGGAAACTATGTTGGACATTCCCATCAGTACTATCGGTGGTAGTACATACACATGTACCACAAAAACCCCTCTCTGTTAATTTATAGTGGTACTAGTGGCGCTAGTACCGCTATTGGAAATGCTCGACACAATGGCATGCCCAGGCAGCGGGAGTATCGTAGTTAGTACCACCAAGTGACCCTTCTGTTGGGTACCAGCGGTACTAGAAGCGCACTACTACCGGTAGTACCGTTACTGGATTATGACCTTCTCTGCACATCCAAAGCAGCGGTAGTACCGCCTTTACTTCCGCCAAAAGGTTCCGCTGTTTCCTAATAGTGGTAGTAACGCCACCGCAAGCGGTAGTACTGGTGGTGCGGGGATACTGGTTTTCATAGAGAAGAATCAAATATGATCCAACTCTAGTACTGTTGGGACCAGACCGCTGCTATTCAAAGATGACCAAGTCCTTACTCATGGGATTATTCGAAGATTGACCATGAAGAAGTTGAGCTTATCACAAGTGTGTCTTGAAGAATAAGATGGAGTGAGCATTCTGTTTAACTTCAATACATCATCATCTAGAAGAGTTCATTTGCTTGAAGCTTTCCATCCATATGGAGATTATGGTCAAGTGAAGATGGAAATAAAAGAAGCTCTCCTATATTAGTTTATGTGGGAGCAATATACAAGACTTCACCAAGCGAAGCGCAATCAAGAAAGCTGATCCAACTTGAGATGATTAATATTTTCATCATCTAGCTCAAGTGGATTTCTCAAGGCAAAGGTATTACATTGATAGGGTTTCTCTTTTACCTTTCTCGTGATGTTAGTTGGGAGACTGGATTATAGAATAGATAAATGTTCTATCAAGAGGGGCTCTTGTATGACTAAATTGATCGTATCGTCCGTAGAGAGCTCAAACCATTGCATCTTTGGCATCATATTTATTGGTTCTTATTTGATTTTTCTCCATGTGGGGTTTTAGAGATTTTCATTATCATAAATACAAGTTGAAGTTCATCCAAAAGGGATTTTGTATGAAAAACTTATTATGTTTTTATGTTGGAGGTTTTACCGAGTGTTCTCTTATAGGTAGGTCAAATAGTTCCTCATTTTTTCAACCTCACGTGTTGAACTATGGTGTTTCTCTATGTATTTCTTTAATTCTCATTCTTGCGATTTGAACGAGCCCAAGAACATCAAAATCGGAGTCCGGATGCAAAAATAATCAAAGTTTTGTTTCGGGTGTTCTGCAGTTTTTCCCTCCAGCGGTAGTACCGCCACTACTACCGCTAAAACACCCATCTGTTGCACATCAGCGGTAGTACTGCTGGAAGTGGCGGTAGTACAGCTGCTACTTGAGTTTGTCTTATAACTGTTGCATTTTGTTGGATCCTATATAATTGGGCCTTCTTGCCCATTGTCTCCCAACTCTTCTAGCAAGTTTTGACCTCCCTTTTTTACCTTCACAAAATTGCTATCTCTCAATCCCTCCAATACTTCTTGATTCCACTTAAGAGCAAAGAGATCTAGATCCACTACTCCACCAATCAACCCCTCCTCTTTGTGATAGGAACCTTTTGGGTCTAGATCTAGGGATTCATTTGTTGTTTTCCTTGTTCTTCCTCCCATATCCCTCCATAGAATTAGTTGCTTTGGTGGGATTTCAGAGAGAAGGACTTGACCACTTTGTGTGTTCTTTCCATTGCATTAGGTGCATTAGTTTGGATTCTCCATGGTGATACGTGGAAGTGAAGTTTGAGAAGCTTGTTAATCTCGAGTGCTTAGACACTAGGGATCTTCTTACTCTAGGGGGTATTGTGTACCCTAGACGGTTAGTGCTTGGAGCTTCCACCTTTATGCAAGAAGCTTCGTTTGATCTTTGTTGAGAGCCTCCAACTAAGTTGTGGAGATAGACTCAACTCGTGTAAGGTTTGCTCACCGCCTTCAAGATGACCTCATAGTGGAAATGCGCATCTCCTTCACCGAAGAACTCGTGGAAAATAGGGTGAGCACAACCATGCGCCAGAGTGCCTTGGCGGCTCCACACCTCTCCAACAAAGATGCACTTCCATTGTGGAAAGAACTTTGGGAATCACCTCGTTTCTTTGTGTCCCTCGGTTATCTCTATACTCGGACCTCTATTTGTGCATTTACCTTTGTGATAGCCATCATTATTGAAGTTATCTATCTCGCTATATCTAGGTTGTGTGTCTTGCCTTGCATACGTTGTTGGAGCACATAGGTGTACCTAGCTTGGTTAGGTTTTGTGCTTGATAAATTAAACGCTACTTTTATTTCACATTTATTCAAACCCAACCCGTAATTATTTTAAAGCATCTATTCACCACCCCCCTCGAGGCGACATCTTTGTACTTTCACCTTTTCTCCTCTTCTCTTACTTCAGCATCCATTCTTTTCTCATGCAATTTCTAGTCCAAGAATTCTTTGCTCATGTGCTCTAGTTGTAGCAATAATTCTCCTCTCTTTTTCCCTTGAAATAGCTTGATGTTTTATTGCTTTCTCTTTTGCTAGAGTTGCTTGCTGTCTTGTTCTATTTGAGCTATCTTATTTTGTTCGTTATTTGAAGCAGATTCCTTTCTAACTTGTGCTACAAAAGCTCTTGCTTTGCTTAGTTGTTTATGCATCCTCCTTCTTCTTAGAAGCTCTTTCCGGTCATATCTGTTTTCTTATTTGCATGTGCTCTCTTATGTGATATGTAATGTTTCCTATTTTCTTTTTCTTCAACTTTCTTTAAAGAAGATTCTTGCCTAGCTGTAAGGAGGGTCTGCTTCTTCTCGTCAAGCTCTCTATTTTTTTTGGTTCTGCGTTGCTTGCAACTTCTGTGCCAATTCACCTTGTCTGAAGGTACTTGTGCTCCCTTGGTTATCTTGAGCCTCAGTAAGCAAGCTCCATGCATCAGTGATGAATGAAGATTCAGATATAGGTTGTGATTGAACCACTCTAGGTGTTGGCATATGCAAAAAACACAAAAAAAAATATCCAAGCATAAGTAGACAGTAAATGTGAGTGCAAACATATATAGCATGCTCAATTTGACTGCAAAATTGAGTACCTACTAAATCAATGTTTCAACCACATGTTGGTTTGGTGGTACATTTTCTCTACTTCTTCCATGTCTTCATATTCACCTTTACATGCCTCTTTTGCTTGCATTTCACTGGTTGCTTTCTCCTTTGTATTCTGTTCAGAAACATGGCCTGAATTTTTGTCAAACTCATCCTCAATGCCTGCATACAAGTCATCATCTTGAGAACTTATATCATTGTTAGTGTCCACAATAGAACCAGGATCAAAATTTGAATCAGCTGAGTCATCTGAATTTCATTCATCAGTCTCCAAGTCATTGAAATTGTTTCTGATCCTCGCCACTCATTCTTCTCATTCTTGAACTGCTTTCATTTACTTGTTGGCTAGGTTCCATTACTACTGGCTCATTTCCATTTTGCACCTCGTCAACTATCTCCTGCTGAGATGTTGATCATGCCCTTCTAGAAAATTGTAACTAATTGACTTTAATTTAAGGATAAACACCATGTAAAGAAATAGGTGGATCAACATGTTGTACTTCATCTTGCTCAGCTTCTCTCTGCTCTACTTCCCTCTGCTCTACTACAAGTTGCTCTGCTTCCCCTTGTTCTTCATCCCCATTCACTAATGCATCTTCTCTGATGTATACACCCTTACAAAGACTACTAACTGTGGAAGTTCGGCCCTAGGATTGTACAAGACATCATCTTCATCATTACTTAGGTTGGAATTCAAGCTTTCATCATGGTCCAAATAGATGCCAAAGAAATGGTGGCCAGCATCAAGAAAACCCATATTTTTGTCAACATCTTCTTCACTGCTGAGCCCCCTCACACCATTCTTGCTGATTGAATGAATAGGCAGGCAATAGTAAGCCTATCCAATGTCCTCCACGACATGCTCCAACATTGTAGTCAACCAAGTGTCCTTATCTAGCTGATCATACCACACTGCACGCCATTCACATAGCCACAATTGTTGTCGTGACCAACAAAATAACCACCATTGATGGAGGGATAATAACCCGGTAGGCCAACTCCAAGGCGTAATCCGGCCCAAAGGACTCTGTGCAGGATCCGGCTAAGGATAAAGAAACTTCCGGAAGGCCCAAGTTTGTAGGCCTAGTAACCCGGATTGTGGGTTACGGTAAAGGAAGGTTAGGGTTTGTATGCCGTGTCCGGGTAGGATCCAGGGTGTGTCTTGGAGGGCAAGCCGGGGGGTGCGGGTGCTTTATAAACCGACCCCTAGGTCTAGTTGAGAGATCCAAGAACCCTAGTAGTACCGCTTGATATCGAGCATCCAGTGTATACAAGAGATCGAGTTAATATATTGGGATCGGAGACTCGGCGACTTGATTGCCGGCTACCAGATCGAGTTCCACCATGTTTTCCTCTGAGCTAAACCCTCTCCCAAACGCATGTGTCCTCTTGCCCCAAGATCAGTTACCCCCGGTAACGTCTGCCGTGACTATCCCACGACAGTTGGCGCCCACCGTGGGGCCTGCGTCCAAAGGTGTTTACATCACGGGAGAAGCTCGGAAGAACATGGAGAATCTTGTCGTCGGCGAGATCTACATCGACCACAAAGGAGAAAAGACGGTGGACGATTTCGGCTGGGGGCCAGAATCGGATCACCTCGAATCCGGACCCGTCGTGACAATCGGCCGGATCAGCGTCTTCATTGGTATGGTATGTACTTCTGGTTCGATCCCTGACAATTTTGGATCTGATTCTGTGTCAGGGGAAGCCACTTCTATCCAATCAGAAGATGAAGAATCAATTGGAACGACATATCCGGCGGAAGAACCCATCGCGAAGTGGGAACAGCCGGAGGAACCGGCATGGACCCCGCACGACCGGGTCGAAAGAGAGGATGATACCGAGTCTATCCTGGATCTGTTGGAGAACCGGTATGAAGAGAATAACGGCAAAGAAGAACAACATGAATTTACACCAAGTATCGTACGCCGAGTTGCGGTCTACACGGCTCCCGCGGCCAATCTCAACCAAGAGAACGCAACCGCGGCAGCAGTCGGGGCGGCTCAGGCATTGGCCCAGCAGCAGGGCGCGGCTAACGGAGACCCGGTTCTGGCTCGGGTTGATGGAGAATCGGCATCAGTGACCAGCCGTGCAGCAGACGAGGAGTTGCACGCAAATACGTTCGGATTCCGGGGAAACCGGACACCAGGGGCGGGTCCTTCGAACCCGCGTCACCCGGCCTTATTCGATAATAATTTGATCCTAGACCCCACGGTTCTTGCTACGGTTATCACTCCAGAAAACGCAGCAGAACGTGTCAGGGATCTGGATGTGGCTCGTCGTGCGTTGGAACAGCAAAGAAGGCAAGTAGAAGCGGAAAGGCAAGGGATGGCCGCACGGCAACGTGAGCTGGATGCGCTGGAAACTCGGCTCCGAGAGGAAACATCTAGAGTACATCAAAGGCATCAAACTAGGTTACCAGCAACGGGTGGGGTTATTAATCCGGCTGCTTTATTTATCACACCTCAGGATCAGCCGATACTAGTGGTGAACCAGGGAACCGCACCCCAACCGGCAACAGCGGGGGCACATCCGGCAAATGAGCGGGCCGGGTTACCCCTACCACAGACTAGAGTCACAACCGGCAACGATCTACCACCACCACCACCATCACGATTTCACACACCAGCAGGTCACTACAACAATCCCATGGACAACGTGTATGCGGCAACACTCGCATTAAATCAAATCCCCGTGGGAGAGTCACCCCATGCAGAGAAGACCCGGCAAGCAATCGATCTGTTGCACACTGCGGTGGCGCAGCAAGCCAATTATCCGGATCATAGAAGTGGGATGCACGGGACGCCATACGCCAGTCAGCAACAAGGGAATATCCAAACAAGTTCAGCACAGCGGAGGGAAGAGCAGCAGCAAATGCCGCCTCCTCCCCGCGTTCAGGCAGCATCAGCAGCACAGGCTGTTGTGGACAGTTCCAGGGCTCGGAGGGCCGCGGCCGGGTCTGCAGCGCATGGACTACCCGCAGCGCCGCGCCCAGCCGCGCCCCCCGCTGGATCACACGTTTCTCGAGCAAGGCCGGCCTCGACCATTCTTGCAGGACCCAAGTGTCTCTCGGACAATATCAGAGCTGAACCTTACCCGGAAAAATTCAAAGAGCCAGGAAAAGTAGTGAATTACGAGCCAACTATGGATCCAGAAACATGGCTAAGCAGTTATGAGATGGCAATGTAGATTCGCAACGCATCCGAGAATCTCCAAGCCAAGTTCATGTACTTGATGATGTCAGAAGGAGCAGCAAAGTTGTGGTTCACCAATTTGCCGGAAGGATCGATCAAGTCCTGGGAGGAATTGAAGACCGCGTTTGTCAAGCACTTTCATGGGACGTGCAGAAAATTGTTCACCATTGATGATCTAGAGCGATGCGTCCAGAAGAAGGGAGAGTCGGCGCGCAGTTGGGTGCGCCGGGTTATGGAGATACTTCACTCGTCCACAGATATTCAGCCTAAGGATGCACTACAAGTTATGGCAAAAACATGCAAGTATATACCTTTAGTGCAAAAGTTAACTCGCATGAAATCCAGTCGGAATGCGTCGGAGGTTACAATGGGAGAATTGATGGATGCGTGCAACAAACACGCTGCGACAGATACTACAGAGGAGGAAGTTGATGACAAGAAGGTAAAAGCAAACACAAGTAATAGTGGAAGAACCGGCAATGGATCAGCACCGGGTAATAACGGAAATAGCCAGAACAAGCGCCCGTTTGAAGGAGGCTCCGAGTTTGTCGCCAACACAGAGGCCGGGTCTTCGACACCCAGAGCAGAAGGAAATTTCAACGGAGGTAATCACAATGGAGGAAACTATCAAGGACCACCAAGACCGAGTAACAATTGGGACATATTCAGAATGGCATGCCCGAAGCACAGCAGGAACGGCAGGCCAGCTAACCACTCCTTGGAGCAATGCGCCGATTTACAAAGATGGAAAAATGAGGAAGTGAACAGAGCTATGCGAGGTGCAGGACGGGGAGGAGGACCGGGTCCAGGGGGAAATCCGGGCAACGGCCCACCCCCAGCCGGTAACCCGGCAGCTGGAAATCAAGGTAATAACCAAGGGGGAGCAGGAGGTTTCCAGGCTAACCCCAAACAGTTGGGTCAATATCATGTGCATACCACAGGAGGTTCTAACAAGGACAAAAAGATATTGAAGCAAGCGGTCAATTCAGTTTCTTCGGCTGTCCCGAGATACCTGAGATGGTCAGAACAAGATGTAACATGGAGCAGAAGGGACCACCCGGAAAGAGTAGAACACCCGGGAGTCTTGGCGTTAGTAGTCGCACCGCAGGTCAATGGGTATGAGCTGAAAAATGTTTTGATGGATGGTGGAAGCAGCATCAATATACTGTATTGGGAAACCTTCCTACGCATGGGCCTCAAGGAGTCTCAGCTACAAAAAAGCTCAACAATTTTTCATGGGATAGTGCCGGGTCATTCAGCGTGCCCCGAGGGAAAAATCGCATTGGAGGTAGCTTTTGGGGAGTCAAAGGATAACTATCGAGTTGAGTGGCTCACCTTTGAGGTGGTCAAATTGCGCAGTCCTTATCACGCGTTATTCGGAAGGCCGGCTTATGCCAAATTCATGGCTAGGCCGTGTTACGTGTATCTACAGCTAAAAATCCTGGGTCCCAAGAAGACCATTACCATACATGGAAATAGAGACATAGCAGCTGAATGCGATGAAGGAGACGCAGCAATGGCCGAGCAAGCCTGTAGAAAAGAAGAACTCAAGCACTACCGGTCTCAAGCAGACCCGGAGGACAGAACCACATCAAAAAGGCCGAGTACTGAAGGCGAAAGAGCAAAGTCCAAGGTAGCACAAGATACTAAAATGGTGTCTTTTATCGAGGATGACTCCCCCAAACAATCCGCTATAAGAGAAGAAACTGCATGGCCGCTCACAACCAGCCACGTTATGGAAACACCTCACCCGGGTTGGCTAGTAAACCCGGTACTCATCATGAAAAAGTCCAACATGTGGAGAATGTGTATCGGTCACGCCAGCCCGGGACCGGTGCCCAAGAAGAACTAAACAATGTAACGGGCAGCAGGTTTCAGACGCGCTCTTTTCCTACCCAGGGTACCTAAGGGGACTGGAAGGTTTTTAATGAGGCGGCCCGCTGATCCAAACTTTCGCGCATCAATAAAGAGATGGTTATCAAGTCCTATCTTGTTACAGCCTTTACTCCGATTACAAGTAAGTAGTATCCATGTGACATCAATACATCAGTATCATTAAGAATGTTGAGTATATATAGGTCTCGGGGGCTGGTTGCTCAAGTAGCGCAGCCACAAACCCAAAGACCCGGCCTTGATGCCTATAAGTTATAAGGGCCGATTATTCGCAAACGAGTACGGCTGCAATCTTATAACTGGACAAAGGAGCCAAATTTTCTTGACTTTTCTTACTTAAGCTCTATGTGACTCGCACTAAAGTGGCATGATTTGCTCGCTTACGATTACAATCAGCCATGAAGCCCAATGGGACTTGTCTGACCCTGTTTTCGTATAGATGTAACAACATGGTATCCACGCGAAAGCCGGCTTACAGTACAAGATAGTCAAAAGGGTCATCTAAACCACAAGTTATGCAGAGTACAAGGCTAATAGCTGGAAACTCAACGATTATCAGGCATAACTTCATTATCTACATGAAACAATTCCGGGTTTCGACTTAGCGACAACAAGTTTGTTCTCTTCGAAAAAACCACACACCACAGACTCGGATATTCGGGCCTTGGGGACTGTGGGTTTCGAAACAGAATCAAGCTGTTTCGTTGCTAAGCTCGAAAGACCCCAACGTCCGAGTCGTGGGGACTTGGGGACTTAAAGAAAAGTCCACCTGTCAAAACCCACGACACTCGGAAATAAAGAAGGAAATAAAAAAGTCGGATATCAAGAATAAGTCCAAAAATAGACAAGTATCAAGTTCATCAAAAGGCCTAGAAAGGCACGAGGTGTATCACAGAATTAAAGTGCGTTACAAGTTGTGACACTAGTATCAAGGGTGCACAGGCGCACCGTCAAAAGAATACTTGTTTTGAGTAAAAACATCAAATGATTGAAGTATTTTTATGGCGTTTTGCTCATTCGGCTTCCTGAGTAGAGTCCACATCTTTGCCCTTACCCTCCGGGTCTTGCTCCTGGACTTGCTTTTTTCCGGCATCATCACTCGGATTCCTTGCGGCAGGACGGACTGGTGGAGGAACAGCTGGGGTAGAGGTGGCTGGACCTGATAACTCGGTCTCTCTCTTCGCAGTTGCTTCCCTCTTCCTAGCCGAATCAGCAGCCCATTTCTCCAAAATATCAAAAGGCGGGGGTGCTTCCTCTGTAACAATTTTGCCTTCAGCGTCGTATGAACTCATAATCGTGTTCAGATCCATACTATCGGCCAAAGTGGTGGCCGAATGACGCACTGCAGACTGTACGGCCTTGAAGTCCTTGGGTGTAAACTTGGAGCCATCCGCTTTAAATTCTGGAAACCCGGATATTATTTTTGCCGGGTCAAGCTTTGGAAAGTAAGCCTTAGCCAGGGTAAAGGCCCGGGTCATACCAATCCGGCATGACGAGCGTTTCCATATTTCAATCCAGCCAGGCACGGTGGAGCAGGCTTTGATGAGATTTTCTTCACCCGGGTATACTTCAGTAGGCCACTTCACGGCGTCCAATATAAATTTCGTGCCAGCAAAGAACATCCGGAGCACAGTCTTTAAAGTTTTAGCCTTTGCAAGGGCATCCTCCTCTGGGGCCGCAAGGTTGGCACCTGCAGTTGAAGCAAAGGAAGGACGTATTAGTGATCCCGAGTATCATACAATAAAGTAAAGGCACGAAGACAGTCGGCAGCAAAAACTTACTAAGCAAGATCTGATAGGTATCGGTGACCTGGTCCGATAGTTTCTTCAATGCGGTTTGAGCAGTATTGCACTTCTTCTGGTATTTAGAAACATCCTTCTTCAAGTTTTCCACGTCATCCTCGAGGGTTTCTCTCCGCTTTACCTCGGCAAGAAGAAGTTGCTCGGTCTTGAGCAAAATTTCATCAGACCGAGTAATCTGCGCCTGTAAGTAACAAGGAGCACAAGTATCAGTCGGATATTATGGCAAGCTGAGTATTGCGTAAAGTACCAAGCACAACTTCAGCAAGTCAGGCTCGGAACTTGGGGACAAGGTGTGCACTACGAGATATCAAGTATTATTACCTAGTGCTCTGCGGCCATGCGCTCCAGAATACTGCTCTCTGAAGTCTTAATAGTGAGGAGAGTGTCCATCAGTTGATCAAAAGTGTCATTACCCGTATCAGAGGACCCGGGGCCTTGGAAGTTCCGAGAAGGAGTTTTCTTCTTAGTGGGAGGCGGCACCCGGGTCATTCGAATGTCGGACTCCGATGCTCCTTCTCCTGCACCCAAGGTTGCAGTTCTTTTCTTCTTGGTTGTGTGGGAGGTGATCGGATACTCGGCTTCTTGTGTGCCCGGGTTTATTGGTGACGCTTGTTCTTCACCGCTAGACTCGGCTGTTGTTTTATCAGCTGGGTTTCCCTTACCCGGGTTATCGGTTGCCATATCCTCTTGGTCACTAATAACGACAGTGGCCCTACAGATAGTGAGAGTGAGCAGTCAGTGTGCAATCAGGAAAGGGTGATGAAAATGCGATAGAACGTCAGAAAAGGAACTTTACCCGGGATTCACCGCAAAGTCTGAAGGGAATTCGTTGCCAGACCCGGGCGAATCTGAAAAATATCAAGTGAGATTTCGTAAGAGAATGGTTCGGAAAGATTGTTTCCACCGACAAAGGATAAGGTAAATACCGGTGCGCCGAGCCGGAGACGACGGAGTACCCGGGTTAAGAGCGTCATCACCCGGGTAATTCCGAGTCGCTCTGCGCTTGGTCATAGGCGACTCCTTCAAATACGGCTAGTGGAATAATGCCAAGTTAGCTCATGTATATCACCAAAGGAATACGAATTGAATACAAGGAGGCGATATGAAACCTTGAAGACGACCCCTCGGGGTTTTCTCTTAGATCCGACTTTAATTGTCGGCTCCACTTCGTCTTCATCACTGGCGGATTCCACTTTGCCGTCAGTTTCTTCTTCCTCGTCGTCCTCCTCTTGTTCTGGATATCATCAAAGTTAGTTTGAAAATGAAGGAGTTGCGACGAACTTAAAGGAACCAAGTAAAATCCGGAGAGCACCTTCGTCCGAGTTAACGGCCTCTTCTTGCTCCTCTGGACTCTCGGAGCTAGGAGAAGTGTTGAGCTTCCAAAAATCATCATCAGCCTGAAATAAAAGTATCAGTACAAGGGTTATCAACTGTATCAAGTGAAAAGAGCAAGGGTAAAGACGTCAAAATTGGATCTTCACCTTGGGGGCTGGGTTCTCGAGTGTGAAGGGCTCTAACCTG
The DNA here is from genome assembly GCA_028641055.1 of Alopecurus myosuroides. Classification (NCBI taxonomy): domain Eukaryota; kingdom Viridiplantae; phylum Streptophyta; class Magnoliopsida; order Poales; family Poaceae; genus Alopecurus; species Alopecurus myosuroides. Next base: position 434,861,105 of record CM054058.1, on the reverse strand, counting down.
GCTATGTTCCGGATTACCTCAAGTTTTTCTGTCAGAAAACCCTTGATAGTTTTATGGGTGTCACCAGCCGCGAAGCTGTTGTCAGAGTACCGGAGCGAGTCCGTGGTTTGCCCTGAATACTCGCACATTAACTTTGTGCGGATGGAATTGGGTTGAATCCGGAAATCGACCCAAGTTTTCACCAGATTGAGCCCGATGAGACCTTGGGCCGCGAGAGTGGTGATTTTGGCTAGCAGAGGTTGAATTGCCTCCCTGTCCGAGTCAGGGGCAAAGGCATTAAATTTGTCAGAGATGTCAAGAAGGCCCTCTGAGTAACCCGGCAGTTTCTTTTGGCCGGGTGGGGATCGCGGAGTAACGGCTATTTGTTTGAATTTTGCGAAATATGCTTTAAGTGTTGAACGTGATATCTGGGCACAAATAAGAAGGAGATATTCTTCATAATATCAAGGTCAATTATCGAGTAAAGTGCAGAATCTTGACACTTTTATCAGGGCTTAGACCCGGAAAGCTAAGCCGGGTATTTGGAGAAGAGCCGGGTTACCATATGGCCACCATGGAGTTGGGCCTAGCTATTTATCAAAGCATCTTAACCCGGCCTCCATATATTTGTGAGATTGGTATTTTTGCAGGGAATAGCGAGCACTTCAAGGAAGAATCCGTGAAGCCCAAGCTATTCTGGGGACTACTGATGGAGGGATAATAACCCGGTAGGCCAACTCCAAGGCGTAATCCGGCCCAAAGGACTCTGTGCAGGATCCGGCTAAGGATAAAGAAACTTCCGGAAGGCCCAAGTTTGTAGGCCTAGTAACCCGGATTGTGGGTTACGGTAAAGGAAGGTTAGGGTTTGTATGCCGTGTCCGGGTAGGATCCAGGGTGTGTCTTGGAGGGCAAGCCGGGGGGTGCGGGTGCTTTATAAACCGACCCCTAGGTCTAGTTGAGAGATCCAAGAACCCTAGTAGTACCGCTTGATATCGAGCATCCAGTGTATACAAGAGATCGAGTTAATATATTGAGATCGGAGACTCGGCGACTTGATTGCCGGCTACCAGATCGAGTTCCACCATGTTTTCCTCTGAGCTAAACCCTCTCCCAAACGCCTGTGTCGTCTTGCCCCAAGATCAGTTACCCCCGGTAACGTCTGCCGTGACTATCCCACGACAACCATGGTGAATCTTGACTGAAAACAGTCTGCTATGACGACCTGCTAGATATATGACATGCATCAAATATGGTACCAAATCATGACCTCTTCAGTTCATAAACCCTACCCACAAAACCCCACCCCCAGTTCGTGACCAAAACCTTAACAAACTCGTCCTAAATTCAAGAACTTATCAAGACCATGAAGTAAATCCCTACAAACACTAGCTTTTTCACCCTATGTTCGATATTATAGATCAATGGCGGGACTTACTGTACAAGGGGGAAGGGTCTCCTTCAGGAGACGGACTGGATCCATCTCCGCCTCTATCCAAGATGACAAAAAAGGCGCTCCTCTACTACGAGCCAAATCGACTTACGTGACAAAGAATTGTCGTCATTTGTTGTGGCGGAGAGGTCGACGCAGCCCCACCGATAAGATCAGCGTGGAGACTACAGAGCATCTAGTTGGAATTTAGGGACATATATGTCCAAAACCGAGGGGGTTTTCGTATAAATGCATCGCCTCCACACTGCAAGCACCTAGCACCGCTCATCGTACCACGCGCAACCGTGGCTGTATTTTCATGTCATGTCAAATAGAGGCACCATATCAGCCGTATTCTTGAGTACAGGTACCATACTGGGCTTCCTCAATAAATACAAGAACCCCTGAAAAAAACATTATACTTGCTTCACCTTGAGGTAGAACCTGAGCTGTTTGGGTCTTCTTCTCCTGGAGATGGCCCTGGTGGGGATGCCACTATTGTCTCTAAAGATGTTATGGATGATGACAGTGCCCCTGCACCTAGTAATGGTCCTCCTGCCCCCTCTCTACAAGTCACAAACACTTCTTCTGCTCCTGCGTGCGCTCGCAAGAAAGTTATGGAAGAAGAGTGTATGAGTTGCCCTGAGTTTTCTTCTGTCTCAGTCTGCAAAAGCCCTGGGGGTCTCTCCCTGATAGACTTGATTATACTCAATTAGATGATGGTGTGTCGGACTGGGAAGGTCCATTTTTCAAGCCAACTCAAGTGGTACCTGAGTCTGTTTCTTGCACCCTTCAGCTGGAAGATTCTACTATTGACCTGAACCTCTACACAAAACTGTTTGAAGTTGGTATGGACTCAGAGGAGGATGATCCTGTTGAAGAACACCCATGCACTGAGTGTCTTGATTCTGTAGTTGCCACCCTCCTTAGTGGTGCCAAGAGGACCCTTCTGCCTTCTTTGGATGAAGCTTCTACTGCCGCCCCTCCTCAGCAAACTAAGAAAACCAAATGGGGACCAACCATTGCCACTAGGAGAAGTGCCGAAATCATGGATTTTGGAATATTGTGGAGAAAGCTGAAAAGTATAAAATGAAGCGTACTTTGGAAATCCATCCTGCCTTCAAAGGTAATTCTTTTGTTGTTCTTGATCCGAATGTCGTTTGTGATATGCTTGACGTCTTAGCTGTCTCATGTGGATCTAATGGTGAGGAGGAAATAGAAATTGTTCATAAAATGGTTCAAAATGAGATTGTTCTCAACCATAATCTTGCCTTGAACAATCCTGCTGCCTCTATTCCCGACTCTCTTGATCTTGATTGTGTGGAGCAGTTTCATGTTCTTCCACCTTAAAGTAATGGTGATGTTACCTGCCAGTCCTCTGATCAGCTGTCTGATCCAGAGTTCGGCCTTAGAGGTAGCCCATGGACTTTAGTCAAAAAAAAATCCAAATCTAAAATTTATGATAGGGGGTCTTTGGAATAGTAGAGGCACAGGGAGACCTGGCCACAAATAAGCTTTAGCTGATTTTATTTTCAAGAATAAATTAGACTTTGTTGGTATTCAGGAAACCAAAAGGATGATCTTCCCTGATCATTTCTTAAAATCCATCTCTGGTTCCTGGGAATTCTCTTGGATTTCTCTGCCTGCCAAAGGTACTGCTGGTGGTATCCTGGTGGGTTTTCGGAAGGATAAATTTTAAGTAATTAGTCACACTTGCTTTGAGTATTGTGTCTATGTTACTGTAAGGAACTTATCTGATAATTTTACTTGGCAATTGGTTGTTGTCTATGGTACTCCCTACATTGAATTCAAGCTTCAATTCGTTGCTGGATTGCATGATGTAATGGATGGTAGTTCTCTACCTACTGTTTTTGGGGGAGACTTCAATCTAGTCAGGGATGCCTCTAAGAAAAACAATGGGGTGGTTAATGCTAATTGGAATTTTATGTTCAATGATTGGATCAATAAATGGGAATTGACTAATTTTAAAATGGCTAATAGAAGTTTTACTTGGTCCATAACCAAAATGATCCCATTATGGCCACTCTGGCCAGGGTCCTAGCTAGTACTGAGTGGGATAGTAAATATCCTCTCACTACTGTTAGAGCTCTACCCAAACCTTTCATTGACCACAATCCTCTTCTTTTGGACACTTGCTCTGATGCACCTCCTCCCCCATACTTTTTAGGTTTGAGAAATGGTGGCTGGAGTTCTCTGAGTTCCATGCCATGGTCCATAGGGTTTGGTCCCTCCCATTCTCTCTAACTTCCCCTATTGATAGGTGGTAGTTTAAGATGAGATCTTTGAGGAAAAAATGTAAAGGTTGGAGCATCAATTTTGATGCTGAAATAATAAAGAGAAGAATGACCTTATTCAAGAATTTGATGTTTTGGACACCTTCTCTGAGTCTTGCCTTCTCTCTACAGAGGAGGCTAGTAGATTAAGTCAAATCAGGACTGATCTTGATAGACTTCTTAAGTTGGATGAAACTAAAGCCTGACAAAAGTCTAGGGATAGATTTGTAAAAGAGGGTGATAGAAATACATCCTATTTTCATGCCATTCCCAATCAGAGAAGGAAAAAAACAGATAGCTGTCTTGGATGGCCCTAATGGCCAGGTAGATAAGACTGCTGATATGTTGAAAGTGGCTCTTTATTTTTATAAATCTCTGTTTGCTACTGAAGATAGGTTTAATCTATCTTTAGGCCCTAATTTTTGGGATACCTCTGATAAAGTTACCACTGATGAGAATGATATTATTCAAAACCCTTTTTCGACTGATGAAATCAAAGAGGCTGTTTTCAGTTCTTATGCTAGTGGTGCACCTGGTCGTGATGGGTTTTCTTTCTTATTTTATCAAAAAATTGGATCTTATTCAGCATGACTTTATGGCCCTAGTTAAAGACTTTGAGAAGGGAAGGTTGAATGTTTCTCGATTAAACTTTGCCATTATTACTCTTATACCAAAGGAACTTGATGCTAGGGTCCTGAAAAAATTCAGACCTATCAGTCTTGGTAACTATAGTATGAAGATCATGTCTAAGGCCATTACCAACAGACTCTCCCTTGTGGGTGATAGACTGATCTCTAATAACCAAACTGCCTTTCTTAAAGGCTGGTTTATTCTTCAAAGTGTGGTTTAAGCTCAGGAGCTTATCCATGTTGCCCACTCCAATGGTGACCCAGCCCTTGTCTTGAAACTAGATTATGAAAAAGCCTATGATAGGGTAGACTGGGTCTTCCAACATGAGATGCTCCTTTCCAGAGGTTTTGGACCTATATTTAGAGGGTGGATTAGGAATATGTTGGTTGGGGGTTGCTTGTGTGTCAGGATCAATGATGAGAACAGTTCCTACTTTAAAGTAGGAAAATGCCTTAAACAAGGTGACCCCTGCTCACCCATCCTGTTTAACCTGGTTGGGGATGTTTTCTCCAAGATGCTAACTAAAGCTACTAATGTTGTTTTGATTCAGGGATTACTTCCCGAAGTGGTACATGGTGGCATAGTCAGTTTACAATATGTTGATGACACAAGTCTCTTCCTTGAACCCTAATTAGCTTTTGCTAGGAACCTGAAATGGATTTTGTCATGTTTTGAAAACATGTCACGGATGAGAATAAATTACCATAAATTAGACCTTATGACCATCCATGTGGAGTCTGGTCAGGCTGATATTTTTTCACAAGTCTTTTGCTGCAAAATTGCTAGCTTTCCTTGTAAATACCTGGGAGTCCCTCTCCACTACAATAAACTAAGGAAAGAGGATTTACAACCTGTATTTGACAAAATCTTTAAAATATTTGCTGGATGGAGGGGTAAACTCCTTAGCTATCAAAGTAGATTGATCTTGCTTAAAGCTTGCATTGCTAGCATTCCGATGTATCTCCTGTCTGTTCTTAAATTCCCTAAATGGGCAATTAAAATGATTAATTCTCAGATGGCTCACTTCCTATGAAGTGACTCTGGCAATAATAAAAAGTACCACTTAGCCAATTGGGACCTAGTGTCCATGAAACATGAGTTTGGTGGCCTAGGTGTACAAAATCTGGGAGACTTTAACCTCTGTTTGTTGGCCTCTTGGGTCAAGAGGTATCATTCAGATTCAGGAAAAAATTGGAAGAAAATTATTGACTTGAAATATGATCCTGATCCCAATGTGTTCTCAGCTGTCCCTAGTGTGTGTTCACCCTTCTGGAAGGGTGTCATGTGGGCAGCTAGAGCAGCTAAATGTGGTTACAGGTGGAAACTAGGGAATGGTAGAAAAATCAAATTCTGGAGTGATGTTTGGGTAGGCAATTGTAGCCTTGCAGTCTTCTATTGGGACCTTTTTTAAATCTATAATGAGCAGGATATCTTTGTTAATAATGCTTACCAAAATCATGAGCTTATGCTCACTTTTAGAAGAAATATTTCCCCTGAGGGCTTTGCTAGATGGTTAGAACTTTCTCAACTGGTGGGATCTTTTGATCTTACAAATGAGGAAGATACCCCAACCTAGCTTTTTAATTCTTCTGGAGTCTACAGTGTGAGATATTTCTATGGCTTTGTGAATAATAGGGGAATAGTCCTAGTCCACACTCCAGCTGTTTGGAAATTAAGGGTCCAACCGATACTTCATGTCTTCATGTGGTTGTTAGCTAACCATAGGCTTCTTACGGGAGATAACTTAGCTAAACGCAGGCCGGTTGCTGATGGTTCTTTTCTTTTCTTCTCTGAGCTAGAAACCTGTCACCATCTATTTTTTGACTTTTTTTGTTGCCAAGTTGGTTTGGACTATCATTTCTGAAATTTTGGGTTTTGATATTGGCAAGGATTTTGAATCTGTTGCTAGATGGTGGATGGTGAAGACAAGAACTCCCATGTGAATTCTCGGTGTGCTGCTGTCCTCACTAGTAGAAACAAGGGCTTTGGTCCAACTTAGGAAAGACCTCTAGTCCATACTGTGTTTTGGGCCGGGACAAGTGTAGCACTAGTCCCGGGCCGTCCCGGCTCCAACGGCTGGGAGGCCAGGGAGCATCTAGTCCTGGGACGTTTCTGACCTCTAGTCCCAGGCCGTGATACCACCTGGGACTAAAGGGGCTCGTGCCTCTAGTCCCGGATCGTATCACAGACCGGGGCTAAAGGGGGGGGGGCTCTAGTCTCGGGTCGTATCACGGATCAGGACTAAAGGGTCTCCTCTGTTTTTTTTTTCTTACTCACCGTTTTGAGCATAGCATTTGCATTGGAACTCGGATATTCATGTCATTTAGCTTGTTTTGAAGAGAAGAAATAGATCTACATCATCACACACATTATTCAAACTATATTCTTCAAAAATAAATCAATGAGAAAGGACAAAAAATTCAGCCCGGGACTAAAGGTCCTCCGGCCCGAAAGCGTTGTGGGTGGCCCCATGGAGAGCCTTTAGTCCCGGTCTGTAACTCGTGGGGACTAAAGGGGGGGCTTTAGTCCCTCTTTCGTAGTCCCGAATGCGCATTAACGACTAAAGTCCCTTATTACCCGGGACTAAAGGGGTGTTTTTCTACTAGTGCCTATGGGCAATGTGGAAACTAAGAAATGCTATGTGTTTTCAGGGCTTAGTCTGGCCATGTGTTTGGGACATTTGGCGGTGGGCTGCGTCCGAGCTGGAGCAATGGAAGATACTGGCCCCCTCTAGACATCTCACCTTCTCGCCAGGAATGTCTAGAAGCTAAACAAGCTGCGCGCAGAGCTTTTGCGCATCGCTTGGTAGTGATGGCGCGATCGGGAGGTTTTTCATATACTGAGGCATCCCAGGAGGCCACCTGCCAGCGGCTCTTCGCCAAGTTTCTCTCCAAGTATTAGTCTTTTCGCTCGTGGTTGTCTTTCCCTTGTCAGTTGTGCTCGATGTTTGAACTATTTTCTGATGTAGCTTAGACTACTTCCTTTGCATCCTTGGTGGAGGTTTTGCTCATGTGTTGTAACCGTGGTTTCAATCAAACCGGGGGTTCATCCCTTTTAGGGCTTGTTTGGTACAAGTGTATATTTAGGGATTGGCAGGGATTATCCCGGTCTACCCCAAATCCCAAATATCCAGAACAACTCGTTTGGTTCAAGTGGATTAGTAGGGATTATCTCCGGTCCTTCCCAAAAATCCCCTCCACTTTAGTGTATTTTTCTGTAAATCAAATCCACTCCCTCCGGCTAGTGGATTTATGTGATTGGGTGAAGAAGAGGGTTTCATCCAAACCCTGTGGGAATATCCCCACCGATCCCTAAATATACACTTTGTACCAAATAAAGCCTTAGTCTAAAAAAAAAGCACTGTATTTTAACTCTTTCACCATCCATCCAAAGTGACACAACAGGGCAAGCAGGTAAACATGATCCACTGCAATGACAACCAACGCAGCAACATCTGGGTCAAGAACGTACATTAATCGATGCATACTGATCGCCAATGGTGTGAATTTGGTGGTTTCGAGGGAGGAGGAGCTCCCCAGCTCGCAGCGCGCCGGCGGCGTACCGGTACAGATGGCGCCATGGTGCCGCTGTCGTCGTCGTTTCGCTCGCTGTTACTGAAATCGTGAAGGCCTCCGCCGTTGATGTCGCCGAGACCCAGCATTGCGCGCAGTGCCTTCCGCGCCATGTCCTTGTGAGCGCCTGGCTGCGCTTGCTCGGCGATGAGGATGAGGGGCCGGTCGGCGCCGGCCGCTCTGGCGAGCCCACGGAACCGTGGGCTCCCCATGCTCATGTCGTACAATGCCGCGACGCACCATTCCTCAAGCTGCGACCTGTGAGGGTCGTCGGAAAGAATCACGGAAAACGTCTCCACTGCGCCAGCGTCCATGAGCGCTGTCCGTCCTTCAACGCAGGCGGCAACATTGCAGATCACCATGAGGGCCAGCCTGCGCACGGGCAACGGCTCGGTGGAATCAGACACGACGGAGAGCAGGTTCTTGGCGGCTCCCGGGGCGCGTGCGAGCTTGGACTGGTTAACGGCGACGAGGGAGAGGTGGTACAGAGCCATCCCGGCGTCGCGGCGAGCTCTCGGGGCGTTGCTGGCGGTGGTAAGGAGTGCGAGAAGAGGCGGCACAGCGCCGAGCACGCCTATGGCGGCGCGGTTGCCCTCGTGGAGTGCGAGGCCGAACAGAGCGCCGGCCGCGTGCTCCGAGGCGTCGGCGCCCGAGCCGACCACCTCGATGAGCGCCGGCACGGCGCCGGCGCGGACGATGGGCTCCCTGTTCTCCGGCTCGAGGCAGAGGTTGGCAAGAGCAGCGGTGGCGTGTGCGCGCACCGCGTTGGAGTGACGCGCAGACAGCAGCACGCGACGGAGCGCAGCGAGCAGCCGTGGCACGCAGAGCGCCCGCCTCCTCGGCGCGCTTTCCCGCGTCGCCTGCCGCAGCGCCGCCATCGCAGCCTCCACCTCCCACTCCTCCCCGGACTCTACAGCCCGCACTGCCACTTGGGCCACTTCCTCCTCCGCTTCCTTCGCCAGCTCCTTGGCGTGCACCATCTCCAGCTCGACTGCCGTTATCTCTGACGACGACGACCACGACGACCACGACGTCGACGCAGCGGACGCCCTGGAGGAGCAGGAAAGGTTAGAGGACGATCTACCCGGTGGCCGCGGCGTTGGCACCGCGCGGAGCACGGCCTGCCGTGCCGCCGTGGCGGTAGGGGCCGCAGGCGGGGCGTGGCCAGAGCGCGCGCGCCAAGTCCGGATGGCCGCCCTGAGCGCGTCGTTGGGTATGACAAGCGCAGCCTGCGAGGGTGGCTCCCCTTCCACACCAGGAGGAGAGACGGAGAGCTCCGCGCAGGCCTGGACGCAGGCTCGCTCGTACGTCCGCCCTGACGACAGGATTACCGGGTCGGCCATGGGGGCGCCCAGGATCGGGCACAGGAACTCCCTCGGCACGTCCTCCTCCTCCTCCTTGCCCACCGGGGACAGAGGCGGCGGCGTTGGCTTGGAGCGGAAGGGCAGCAGCTTCCAGCGCCGTGCGCGCGCGGCACCCATGCTTAATTATCAGCTCGAGAGACAGCGGCAGCTGCCAGGAGCAGTAGCGCTTTGCTGCTTTTGGTGGTGCGATAATGGACGGTGGCTTTTGGCTGGCTGGAGCCGTGTGCTCGCCGTTCTTTTCGGGGTGTTTAAACCTTTAAGTATTGTGGCTTGGCAGACTTAGCCCGGAAGGGATCGGCGATTTACTCACACTGGTTCCGGCATGCCTCCCTCCCTTGCTTTTTTCGGTAGGGAATTCAGCACTTTATTGATTCAGATATAAATACATAGTACTACCTCCTTAGCCCCGTTTGTTTCTCACGTATTTTCAGGGTTTGGTGAGTTTTTTCACGGACCAGTCACGAAATCTGGTAGATCTTTTTTGGGCCGTTTGTTTCTAGAGTTTTTTCCCCTATAATTTTCCCACGTTTCCCTTTTGCCTCGAAACCCGTCTGATCGGCCTCGTTTCTTTTGCGACCGAAAACGAAACCTAGGGCTCGTGTATCATCCTCGTCCCCGAGGGATACGAAAGCAGAGGCAGCGGCGTCCGAGGCGAGAGGGACGACGACAGGCAAAGGCGGGCTACAGATGCCAGCGAGCAAGGGAGACGGGAGAGAGGCGGGCTACGGAAGGTTGTCAATCTTTCGGTCTTGCTGAAAACATGAGAATTAAACGTATAGAGTCTTAGAAAACAACAAAAATAAAAATGGAATAGAGAGAAAACAATGATTAAAAGTGCTTAAAAGAAAGTTTGCAATATGAGATAAATAGAACCGGGGGCCATAGTGATGGAGGGATGATAACCCGGTAGGCTAACGTCAAGGTGTAACCCGGCCCGAAGGGAACCTGTGCAAGACCCGGCTAGAGGAAAAGGAGTTTCTAGAAGGCCCAAGAAGGAGCGCCGGCCTAGTAACTCGGCCTTTGGGGTTGCTGTTAGGAAACTTAGGGTTTGTGTGTGGTTTCCGGGTAGGACTCCGAGTGTACCTTGTGTAGGAAGCCAAAGAGCCGGGTAAGATATAAACCGGCCCCTAGGGTTAGAGAAACATAACTTCACCAGATATTCGAGTATCCTTGTAATACGAGAGCTGATATTGTAACCCTAGATCGGAGACTCGGCGACTTGATTGCCAGAGCTGCCAGATCGATTGATAGCAGTATTTCCCCTGAGCTAAACCCTCTCCCAAACGCCAGAGTCGAATTACCCCAAGATAAGTTACCCCTGGTAACGTCTGCCGTGATTATCCCACGACAGTTGGCGCCCACCGTGGGGCCTACGTCCAAAGGTGTTTACATCACGGGAGAAGCTCGGGAAAGCATGAAGAACCTCGTCATCGGCGAGATCTACACCAACCCCGAAGGAGAGAAGATGGTAGATGATTTTGGTTGGGGACCAGAGTCGGATCTGCTAGAAGCCGGATATGTCGTCACAATCGGCCGGGTCAACGTCTTCGTCGGCATGGTACATACGTCTAGTTCAATTCCTGACGATGTTGAGTATGATTCTGTGTCAGGGGAAGCAATCTGCGTTCAGTCGGATGGAGAAGAATCGGTCGGAACGGCAGACCCGGCAGAAGAGCCCACCACGAAGAGGGAACAGCCGGAGGAGCCGGTATGGACCCCACGTGGCCGGGTCATGAGAGAAGATGACACCGAGTCTATCCTGCGCCTGCTGGAGGACCGGTACGAGGAGGATAGTTGTGATGAGGAAGAATATGAATCTTCGCCGGGCATCGCGCGCCAGGTCGCGGTCTACATGGCCCCCGCAACCAATCTCAATTAGGGGGACGTTGTTGGGAATATGCCCTAGAGGCAATCATGTATGATGTTAATCCCATTGTATTCATAAAGTTATTAAGTTGTCCTTGTTTTGAACATCTGATATATGTCATTGAATATGTGATTCGATTGTGGAACCATATGTTCATGTTGTTCATACTAATTGTCCTTGGTCGTTAAGGTTGTGCTGGACACACATCCTAGACTAATGTGAGTGTTGGCTGATGACACGGTTCCACTTGTCATGGGCATGGTGATGCCATTCCAACGTTCACGGACTTGGCTAAAGAGTTTAGCAAGTCGGACTGACCCACATTGAGATGCAACGATCAAGTCGTCATTTGTAGTCTCAATCAATGTAATCCTTAGACCTGAGGTTGTCGCACAATCCGAGTTGTGGATCACCGACTTAGGTTCTGTCAAACGTTGTTCTGTGACAAGGCAACTATAAAGGCAGAGTTCGGGTCGAATGAGAAGCAAGCTGCGTGATGTGGATGATCAAGATGGGATTTTGCCCCTCCGATTGGAGAGATATTCTCTGGGCCCTCTCGAGTGATATGATTCAGGAAGCATGGCCATGCGCGACTCAGTTAAGTGTTAACTGTGTCGGTTGACTAAGAGTTAGTCAGATGAATCACATATCACGGATCGAGAAGAGAGTTGAGCTATTTAAGGGATGACGATAAATCGCCTATAGCTCGACAAGGTATATCGTGAGGCAAAAGGGACTAAGATGAATATCGCATTGAAAGGTATGTCGTCATGACTCAATGGGACTTGGGAGTCGGCACGTTCTGCTAGGAGCCGCTACCGATTGATCGATTGGGAGTAGGACTCCAATCGTGTCCATGTCGCCATGAGCCTGCAGGGTCGCACACTTAAGAGCGGGAGCAAGAATTGGTTGGGTTGGACCCGAACCGGAAATGGACTGAGTTAGTGAGTCGGACTCACGGAGGGAATGGGCCACAAGTGTTGTGAAGCCCATTACCATACGCTATAAAAGGAGGGGCGCAGGTTGCCCAGCGGGTAGGTTAGTCCACTCTCCCATGCGTTGGGAACCCTAGCCCCACTCAGTCCAGCCGCCGCACCGGACCTAGCAGTCCGCCGTCGGAGCTCCTCCTCGTACGTGTGGATACCGGCAGAGGTGCTGTACGTTCAGCACTTCGACGTTCGAGGGATTGGATCGGCCGGACCGGATCGTGGGACTGCACTGCCCCGACCAGACGCGCTACATCGATAATCCGCACCTGCGCGTCTAGTGGTAATACTCGTGGCCTTCTACCTCGGCTAGATCTTGGGAGTACCGCGTAGGAAAAGTTTTTCGTTTATCTCTACGCGCCCCAACAGTGGTATCAGAGCGGTAGCTTCTGGTATTAGGCCCGAGATCCGTACATATGTGATATGTAGTTAGCGTTAGATGTGATCTAATTGCTGTTTTGGTGGTCGGTCTATGAGATAGATCGGTTTTGTACAAGGTTGATTGGATCAATCGTACTCGGGGTTAATGGATGATCAGGTTTCCGTGATCATACTGCTAAGGTCGTGGAACAACTTACCCCTACCGGTCGGCTTCCGCCATCGGGGTATACCGTGACACATAAATCCAGTTGCGGTGATCGAAGATCAAAGAGTTTGGTCGAATCGGAATACGGATCAGATTCGGGTAAAATCGTTTTATCCGATGAAGAAATCCATGATCGGAATGCAGAAGAGATCTGCGTTTTCCGAAATCAACGGGCGCTGCCCGCACCCGCGAGGGGCGCTGCCCCTTCGATCCCCGCCCGCTATCCGGCTAGCGGGACCGCCGTCGTCCTGTCGTAGCGCCTTAGATGTCGTTGCGAGTTTCACAACGCCGGTAGATATCGTATCTATGCATAACTTGTTTTTGCAGGAAGTTGTGAATGGTATGGCTTATGTGCATGTGATGTGTGTAATCCATACATGATCTGCGTATCATGTTTTTTGTCAGCCGGCTGGAGCCTAGGTGCTGTCATTTTATTGTATACCGGCCTGCGTGTCGGATTCTCTATGTAAATTTAATTTACTTAGCTAGCGTAGCTTGTTGGAGAACCCGGAAGGCATGCAAGTCGATGTACAAGTCGGCTACATGGAGTAAGATGGCACGTGACAAGAGTTGGCACGAGTCGACTTACAAGCTTCGTGGAGATGGAGATCACCATGAAGAGAGCCATACCATTTCACATTATAATTGCTTTATTTGTGTTATTGTTATGTCTCTATTTACCTCTATTTAGATAGTTGGTAGATTCTTTAATCCCTCAAAGAAGGTCTAGTCGGTCGCCCCGCCAGTGCTGCACCATCACAAGTCGGACATTTTTGGTAGTGGGCTCATGAAATTGAGGTGCTACCAATTCTTTCCGGTTAGGTGGGTTTGAGTCGGACTCTTACAAGCAGAAGCACTTGGTAATCTAGACGAGTCCATCACAACGGTTGTGGGGCTCGGGGCGAGGTAGGTTGGGAGCCGGGGCATGTGATGTCACCCAACCAACAGGAGTCGTATAGAGATACGATTGGCAAGGTGTTGCCTACCTAGATCACTTGACGGCTAGCGGTGATGCTAAAGCTCACTAGTCGGCTTGCTTATTTAGGATCTTGAATCACTTAGCAACCATCGGAGGGATGTTGGTTCTAGTGGGAGCATAAGTATTAAAACGTTTAATATGCCTGCTCTTTTATGAATACATGTCTTAAGTGTCTTTGCGTATTTTCTGTTGTAGATCAATGGCACCTAGCAACCTTCCTCAGTTGTCCGCGTTTGCGTTGAGGTCAATCTTAGAGAAAGATAAGCTAAATGGAATTAATTTCACCAACTGGTATCGTAATCTGAGGATAGTCCTCAAGCATGACAAGAAAGAACATGTTCTAGAAACTCCACTTCCAGATGAGCCTGATGACGATGCGACTGTCGCTGTCATGAATGCCTACCGTAAGGCTAGAGATGAGTCTACGGAGATTAGCTGTCTTATGCTTGCACACATGGAACCGGACTTGCAGCAGCAGTTCGAGAATGTTGAGGCCTACGATATGATCGAAAGCCTCAAAAGTATGTTCCAGGCTCAAGCAAGGACTGAGAGGTATCAAGTCTCTCAAGCTTTGCTTGGCTGTAAGCTGAAAGACGGCGATCCACTGAGTCCGCATGTAATCAAGATGATTGGTTACATACAGTCTTTGGATCGCTTGGGCTTCTCAATTAAAGAAGAGATCGCCACTGATATAATTCTGAACTCTCTTCCTAGTGCGTATGGTCCGTTCATCTCGAACTATCATATGCATGGTATGGATAAGAGTATCACTGAATTACATGGGATGCTCAAAACGGCAGAGGCTGATATCAAGAAAGGCGCCAGTCAAGTGTTGATGGTGCAGAATAAGGCTAAGTTCAAGAAGAGTTCTTGGACTAAGAAGAAGAAGGATAAGTCAGGAGGTAGCGCCCATGGCCCTGTCCAGAGTGCTTCCTCAAAGACTAAGCCTTCTCCTACAGCCGGAGCCAATTGCTTCTATTGCAAGCAGGATGGCCACTGGAAGAGGAACTGCACCAAGTATTTGGCTGACAAGGCCAAGAGTGGAGGTATGACTTCCGACTCAGATACGCTTGTGTGCAATGTTATAGACATTTATCTTGCTGATGCACCTAATAGTTCTTGGGTATATGATACCGGATCAGTCATTCACATTTGCAACTCGTTGCAGGGGCTGGTAAGAACTAGGAGCGTGGCAAGAGGAGAGGTTGACATTCGGGTCGGCAACAAGGCGAGAGTCGCTGCGTTGGAAGTCGGCACGATGCAACTTCATTTACCTTCAGGATTTATTTTGGAACTAAATAATTGTTATTATGTTCCAGCGCTTAGTCGAAACATTATTTCCGCCTCATGTTTGATGAGACAAGGTTATGAGTCGAATATTAAGAATAATGGTTGTTCTTTATATTTGAAAGATATGTTTCATGGCTTTGCACCCGTTCAGAACGGGTTATTTATTTTAAATCTTGATAGTGAATCGGTCTATAACATAAATGTTAAAAGGTTGAAACCAAATGATCTGAATATGACTTACTTTTGGCACTGTCGGCTTGGTCATATAAGTTGGAAGCGCATGAAGAAGCTCCATGATGATGGACTTCTAACTTCGTTTGACTTAGAGTCATTCGAGACATGCGAATCATGCCTACTAGGCAAGATGACCAAGACACCTTTTGCAAGGAGTTGTGAAAGGGCGTCCGACTTGTTGGAACTAATACATAGTGATGTATGTGGTCCAATGAGCACGACAGCCAGAGGTGGTTATGAGTACTTCATTACCTTCACTGATGATTTGAGTAGGTATGGATATATCTATTTAATGAAACACAAGTCGGAAGCCTTTGAAAAGTTCAAGGAATTCCAGAATGAGGTACAAAATCAGCTCGGCAAGAAAATAAAGTTTCTACGGTCGGACCGTGGAGGCGAGTACATGAGCCATGAGTTTGATGACCATCTAAAGAGTTGTGGAATAGTTCCTCAACTCACTCCGCCGGGTACACCGCAGAGAAACGGTGTATCAGAACGGAGAAATCGGACCTTGTTGGACATGGTACGATCAATGATGAGTCGGACAGATATACCTTTATCATTTTGGGGTTATTGTCTAGAAACTGCAGCTTTCACACTAAACAGAGTACCATCAAAGTCAGTAGAGAAGACACCACATGAGATGTGGACGGGCAAGAAGCCAAGTTTGTCTTTTCTTAAGATTTGGGGTTGTGAAGCATTTGTCAAGCGACTTCAGTCGGACAAGCTCACGCCCAAGTCGGATAAGTGTATTTTCGTGGGGTATCCGAGGGAAACCTTGGGGTACTACTTCTACAACCGGGAAGAGGGCAAAGTGTTTGTCGCTCGGAATGGTGTCTTCCTTGAGAAAGAGTTTCTCAGTCGGGAAGTCAGTGGGAGCACGGTGCAACTCGAAGAAATTCGAGAGGAACCCGCTAGGGGCGAGTCGGCGAACGCCTTGGAGGCTGAGCCGGTCGTGGTACCTACACCGGTAACAGCACCTGAACCTCGAAGATCTGCCAGATTACAGAGTGCTCGAGATGTTTTACTGTTAGACAGTAATGAGCCGGCAACTTATTCGGAAGCGATGGTGGGATCTGATTCCGAGTCATGGCTTGGAGCCATGAGATCCGAGTTAAAGTCCATGGATGAAAACCAAGTTTGGAATTTGGTTGATCTGCCTGACGGTGCAAGACCCGTCGAGTGCAAATGGGTCTTTAAGAAGAAAATTGATATGGATGGAAATATTTCCGTCTATAAAGCACGACTTGTCGCGAAGGGGTTCCGACAGGTTCAAGGAGTTGACTACGACGAGACATTCTCGCCTGTAGCGATGCTTAAATCAATTCGGATCATGTTAGCTATAGCAGCCTATTTCGACTATGAGATATGGCAGATGGATGTCAAGACGGCTTTCCTTAATGGAAATTTAACTGAGGACGTGTATATGATACAGCCCGAAGGTTTTGTCGATCCAGCTAATGCTGACAAGGTATGCAAACTTCAGAAATCCATTTATGGGTTGAAGCAAGCATCTCGGAGTTGGAACATTCGCTTTGATGAGGTAGTCAAATCGTTTGGCTTCATCAAGAGCGATCATGATTCTTGTTTATACAAGAAGTTTAGTGGGAGCAAAGTAAACTTTCTAATCTTATATGTGGATGACATATTGCTGATTGGAAATGATGTCATGATGTTGCAAGAAACCAAAGAGTCATTGGAAAGGAGTTTCTCAATGAAGGATTTGGGTGAGGCAACTTACATATTAGGAATCAGGATCTATAGAGATAGATCCAGGCGGCTCATTGGATTGAGTCAGAGTACTTATCTGGACAAGGTTTTGAAGAAATTCAAAATGGAAGAGTCCAAGAAGGGATTCTTACCGATGTCCCATGGCATAAAACTTAGCAAGACTCAGTGTCCTTCGACAACTGATGAGCGAAGTCGGATGAGTGTGATCCCGTATGCTTCGGCAATCGGATCCATCATGTATGCCATGATTTGTACTAGGCCAGATGTTTCCTATGCTCTAAGTGTTACGAGCAGATACCAGGCTGACCCTGGCGAAGCCCACTGGGCAGCGGTTAAAAACATCCTTAAGTATTTGAGAAATACTAAGGAAATGTTCCTAGTTTATGGAGGTGATGAGGAATTCAGTGTAAAGGGTTACACGGATGCAAGTTATCTCACCGACTCAGATGATTCTCGTTCGCAATCTGGATACGTGTTCGTAATGAACGGAGGAGCTGTGAGCTGGAAGAGTTCCAAGCAAGATACGGTGTCTGCATCTACAACAGAGGCTGAGTATATTGCTGCCTCAGAGGCGGCAAAGGAAGCTGTTTGGATCAGGAACCTCCTGATTGATCTTGGTGTGGTTCAGGGCGCGTCCAATCCTTTGGACGTATATTGTGACAACAATGGTGCTATCGCACAAGCCAAGGAACCTAGACAACACCAGAAGAACAAACATATACTCATGCGGTACCACCTCATTCGCCAGTTTGTCGAACAAGGTGATATCAAGTTATGCAAAGTACACACGGATGCAAACATTGCAGATCCGTTGACAAAGGCGCTACCACAGCCTAAGCATGAGGCGCACACGAGAGGCATGGGCATTAGATGCCTAGGCATATGATGCCAGGATGATTGACTCTAGTGCAAGTGGGAGACTGTTGGGAATATGCCCTAGAGGCAATCATGTATGATGTTAATCCCATTGTATTCATAAAGTTATTAAGTTGTCCTTGTTTTGAACATCTGATATATGTCATTGAATATGTGATTCGATTGTGGAACCATATGTTCATGTTGTTCATACTAATTGTCCTTGGTCGTTAAGGTTGTGCTGGACACACATCCTAGACTAATGTGAGTGTTGGCTGATGACACGGTTCCACTTGTCATGGGCATGGTGATGCCATTCCAACGTTCACGGACTTGGCTAAAGAGTTTAGCAAGTCGGACTGACCCACATTGAGATGCAACGATCAAGTCGTCATTTGTAGTCTCAATCAATGTAATCCTTAGACCTGAGGTTGTCGCACAATCCGAGTTGTGGATCACCGACTTAGGTTCTGTCAAACGTTGTTCTGTGACAAGGCAACTATAAAGGCAGAGTTCGGGTCGAATGAGAAGCAAGCTGCGTGATGTGGATGATCAAGATGGGATTTTGCCCCTCCGATTGGAGAGATATTCTCTGGGCCCTCTCGAGTGATATGATTCAGGAAGCATGGCCATGCGCGACTCAGTTAAGTGTTAACTGTGTCGGTTGACTAAGAGTTAGTCAGATGAATCACATATCACGGATCGAGAAGAGAGTTGAGCTATTTAAGGGATGACGATAAATCGCCTATAGCTCGACAAGGTATATCGTGAGGCAAAAGGGACTAAGATGAATATCGCATTGAAAGGTATGTCGTCATGACTCAATGGGACTTGGGAGTCGGCACGTTCTGCTAGGAGCCGCTACCGATTGATCGATTGGGAGTAGGACTCCAATCGTGTCCATGTCGCCATGAGCCTGCAGGGTCGCACACTTAAGAGCGGGAGCAAGAATTGGTTGGGTTGGACCCGAACCGGAAATGGACTGAGTTAGTGAGTCGGACTCACGGAGGGAATGGGCCACAAGTGTTGTGAAGCCCATTACCATACGCTATAAAAGGAGGGGCGCAGGTTGCCCAGCGGGTAGGTTAGTCCACTCTCCCATGCGTTGGGAACCCTAGCCCCACTCAGTCCAGCCGCCGCACCGGACCTAGCAGTCCGCCGTCGGAGCTCCTCCTCGTACGTGTGGATACCGGCAGAGGTGCTGTACGTTCAGCACTTCGACGTTCGAGGGATTGGATCGGCCGGACCGGATCGTGGGACTGCACTGCCCCGACCAGACGCGCTACATCGATAATCCGCACCTGCGCGTCTAGTGGTAATACTCGTGGCCTTCTACCTCGGCTAGATCTTGGGAGTACCGCGTAGGAAAAGTTTTTCGTTTATCTCTACGCGCCCCAACAGACGTGACTACGGCCGCGGTCGGAGCGGCGCGAGCGCTGGCCTAACTTCAAAATACGGTTGATGGAAACCCGGTTGTAGCCCGGGTCGACGGAGAATCGGCTTCAGTTACCTGTCGTACTGTCGAGAGCGAGCTGCGGAGAAACATGTTTGGGCTTATGGCGAACAGAACGCCAGGAGCGGGACCCTCAAATCCACGAAATCCGGCTCTGTTCAACAATAATTTGATCTTGGATCCTACAATATTAGCAACAGTGATAACCCCAGAAAACGCGGCAGCATGCGCCGCGGATCTGAATGTGGCCCGCCGCGCATTGGATCAGCAAAGAAGAGATGTGGAAGCTGAAAAACAAGGGATAGCCGCACGGCAGCGCGAGCTGGAAGAGATGGAGAACCGGCTCCAAGCTCAGTCGACCAGGATGCACAATCAGAGATACCAGTCAAGATTATCGGCCACAGGTGGAACTATACACCCGGCCGCATTGTTCATTACACCTCAGGATCAACCAATTCCGGCTGTGAATCAGGAAACCGGACATCAGTCTGCAACCTTGGGAGGACAGCCGGCGAACGTACAAGCCGGGTTACCCACGTTGCAAACAGGAATCGTAACTGGCAATGCAGCGCCACCACCACCACCGCCGCAATTTCATACTCCCCCAGGTCACTTCAATAACCCCATGGATAACGTGTATGCAGCAACATTGGCGCTTGATCGCATCCCCGTAGGAGAGTCACCCCACGCAGCGGAGACCCGACGGGCAATAGATTTGCTGTGCACAGCAATAGTTCAGCAGGCCAATTACCCGGATAACAGGAGTGGAATGCACGGGACGCCATATATGAGCCGGCAGAACGCAAACACCGGCAATATCCAGTCGAGTTCGGCGCGGCGGAGGGCAGAGCAGCAGCAAATGCCGCCTCCTCCCCGTAGGCCGGCAACGCCTGCGGTATCAGCAGCACAAGCCATTGTGGACAGTTCCCGAGCCAGGCGAGCAGCGGCCGGGTCTGCGGTACGGGGACCGGTAGCGGTTGCGCCTCCCGTCGTACCCACTGCGGCGTCACACGTTTCCCGAGTGATGCCAGTACCAACAAACCTTGCCAGGCCTAAATGTTTGTCGGATACCATCCGGGCAGAGCCCTACCCGGATAAGTTCAAGGAGCCGGGTAAGGTGGTTAATTATGAGCCAACCATGGATCCAGAAACCTGGTTGAGCAGCTATGAGATGGCCATGTCGATCCACAACGCATCTGAGAATCTTCAAGCCAAATTCATGTACCTGATGATGTCAGAAGCAGCAGCCAAGTTGTGGTTCAATAATCTACCCGAGAAAACCGTCAATTCATGGGGCGAGTTGAAAACTGCCTTTATCAAGCACTTTCATGGAACATGCAGGAAGTTGTTTACGATTGATGATCTAGAGCGATGTGTTCAGAAGAAAGGAGAGTCGGCACGCAGTTGGGTGCGTCGGGTTATGGAAATTCTCCACTCGTCCACTGATATCCAGCCAAAGGATGCGTTACAAGCTATGGCAAAAACATGCAAATACACACCCTTGGTGCAAAAATTGACACGCATGAAGTCTAGCCACCACGCTTCAGAATTTACAATGGGATAGTTGATGGACGCATGCAACAAGCACGCCGCCACATATACTACAGAAGAGGATGTCGATGATAAGAAAGCAAAGGCCAACGCGGGTAATAGTGGAAGACCCGGCAATGGAGTCTCGTCGGGTAACAATGGAGGAAACAACGGAAACAACCAGCATAAGCGCCCATATGAAGGGAACTCCGAGTTTGTCGCCAGTACAGAAGCTGGGTTTGCGAAACCCAGAGCTGAAGGAAATTTCAACGGAGGAAACTTCAATGGAGAAAATTACCAAGGACCACCCAGGCCGGCTAATCATATAGAGGCTTTCAGGATGCCCTGTCCGCGTCATAGCAGGAACGGCAGGCCGGCTAATCATTCGTTGGAACAGTGCGTAGATTTACAGAGATGGAAGAACGAAGAAATACAGAAAGCAATGCGAGGTGCAGGCCGGGGAGCAGGACCGGGTCCGGATGGAAACCCGGGCAATGCCCCGCCCCCGGCTGGCAACCCAGGAGGTGGTAATCCGGGTAACAACCAAGGAGGCGCTGGAGGTTTCCAAGCCAACCCCAAGCAGCTGGGGCAGTATCATGTTCACACCACGGGGATTTCCAATAAAGATAGAAAGATACTCAAAAAGGCAGTAAACTCGGTTTCTTCGGCTGTTCCGAGATACTTGAGATGGTCATACCAAGAGGTCGCATGGAGCAGGAGGGATCACCCGGAAACAATAGAACATCCGGGTGTGCTGGCATTGGTAGTTGCACCACAGGTTAATGGTTACGAGTTGAAAAAGGTTCTGATGGACGGTGGAAGTAGCATCAATATCTTGTATTGGGAAACTTTCCTACGCATGGGGCTCAAGGAGTCCCAGTTGCAGAAGAGTTCTACAGTTTTTCATGGGATTGTGTCGGGTCATTCAGCATGCCCTGAAGGAAAAATCACCCTAGAAGTTGCTTTTGGAGAATCGAAGGACATTTTCCGAGTGGAGTGGCTCACGTTCGAGGTGGTAAAATTGCGCAGTCCTTATCACGCGCTGTTCGGAAGACCGGCTTACGCCAA
This sequence comes from Alopecurus myosuroides, assembly GCA_028641055.1. Taxonomy (NCBI): domain Eukaryota; kingdom Viridiplantae; phylum Streptophyta; class Magnoliopsida; order Poales; family Poaceae; genus Alopecurus; species Alopecurus myosuroides. Next base: position 434,839,258 of record CM054058.1, on the reverse strand, counting down.
GTTCATGGCCAGGCCGTGTTATGTGTACCTACAGCTAAAAATCCCGGGTCCCAAGCGAACCATTACTATACACGGCAACCGGGTTATAGCAGCCGAGTGTGATGAGGGAGACGCGGCAATGGCAGAACATGCATGCAGAAAGGAAGAGCTCAAGTATTACCGGTCTCAGGTAGACCTGGATGACAGAACAGCGTTGAAAAGACCGAATACGGAGGACGAGAGGGCAAAATTCAAAACAGCACAGGACACAAAGATGGTGGCTTTCGTCGAAGGCGATCCCTCCAAGCAATTTGCTATAGGATCTAACTTGGATAGTAAGGAGGAAGAAGCACTTATCGAGTTTATTCGTGGTAATCAGGATGTTTTTGCTTGGACTCCCAGTGATATGCCGGGTATCCCAACCGAGTTAGCTGAGCACAGTTTGCATGTTGACCCCAAGTCCCGGCCTGTGAAGCAGGGCCTGAGAAAAATGAACGAGGAAAGAAGAAAGGCCATAGGAGCTGAGATAGCTCGGCTCCTTGCAGCCGGCTTTATCATGGAAGTTTTTCACCCGTTTGGTTGGCAAACCCGGTTCTGGTGATGAAGAAAAACAACGAGTGGAGGATGTGCATAGATTACACGAGTCTCAACAAGCATTGCCCAAAGGATCCGTTTGCCCTTCCAAGGATAGATCAGATTATAGACGCAGTCGCTGGAAGTGACCTATTGTGTTTCCTGGATGCTTATTCCGGGTATCACCAGATCAAGCTCAAAAAGGAGGATTGGGAGAAAACGTCGTTCATAACCCCTTTTGGAGCTTTCTGTTACAAAACCATGACTTTTGGGCTAAAAAACGCTGGCGCAACATACCAAAGGTGCATCCAAAAATGTTTCGAGGATCAGATCGGACGCAACGTCCACGCTTATGTTGACGACGTGGTGATTAAGACCAGGAAGGCAGAAACATTCATTGAGGATCTAAAGGAAACGTTCAAGAATTTGAGAAGGTATCAGATGAAGCTTAACCCTACAAAGTGTGTGTTTGGAGTGCCGGCAGGAAAGTTACTCGGTTTCATTGTTTCCGAGAGAGGAATTGAGGCAAACCCGGATAAGATCAAAGTTATTCAGAATCTGAAAAATCCGGAAGGCCTGAAGCATGTTCAAAAGCTTACAGGGTGCGTAGCAGCGTTAAGCCGGTTTATATCCAGGCTTGGAGAGAAGGCAATGCCCTTATACCGGCTCTTGAGGAAAACCAACAAATTTGTTTGGGACCAAGAGGCGGATGAGGCGTTCGAAGCACTGAAAAGCAATTATCTGAGGCACCAATCCTGGCGGCACCGGGTCCTAAAGAGCCCATGTTGTTATACGTTGCGGCCGGGCCCCGAGCGGTTAGTGCCGTGGTTGTTGTCGAGCGCAAAGAGGATGGAAAAGATCACCCGGTCCAAAGGCCGGTTTACTATGTGAGTGAAGTACTATCGGAAGCAAAGCAATGTTACCCGCATTGGCAAAAACTAGTTTTTGGGGTCTTCATGGCCAGCCGGAAATTAAAACCATATTTTCAGGAACACCCCATAACAGTGGTTAGCTCTATACCAATGGCAGATATTATCAGAAATTCAGATGCGACAGGTAGAATAGCCAAGTGGGCCATCGAGATGGGAGATTATCACATCAGCTACGAGCCCAGGTCTGCAATCAAATCTCAAGCTTTAGCTGATTTTATCAATGATTGGACTCACACAAGCATGCCCACAACGATGCCAAGTTCCGAGTCTTGGGTCATGCATTTTGATGGTTCTAAGCAGTATGACGGATCAGGAGCTGGGGTGGTACTCACCTCACCCAAAGGGGACAAATTGAGCTACGTATTGCAGATTCACTTTGATTGCTCCAACAACATGGCCGAATATGAGGCATTGTTACACGGATTGAGAATAGCAAAGGAGATGAACATTAGGCGAATACGGTGCTACGGAGATTCGGACCTTGTAGTATAGTAGGTCTCAGGAACTTGGGATAGAAAAGATGCGACAATGGCAGCATATCGCAGAGAGGTGGACAGGGTTGCCGGGTGTTTTTCCGGGTATGAGGTGGAGCATATTGACAGGCGAAAGAACGAAGCAGCAGATGCACTCGCAAGACTCGGCTCGCGCAGAGAGACGGTTCCACCTAACGTTTTCTTGGACGAGTTATGGCGTCCATCTCTTAAAACCGAGTCTGAGGAAGAGGTGGCTAACCAAGACCCGGATTTGGATCTCGTGGCCACAGTACGTGCTATTCCCGAGTGGACAGAGCCGTTTTTGGCCTACTTATCACGAGGCGTGTTACCACCACAGGAAGTTTTAGTAAGGCAAATTCTATTATCAATGGAGAGCTGTATAAAAGGAGTGCAGCAGGAGTCTTTTTGCGCTGTGTAGCACCAGAAGAAGGCCGGCAGATCTTGAAGGAGATTCACGAAGGTGATTGTGGGCATCATGCCTCCACAAGATCCCTTGTGGCCAAAGCATATCGACACGGTTTCTTTTGGCTCACAGCCTTAGCAGACGCGGAGCGCTTGGTGGCAAGGTGCGATGGATGTCAAAGGTACGCTCGCCAAATCCATGTGCCGGCTATGGAGTTGCAAACAATCCCATTGACCTGGCCGTTTGCTGTTTGGGGCATGGATATGGTGGGCCCCTTCCACATGTCACCCTGCAAAAAGACTCATCTTTTGGTATCTATCGATAAGTTTACAAAGTGGGTTGAAGTTATGCCAGTTACCAATTGCGAAGAAATCACAGCAGTCAAGTTCCTGAAAAGGATCATTTACAGGTTTGGATACCCTCACAGCATAATAACAGACAATGGAACCAACATGTCCTTAGGTGAGATGGAGAAATTCTGCGGGAACAATGGTATCCGGCTTGACATAGCCTCGGTAGCCCATCCACAAGCTAATGGACAGGTGGAGAGGGCAAACCAGGAGTTACTTCGTGGGTTAAAACCACGGCTGCGAGTCCCGTGCATCAGAGCTGCTGGAGCATGGGTTGAAGAGCTACCATCAATAGTTTGGGGAATTAATACTACACCTAACAGATCTACTCAGATGACCCCGTTTTTCATGGTTTATGGTGCAGATGTGGTATTGCCGAGTGACATTATTCACGACTCTCCCCGAGTGTCGGCTTACGTTGAGGTGGAGAACGTGAAGACCCGGCAGGATGCCGTGGATATGCTAGAAGAACACAGAGAGCAAGACTTGGAGAGATCAGCCATATATCAGCAGGATTTGAGGAGATACCACAGTGGGCGAGTCAAAACCCGGGTCTTCCAGGAAGGGGACCTTGTATTGCGCTTGGTACAATCAAAGGAGGGAAAGCACAAGTTATCTCCACCATGGGAAGGACCATTCATCATAAGCCGGAACCTGCATAATGGATCATATTACTTGGTAGATGCAAGGGAAAAGTCGGATACCGTCAATGACACAGCCCACACCACTTCATCTATGCAAGAGAGGGAAAGACCATGGAACGTGGCTCAGCTACGTCCCTACTACACTTAGCATAGGCTAGGTCTACAAAGTTGGATTACACGATGTAACAGGCAGCAGGTTTCAGACGCACTCTTTTCCTATCCAGGGTACCTAAGGGGACTGGAGGGTTTTTAATGAGGCGGCCTGCTGACCTAACTTTTCTCATATCAATAAAGAGGTGGTTAAACTATGATATTGCTTCTTTCTTATTTATTTCTGTTAAGTTTTGATTTTTTCTGTTCGTACTTTTTGTTTTCTATGTTATCAGGTAAGTATTACTTATTCGTTTTAAAATATACCAGTTCTATATGTCACCTGAGATTGCATATATAGGTCTTGGGGTCTGATTGCTTGAATAGCACAGTTGCAAACTCAAAGACCCGGCCACGATGCCATTAAAGTTATAAGGACCGATTACTTGTAATAAGTACGGTTACAATCTTATAACCGGACAATAGAGCCAAACTTTCTTGATTTCTCTTGTTTAAGCTTGATGTGACTCGCAGCAATGTGGCATGCTTTGCTAATGTGTAATCACAATCAGTCATGATGCCCAATGGGACTTGCCTGACCCTGTCTTTACAAAGTTATAGCATCATTGAATACCCACGCAAAATCCGGCTTACAACAAAGAGGATCAAAAGGGTCATCCAAACCACAGGTTATGCAGAGTACAAGGTTAACAGCCGGAAACTCACAAATATTACGCACAACCTCAAATCCACGTGAGTAACTCTATGTTTGAGCCTAAGCTAAAACAATTTGCCTTTCTGAAAACTACAAATCCCTAGACTCGGAAATTCGGGTCTTGGGGACTTGGGAATTTGAAGAAAAGCAAAAAATTGTTCGGCTATTAAGCTTAAAAACCCAAAAATCCGAGTCTTGGGGACTTGGGGACTTAAGAAATAAACTCCACCTGTCGAAATCCCTGAAACCCGGAAACCGGGTCTCACAAAAGGAAAAGTAGCGAAAATTGGAAAACCAGCAACAAAAAGTTCAGGAAATAACACATCTATGCGAAAGACCAGAAGGGCCACAAAAGCTATTAAAGTTTTAAGGTATTACAAACCGAGGGAATTGCATCAAAAAGTGCACATGCGCACTATTAAAAGAATAATTGTATCAGGCACGTTACAAAATGACCATTGGCCGAATGAGTGTTTTGAGGCGATAAGCAGTGAAACCTTACTCGGCGTCCTCGGCCGAGTCATCGACATTATCCTTGGCGGCCGGGTCTTTGACTTGGTCGTCGGTGGTCATCCCAGCTCCTGCGTCCGGGTCAGCAGCAGTACCGACGCGAGCCGGAGGAGGGACAGCCGGCGTAGAGGTGGAAGGGACAGTATCTGCCTCAGCTTTCTTCTTGGTAGCTTCCTCTTTCTTCTTCGCCGCTTCCGCCTTCCACCGCTCCAGCATGTCAAAGGACTTGGGTAGATCAGATTGAATTGGCTTGTCTTCGGCGTCATAAGGGGGGGGGGTGATCTTGCTCAAGTCCAGACTATCGGCGATCAAGCTCGCCGAGTGACGCAAATCAGTATGAATGGCCTTGTAATTCTTACCAGTGAACTTGGAGCCATCGTTGTTGAACTCGGGAAACCCGCCCACGAGCTTTGCCGGCTCAAGCCTAGGAAAATAGGACTTGGCCAGAGCAAGCCCACGGGTCACCCCAACTCGGCACGATGAGCGCTTCCAGTGCTCGATCCACTCGGGGATGGTAGAACATGCGTCAAGCAAAGTGTCCAAGCCGCAATAACCCTTACCCGGCCACTTCACAGCCTCCAAGATCCACTTGGTGCCGACAGTAAGTTGCCGGATCACGGCCTTCAAGGTCTTCAGCTTTTCAATATCATCTTCATCCAGGGCCTTTTCACCCGGACCTGCACAGTAACAGCAAAAGTTAAGGCACTAAAATCCGGATGATAAACATTACGAAATGAGAAATTCGGGTTATAATTAGAGAGTCGGAAATCCATACCAAGCAGAGTGCGGTAAGTATCGGCAATCTGGGCCGAAATCTTCTTCAGCTCACCCTTAGCAGTGTGGGACCTTTTCTTGTACCTTTTCACATCTTTCTCAAGGCTCTTCACATCAGACTCCAGATCTTCACGTAACTTGGTCTCGACCTCGAGGAGCTCATTGGTCTTTGCCAACACCTCCTCAGAATGGGTCACATAGGCCTGTGAGAGAAATAAAGGACAAGTTAGTCGGACAAAAGATGTATCCGGGTAAGGTAAATCATATAGTTATAAAGTACCAAGTAAACTAAGCATAGTTCACTCGGAACTTGGGGACTATGTGAGTATACAAGCAATATTGGTCAATTTACCTGATGCTTGGCAGCCATGGATTCCAGAATGCCCTTTTCATTAGTCTTCAAGGTGAAGAGAGCACCTAGCATCTCTTCAAATCTCAGATCATCAAGTCTCGGCCTAGAGGAGCTGGGGCCCTGAGTACCTGGAGGTGGAGTTTTTTCATGCTTGGGGGAGGTTACCCGGGTCGCCTGGTTGTTAGGATTGGGATCGCCCCGCCGCGTCCCCAGAACCTCAACATCCTCATCCCCGGGTGTGTGAGTTGGCAGGGGAAACTCGGCTTCCTGATCGATCGGGTTTACAAGAAAGTCTTCTTCTTCTTCGCCACCAGCCGCGGCCTTCACAGTATCTTCCGGGTCCCCCATAGCCGGGTTATCCACGTCCATGTCCTCCGGGTCACTGCTCGTGACCTTGGCTCTAGGAAAGGGAAAAAGAAGCAGTCAGTATATGGTAAACGAGAGGTATGGGAAAAGTTAGTGTGTTGAGTAGAAAGAAAAGTAACTTACCCGGTGTTCACGACGAAATCCGCTGGGAGATCGTTGCTAGACCCGGAAGAAACTGATAAAGAGTGTGAAAGTGTGACCCGGATTTGTCCGGCCAGTGGATGATTTGGAGAGGGAAATCTCTGAGGAAGGCGGGAAGAATGAGTTTGGGGAATACCGGCTTTGCGAGCGGGGGACGAAGGGATGCCCGGGTTAAGAGGATCATCACCCGGGGAGTTCCGGGTTACCCTACGTTTAACTGGGGCGGGTTCCTTCAAGCGTGACGAATTGATCAAATGTTGGTTAAGTTCGCACATGTTAGCGTACGAATATGGTTTGGAGGTCATAGAGGAGTAAGGCACCTTGAATACAACGCCCCGGGTCTTCCTCTTTACCCCAACCTCGACTTCCGGCTCAGCTTCACTCTCGTCCGACTGGGTGTCCTCCTTATCTTCTAGCCCTGGTAAACATGGCATATTGTCGGGAAAAGGGAAAAAAGTTGGTCGGAACAAGTTAAACAGAAGAAGGAATAAGTGAGACTCGGATGTTACCCTCATCAGTATCAACCGGCTCCTTGTCCTCTTCCGAGTTTTCGGAAGGAGGAGGGGTCTCTATCTTCTAGAAAGCGCTATCTTCCTGAGATAAAAATACAGTGATAAAAGTTAGTGATTGTACCAGAAAAATGTCAGTTGGATAAAGAGTAATGGCCGGATCTTACTGCTGGAGCCGGGTTATCCCGCGTGTAGGGGTCCAGGCCGGCTATGTTCCGGATCACCTCCAGTTTCTCGGCCAGAAAGTTTTTCATGATCTTGTTTGCGTCTGCGGCTGGATAATTTCTCATCGAATAGCGAAGAGAATCAGTGACGTGCCCAGAATAGTTGCACATAAGTTTGGGCCGGACACTGTTGGGTTGAACCCGGAAAGTTACCTAGGTTTTAATGAGATTGAGCCCTAGGAGACCGTGGGCCGACAGTACGGCTAGTTTGTGCAGGAGGGGTTGGATAGATTGCCTCTCGGCATCAGTAGCAAAGGAGCTGAAACTATCGGATAGATTAAGAAGGTTTTCGGTGAAACCCGGAAGTTGCTTCTCGCCGGCTGGGGAGGTATCCTGGCAGTAGAAATTCGTTTTCTGCCAATGTTTGACATGGGAACTGAGACCCAGAGTCGGCATGAGGGAATTTTTCCTCCTCTGGATGGAGACCCCTCCACAGACTAGGAGGGCCCCATCACCGCTCTCTTGGCACGGCTTGCATTGGAATAACTCAAGGAAAAGGGCAAGATTCGGAGGAATGCATAGATATGACTCGCACAAGACGATAAAATGAGTGATATTGAGCATAGAGTTAGGGCCAATATCAAATACGCGGAGCTTGTAGTGGTCTAGCAGCTCGCGGAAGAAAGGGTGACCCCCCCCGGATCACATGCTCAACAAAGATTACTACCTCATCGAGACCCGGAGAAGGCCGAGTCTCCTCCCCAGGTACTCTCCAGTGAATATCTTCCCGGGCGTGTAAGACACCCGACTCTGCGAGTTCATCCAGCTTGGCCTTGGTCACGGTCGATCTCGCCCAGTTGGCGGAGATCGATTGACTCGTCTTCGCCTCGCTGGCCGGCTGTTTCCCCTTCAGTTTTGCACTGGCCTTAGGTGCCATGGGCGAAATCTAAAAGGAAGACAGCAGAGTATAAATAACCTGAGACCCGGAAATGACCGTTATCCGACTTCGAGAGGAATGCTAGCAAGAAATTCTGGCTGGTTGGATCTAGGCGGAAAATTTTATGGGAAAGATTGTGATTACAAGTGGTGCGCTATTGAATCTAGGTGCTGTGAGATGCGCTATTGAATCTAAACCAAACATCGGTTATGGAAGTGCAGGGTACGAAGTGTACAATCAAGGGGGAATAAAAAGCACATCTAGGGGCGGAGCTAGATCCAATCTACTCGCGAGAAAATCAAAGTTCAAATCGAAGCAAATGAAGGATCTTACCGGTGGGATCTAGACGGAAATGCGGCGGCGGCGGATGGCCCGACGGCGGCAGTCCCTAGAGTTCTCCGGTGAGCAGCTCGAGGGCGCGGTGGCGGAACTCAACGGCGGCGTTGCGGGCGCGGGCGCAGCAAGCGGGCGGTGGTGGATCGATTCCGGCGACGAGCTCGCGGGTGGCGCGGTGATGCAGGCTCGGACTAGGGGCTCGTGCGCGCAGGAGGGAAATGGATAGAGGAAGAAGAAGAATGAGTATTGGGTCTAGGGTTACCCCCTGGACACATATTTATAGGCGCAGAGCGGGAAAGCGCCCTAGGGTTGGGCGGCAAAGGCCAAAAAAATTCGGAAAAAGATGTTCAGCCGAATATTTTGGGATAAGCATTGAAGGCGCCCGTTACGGGATATCCGGAAGAGATTGAAACAGATTGCAAGCGCGATATTCAGACTAACTAGCGAACGGTGCGAGTCCGGGTCTTACGTGTTTTCTCGGAGTGTTTGACCCGGGAAAACAATGTTTGACTCAGGAAAAGCCGGGTTACTATATGGACCACCTGCAGAGCTAGGCCTAGCTATTATCAAAGCATTCTAACCCGGAGTTTTATGGACTTGTGTGTTTGTTATTTTTGCAGGGAATAGCGTGCGTTTCGTGGTTAGTCCTACGAAGCCCAAGCTATTCTGGGGACTACTGATGGAGGGATGATAACCCGGTAGGCTAACGTCAAGGTGTAACCCGGCCCGAAGGGAACCTGTGCAAGACCCGGCTAGAGGAAAAGGAGTTTCTAGAAGGCCCAAGAAGGAGCGCTGGCCCAGTAACTCGGCCTTTGGGGTTGCTGTTAGGAAACTTAGGGTTTGTGTGTGGTTTCCGGGTAGGACTCCGAGTGTACCTTGTGTAGGAAGCCAGGGAGCCGGGTAAGATATAAACCGGCCCCTAGGGTTAGAGAAACAGAACTTCACCAGATATTCGAGTATCCTTGTAATACGAGAGCTGATATTGTAACCCTAGATCGGAGACTCGGCGACTTGATTGCCAGAGCTGCCAGATCGATTGATAACATGATTTCCCCTGAGCTAAACCCTCTCCCAAACGCCAGAGTCGAATTACCCCAAGATAAGTTACCCCTGGTAACGTCTGCCGTGATTATCCCACGACACATAGGTTCACTAGTGGTGTCTCTCCAAAGAAAACAAAGATGCTGGATGAACAAATTACAGTTGGGTAATTGACAAATCATGAACGTATACCAATACTATTATGACGGGATAAAGTTCACGTGTTCTAACATTGCAGGCATTACGTTAAGGCATATGGACCGCTATCCAGCATACATACATATCTAAAAGTTCACCTCATGAAAGCTATCCAGTAAATCCCTTGGTATTAAGCTGCAACAACGAAGTGATTGCTTTGTGTGCAACAGACAAATACATTAAGAACAATATGTAATGTAAGCAGTGGTTCTCAACTATAGACAAGAGCACCCCTGTTTTCTCCATAGTGGCGACAACGCATCCCCCCGCCCGCGCACGTTTCTGTCACTCGAGCGCAAACAACAAGGAGGCATGCTGAGGACGTAATCACACGCTCGTTGGGAGACCCCAAGCGGAAGTTATGATGCAGTCTAGAGTAAGTTTTCCCCTAGTAATGAACCATAGTTATTGCACCAGTTAGGACTTCGTAGTCTTGAAGAAGGTTGCTTAATCATAGACGCCAGAAAAGTGACGTTGACGAGGCTTGGAACTTACACACAAACACAAAATCCCTCTTTACCCAACTTTCCGGAAGGTTGTCAATCTTTCGGTCTTTCTGAAAACATGAGAATTAAACGTATAGAGTCTGAGAAAACAACAAAAATAAAACCGGAATAGCGAGAAAACAATGATTAAAAGTGCTTAAAAGAAGGTTTGCAATATGAGAAAAACAGAAACGGGGGCCATAGGTTCACTAGTGGTGTCTCCCCAAAGAAAACAAACATGCTGGATGAACAAATTACAGTTGGGCAATTGACAAATCATGAACGTATAACAATACTATTATGACGAGATAAAGTTCACGTGTTCTAACATTGCAGGCATTACGTTGAGGCATATGGACTGCTATCCATCATGCATAAATATCCAAAAGTTCACCTCAAGAAAGCTATCCAGTAAATCCCTTGGTATTAAGCTGCAGCAACAAAGTGATTGCTTTGTGTGCAACAAAAAACTGCATTAAGACCAATACGTAATGTAAGCATTGGTTCTCAACTATAGACAAGAGCACCCCTGTTTTCTCCATAGTGGCGACAACGCACCCCCCCGGCCCGCGCACGTTTCTGTCACTCGAGCGCAAACAACAAGGAGGCATGCTGAGGACGTAATCACACGCTCGTTGGGAGACCCCAAGCGGAAGTTATGATGCAGTCTAGAGTAAGTTTTCCCCTAGTAATGAACCATAGTTATTGAACCAGTTAGGACTTCGTAGTATTGAAGAAGGTTGCTTAATCATAGGCGCCAGAAAAGTGACGTTGACGAGGCTTGGAACCTACACACAAACACAAAATCCCTCTTTCCCCAACTTTCCGGAAGGTTGTCAATCTTTCGGTCTTTCTGAAAACATGAGAATTAAACGTATGGAGTCTTAGAAAACAACAAAAATAGAAACGGAATAGCGAGAAAACAATGATTAGAAGTGCTTAAAAGAAGGTTTGCAATATGAGAAAATTAGAACCGGGGGCCATAGGTTCACTAGTGGTGTCTCTCCAAAGAAAACAAACATGCTGGATGAACAAATTACAGTTGGGCAATTGACAAATCATGAATGTATAAAAATACTATTATGACGAGATAAAGTTCACGAGTTCTAACATTGCAGGCATTACGTTAAGGCATATGTACTTCTATCCAGCATGCATACATATCTAAAAGTTCACCTCAAGAAAGCTATCCACTAAATCCCTTGGTATTAAGCTGCATTAACGAAGTGATTGCTTTGTGTGCAACAGACAAATGCATTAAGATCAATACGTAATGTAAGCAGTGGTTCTCAACTATAGACAAGAGCACCCATGTTTTCTCCATAGTGGCGACAACGCACCCCCCCCCCCCCCGCACGTTTCTGTCACTCGAGCGCAAGCAACAAGGAGGCATGTTGAGAACGTAATCACACGCTCGTTGGGAGACCCCAAGCGGAAGTTATGATGCAGTCTAGAGTAAGTTTTCCCCTAGTAATGAACCATAGTTATTGAACTAGTTAGGACTTCGTAGTCTTGAAGAAGGTTGTTTAATTAACGGCGCCAGAAAAGTGACGTTTACGAGGCTTGAAACCTACACACAAGCACAAGCTCCCTCTTGCCCCAACTTTCTGGAAGGTTGTCAATCTTTCGGTCTTGCTGAAAACATGAGAATTAAACATATATAGTCTTAGAAAACAACAAAAATAAAAACAGAATAGCGAGAAAACTATTATTAAATGTTCTTAAAAGAATGTTTGCAATATGAGAAAAATAGAACCGGGGGGCCAAAGGTTCACTAGTGCTGTCTCCCCAAAGAAAACAAACATGATGGATGAACAAATTACAGTTGGGCAATTGAAAAATCATGAACGTATAACAGTACTATTATGACGAGATAAAGTTCACGTGTTCTAACATTGCAGGAATTACGTTAAGGCATATGGACCGCTATCCAGCATGCATACATATCTAAAAGTTCACCTCAAAAAAGCTATCCAGTAAATCCCTTGGTATTAAGACGCAACAACGAAGTGATTGCTTTGTGTGCAACAGACAAATGCATTAAGATCAATACATAATGTAAGCAGTGGTTCTCAACTATAGACAAGAGCACCCCTTTTTCTCCATAGTGGCGACAATGCATCCACCCGCCCCCGCGCATGTTTCTGTCACTCGAGCGCATACAACAAGGAGGCATGATCAGGACGCAATCACACGCTCGTTGGGAGACCCTAAGCGGAAGTTATGATGCAGTCTAGAGTAAGTTTTCCCCTAGTGATGAACCATAGTTATTGAACCAGTTAGGACTTCGTAGTCTTGAAAAAGGTTGCTTAATCAACGTTGTCAGAAAAGTGACGTTGACGAGGTTTGGAACCTACACACAAGCACAAACTCCCTCTTGCCCCAACTTTCCGGAAGGTTGTCAATCTTTCGGTCTTGCTGAAAACATGAGAATTAAACGTAGAGAGTCTTAGAAAACAACAAAAATAAAAACGTAATAGCAAGAAAACAATGATTAAAAGTGCTTAAAAGAAGGTTTGCAATATGATAAAAACAAAAACGGGGGCCATAGGTTCACTAGTGGTGTCTCTCCAAAGAAAACAAACATGTTGGATGAACAAATTACAGTTGGGCAATTGACAAATCATGAGCGTATAAAAATACTATTATGAAAAGATAAAGTTCACGTGTTCTAACATTGCAGGCATTACGTTAAGGCATATGGACTGCTATCCAGCATGCATAAATATCTAAAAGTTCACCTCAAGAAAGCTATCAAGTAAATCCCTTGGTATTAAGGTGCAACAACGAAGTGATTGCTTTGCGTGCAACAAAAAAGTGCATTAAGATCAATACGTAATGTAAGCAGTGGTTCTCAACTTTAGACAAGAGCATCCCTGTTTTCTCCATAGTGGCAACAATGCATCCCCCCTCCCGCGCATGTTTCTATCACTCGAGCGCAAACAACAAGGAGGCATGCCGAGGACGTAATCACACGCTCGTTGGGAGACCCCAAGCGGAAGTTATGATGCTGTCTAGAGTAAGTTTTGCCCTAGTAATGAACCATAGTTATTGAACCAGTTAGGTCTTTGTAGTCTTGAAGAAGGTTGCTTAATCAACGGCGCGAGAAAAGTGACGTTGACGAGGCTTGGAACCTACACACAAGCACAAAATCTCTCTTGCCCCAACTTTCCGGAAGGTTATCAATCTTCCGGTCTTGCTGAAAACAGGAGAATTAAACGTATATAGTCTTGGAAAACAACAAAAATAAAAACCGAATAGCGAGGAAACAATGATTAAAGTGCTTAAAACAAGGTTTGCAATATGAGGAAAATAGGACTGGGGGCCGTAGGTCCACTAGTGGTGTCTCTACGAAGGAAACAAACATGCTAGGTGAACAAATTACAACTGGGCAATTGACAAATCATGAACGTATAACAATACTATTATGACGAGATAAAGTTCACCGGTTCTAACATTGTAGGCATGGCGTCAAGGCATATGGACCGCTATCCAGCATGCATAGATATAAAAAAGGCCACCTCAAGAAATTTATCCAGCAAATCCCTTGGTATTAAGTTGCAACAACAAAGTGATTGCTATGTGTGAAACAGACAAATGCATTAAGATCAATACATAATCTAAGCAGTGGTTCCCATCCGTGTACAATAGCACCACTGTTTTCTCCCTAGTGGCAACAGCACATCCTCCCTCCGCACATTTCTGACACTCGAGCGCAGGCAACAAGGAGGCATGAACCCACTATCTCACATATAAACCCTCTCTTGGAGGTGAAAACAACTACATGGCCAAGGTAATCATAAACATCGTAGAGCATTGCAAGACAATATTAAAACTCTCTACAAATATAAGTGAAGCATCTCAGATGACATGAATAAAATAATCATAATATCATGGTTCACCAGATCCTAGAAACACAACATGCCCAATTACATAACGGTGGTCTCGATCATGTGAGGCAGCTCACGAGACTCTCAACATGGAGTCATAGGGGAAATAACAATCATCTAGCTACTTCTATGGACCTGTAGTCCCGAGATGAACTACTCATGCATCTGTCCGGAAGCGATCATGGCGATGTAGAGGACTCCAGTGACGTTCCTCCTCTCCGGCAGGGTGCTGGAGAAAGACTCCAAAAGCCATAGATTGGACTTTTGAGGTGGCGGCACCTCTCTGTATGTTTTGTGGAATATAACTCCTTCCCTGTGATTTTCAGGGTTAAAGGCAATTAATAGGCGACGGGAGATGTAAGGCGGTGGCCAGGGCCCTAAGGGGTCCACCTAGGCACGACCAAGGGGGAGGCCGCACCTGCTGTGTAACATCCCAGTGTTTCGGAGGTTTCTAAGGATCTAAATATAATATGTGCATTTGCAAAGCATGTATCTAAAAATACAGGAAATTGTGGCGCGAAAGTTTAAATGAATCAAAGTGACCAATGTTTCACTTTACTTGATGTAATAGGTGTAGATCATGTGTCCGAGAGTACATTTGGAGTGATCTTTTATAACAGAAGTCTTACAAACCAAATCATCTGGTTACACAAACCAACTTTGGTTATGACCATCACTAATTCCCAATAACTCTAACCTCAAGTCTATAAGTGACTTGAGAGAATTCATCTAGGTATCTAGAACTCAAAGATGGGTGGGTATCCAAATCCCATAACTGATAATCATACTTTAACAAATGAGTAATACACAATTGAACCATCTCATCAACAGAGATGTTATGTCTTGTAAAACAATAACTCTTTAAGTTATAAATCAAATCACACTACAACTTTATAAATCATCTTATCACCATTAGGTAAACCATCACAAAGGAATAACAAAGGTTCCATAGAACACAAATGATACAAACAAGTATTAACTCAAAACCCACAAGTGGGAAATGACATAATTCTTATTAATAACCTATTTATGGAATATGTACATATCTCATCACCCATAAAAGAAGTACCTAAAAGAAGAAATAAATCTTCTTAAACTACTGTTAAACCCTGATCATCACATATGATATTTCCAAACCTCTATGTCTACATTATGCTTACAAAAGAAGAATATAAAGTAAAATCATGACACCTGAGAAAACAACTAACAACTATGACATAAGTCATTAAACCCAATAACTTTCACATGCTCATTGTTTCAATCATCTCATACAAGTGAGCATAGGAAATCTTAATACATCAATGAACCATTTGATCAACTTACTATTAAGTCCTCATTCCATAAGCATTTCACATTTCTATCCAAATCAACAATCAACAACTAAGGTATCTCTGGATACAACAAATGGATAACAACAAATATAACCTCTATTAGAGGAATTAAGTTGATAAGTAAAGTAAAACAAATCATATATGAAATAAGTAAATAACCTATGGGAAATAAAATGATGACTATATGGAAGGATAATAAAAGCATGAACTAACTCTTAATCTAGATCTTGTTATTTTGGCTAGACCATTATATCTTGTTTCCCAATCTTTTCTAAGTCATTCTGCAAGAGAAGCAACCACAAAAAAGGAGTAACTACCCCAAGAAGATCTACAGAAGGATTCTTTAGCTTGTTCTAGAAGTGCTATTCCAATCTATTATAAGAGTACTTGGAAACTCTTATATCCTGATCTTATCTTATTAACTCCTCTTGAAATAGTGTGATACTAGTGTTATATAGAAGTAGTTTGGTAACAAGTTTCTAGACCATGTTAACATATCAATTTTGTATACTCAAACAATTGAGTGTCATACACAAACAAACAGAAGATTGGATTACTTGGTACATCTCAGCCTATTGTATATGAGTGGTAATATGGAGGCAAGACTAGCTACCTTGTTAATAAATTATTCTTAGTTGCATAGGGCAAATTGATGTCATAAACTACATCTACATTCCTTTTACAATCAACCAAGAGAAAGAATAACAATGAGAAAACAAGAGACCACATTATAATCATCTAAGTAAAATCTTTGCTTGGAATAACTGGTTGTTTTCACCACAAGGGTGAGATAGTTGAAGATGGAATCCAAGAGCTGATCTTTCTTGCAAGTGACAAAGGCAGTACATGAAGGCTAGTAGCAGCTAGAGGCAAGGATAGTGCATGAAATAAAAGACTACAAGAAGAAACACTGCCCCAGTATGGGAGCATAAGAAATTATCCAGTGAATTATCAGGGAATAATAGAGAACCTATAATCTCTATTCCTTGTCAAGCTTATCAGAGATAAGGAACACGTAATAATCCCTTAAGTGGAAACAAATATCAAGTATGAATTAATAACAAGCCATTGCATCCACATGTCTGTGATATATGGAGGTTAATGGTAACAAGCTTAATACCTTGATTTCCAGATCCTTCAATACATAATCATACAACTGATTACATGTTATAAAACCAACATGGCATAATAGCCATACTTGAAACCTATGTGGAAAACAAACATATGAGATTCCCAAAGCCACTCATGTTTTCCACTTAATCAGTTACTAAAAATAGCAAATATGGCTTACACACACAAGTAAAATGTCAACCATTAAGTCTAAGAGTTTCAATTATAAGAATAACAAAGTTACATAAAAGAAAACAAGTCCTTTATCTAATAAAAAGAATTTGGTGTGTCCTGGAATAAACTTATCTATTGGGTGACTTTATTTACAATGCACAAAGAACACTACTAGGCATGTTACAAACTGTTTCTTAAAAAGAACATGTAGCTAAAATTGTCCAATTATGATACACCACCTTGTTAACCACTTGGTTGTTGTGTCTAATCATAATAATCATGCCTAAAATAATTTAATAAGTTAAATTAAGAGAGAACAACAAAACCACTTAATTTAGCACCCTAAATAAAAATTCCAATATTCTTCAATTCCACCAAAACAAAATGTGGTGAGGTTGCAAATTTGATAAGGAATATAAATATGATTTTTTAATAATTTTAGGATTACGAATAAGCCCTGAAAACAATGTTTTCTTCTCAGTTTCTTAACCAGAAGGGCCTCTTTGTAAATTCCGAAACTTGTAGGGGGTTATCAAAATTTCTCGGGTTCTTTTCCTTTCTTCTTCCTCTGCCAGAAACATTCAAATATTTTCAGAAACATTCAAATAATATACCAAATGAAAGATAACAACATTTTCAAACTCATTATGTCTATAAGAACTTATTTTGTTTAACTTATGAATTCCATTTTAAGAAGTATAAGAGAAGTCTATAGGATTCCAATATAACGAGGATTAAGAAACACCACACCATCTTATTTATTATTGAACCCAAATAAGTTTTCACTTCCTAAACCTCTTGACAAACATTATTGGATTACAAGTTCATAGATATGATTGTAGTATGTACTCACCTTCAGTTAAATTCTTTGGTCTTAGCCCCACTCTTTTCAAAAGTGAAAAACAACATGTGATGTTGTTTCCTTAAAGTTGTTTCCATGTGTTGTTGTCTTATTACATAACCTTGTGATAACACTTGTACTTAAACATGATAACAAATGTTTGTTAAATAAAAGTGGAACACACTTAAGCCTAAAAGAAATAACAACATCACCACAAGTAATGAAACATTTCACCTAAAACCTGTGTGAGTAAGTTATCGTGTCAAATGTGGCTTACACTTGTAAGCTGGCGTGTTTTCCAGGGTGTTTCACGATGCATCTCATTACTATGCGTTACATCATTTTGCCAGTGTTTGCTGCAGTCCTTACCGGGACTACTTTGCTGTGTTTCAGATCTCGGGATTTCTCTACGCGACCCTCGAACCCAAAGACATGGACTATTATTGTCATTATTTCAATCTGAGGCAAGTTCATCACTTTCTCATATCCTTTGCAGTACTTCCTAAAGAACTATTTGCAAAAACCCTATTGCATTAGCACCTAATCTCAAATGAATGCATGATACTATTTTTATAATAATATGACTACTTGAATGACTACCCGAGTGGTAGTATTCTGTTTGGTGGCAGATGGGACCATGGTAAGATGAATATGTCAAAGGAAGGTTCCATATGCATGGGAAAGTATTACCTAGGAATTAATCACAAATGCCGTCAGAACTTGGTGCGCCATAAATACCGCTTGAACCATGGGTCTTGTATGGGGTGAGTAAGTTAGATGTGATCTTCTCTCGTTCGCATGTGAACGGGATGCAAGAGACGTACGATGTAGGTCTTGCGAGACTACATGCACATGGGTGGGATCCCTTAATTCCCACAGACTCTGGGGTGTATGAGTGTCTGCCAGGGGCGCCTAGATATCCATCGTGAGGGGTGGAATGAGGGGTTAAACCTGCTGGCAGAAATGGGTGGGCATGCTTGTGCAGAGAAGCATGGTTTGGCTTGGACCAACAACCGGGCCCCACACCTATGTGGGCCTGAACAAGATCTCGAGTCTGGTTGTGCAACATGGTCTTGGTCGCCCATGGGGAATGTAACGCACCTCTGCATAGTGTAGAAGGATGTGGCATGATACCCCCTGTTTTAGGAAGGAACTGCGAACGCTACAGGAAAGGCAACTCCATGAAGTTCTAGCTCCTGTGATGGTTTGGCGGGCATAGTTTTCAGAATTTAAAAGCAACCTCTTGAAGAAAGTTTTACAAAACCTTGCATTGGCTTGTGACTCTTTTGAGTCTAAAGCTGTAGTTAGTGCATCAAACTACCAACTGTATATCATGAACTTGTTTGAGTAACGCTCGTTACTCGTTCGTTCCTGTTTGACCCCCTGCTTAGAGTTGAAGCCCTTATGGAAGTCGTCATCGCGAAGCCATCACTACCTCATGAAGCTGGGTGGAGTCTTATATTACTTAGTCGGTGAAGCATCGTCATCAACAATGCCGGTGGAGGAGAAGCTATCAAGGTGTAGGTGGAGTCAATTCTTGGAATTAGTTGTTTAGAAGCCATAGATTAGGGCTGACATCAACCGTAGTGGATTAAGTTCTGAGCTAGAGTTCTTCTCAAGATTGGATCTTCGAATTGCTTCTTCTGATGTGTCATTTGCATGAGATCTTCTTTGATTCATCAAAGAGATTCTCGAGATTTTGTAATGAAGTTTGTATGCTATAGCTTTACTTGGACCTGCTATGTTTCTGTTGTACCACTCCGAGGGATGTAATATTCATGGATAAGTCCTTCTGTGAGTATTATGTCATTGACTTGCACACTACACTACCTGGTGACCCCCTAGCCCCCTCCGTCTCTCCTTTGGAATTCCTCTTCGTTCCGGGTAAAAAAAAGATCTCTGTGTATTTTCAGCCCTTTCCGAGAATATTTTCTTAATTACTTTTCTGAAATAGAAAAACAGCAGAAAACAACAACTGGTCTGGGTCATCTTGTTAATAGGTTAGTTTGCAAAAACATTCAAAAAAGAAGGAAAACGGTAGAAAACATGTGGAAAACAAAAGGTAGTGGGTTGAAAACAAGCATGGAGCATAACAAATTATAGGTACGTTTGCAACGTATCAACATCCCCAAGCGTAACCCCCTCTCGTCCTCGAGTAGGTAAGTGATAACAAAATAATTTTTGAGGCGACATGAAGCCAACATATATCTTGATCAACATTATGTAAAAGCATTGCAAGCTGAGATCAAAGTACTTTAACAAAGGCATGATAAATATTATTTCAACTAATGTAAACTAAGCAACTATGTTGCACATGAAAATAAACACAAACAAAAGAAAGTGAATAATGAAACATTTAAAGTGATATGATTGTTTCAATCATAAAGAAAACCCTAATAAAGTGGTATCCAGCTAGTCCTTCGTGTGGTAGCAAAACATAAAAGTCAGGACAACTATAAAGTTCAAATGGTGACTAGATACAAATAATCTGAGAGCAAGCAATGTCATAATCATGAATTAATCAATAATAAATTTTGGGACTATGCACATTATACCGAGAATGACAACTATGCTCTATTAGTTGGCACATAAAGTAAGACGATGAAGACTCCGTATAAAAGTAAAACAAAGTCCCTTCGCAGAGGGAAGCATGGATTACTCATGTGCTAGAGCTTTTTATTTGATAAAAAAATATTGAAAACAATTTTGAGAGAGGTGTATGTCTATGTCAATGAATGGTACTGAAAAATTTATCATAATGTATGTCAAGCAAGTGTTTAGCCTTTTGAGAGCGGTTTCCGTTGTTTTATTAGTTGGCACTTTCCCCCGCCTTTCTTACACAAACCAGGGCTAGCCGTGTTCACGGGTACCCATCAGCTTTCATCAAACCATGGGGAAGTGCCTTTTTGTTATATTAATTGGCACCATCTCTCTGGAAATTTAGACAAGCACATATTCCATACTCATGGGGTGAAATAAGGAAGAAGAACTTTTCTTGACACAAACCATAATCAAGTTTAAACTACTTCCTCATGAGCTAAAACAAGAATACAAAACAGGTTGTAATTTTGAAGGTTTTAAAGATAGCACACAAGAAATTTACGTGGAGTGGCGGTTAAATACCACATATTGGTAGATATGGTGGACACATTTGGAAAACTTTGGTTTTGGTATTTGGATGCGCGAGTAGAGCTCATACTCAGTATAGGTGAAGGCTAGCAAAAGATTGGGAGTGACCAACTAAGAGAGCGATAGCGGCCATAATCATGCATAGCGACAAAACATCATTAACCAAAGCATGAAGTGATATTACAAGTCAAAAACTAAATGACCACAAGGCTATAAGTGAATTTGTTTGTAGTCATAAAATGGTGTGAGCATGCGCCATGTCAATCCAGATAAAGCATTCTAAGGAGAAATACCACAATGCCATGCTTCAATATGAGAGAACAACACATGATTAAATTCAATGGCACATTAAGCACTCTCAGATTTTTGAGACTATTCATGATACATAATAAACTACTAATCATGCAATTAAAATAACATCTAACAAGACATGCCAAAGTCTAAGCCACAGTCAAAACAAGCTTCCTATTGCACCACTATAAGCATGAAGCAATTTACTCTTCTCCAACACCAATCAACTTATTCGAAACAACTCTCAAAGAAAATAATCATCAAAGACCAGAGAGATAATCAAATATAACTAAAGTAAACCAATAAGCTCTCGACAAAATTCGAGTGAAAAACAAGAGCTAAACGCGGTACTAGCAAAAACTGAAAAGTCACATAACAATAAGAGTGAAAACTAGAGTGTTCTATGCAATGAAAACGGAGCGTGTCTCTCCCAAAATAAAAGTGATAGGATCCAAAAAAAAAACTACAGCAAGGAAAAAAACAATGAAAGAAAATAAAATGATGCTCCAAGAATAACACATATCATGTGAAACAATAAAAATAGTATTTTCAAAGAAACCTGATATTTTTGTTGATGAAGAAGAGGATGCCTTGGGCATCCCCAAGCAAACGTTTGTACTTCTTGGTATGTCTTGGCGTGACATGGGAATACCCAAGCTTGATATTTTGTCCATCCTTCATCTAATCACATCATACTTCTCTCACTACACTTGAAAACTTCCTCCACCTAAAACTTCTCGCAATCTTCATTAGCAACGTTAGTGTAATCAAAATAATAAATCCACTTGGTTCTGTTTCAACACAATTATAACATTGCAATTAAAACATTATCTACTGTCACAACTTATTTCAAAGCTCCTCCCCTCAAAAGAACACAAAAATAAAGAGATTAAGATGCAAATGCAAATATTGGCATAAATCCGTCAAAACAAAACAGTCGATAAAGATGATTTTTTTTCGTAAATCTTATCTTGCTCAAATAAAAAAGTGGGAAAATAAAGAAAGTTAGATAAGAACCTGGGTCATATGTCTATTTTTTTCAAAGCAATTCGACGCTCTGGTTGAGAGATATGAATTTTTTGGTAACAGCTCAGAAATCTGTTTCGGAACAGTAACTTCCCCAAATTGCACTACCTCTCAATTAGATGTTACTCTTGGCACAAAAACTAAATAAAAATGATATGGACTGGTTTCGACATAGGTAACAACTTCCAAAATAAAAGCAAACATAACAAGGGTTGTCTCCAAGAACTCTTTGTTTATAGCCATTAAGATAGGTTTAGTATTTTCAAAAAGATACTCACACAAGAAATAAGAATTAAAGCAAAAGAGAGCATCAAGAAGCAAATATGGAACACATTTAAGTCTAACCCACTTTCTATGCATGGGAATCTTGTAAAGAGATAAATCAAATAAGCACATAACAGTAAGCATAGGAAGGTAAAACAAAAGTAACTTCCAAACTTTCAAGAAAAAGAGAGGTGTCTTAGTAACATGAAAATTGCTACAACCATATTTTCCTCTCTCATAATAATTTTCAGTAGCATCATGAACAAACTCAACAATATAACTATCACACAAAGCATGTTTTCATGATCTATAAGCACATAATTCATATCAAGCTCCAAAATAGTTGGATCAAAATTAACTAAAATCATGACCTCTCCAAACCCACTTTTGACAATATTGTAACAAGATGATTGATAAATCTCCAAATGTATGGGACTCCTTCTATCTAAAGTCAATACCTCTCCAATGCCATCTAGGAACATAGGACCATCATCTAAAGCATTATCATAACTCTCTAAGCAACAATCTTCATTATCATGCATATCAATAGTAGGAACAAATAGAGGATTATCATAAGATTTATCAAAAAAGCAAGGATTATCATAAGTATCAGTAGGTGGAGTATCAAATTGTTTCTCTTTGTTCTCTATTGTGTCTTGGTGGTTGTTACCTCTGTAACAAGTATCAAGTTCATCCAACATGGGTATTTCATAAAAAATCATAGGATCATCACATTCATCAATATAGCACTCATACTCCTTTGGTAAGCATGGATTATCATGGATAATAGTAGCAGCATCATTTTCATAAGTTTCATTCATAGATTCATCATAATTTTGTATCAACAAGCAAACTCCAATAACTTCTTTTTGTATAGTTTCTACATTTTTAGCTATTGGTTCTGGGCATGTAACTTTTTGAAAAGCCAAGCAAGACTAGGATTACAAAGAAAACTCATAAGTGTTTACTTTTAGTTTCTTTTGTTTTAGATAGATACAAAGTAAAGGCAAGAACAAACTAACAAAACAAGTAAAAGACTAGAAACTAGCGAACTAATTTTTTTGGAGTTTTTGATAAAGAGAAAACAATACTAAGCATAAGTAAATTAAGCAAGAATAAAACAAAAGAAAGAGAGTGGAAGTGTCAGACGCGCCTTGTCAAAAGCTAGAAATCCCCGGCAATGGCGCTAGAAAAAGTACTTGATGTTGACGTGATCACACGCTCGTTGGGAGACCCCAAGCGGAAGGTATGATGTAGTCTAGAGTAACTTTTCCCCTAGTATTGTACCAGGGTTATCGAACTAGTAGGACTTTGTAGTCTTGAAGAAGGTTGATTTATCAATGACGATGAAAAAAGTACTGGTGTGTAGTTTACGAAGCTTCGAACCTGCACACAAGTACAAACTCACTTTTATCCCCAACTTTCCGGAAGGTTGTCAATCTTCCGGTCTTGCTAAAAACAGGAGAATTAAGCGTATAGAGTCTTGGAAAACAATAAAAGTAAAAACGGAATGGCGAGGAAACAATGATTAAAAGTGCTTAAAAGAAGGTTTGGAATATGAGGAAAATAGGACCGGGTGGCATAGGTTCACTAGTGGTGTCTCTCCAAAGAAAACAAACATGTTGGGTAACAAATTATAGCTAGGCAATTGATAAATCATGAACGTATAACAATACTATTATGACAAGATAAAGTTCACGTGTTCTAACATTGCAGGCGTTATGTCAAGGAATATGGACCTCTATCCAGCATGCATCCACATCTAAAAATCCACCTCAAGAAAGCTATCCAGCAAATCCATTGGTATTAAGTTGCAACAACAAAGTGATTGCTTTGTATGCAACAGAAAAATGCATTAAGATTAATACATAATGTAAGCAGTGGTTCTCATCCGTAGAGAAGAGCACCGTTGTTTTCTCCCTAGTGGAAACATCACATCCTCCCCCCGCACGCATCCGTCACTCGAGCCCAAGCAACAAGGAGGCATGAACCCACTATCTAGCATATAAACACTCTCTTGGAGGTGAAAACAACTACGTGGCCAAGGTAATCATAAACACCTATGAGCATTGCAATACAAATTAAAACTCTCTACAAATATAAGTGAAGCATCTCAGATTGACATGAACAAAATAATCATAATCTCATGATTCATAGGATCCCAGCAAACACAACATGCACAATTTCATAACAGTGCTCTCGATCATGTGAAGAAGCTCATGAGACTCTAAACATGGAGGCATAGAGGAGAGAACAACCATCTAGCTACTGCTATGGACCCGAAGTCCCGAGATGAACTACTCACGCATCTGCCCGGAGGCGATCATGGCGGCGTAGAAGCCTCTAGTGAAGACCCCCTCCCTCTCCAGCAGGGTGATGGAGCAGGAATCCAGAAGCCCTTGATTTGACTTTTGAGGTGACGACGCCTCTCTGTATGTTTCGTGGAAAATAACTTTGTCCCCAACGTTTTTAGGGTCGAAGACAGTTTATGGGCGAATAGGAGACATGAGGCGGTGGCCAGGGATCCAAGGGGGAGGCTGCACCTGGTGCCCACCTGGTGGCCCCTCGCTCCCCTCTGTCTCTCCTTTGGACTCCGTCTTTGTTCCGGGTAAAAAATGAACTCCGTGGATTTTTCAGCCTTTTCTGAGAATATTTCCTTAAGAATTTTCTTAAATAGAAAAACAACGGAAACAACAACTAACTTGGGGCTTCTTGTTAATAGGTTACTCTGCAAAAACATCCAAAAATGAAGGAAAAAGATAGAAAACATGTGGAAAACAAAAGGTATTGGGTAGAAAACAAGCATGAATCATCAAAAATTTATAGATACATTTGCAACATATCACGGGTCCCCTCCCTCCTCCAGCGAATCGAGACCTTTTTATCTGTTGAACCTAGGCCTTATGATGCACTGAATTGTTTTTGTGAACTGTTCGCATGTGGAAGTACATTGATGTGGTGATTGTATGAGGTGTAGGCCTTTAGTTACCGAGCTAATGCATTTCCAGCGTTTAATTTCGCGTCTATCATCTAATTTCAACTGTTACTATCAAGATTACTGCTAGTCCTAATAGATTATGTTTATGTGGCTTTGGTCTTGCTCACTTAAATATTTAGATGTATTTATGTTGTGTGCTTGGACTTGGATGTGCATTGACTTGTGTTTCTTATGTGGAATGTTCCCTACCAGGTAGAACATAGAAATATTTGTATTCTTACTTGAAATTGTATAACCTCGGCCTGATTTTACTGTTTGGAGATGTCATCAATTGTTTCAGCACCTGGCCACCTATATAAGGCCAGGAGAACCACCGGGAGGGGGACCAAGCAATACCACCACCACCAAAGCCTTGAGATTGAGATCATACTCTCGACTCGAGCACCCCCGACTATAACCGATATATTGATAATACAGATCGACAGAAGCAGGTTTAAGGGTTTTACCTCTACGAGGGCCCCGAACCTGGGTAAATCGTGCCCTCTGTTAGCCCACGATTGTCACCAGCGCCTACACGTTCTCCTAATCAAAACCCTATCGGTTCACCCGGGGGACTTGTTGAGATGCATATTCGACAATAGGCGCCGTCTCTGGGAAAGGCGGGCGCTGGATCTACGGCATCTTCGGCCTCATCATCGCCAACCTTGGGCAGAAGCCCCGGAACCTCGACTCCAACAAATCCGATCCGATTCGGGTCGATCACCATCGCACCACACTCGCCGGAATCGCGCCTGGCGTTCAGCGGATTGGAGAAAAGCGTCATCCTGACATTCGGGAGCCTCCACTTCTACGCCAACAAAGCAGGAATCCTGCACTTCTCCGAGCAAACCGATCTCGGCGACTCGGACTCCGAGTCCGTCTCAAGCCCGGCAACCGTCGACTTGCTGCCCAATGACGCTGATCGCGGCCTAGCGCCCAGCGGCGGATCCATCCGCCCCAGCACTCACAACTTCCACACCATCTTGGCCGAAGAACCTTCTCGGGTCGGCGAAACTTGTCAGCCTCAGCCTAGGACTCGCGGGCCATATCTGGCTCAAGTCTGCATGGCCGGACCGGCCGAGCCACCCGAAGAAACGGAAGACAGCAGGAAAGAGCGAGAGCACATCAAAGTGTCGCGTGACGCCTTGCTCAAAGCAAAATAGGTTGTACACTTAGGCCAGCCGATTGAAGAAGGAGCCCCTCAGGAAGATCTGACTGCATACCACTATCACCTAGTGAAAGCAGCGGAGTTGATCAGGGAAGGCCGCAAGAATCTGGACGAACGTAAGAAGCTGGTGGACGAATCTAGTCTACGTCGGGCATCTCTCTCCAAAAAATATTTGGTAGGGAACAATCCTCCAAAGAAAAGATATGTCTCGAAGACCGCGGCCCTGGACTGCGGGTCTCTCAGCGGGATCAGCAGAACACTCGAAACCTCCCTTATGCACGTCGATGACGACGGCAACGTACACCCGACGACCCCCGCCGCTGCAGTTCTGGATGCAGCCACACACCTGCAGGCAAACCAGCCAGGGGAGAACGACCCCCGCGCGGAGCAATAGAGACAAGTCTAGAAGGGGCTAGGCATGGCAGCTGCGAGACTCGCAGCCCAAGGCCGCAAGAACGCGACTGCATAGGAGACTGAGAAAACCCCTCGGAAAGACAAAGAAACACCCCGCAGACGCGGGAGTACATCGCCCAGAAGGGAGAATTCACCTCGTCGCGCCCGAGGAAAGGAGGCCCGGCGACGCGATGATAGCCCGAGTAGTAGAGACGACAGCCCGAGAGATCAAGATCGCAGTCCGCGTCATCATAGCAGCCGCTCGAAAACACCACAGGAAGGAGCCACAGAAGGAGGTCGATCACGACCAGCCTGGATACAACGCGCGATCTGACATCGCTTAAAACAAAATAAACAAGGCCCGAGCGGCCAGGAACCGCACACGGTCCCCATCCACCTCCTCTGACGAAGAGGCCTGCGGCGCATTGTGCTTTACTCGCGACATCCGCGAGGCACCGATGCCCAAGAGATTTAAGCTTACTACGGAAGTGCCAAAATACGACGGTTCGCTGGAGCCCAAATCCTGGCTGTCGGATTACCTCATTGTAGTAAAATGCCAACGTGGGAGCAAGACCACAGCTATGCAGTAGCTTAACCTACATCTTGTAGGCGTTGCGCGTAGCTGGCTCGAAGGAAGGCTGAGGGCGTGCTATGGATCATGGGACGATCTAACCTTCGACTTCCGCAAGAACTTCCAAGCGACATATAAAAGACCCGCGTCCATCGAGGAGCTGCGGGCTTGCAAGCAGAAGAGTGGTGAGTCTACTCGCGAGTACATCCAGCAATGGACCACGCTCAAAAATACGGTGAGAAACATATCGGAAGAGGTCGCAGTCGAAGCTTTCACCAAAGGAGCTCGACGAACCGCCTTTAGAGAAGAACCGGGGCGAGCCGCACCCAAAACCATCGAGGAGCTGATGGCTATAGCCGACAGATGGGTCAACGGTGAGGACTCGGTGTGCAATGAAAAGGCATCTTCGCCAGCACCTGAGGACGACCGTCACAGTCGAAAGAAAAGGAGAAAGCATTATGATCACGACGATCAAGAAGAACTGGTGGTGGCAGAGTTTACGAGAAATCGTGACAGCAGACATCGTGGAAATCGCGAATGGAAGCCAAAGCCCGAGGATGAAACTCCCGAGGAGGACCTTGACGGTTATTTCACGCTACATCTATTTACAGATAAGCGCACATGCAAGACCAAGGCAACACACCTCCTCAAGGATTGTCGAAATTTTCTCGACATCCACGTGGCCTTCTCGAAGAAAAACAGATCTGCAGTCAATCAGGGCTATCCACAACTCCTAGGGGAAGGATGTAACATCCCAAGTCTGAAAAATAGCCATTAGAATGTTTGCTCTCTGTTATTTTATGTTTTGCATCATGGCATCATGTTGGTTGCAATTGTTTTGCTTGTTTTCCTTTTGTTTTCCTCTGTTTTCATTTGTTTTCCAACTGTTTTCCTTTGTTTTCCTTTGTTTTCTATTTGAATTTCAAACCAAACTTCAAACCTTTTGTTTCATCCTTGTGATGTTACAATTTCCAAAATCATATTTCAAATAAAAACAACCAATTGTTTCCATTAAAGTTGTGATTCCAAACTATTGTTTTGTTTCTATCAAAAATTCATTTAATATCAAACACTTTTCAAATTCAATTATGATTTTCTTCCAAACAACAACCCTTTTGAAAGTTATGAAAATTGCAAAACAAATCACTCCATTGTTTCCATCAAACCATGAGGTTCAAATAAAACTCCCATTTATTTCCATGAAATAATAAAAAGCTCAACTCTTATTTGTTATTTGATAATCCACTTAATATAATTTGCATTCAAACAATTCCAATCTTTTTGTTCCATTTAAACACTAATGTGCACCCTAGTTAAAATCTTGTTTTGTATAATGCACTTAATAATAAAAATTCATCCAAATTTGATTTAAAGTACAAACAACAATTTAAAGTTGAAATTTTTGGAAAACATGGTTGGCAATCACTTGATCTTGTAAAAACTAACCTAACCACAATTTTCCTTAATTTTTCCTAGCCCTAACACTCATCTATTTATTCCTTTTCAAATCAGCAAAAATAAATAAATAACAAAACAATAAATAAAAACATCTAACAAGGGAGAGGTGAGAGAGGCCCAACCCTTTCTTTTTCTCCCCCCAAGCCCACTTCCCTCTCAGCCCATACCCCTTCGCTCTCTATCCTTCTTCCTCCTCCTGTACGATCACCATCCATGGTGTCCACGTATTCAGAGAGAACAGGCAACGGCTGTGCCTCCTCTCCCCCTCCTTAAGAACCATCCCGGTGCCCTAGGGTTTCCTCCATCTTTCCTTCTCCCTCCTCCTCTCTCTCCCCCGCCTCCACCTCTTCTTCCACCTCCATCCCTCTTCTCTCTGTCCCCTTCCTTCTGTTACTGAACCCCACCGAAAAAGCTCCACTTCCCCTCCGATGATCGCCGCCCTAGGGCCCCCCCTCCGGCCGCCGCAACGCCGGGAATGGAAACGGCGTACCGCGGGCTCTCTCCTCGTCCCCTTGGCGGCCACGGGGACCCAGCGTGGCGCCGGCGCCATCCCCTCCAAGCCGTCGTCGCCCTCTGTTCCTGCCGCTCGCCTCCTTTCCGCCCTTCTCTTCAGATCGATGGTGAGCATCTCCCTCTCGCCTCCTTTCCTCCCTCCCGCCTGCACCGCACGCCAAGCACTCACCAACCGCACGCACCCCACGGCGCCCTCCCGCAGCGACCACCGCCCCGGCCGCTCGCCACCACCCCCGATCGCTGCCCCTGTTACTTACCTGCTGCGTGCGCTAACTGAAGAACGTTCAGTTCAGAAAAGAAACCCGCAGCCACACCTCTTACCCCCCCCCCCCCCGAGTCCCCTTCTATCAACAATCGATCGCTCCACCCCACTGGTTAACCCCCCTGCGAGCAAGCCTTAGGTCTAGGGTTCGATCCCCCTCAACCCACCTTTTTTACCTCTGTTTTTCTTTTCTGCCCAAATCTTCAGAAACATCTCAGAATCACACATAGGCCCCTGGTAATTATTTCTAGCCCCTGTAAAAATATTTTTCAAGTCCCTAGATTCATAAAAATGGCAGATTTGCACCAAATCTTCTAAAATGCATAATTAATTCATCCCAACTCCAATTTTAACTTTTTAAATATGTTTTCTGTCCCAAATTGGATGCTCTACCCAAATATAAAATTTGTTTACTGTTTTGAATATTTTAAATTGGTGAAATATTTAAAAACTTGCTTAATTCACTTAAACTTGCAAAATTCATAACTTGGGCATAAAAATTCCAAATTCCACAAACTAAATATGTTTTCCAATCAACTTTTCATGTACTTTCCAAATATAAATTTTGTTTGCTGTTTTGAATAATTTAAATTGCTGAAAACAACTGTTTCTTGTTTAATGCATTTAAATTTGCCAAAATAACAACTTGCTCATTTTAAATCCAATTTCAACAAATGAAATATGTTTTCCATGCAAAATTAAACCACCTTTCCAAATATAAAATTTGTTCCATGTTTTGAATAATTAAAATTGGTTAAATGATTTAAACCTTGTATAAATCATTTAATATTGTTAAATTCATAACTTGGTCAAATTAAATTCTTTTGGGACATATAAAATATGTTTTCAAACCATCAAAGTATAAACTTTTCAAATATGAGTTTGGGTTTATGTTTTGAACAAATAAAAATTCAACTAAGTTCATGTTTGAATTAAATTCATTTAATTCTTGCTTAAACTTGTTTAATTCATAAATAATTTATTTGAAATCCTTTTTCAACAAGTGAAACATGTAATCCACCTAAATTTTGTGTTCTTTCCAAATATGAACTTTGTTATCTATTTTGTAACAATTAAAAGTGGTGAAAACAACAAATGTTTGAGTGACACCTTTAAGAAACCAAAATTCCAAAACTTAATAAATGAATTTCTAAACTTGGTAAACCTTATTTCCATTTGGTTCTATTGTTGTTATTTTTTTTTCCTCATCCATGCATCATGCTAAATCACTTACACAATTTGATTAGTTGTAAAACAATTAATTCAACCATAATTCATGGGCTTTTCAGGTGCAACTCAAATTGCATGTGGGTCCATTTAATCCTGTTTCTATCTCGTCAACTAGTTTATTTCTATGCATCAATTAAATGGTCATGCATCATCCCATGTTTGTGCACTATGCCATGTTATTGATTGTTTATCTTTCTGCATTGTTTGTTTGCTTCTTCTCGGATACACGACGACGTTGAGACCGACGATACTTACGACACCCCTTCTAAGGAGTTAGCTCAGTACCAGGCTACTGGGTTTGCAGGCAAGTTATCACTCACATGAACCATTGTGTTCGTTTCAACATTGGTTACCGATACTTTCCGTTGTCTATTTCTGCTAGCCATAGTAGTAGTTGTTTCTGTTACGAACCTATCACATGAATCCCTTAACCCTGATATTGCCTCACCACCACTCCTACAACCCTATTGTTTGAGCCAGTGTCTTACTAGCATGCTTAGGTTGTTTTGCTCGAGTCTACTACCCGTTACTTTCTGTTACTATTCTATTATGTTCTGGGGGGCTCGATGTTTAATCAGTCAATCATGCTAATGTTATTGTTAAATAAGAATTTGATGATAAGGCACCGGCAGGAGGCCCTGTGTGGTTTTGAGGCCTGCTAGTGTCGACCCTAATAGGAAAAGGGTCTTGTCTACTGATCCATGATGAGCGCACTAACCGCATGTGGGAAGCGAGTATGGGCGCTCCCCTCAATTTGATTCGATTCGCATCTCGTCCAAATCGCCTCATTTAGTTCGTGTTTTCCATTTGCCGCATGCATGTTTTTGCCAGCCCAGCGCAGGGTGGAACTTTTGTAGTCGGCATATAGGGGGACACGTTCTTAGAGTGCTATGAGGGTCCATTTTCTTCTGGGCTCGATTAGCCGTGCGCCCAAGGTGCTTTGGGCTTGATGCGAAGAAGAGTTGAGTTGTGTAGAGTACCTCGCTTGGTGGGTTTGATTCCCGTCTGGCGGGATATTCTTGCGTGTACGGCCAAATTGGTGCACCCCTGCAGGGATAAATCTTCTCGAGAAGCCGTGTTTTCCGTGGTTATGGACTACTTGGTGAAAGTACTGGCTAACAAGTACTCAGGACAACTTAAACCTAATGATTAACAACCTTACACCCCATGATTTAACAACTTGACTAGTAATAGGCTTATTGACACAATAATCTGAACCATCATTAATCCAACTGTGTGAGTTATCCTCGGATTGCTTCTTTGGATAAGGGCGAGATCCAGGATGGGTTTGTTTGAGGTTAGTTGATAGGTTGGTTACGATACGCGATCTTATCTCCTTTCTGTTAGCCGGAAGTGGTAGTAACTCTGTAGTTGGTTAGAGCAGCCAGTTGCAGCATCTTTTATATCCCCTCTCTTCCGTTGAACCCAAGGCATCTGTGCTTGGTGTTGACGGGTTACACTTTGGTGAACTGTGAGTCTTGCTTGCCAGTACGTTTATGTACTGACCCCTTTGGGGCTGTGGTTTCCGCAGACGACGTTTCCGAGGATCACCATGGTGGCTACTACGTGGAGTATGACGAGGCTGCTGACGAGTAGATAGCGGACCCGGGCAGGATCCGAGACTTCGTGGATGGGCTCCGTCTTTTCGTTTCCGGCCTCTTAGGCCTATTTGGATCTTGTCTGTACTCAGACATGTTGAATGCTTCCGCTGTGATGTAATGATGTATTGTTGGGACAGGTGTCCTCTGGATGATTGTATTTTCTATCTCTGCTCTAGTGAGAGCTATTTGCAACTTATTTCGATCTTTTGTGTCGTAGAGATCTGTTGTGATATCACTTGTTCCAATGCCGTTGACGTACCATGTGTGTATGTTTTGAAGTACGTCAATGGAAGTATCCTGATTTCTATGGGATAGTTTACGTCGACGCTGAACAGATAGGGGTTGGTTGTCACACATACGTGTGTTGGCCTACTCGTAAGAGGACGCGGGTGCCGGTAAGCCCCGTAATCCAATCTACTACTGTTCAACGGAACGGCGAGTATCCTCTAGAAGTCCGGGTGCGGCAAATGGTATCAGAGCCTGTCTGCCGGTAGGATCCCTTTTTACTGGTCGCAGTTGAGTCTAGAAACTATTTTGTAGCTATATAGGAAAAATGAAACGTGAGAGTAGGAATTCTGTTCTTTTTCTTCTTTCCCCACCCACCCTCCCTTTTTCTGGTAAGGAAGTGCAACGTTGTTTTTCCATTCTCATCTAAACTTTCAAGTTAGGATTTCACGAATCCTGGTTTCTCTAGGATGGTTATATCTACTAGTCCATAGGAATGGAGGTGGTTGTGACATGATTTATCATGTTGCCTACTCATGATTGAGAACGGAGGCGTGTAAGCCCCGGAAGCAGATCCTCTATTCCTTAAGCAGTAGATATTGATCCTCTAGAAGCCCGGATGGGTTTTCCGTAGTACCTCAGGAGTGTTTTGGTCTCGTTTTCCCGGTGTTGCTTTGTTATCCTGTTCTTCTCAACATCCTTTTCGTCCGTTGATTCTTCTACCGGCGTCTAATCAAAACTTCCCAAATATCAAATCTATCTGGCCAGAAAAGTTGTTGTTGTTAAGGAAACTTCCAGGATATGAGAGCTGGCATTCCTATCACCCGGGGTTGTTTCGAGGAAGCATTCCTGAATCACCACATTCCAGATAGTCTATTCTCCAAATGAATCAAGTTCTATCCAGCTATACACCCTCAATACAAAACCTCTACCTTTACTCGAAAATGTTCCGGTGGTTTGCGAATTCCCTGACGTCTTTCCAGAAGAGTTGCCAGAAATTCCTATCGTTTTGAACTTCCAGAAAAACTATCCAAGGTGCACGATGTGTTTCACGTGTCACGGCTCAAGAGGATCTTCCCAAGAAGTATCCAGACCTTTTCTTTTCTCAGTAGGAATCTTGGGGCGCGATTCCTTCAAGGGGGGGGGGGGCGTTTTGTAACATCCCAAGTCTGAAAAATAGCCATTAGAATGTTTGCTCTCTGTTATTTTATGTTTTGCATCATGGCATCATGTTGGTTGCAATTGTTTTGCTTGTTTTCCTTTTGTTTTCCTCTGTTTTCATTTGTTTTCCAACTGTTTTCCTTTGTTTTCCTTTGTTTTCTATTTGAATTTAAAACCAAACTTCAAACCTTTTGTTTCATCCTTGTGATGTTACAATTTCCAAAATCATATTTCAAATAAAAACAACCAATTGTTTCCATTAAAGTTGTGATTCCAAACTATTGTTTTGTTTCTATCAAGAATTCATTTAATATCAAACACTTTTCAAATTCAATTATGATTTTCTTCCAAACAACAACCCTTTTGAAAGGTATGAAAATTGCAAAACAAATCACTCCATTGTTTCCATCAAACCATGAGGTTCAAATAAAACTCCCATTTATTTCCATGAAATAATAAAAAGCTCAACTCTTATTTGTTATTTGATAATCCACTTAATATAATTTGCATTCAAACAATTCCAATCTTTTTGTTCCATTTAAACACTAATGTGCACCCTAGTTAAAATCTTGTTTTCTATAATGCACTTAATAATAAAAATTCATCCAAATTTGATTTAAAGTACAAACAGCAATTTAAAGTTGAAATTTTTGGAAAACATGGTTGGCAATCACTTGATCTTGTAAAAACTAACCTAACCACAATTTTCCTAAATTTTTCCTAGCCCTAACACTCATCTCTTTCTTCCTTTTCAAATCAGCAAAAAAAAAAAACATCTAACAAGGGAGAGGTGAGAGAGGCCCAGCCCTTTCTTTTTCTCCCCCCAAGCCCACTTCCCTCTCAGCCCATACCCCTTCGCTCTCTATCCTTCTTCCTCCTCCTGTACGATCACCATCCATGGTGTCCACATATTCAGAGAGAACAGGCAACGGCTGTGCCTCCTCTCCCCCTCCTTAAGAACCATCCCGGTGCCCTAGGGTTTCCTCCATCTTTCCTTCTCCCTCCTCCTCTCTCTCCCCCGCCTCCACCTCTTCTTCCACCTCCATCCCTCTTCTCTCTGTCCCCTTCCTTCTGTTACTGAACCCCACCGAAAAAGCTCCACTTCCCCTCCGGTGATCGCCGCCCTAGGGCCCCCCTCCGGCCGCCGCAACGCCGGGAATGGAAACGGCGTACCGCGGGCTCTCTCCTCGTCCCCTCGGTGGCCACGGGGACCCAGCGTGGCGCCGGTGCCATCCCCTCCAAGCCGCCGTCGCCATCTGTTCCTGCCGCTCGCCTCCTGTCCGCCCTTCTCTTCAGATCGATGGTGAGCATCTCCCTCTCGCCTCCTTTCCTCCCTCCCGCCTGCACCGCACGCCAAGCACTCACCAACCGCACGCACCCCACGGCGCCCTCCCGCAGCGACCACCGCCCCGGCCGCTCGCCACCACCCCCGATCGCTGCCCCTATTACTTACCTGCTGCGTGCGCTAACTGAAGAACGTTCAGTTCAGAAAAGAAACCCGCAGCCACACCTCTTACCCCCCCGAGTCCCCTTCTATCAACAATCGATCGCTCCACCCCACTGGTTAACCCCCTGCGAGCAAGCCTTAGGTCTAGGGTTCGATCCCCCTCAACCCACCTTTTTTACCTCTGTTTTTCTTTTCTGCCCAAATCTTTAGAAACATCTCAGAATCACACATAGGCCCCTGGTAATTATTTCTAGCCCCTGTAAAAATATTTTTCAAGTCCCTAGATTCATAAAAATGGCAGATTTGCACCAAATCTTCTAAAATGCATAATTAATTCATCCCAACTCCAATTTTAACTTTTTAAATATGTTTTCTGTCCCAAATTGGATGCTCTACCCAAATATAAAATTTGTTTACTGTTTTGAATATTTTAAATTGGTGAAATATTTAAAAACTTGCTTAATTCACTTAAACTTGCAAAATTCATAACTTGGGCATAAAATTCCAAATTCCACAAACTAAATATGTTTTCCAATCAAATTTTCATGTACTTTCCAAATATAAATTTTGTTTGCTGTTTTGAATAATTTAAATTGCTGAAAACAACTGTTTCTTTTTTAATGCATTTAAATTTGCCAAAATAACAACTTGCTCATTTTAAATCCAATTTCAACAAATGAAATATGTTTTCCATGCAAAATTAAACCACCTTTCCAAATATAAAATTTGTTCCATGTTTTGAATAATTAAAATTGGTTAAATGATTTAAACCTTGTTTAAATCATTTAATATTGTTAAATTCATAACTTGGTCAAATTAAATTCTTTTGGGACATATAAAATATGTTTTCAAACCATCAAAGTATAAACTTTTCAAATATGAGTTTGGTTTAATGTTTTGAACAAATAAAAATTCAACTAAGTTCATGTTTGAATTAAATTCATTTAATTCTTGCTTAAACTTGTTTAATTCATAAATAATTTATTTGAAATCCTTTTTCAACAAGTGAAACATGTAATCCACCTAAAATTTTGTGTTCTTTCCAAATATGAACTTTGTTATCTATTTTGTAACAATTAAAAGTGGTGAAAACAACAAATGTTTGAGTGACACCTTTAAGAAACCAAAATTCCAAAACTTAATAAATGAATTTCTAAACTTGGTAAACCTTATTTCCATTTGGTTCTATTGTTGTTATTTTTCTGTTTTCCTCATCCATGCATCATGCTAAATCACTTACACAATTTGATTAGTTGTAAAACAATTAATTCAACCATAATTCATGGGCTTTTCAGGTGCAACTCAAATTGCATGTGGGTCCATTTAATCCTGTTTCTATCTCGTCAACTAGTTTATTTCTATGCATCAATTAAATGGTCATGCATCATCCCATGTTTGTGCACTATGCCATGTTATTGATTGTTTATCTTTATGCATTGTTTGTTTGCTTCTTCTCGGATACACGACGACGTTGAGACCGACGATACTTACGACACCCCTTCTAAGGAGTTAGCTCAGTACCAGGCTACTGGGTTTGCAGGCAAGTTATCACTCACATGAACCATTGTGTTTCTTTCAACATTGGTTACCGATACTTTCCGTTGTCTATTTCTGCTAGCCATAGTAGTAGTTGTTTCTGTTACGAACCTATCACATGAATCCCTTAACCCTGATATTGCCTCACCACCACTCCTACAACCCTATTGTTTGAGCCAGTGTCTTACTAGCATGCTTAGGTTGTTTTGCTCGAGTCTGCTACCCGTTACTTTCTGTTACTATTCTATTATGTTCTGGGGGGCTCGATGTTTAATCAATCAATCATGCTAATGTTATTGTTAAATAAGAATTTGATGATAAGGCACCGGCAGGAGGCCCTGTGTGGTTTTGAGGCCTGCTAGTGTCGACCCTAATAGGAAAAGGGTCTTGTCTACTGATCCATGATGAGCGCACTAACCGCATGTGGGAAGCGAGTATGGGCGCTCCCCTCAATTTGATTCGATTCGCATCTCGTCCAAATCGCCTCATTTAGTTCGTGTTTTCCATTTGCCGCATGCATGTTTTTGCGAGCCCAGCGCAGGGTGGAACTTTTGTAGTCGGCATATAGGGGGACACGTTCTTAGAGTGCTATGAGGGTCCATTTTCTTCTGGGCTCGATTAGCCGTGCGCCCAAGGTGCTTTGGGCTTGATGCGAAGAAGAGTTGAGTTGTGTAGAGTACCTCGCTTGGTGGGTTTGATTCCCGTCTGGCGGGATATTCTTGCGTGTACGGCCAAATTGGTGCACCCCTGCAGGGATAAATCTTCTCGAGAAGCCGTGTTTTCCGCGGTTATGGACTACTTGGTGAAAGTACTGGCTAACAAGTACTCAGGACAACTTAAACCTAATGATTAACAACCTTACACCCCATGATTTAACAACTTGACTAGTAATAGGCTTATTGACACAATAATCTGAACCATCATTAATCCAACTGTGTGAGTTATCCTCGGATTGCTTCTTTGGATAAGGGGCGAGATCCAGGATGGGTTTGTTTGAGGTTAGTTGATAGGTTGGTTACGATACGCGATCTTATCTCCTTTCTGTTAGCCGGAAGTGGTAGTAACTCTGTAGTTGGTTAGAGCAGCCAGTTGCAGCATCTTTTATATCCCCTCTCTTCCGTTGAACCCAAGGCATCTGTGCTTGGTGTTGACGGGTTACACTTTGGTGAACTGTGAGTCTTGCTTGCCAGTACGTTTATGTACTGACCCCTTTGGGGCTGTGGTTTCTGCAGACGACGTTTCCGAGGATCACCATGGTGGCTACTACGTGGAGTATGACGAGGCTGCTGACGAGTAGATAGCGGACCCGGGCAGGATCCGAGACTTCGTGGATGGGCTCCGTCTTTTCGTTTCCGGCCTCTTAGGCCTATTTGGATCTTGTCTGTACTCAGACATGTTGAATGCTTCCGCTGTGATGTAATGATGTATTGTTGGGACAGGTGTCCTCTGGATGATTGTATTTGCTATCTCTGCTCTAGTGAGAGCTATTTGCAAC
This sequence comes from Alopecurus myosuroides, assembly GCA_028641055.1. Classification (NCBI taxonomy): domain Eukaryota; kingdom Viridiplantae; phylum Streptophyta; class Magnoliopsida; order Poales; family Poaceae; genus Alopecurus; species Alopecurus myosuroides. Next base: position 434,801,172 of record CM054058.1, on the reverse strand, counting down.
TTATTTCGATCTTTTGTGTCGTAGAGATCTGTTGTGATATCACTTGTTCCAATGCCGTTGACGTACCATGTGTGTATGTTTTGAAGTACGTCAATGGAAGTATCCTGATTTCTATGGGATAGTTTACGTCGACGCTGAACAGATAGGGGTTGGTTGTCACACATACGTGTGTTGGCCTACTCGTAAGAGGATGCGGGTGCCGGTAAGCCCCGTAATCCAATCTACTACTGTTCAACGGAACGGCGAGTATCCTCTAGAAGTCCGGGTGCGACAGAGGACATCAGGGATTCCACCCGCCACAACCCCTACCTCCACCATGACACCAAAACGCGGTGCTGGCCGTGCTCCCAGCGCCACCCGCCGCAAACCAAGGAGGCAATGGGTACCCGAATCCAGCAGGGCTCATCGGAATGATACAGAAAGTCTGCCCCTCCCACAGGTTCCAGAAAACAAACACACACCAAGTGTTCATGGCAGTATTAGCTCCATCGTCCAAACCTGAATACTTGAAAATGGCGGACCAGTCGATAACTTTCTCCAAAGCCGACCACCCCCGTCAGGTGTATCGACCAGGACACGCCGCGCTCGTCATTCAAGCGCAGATAGGCAACTACGAACTCGCACGAGCGTTTATGGACGGAGGCAGCGGAATCAACATCATTTACGCGGACACACTCCGTAAGATGAACAGGTACTTGGACGGACTCGCAGAATCAGAAACATCCTTCCACGGGATAGTACCAGGCAAAGCAGTCCGACCACTCGGAACAATCAATTTGGAAGTGGTGCTCGGAAACCCAAGAAACTACAGGAGAGAGTTCCTCGACTTCGAGGTAGTCGACTGGCCCTCACAGTACCACGCCATTCCTGGCCGAACAGCGTCGCAAGATTCATGGCAGTACCCCACTACGCCTATCTGAAGCTAAAACTTCCCGGGGAGTACGGCACCATCACCATATATGGCGACTTCCAAAAATTCGATAAGTGTGACATTGAGTTCAACGAGATTGCAAAATATTTCGGGATGCAGGAGGAGCTGGCAGAATTGGTAAAGACCAGGGACCACTCCGTGATGCCACTCACCAAGAAGAACGCTCCAGAACTCGAGTTCAGTGCGAATAGCGACACTCGAAAATATCAAGTGCACCCGACAGAACTTGCGAAGACGGCGATGGTGTCCACCACCCTTTCGCCAGCATAGGAAGGCGCGCTAGTCGAACTCCTCCGTGAGTACTGGGAAATTTTCGCCTGGCAGTCTTCAGATATGCCAGGGATACCCAGGGAGTTCGCGAGCACTCACTAGAAGTTTTCAAAGATTCCAAACCTATCAAGCAAACGACCCGACGGTTCTCCGAGCCAAAGCAGAAGGCACTTGGAGAAGAGGTGAATCGACTACTCGCCGCAAAATTCATCAGAGAGATAAAAATATCCACCTGGTTAGCAAACCCGGTGCTGGTCCCGAAGAAAAACACTGACATCCTTCGCGTGAGCTTCCACTATACGTCGTTGAACAAACACTGCCCCAAGTATAACTTCCCTTTGACACGGATCGACCAGATCATGGACTCCACTGCAGGCTGTCAGCGCCTCTCCTTCTTGGACGCCTACTCGAGCTATAATCATATCAGGATGAAAGAGGAGGACGAGGAGAAGACATCGTTCATCACACCTCACGGTGTCTACTGCTACACGACAATGCCCTTTGGGATGAAAAACGCAGGCGCAACATATCAGTGCTGCATGCAAAAATGCCTCGCCAAGCTCATTGACAAGAACGTACAAGTGTACGTCGACGACATTGTCATAAAAACTCGAGTGGAGGATACACTCCTCGAGGACATCAGGGAGACATTCGACGCCCTCAACGCGTACATGATTAAGCTCAACCCGAAAAATGTGTTTTTGGCTTCCCTGCAGGACAACTTCTTGGGTATTTGGTGTCTGTCCGAGAAATCGAAGCCACTCCGGAGAAAATTCAAGCCATCCTGGCAATGAAGGAGCCAACCAATCTTCACGGCGTCCAACAGCTCGCAGGACGACTAGCTGCTTTGAGCAGATTCATCGCAAGATTAGGCGAGCAAGCATTGCCCTTCTAAAATTGCAGAAGAAAACAGATAAGTTCGAGTGGACACCCGAAGCAAAAAAGGCGTTCATCGACTTGAAAAGAGCACTGCAGAGTAGGCGCGTCCTGGCAACGCCACAGGAAAGGGAGCCCCTATACCTGTACCTAGCCGCAACAAACCAAGTCATCAACACGGTCATCGTCGTGAGTGACCAGAGGATGGCACGGGGTACGGAGTTCAGCAGCCAATTTATTACGTCAGCGAGGTGCTTTCTCCATGCAAGCAGCGATACCCTCACTATCAGAAGCTCGCGTATGGCATAGTCCTCACAGCCCGAAAGCTCTAGCACTACTTCCAGGAACATACCGTCACGGTGCTAAACGACGCATCACTCGGTACCATCATGAACATACCAATGGCGTCCGGAAGAATCGCAAAGTGGAGCATCGAGCTAGGCGCTTGGGACATTATTTATGCGGGCCGCAAGTCCATAAAATCTCAGGTCATCGTGGAATTCCTAAGCGAGTGGACAGAGTTGCAAACACCGGGACCCCCCGAATACACGAGCAACTGGATCATGTACTTCGATGGGTCAAAAAGAAACGAAGGAGCCGGAGCCGGGGTTATTCTTCTGTCTCCCCAAGGCGACAAGTTGCAGTACGCCCTGCGACTGGACTTCCCTACTGATGACCCAGCATCCAACAACGACGCGGAGTATGAGGCCCTCCTACACGGCATGAAAATGGCGATCGCCTGCGGAGCCACCCGAATGATGATATATGGAGACTCAAATCTCATCGTGCAGTAGACGATGAAGGAGTGCGATGCTATCGCGGATAACATGGTCGCATATCGTGACATGTACAATCTAATTGAGGGAAGTTTCAAGGGGTGCGAACTGAAGCACATTGTGCGATCAAGCAATGAGGAAGCAGCTAAGCTGGCCAACATGGGTTCAACAAACGCACCCATCCCTCCAGGAATTTACTTTGAACGAATGATCAAGCGATCAGTCAAGGTCAGAAAAACAGTAGAAGCGCCCGCAACGGTGGAAACACACGATAGCCCGCAAATTGCTATGATCGAGCTTATCCACAATATTTCAAGGCAAGTTTTTCTGGTCGAGCCAGTCTGGACGCAGAAATATCTCGACTACTTGTCAAACAAACAGCTCCCAGCAGACATTTGCGAGGCTCGGCAAATAGTGCGGCGCAGCAAATCCTTTCGGGTGATCAACGGCGAGCTATACAAGCAAAGCATATCAGGGGTATTGCAGAGATGCATAGCACCTGAAGATGGCAAGGAGTTGCTCCGGGATATACACCAAAGAGACTGTGGCCACCACGCCAGCTGGAGAGCAATCGTGGGTAAAGCCTTCAGGGCAGGATTTTATTGGCTCACAGCAGCCTGAGACGGCAAAGATCTAGTTGATAGATGCAATGCCTGCCAGAGGTTTGCACCCAAGCCACACGCCCCTGCCACAAAACTACACATGATCCCCATCGTCTGGCCCTTAGCGCAATGGGGGCTAGACATGGTAGGGCCATTACGCAAGTCGATACCTGGAAGATATACGCACCTACTCGTAGCAGTTGACAAATTCACAAAGTGGATAGAGGCTATGTCAGTCACCTCCGCGCACGCCCAGTGGGCCGTGAAATTCCTCGACTCCATCGTGTGCAGATTTGGCATACCACACAACATCATCACCGACAACGGCAGCAACTTCACGGCCAAGGAAACATAGGAATTCTGCGAGGAAAAGGGAATCACCCTCAGCTTCGTCTCGGTAGCTCACCCGCAAACTAACGGTCAACTCGAGCGATCCAACGGACTAGTCTCAGCTGGGCTAAAGAAGCGGCTACTCGATCGCCTGAACCCAGCAGCAGGGCATTGGGCCGAGGAATTACCATCAGTACTATGGAGCCTCCGCACAACGCCAAATCGGTCAACAAACTATACACCATTCTTCATGGTCTACGGAGCCGAGGCCGTCCTCCCCGGAGACTTCAAATTCAGTGCTCCACGAGTCGTTGCATACAGCGAAGAAACCTCAAACAGGGCACTCGCAGAAGACGTGGACGCACTTGATGAAATTCGAGACATTGCACTCGCAAGATCCGCAGCATACCAGCAATCACTACGCAACTACCACAGTCGTCGTATACGCCACAGATCCTTCGTGGTAGGAGACCTGGTGTTGCGACTCAAGCAAAAGGAAGGACACAAGCTCGAGCCACCATGGGAAGGACCCTTCATAATACATGAAGTTATCCCAGGAGGCGCCTATCGGCTGAAGAACCCGAAGACTGGCGGGATCTACTCCAACCCGTGGAACGTTGCGCATCTCCGCAAGTTCTACCCCTAGATTTATCCTACTCGCAAGAAATAAGGCTATACCAGGTACGCTGTAGCTCGACCAAACACATGTCTTCTCAGTCATATCAATAAATACATGGTTTCTCAACCACAATGATTGCAGTTTCTTGTCCTCCCTAAACATGCTAAAATAACAGGTACACACCCCAAACACACGGGGGCTACGCCTAACTAGCATCATAACATCCTTCGAGTAAAATCGCTCGATAAAACAAATAAAAGGTACAACAAGGCCTACACCTTATAAACACCTTTAACACTTCAAATATACAAGGTCACAGGGCTTACGCCTTCATACACCTTACAACAAAGTACAAGATATTTACATTTTACAATTACATCTGACGACGAGCAGTCGTTTCCGCAAGAATTCGATCGATCTCCTCGGATGTCAGTCGAATAATCTGCTCCGCAGCGGACTGAACGACCGCGTAATGGGGAGAGAAATCAACTGGAGAATCCGGAAGCTGCGCCACAGAGTTAAAATTGATCTCAGGATGCCACACCTGAACAAAGGAGAGAGCTACCTGAGATCCACCGATAAGTTGCTGGCGAACGCACTCCCGAACCTCTCCTACTCGACGAAAGATCCTTAGCAAACCGCTCAACCCTTCTGGAACGGTATCCAATGGATAAAATGTCCGATGCACAGAAGAAAGAGCCTCGCGACATGAATCAAGAAGAATCTTCTCCTGGCTCGCCCGATACTTCAAAGTGGCCAAAACGAAGCCTCGACTACGGTCTGACCAGAAATTGTTTGCATGCGGTTTGGAGCTACCCGCCTCATAGGAAATGTGGTTATCCACCTAGTGGGTCTCACAAGGTCCGTCGGGCTCAACAACTGCAAAGTCAGTAAACAAGTCAAAACAGAAAGGAAGCAAGCAACAAAGTACTCGGGGCTTGCAGGCTTACAAAGCATGTCATTCGCAATGGCCGCCAGCTCTTCCATCACAAAATGCTCACGCTCAGCCGCAAGTTTCTGCTTCGATTTGGCAACATCAGCCACGCCCCGCAGAGCTTTCAGATTGCGCTCGCCATCCGCAACACGGTCACGGAGTGAGACGAATGTACTAGTAGCAGCAACAAGGGGATTCACCCGTGCAGCAGACCCACTCGATGACTCTGCGCTAGGATCCACTACCTGGAAAAAATGAAGCAAGTTTAGAAAAATCACAAGACCCCACTCGAGAAACACACCACCTATTTATCAGGTGCTCGGAGGCTACTCCCATCGGTACCACACAACATCAAGACGCAACAATCAGACACTCAAGATTTCAAGAAACACTTCGATTATGCAACATAAATACGGGAATACATTCCAAGGTTCATTACATCGGCCAGCAAAAGAAAATATAAATTATCCTAGGGGGCTGCAGAAGTGGTTCCACTCGCGGAAGGATGCCCCTTGCGACTAGCACGAGCAAGCACCTCCGAGAGCTTCTTCGCGAGAGCTTTAGCACGGGCGCCAAAAGTACGGAGTGCTACCTTTTTGCCATGGGCGTCGTAGGGAACGCTCGAATACACCTTGTCTAGGTCATCCGAGACTCCATGCGCCAAAGCAAATTGGATAGCCATCTTGGCCCCGCACTCGGACTGGGCGACTGAGTACTCCTAGAGAAGGTCTCCTTCACCCAAGAACACCTTCAGAAGGCCGCCCAGCGTAGGATGAACCGCCGCATCCACCAGTAAGAGCTCGTGGAACTGCATCAACACTCGGGTGGCGTCACCAACGAGAGAGCAGATCCCACTCGCATGCTCCTAGAGTTGGGCGCAAGAGTCCATAAGGGTGTCCAGTCGCTGGCTCCCAGGGATCTCCAGTCCAACCCCAAGGGCATCTACAAAAAGGGTACCATAAATTTCCAAGACAGCAAATTAAGTTGCATTGCAACAGAAGAATAGTCAAGCGTGGCTTACCCGCAAACTTCTAAGCCAAGGGACAGACGATGCCAACAAGATCACTATCATGCTTGGCACCCGCCTCCTCCAATTGCTTTAGCGCCTCTTGAGCCTCGACGAATTTCCCCTCAAGATCAGCTGAATGCTTGCGAGTGGACTCCAGCTCCTTTCGGGAGGACTCCAACTCAGCCTCAAGGGTTTTCACCTGAGCGACAGTATCAGCTTTCTCGGCCTTCAGGCGGGTAACTTGATCTACAGAGCGACGAATACAGCTTAAGAAATTTTCGTGATCAACAGAAACAGTAAAACGGAGTGGAATAACCTACCTTGAAGAGAACGGCAGTCCTCGACGAGTCGCGATCCACCCGAAGGGAAACGCAATCCGCCTCAGCTGAAAGCACTCGACGACCGATGGCAGCAAGGGAGTCAAGGAGAGTCTGCAAAAGGCCAAGACAAAAATTCAAGTTAAGGACAAAATCTCTTGAGCCTATACACGACTGTACACAGTCGAATATAGCCTCTGGGGCTACTCCCATCGGGAGCACTGCCGTGCACCCGATAGAATAAAGGAAGACAGGGAAGAAAAGAGTTCAACTTGAGTCCGTGGCTAACCGCAAGCAATTAACCACGGCCTTGGGGGCTACTCCCATCGGGAGCACTGTCGTGCACCCGATAGAAATTACAACCAAACGAAAAAAAAGATGCGAGAAGGAGGGATAAACTTACTTGGCCTGGGGCAGTAGACATAGGATCCGCTGAGCTGCCTGAAACATCCTTGTTTGCAGAAGCTCCACCCGCAAAACCAGGTAACCCATACTCAGGAATCACGGCTGCCCTCACAGGACTTGGAGACCTTTGGGTGGCTTCTGCGGCTGGAACGTCTCCCTCGGCTACTTCTTTCCTCTTCACAGAGGGAACCGAAGAAGCATACTGGACAGGGCTGATGGTTTGAAGGCTGCTATTGAAGTAAAATTCAAACAAGGAGACATAACAAGGAAAATATTCGTGACTAAAGGACAACGCGCAAGAAAAACTTACTCATCCTCATCGTCGTCATCCAGAATGTCCACATTCCAGGCGGTGGGAACGTTCAACTTGCAGCCTAGGGAGGAAGCACATTTAGAGGAGGCACCTGGAGAGGCTCAGTCGCCTTGCCGGACCCATCACCCAAGGAACTGTCCTTGGAAGTGACTTCGTCATCCTCATGCATGTGGCGCTTGCGGTGATGGAGTTGTTCGCTACCCGAGTCTTGCACGTCGTCCAAAGAGTCGTGCTCAGAGCTCGAGTCAGCTTCGGCAACGCTGGTTTCGAGAGGAGCCTCGATGTTGCTCGCCAGGAGATCTGAGGCGTCTTCAGCCGAAACTGGCGGGTAGCATGTCGCTACCTTCAAGCTCTACGAAAAAAGAAGAGGAAAAAGAGGAAAGGACTTCAATCGATAAAACTTCAGACTACAAAGAGAAAAAAGAAGAATAAGAGGAAACTCACATCAGCTGGAGGAGGTTTCGCTGCCCCGAATGGCTCGAGAGAACAGGCCGAGTAGGCCAATCCTTTCTTCAGTTTGGTGATGGCCGCAATCTTTTTCTCGAACTCGGCGTTCGAGAGAAGGTCTTCGCAGACGCGGCTTGGGTCCTGCGTGCCTTGATATTCCCACATAGTCGACGGTCTCTCTTGAAGGGGCTGGATCCTCCGCCGAAGAAAGACACTCGCCATGTGCAATCCATTCAGTGGAACCCCCATCGCCTTCTCATGGAAGCTCCCCACCTTCGCGAGTAGAGGGGAGACGATCTTGCTGTCTTCAGCGGTGAGCTTATGCGCCCAAGATTTCCTCCGCTTCAAAATCGTGAATGGGTAGAACTCAGGAGCTCCACCCTCGCTGTTGTCGATGACGTAGAACCACTTCTTCCGCCATCCTTGCGCGGAGTCGACGACGTACATCTCCAGGTAGGGGATGTCCGTCCTCGCCTGGATCCCGAACCCGCCGGTGCGCAGTGGCTCTCCCAGCTGCTCGCCTAGTCGCGACTTCTCCCGAAAGATCCGCACCTTGAACAGGGCCTTCCAGAGGCCCCAATGCGGGCGGATGCCCACGTAGCACTCGCAAAGCACGATAAAGCACGATATGTGCTGAATCGCGTTTGGAGGCAATTCATGGAGCTGTTTTCCATAGACATACAACAATCCAAGAAGAAATGGGTGGAGAGGAAGAGAGAGGCCACGCGAGAGGTGCTCCGTGAAGATCACACGCTCGTTTGAGCAAGGATTGGGTACCTCTTCTTTCTTGGGCAGGCGCACGCGCTCGTCGCCGTCGGGAGGCAGCAGCCCTTACCGTTGCATCTCATTGATGCTCTTCCTGGTGGTGTTGGCAGAGTGCCAATCGCCCGTTCTTACAGTGGGCAGCGCGGAAGTATCTCCAACCTCCTTCGACGACGAGGCAGCGACGCTGCGTTTCTTCCCTCCAGCCATGATAGCTCTTTTGTGCTTGCGGAACAGGAGGTGTGCGCGAGGAGGAAGAAAGGGAGCAAATCGGAGGGAAACTTACCCATCGCTTAAGGACAGCTATTTATACACATGCCGGGATAATCTGAACCGTGGATCTGGCGATGTTGCGCTCATCGCGGCCGCCACGCGTGAAGTGGAAACGAGGCGGCGGTGAACAGTTATTTCTGCCACGAGCTTTACAGCAGATCGTGCGCATTTACAGCGCGTGGCTCACGGAAAACCCGGAAACGACCCATCGTTTCCAGTCAAAAGCTGACAAGGTGGGCCATTGTTCTCTTCTCCGCTCTGTCACGTCCCATCGGGAGGAGTCAGAACGAACGAGTGCGCAATGACATCATTGCATACCTCATCAGACGCGAAAACTCTGTCGCACAACCTCGCTAACACGAAATTTCTTTCGTATGGGCATATCAAGACGCGAAAACTCTTTCGCATAAGCTCCCTAAAACACGAAATTTCTTTCGTATGGGCATATCAAGACGCAAAAACTCTTTCTCATAAGCTCCCTAACACGAAATTTCTTTCGTATGGGCATATGAAGACGCGAAAACTCTTTCGCATAAAATCCTTAAACATGAAATTTCTTTCGTATGGGCATGTCAAGACGCGAAAAATATTTTGCATAACTACCTACACATGAAATCTCTTTCGTATAGGTACAGCAAAGCCTCCAGACACGGAAACTCTTTCGTATGGGAAAAATATTACAAGTGCAAAAAAATTCTTTTGCATAAGTACAACAAAAAGGGGAATCTCCTCATCCGAAAATTCCCAAAGAAGATACTCGCAAGTGTGCAGCTCCTGCCACTCTGTCACACGATGTATTTACACATCCCCACCCCAGATCGTTCAGCCAACTAGGCACATCCGGATGCCGTATTCTCTCGAATACGAAGGTAAGACCCAAAAGATCTCTCTTATGGGCCTGGAATCGCACTCAAGCTGCGTCCTCCGGTAAGTTTCCATGTCAACAACACGAAGAAAAATCCTAGCGGACGCGCCGGGTACCCCTATAGGTTAAGTTCGACTCGGTAAGACCTCCATGGCCCATTCGCAATGATCACCTCACCGGATTCGAGTCGGAGGTCTCGAATTTGTGTAGGCCAGAGGTGTTTTTGCCCTAGATGCAATTAATTGGCCCCGAGATTTCGGGAGAGCCAAGCAACTGAGCCATATCCTTCTGCGAAAACAGCCAAAACACAGGCACATTCATCGCTCGATGCTCGAGTACAAGAAGCGCATCGTGCACAGGGTATGCACCCTCTAAACACAAAACAGTTGAAGCAATCAATCGAAAGAAATCAAGACGAACTTTGAGCGTCTACCCAACAGATTCTCAATCGAGTAAATGCTTGGGTGCTACTGACGAGGGGATGAATCCTGGAACATCGGGTGAGGCTACCCGGTCCAAGGCCCAAGATCTAAGCCCGAAGGGAGATGCCATAAACAGTTCTAGAAGGCCCAATCGAGGCCCACCCGCAAGGTCTTGTGGGTCAAGAAAGGAAACTTGTAACCGACTTGAGGTTAGGGTTTGTATCCCCTGGGTGCGGTTTGAGACCTGGCCACCTATATAAGGCCAGGAGAACCACCGGGAGGGGGACCAAGCAATACCACCACCACCAAAGCCTTGAGATTGAGATCATACTCTCGACTCGAGCACCCCCACTATAACCGATCTATTGGTAATATAGACCGACAGAAGCAGGAGTAAGGGTTTTACCTCTACGAGGGCCTCGAACCTGGGTAAATCGTGCCCCCCTCTTAGCCGACGATTGTCACCAGCGCCTACACGTTCTCCTAATCAAAACCCTATCGGTTCACCCGAGGGACTTGTTGAGATGCATATTCTACACCTGTCCCAGGTATGTCAAAGGTATTCGTATTATTCTTGGTCATGCTGGTTTCTATAGAAGGTTTATTAAATATTTCTCTAAAATATCAAAGCCTCTTACTAATCTTCTTGAAAAGGATGTACCTTTTGTATTTGATGAATATTGTAAAGAAGCTTTTGAAATTTTAAAGAAGGCTTTAATATCCGCCCCCTATTGTTCAACCCCCTGATTGGAATTTACCATTTGAAATTATCTATGATGCTAGTGATTATGTTGTAGGTGTTGTTCTTGTACAGCGGGTAGATATGAAGTAAATGTTATTCATTATGCTAGTAAAACACTTGATGCTTCTCAAAAGAATTATGCTACCACTGAGAACGAGTTCCTAGTTGTAGTTTTTTCTTGTGATACTATTCATACTGATCATGCTGCTATTTAGTACCTTATGGAAAAGAAAGATACTAAGCCGAGGCTTATTAGATGGGTGCTTCTCTTACAAGAGTTTGATTTACATATTGTGGATAGGAAGGGTGCTGAAAATCCTGTTGCTGATAATTTGTCTAGATTAGAAAATATCTCTGATGATCCTATTCCTGTTAATGATAGTTTTCCTAATGAACAGTTGGCTGCAATAAAAGTGAGCTCGCAAGAGAGTCCATGGTATGATGATTATGCTAACTTTATTGTTTCCAAGTATTTGCCTCCTACCTTTACAGCTCAGCAAAGAAGAAAATTCTTCTATGATTTGAGGCATTATTTATGGGATGACCCACACTTATATAAAGAAGGTGTTGATTGTCTTATGCAAAGATGTGTTCCTAAAGATGAACAACGAGAGATATTGAGAAAATGGCATAGTAGTTCTTATGGACTACATCACCCTGGAGATAGAACTGCACATAAGGTTCTACAATCAGGTTTTTATTGGCCTACTCTCTTTAAAGATGCTAGAAAGTTTATTTTATCTTGTGATCAATGTCAAAGGGTTGGAAATATTTCTAGACGTAATGAAATGCCTATGAATTGTTCTCTTGTTATTGAACCGTTTGATTGTTAGGGATTTTACTTTATGTGTCCTTTCCCTCCTTCACAAGGCTACACTCATATTCTTGTTGCTGTTGATTATGTTACTAAATGGGTAGAAGCTATACCTACTAAAAGTGATGATGGTGAAACCTCATTAAAAATTCTTAAAGACATTATTTTCCCTAGGTTTGGTGTGCCTAGATATCTTATGACTAATGGGGGTTCTCATTTTATTCATGGTGGTTTTAGAAAGACTCTTGCTAAATATGATGTTAATCATAGAATTGCCTCACCCTATCATCCTCAAACTAGTGGGCAAGTAGAATTATCAAATAGAGAAATCAAATCTATCTTGCAAAATACTGTTAACAAATCTAGAAAAAATTGGGCTAGTAAATTAAATGATGCTCTGTGGGCTTATAGAACTGCTTATAAAAATCCCATGGGCATGTCTCCTTATAAAATGGTTTATGGAAAAGCTTGTCACTTTCCTTTAGAATTAGAACACAAACCTTATTGGGCAGTGAGAGACCTTAATAGATATTTTAAACTTGCTGGTGAGAAAAGGTTGCTTGACTTAAGTTCTTTATTTGAATGGAGAAGTGAAGCATATAAAAATGCTAAGCTCTTTAAAGAGAAAGTTAAAAGGTGGCACGATAAGAGAATTATTAAAAGAGAATTTCATGTTGGTGAGAATGTGCTATTGTATAGGTCTCATCTCAGATTTTTTGCAGGAAAATTACTCTCAAGATGGGAAGGACCTTTTGTTATCGAAGAGGTATATCGTTTGGGGGCAATTAAAATTGTTTCACTTGAAGACAACACTTCACAAGTGGTGAATGGCCAAAGACTCAAGCGTTATGTTTCTGGAGATCCTTATAATGAAAATGTTGATTGTATTCGAGCCATGCTTTATTATCTGAATGAATATTACTTTGAAAGCTATGAATCACTGTAAAAGGAATGTTACAATTAAACATGTTAAGCTCTACAATATAAGCCTTGTTATGAATACTTCACCTAAGATAAGTATGATATCATTAAATGTTCTCTGACCAAGAACGAAGTTTTCCATCACCAATTTTGGTTCTCTCTTTTGCATCTTTGTTTGTGACTCCCATTACTCGTTTCAAGTTAAGTTATATGAGAGGAAGTTTTTGTCTATAATTATTGGTGCATAGATAAATGTGGTTCTTCTTGTACGTATTTTATTTATCGACTCTTCACTCCATAAACCCGTGGTCATGTTTACTGAGTTCAGTTTCGCTTGGGGACAAGCAAGGTCTAAGCTTGGGGGGAGTTGATACGTCCATTTTGCATCACTATTTTATATCATAATTTTCTGTTATTCATTGACATATTTCATATTGGAGCATGATATTATGTTATTTCACCTATTTTGCATGTTTCCCAATAATTGGAGAGTTGAACCCCAGATTCAGAATTCTGCTAGAAAACGGAGCGCCATGATACCATATTCGCGAAGATCGGAGCACCCCGGAAATCATCGGAAAGTTCCTATTTCACTCGAAGACAGAGGAAGCCAAAAGGGGAGTAGGAGGAGGGCCACCAAGGGCCCTCACCATGCCCAGGCTCGGGCCCACCTCTAGCGGCGCCTGGGTTGGTGAGGAGGCGCTGGCCCACCTCTGGCTTGCCCCTTCGACGTAATTCATCCCCTGGGAACCCTAAGACATGAGGAATCATCGAGGAGTCTTTCTTCCGCCTTTGCGGGATGGAAAACAACAGAGAGAGAAAAGCTCTCCAGCAGAGAGAAATCTGCCGAGGAAATTCGTTCTCGGAGGGAGAAATCATCGGCATCGTCACCGTCATCGAGCTGGACTTCATAGGGATCATGATCGTCATCATCATCATCATCTCCACCATTATCACCCTCAGATCCACTCTGTTCCGCTGTAACATCTTGGGTTGCATCTTGTCTATTTCATAGGGGAAACTTTCCCTGTGTTGATTACTACTTGTAGTTGATGCTATTGAGTGAAACCATTGGATTAGGTTTATGTCCAGATTGTTAATCACCATTATATCACCTCTGATCATGATCCATATGATGTCTTCTGAGTAGTTCATGTTGTTCTTGAGGACATGGGAGAAGTCAAGTTGTTAGTAGTGAAGTAATGTTGAGTAATATTTAATGGTTTGATATTTAAGTTGTAGTGTTATTCTTCTAGTGGTTTCATGTGAACGTCGACTACATGATACTTCACCATTTATGGGCCTAGGGGAATGCATCGTGTATTTGGCTACTAATTGTGGGGTTGCCGGAGTGACAGAAACCTAAACCCCCGTTAGGAAACCATTACACGAGGGAGCGTAGGATCCCGGTGTTTAAAGCTGTGGTTAGATTTATTTCTTAATTACTTTCTTGTAGTTGCGGATGCTTGCAAGGGGTATAATCACAAGTATGTATTAGTATTTGATGGGACGGTATATTAGCATAGGTTCACCCACACAACACTTATCAAAACACTAAAGATTATTCAACGGCATGAAACAAAAGCACTTGACAGAAACCTCCCCTGTGTCCTCGAGAATGTTTGTTAATCATAAGTAAACCCACCGGCTTGTCCTTTGCTAAAGAAAGGATTGGGCCACTTGCTGCAATTACTATTAATGCATTTTATTTACTCGCACTTTATTTATCTGCAATATAAAAAACCCCTACAAATTTATCTTTCAGTATTTACAGTTATTCCTTCATCAAAACTTCTTGTCAAAACTTTCTGCTCCTCGTTGGGTTCGACACTCTTATTTATCGAAACTACTACGATACACCCCCTATACTTGTGGGTCATCACCATGCCATTTTTATTCACCATGTTACTCTTGAGGTCATATCCGTGGATTTGTGACAAGTTTTAAGCATGTTCAATATTTCGTTGTAGTGACTTTTATTGGCCATGGAATCATGCATGTTCCATATTTGATGCTCTTAGAAGACTAGGCATTGACCTACATACATCTTCAAATATTTGTTGGAGTTTCAGTTCTCGTAGGTCCTCAGTGGATTAACATCATAGTACATAGGTTTTTGGTCTCTTATAAAACAAATGATCATATTGCTAGACTATAAGATGGGCAAGGACATTGCGAGGACGTGAAACCACACGTGCCTGTTGTCATTAGTAAATACATCACCATTCCACAAATATGTTAAGTCATCTTAGTTTGGAGAATGGAATTTGTGCACATGGGTACATAAATATGCTGCAAACTCAACCAGGAGATCCCACTACTTAAGTAGCACAATTCACATATTTCCATATGATTTTGCATCTTAATATTTCCCCATAGTATGGTCCCTGATATTGTTTGTTTTGCGAATTGAGAGCTTTCCTACTAATGAGCATATGGGGAAGATCGTGCTGATACTGATATGTGCTGACATGAGGTTAAACCTCCCGGATTGGATAGTCAGGTACAGCCGGAGAGGCATGCTTAGCTAATTGATGCATGTAAGTGAAGAAGTTATGCCCTAGAGGCAATTTAATAAAGTGGTTTTATTACTCATAACTCATATGTTCATAATGTTTTATACCATGCTATACCTGTATTAAGCGGAAACATTAATGCACTTGTGCTATGTAAACAAACCAGGTCCCTAGTAACCTCTAGTTATACTAGTCCGTTGGGCAACAAATGATCAAGGTTTTCCTGATCATGGGCATTTATGCCATTGATAACAGAGTCATGTCATTAGTGAATGATGTGATGAACTCACATCCATTATGTTTTATCATGACAAGGTCGAGCCATTAAGTTCAACCTTATGATATGAAAATATAGTACCACAGCCTTTGACCGTGAGATGGTATTTAATTCCTATCATGCAAGTTACTTTGATTGCATCAAACGTCAGACTGTGCTTATAAAGGTGACTCTTTGGTAATGAAAGGGGTATATTGAGGCGTGCCATAAGGAGCGGGACTTGCCAATCCCATTGGCAGATAGATACTCCTAGGCCCACTCGGTGGAGCTGCATCAATTATCTTGTAAGCATGTGACTAGATCACGGAGATGCCACGACACGGGAACAACTAGAATTGTTATGTCGGTAACAAGACTGAATGGTGTATAAGATACCGGACGATCAAGTCTCGGACAAACAGAGTATCACTAAGGCAAGGGGCATGGGGACTTGACGTTTAAGGTTCAAGCGATGCAAAAAAACTTCGATGGATGCATAGGGGCCATTATGGATGTCCATATCCCACTATTGGTCATCGGTCGGAGAGGTGTCTCGGCCATGTCTGGAGTAGTCCCGAACCGTAGGGTGTCAAACTTAAGGGTAGAAAATGTTTAAGAGTGATCTTAGTACCGAAGAGAATAATAAAGAGAGCCGGGATCGTTCTGGTATTTATTCGATAGAGATCGGAAAGTTCCGAAGGTGTATCAGGATAAGGGAGAAATGCCCGATGGTGATCGGAGGGTGCCGGAAGGGGTTCCGGGACTCGAAATGAATAAGAAATGTATATTTATTACTAATTAGTGTAATTAATAATTAAATATTATTTTATTTTATTTTTAAATGCATTTATTCCACAAATGGGCCTTCCGGGCAAAAGAGGCCCATTAGGGGAAAATGGAGGAAAAGGAGGGAGACCAAAGGGGGTCCATTCGCATGGGCCTTGTGGGGCCCATGGGGTTAAGGCTTCCCTCCCTGGGCCGCACCATCATGTGGGTTTAGTCCCACATGGGGGAGGCAAGGGGGTTGGCTCCCCTCTTGCCACCATATAAAGGTCCCCTTTTCTTCCATCAATCCATCTCTTTCTTTTCTCTTTTCTCCAACCGTGGTTCCCTTTGGAGCCGTGTTAGGAGTTGAGAATTCTCCACTACAACCACACCGCCGTGCTATTAGTCTTTGGTCCATAGATCTACTTCCGCAGCCTTCGATGGGCCAGAGACCGGGAGTCATATTCTACACCGTATGTGTGTAATCCCACAAGGGGCAACACTTGGGGCACTAGTCGCGGAACGACTCATCGACCTCGTGGTTGGCTTCTCTTTCTTCATCGATAACCCTTGTGGGGGAGGGCGATCCCCGATTTTGGTCTTCAAGGGTATGATTTCCATTCTTCCTCTGTTATTCTATATGTTCATAATAATAGATTCTGGCTAGTTTCATTTATCGTTGTTAGGAAAAAAATTTGTTTTCTGCTGCGAAACCCCTTCAATAAGTTGCTTGTTTCTTAGCCGAAGAGGCATGGACTGTCTGTCTGTCCACATGTTGCTTCATGTTTCTTCTTAAATTGGGCCAAATGTGTTGTCTGCTAGAGCATGCCGCAAAGCCCCTGGTTAACCTAGTAGCGACATAGCTAGGTTGACTAGTACTGGCACTATGATATGATCATTCATTGCCTAGGATATGCACCTATGATGCGTTGTTTTGCGACATAAGTATGCACCAAGTGTTAAACAATTGGATTATTGGAAGGGAATACATTTTTGTTTCTTTGGAATTCGCGTTCCTGTCCTAGTGAAAAGTATACTCCATCTTGTGTTTTTTCCTATTTACTTTCCTATTTGTAATAAATTTCTGCATATTGCTTTTATCTAATAGGAGTACATTTCTGCATATTGCTTTTTCTTTTTTCCTTTCCTGTTTTAATAAATTTGGTACATCATCTTATTGATTGTATGCTCCATTATTTTCATTAGACTTGAAATGAGCTCACAGAGCCTATAACATATAAGGAAGAGAAAATTAAGATGAAGAGCTTATGTTCATCAGTTTGCCTGCTCTGCACTTGTATTTAAGCCGAAGTAAAAGACAAAAGAGACATACTTACTTTTCGTACGGCAAGGAGCAGGGAACTTCTTGGTGGGCATCTCAAGAATTTTCTCACTTCCTTTAGGATGGAGCCACACATCTTCATGTGGCTAGCATCGTATCTTAGGAATGAGGGTCTGATTTCAAATTCAATAATCAAGGTGGAAGAGAAGCTAGCGTTCTTTTTATACATGTTGTCACGTAATGCTTGATATGAAGATCTCCAAGTACAGTTTCACCATAGTGGATAGATCTTTAGCAAGTATATCAATCAATTCTTCGACATTATTCCCACCTTGTCAACTAGAACTTTGAAGCCTCACAATCTTGATGAAATCCATCCGAAAATAACTATTGACCCTCAGTTCTTTCCATATTTTCAGGTTCCACACATCAGACTTCTTTTCCTATCCACTTATTTGCAAAATTTACCACATGTATAGTTCTGATATGTTCCCAAACTTTCTCTTTGTAGAATTGCATTGGAGCAATTGATGGGTCTCATGTTCCAGTCACAAGAACACCTAACTGTGCTGCTCCATGGAGGAATAGAAAAGGCACTCTAAGCCAGAACATCATGTTTGCTTGTGACTTTGACCTCAACATAACTTTTATCTCGTGTGGCTGGGAGGGGTCTTCCATCGATGATAGGGTACTTAGTTCTGCCATCGTAGTCAAAGTGGTGTTGGGTGGAGTGAAAGTGACTACAAGTTACAAGCTGAACCCCATCGGTGGGATAAATTGGCTATTGTGATTTATTTCCTTGGCTAAACTCGTAAGTATTTTTCACAACTTCTATCATGTTGGCGATCATATGGTCCACTCTTGTAGTCTTTTCGGAAAAGAATCAACAGGTTCCAGACAAAAGCTTTTCATCTATAAAATTCACTTGGTGAAGTTTATCACGGTAGGTTTCCTTTGCTTTATTCCTCTATCTTGTTCGGCTGTAGAAGTTGTAACATCCCAGTGTTAGGGAGGTTATAAGGATCTAGATATAATATGTGCATTTGCAAAGCATGCATCTAAAAGTACGGGAAATTTTGGCGGGAAAGTTAAACAAAGCAAAGTGACTAAAGTTTCACTTGACATGATGAAATAGGTCTAGTTCATCTAGTCAAGAGTACATTTGGAGTGATCTTTATAACATAGTATCTCTAGAAACCAAATCATCTGGTTACTCAAACCATAATTGGTTGTGACCAATACTAACTCTTAACAAGTCTAACCTCAAGTCTATAAGTGACTTGGGATAATTCACTAGGTATCTAGAACTCAAAGAGGGGTGAGAATCCAAATCTCATAGTTGATGATCATACTCTCACCAATGAGTAATACACAACTTAACCATCTCATCAACAAAGATGTCATCACCTATAAAACAACAACTCTCTAAGTTATCAACCAGTCACATCACACCTTTATAAACTATCTCATAATTGTGAAGTGCACATTCACAATCAAATAATAAGGGTTCAATAGAACACAACAGATACAAACTAGTGTTAACTTAAAACCCACAAGTGAGAAATGACATAATAATTGTATTAACATATTTATCGAATATGTACATATCTCATCAACCATAAAAGAAGTACCTTAAAGAAGAAATAAATCTTCTTCAACTACTATTAAACCTTGACCTTTACACAGGACCTTTCCTGATCTCTATGTCTACATTATGCCTGACAAAGACCACAAGGGGAGAATATAAAGTAATATCATGACACCAGAGAAAACAAATAACAACTATGACATAAGTCATTAAAAACCAATAAGCTTTACATGTTCATTGTATAAATCATCTTATACAAGTGAGTATCTGGAATCTCAACACATCAATGAACCATTTGATCAACTTACTACTAAGTCATCATTCCCTAAGCATTCCACACTCCTATTCGGATCTACCTTCAACAAATAAATTATCTTTGGATACAAGTATTGAGTAACAACAAGTTATAACCTTATTAGAGGAATTGGATTGGAGAGCTAAGTAAAACAAATCATGTAAGAAAAAAGTATATATATTTTGGGATTTAAAATAAGAAGTATATGGGAGGATAATAAAAGCATGAAATAACCCTTAATCTAGATCTTGTTATTTTGGCTAGACCAATGTATCTTGTTTCCCAATCTTCCCCAAGTTATTTTGCAAGAGAAGAAACCACAAGACAGGAGGAACTACCACATGAAGATGTTCAAGAAGATTATTTAGAGTGTGCTAGAAGTGCTACTCTAACTTACTATAAGAGTATTTGGAAGCTCTGGTATCTTTATCTGATCTTATTAACCTCTTGAAATAGTATGATATTCCAATGTTAGTGTTATATAGAAGTAGTTTGATAACAAGCCTTGCAACCTTGTTAACAGATCACTTTTGTATACTCAAACACTTGAGTGTCTTACACAAATAAACATAAGATCATATAACCTAGTACATCTCATCCAATTGTATATGAGTAGTAATTTGGAGGCAAGTCTGGCCCACTTGTTAACAAATTCTTCTTATATGCATATGGAAACTTGATGTCATAAAAAAACCTACATATTTTTATAATCATCTGAGTAAAATCCTTGCTTGGAGTAATTGGATGTTTTCACCACAATGGTGAGACAGTTGAAGTTGGAAACCAAGAGATGAACCTACCTGCATTGGACAAAGGTGATAACTGAAGACTAGTGGCAGCTAGAGAGAAGAACATTAAGCAACAGAAGACCACAGGAAGCAACACTGCTTCAGTAAGGGATCATAAGAAATTATCCAGTGAATCATTAAGTATTATTAGAGAACTTATAATCCCTGTTCCTTGTCAAGGTCATCAGAGATGAGGAATTCATAATAATATATTTAATGGAAACAATTGTCAAGTATAAAATAATAATCAACCATTGCATCCACATGTTCTTGATATGTGGAGGTAGATAAAAACAATCTTAATACCTTGTTTTCCAAATCCCTTCTCATACATAAGATTAACAGATAAAAAAAAATTCATCTACATATAACTATGTAAATGATTACAGGTTCTAAAACAAACATGGGACAATATCCATATTGGAACCTAGTGGAAAACAAACAAATAAGATTTCAAAGCCACCAAAATTTTCCATTTAAGCAAGTACTAAAAACATCAACCTTTCTTACACACATCTAAGTAAAAGGTCAATCAAAGATTGCTAAGAGTTTCAATTATAAAAGATGACATGGTATCATAAAAGAAAACAAGCCCTTTACCAATTAAAATCATTTGGTATGATTTAGGAATAAAATTCCCTATTGGGTGATTTTATTACTATGCCTAAAAATAAAGCTCTACTAAAGCTTACAAAGTATTTCCAAAAATTATTATACCTAAAAACTATCCAATATAAAACATCTCATTATTTCAATAACATGTTAGTGGGGTTGTTTTCATGTCATAGAATACACTAAGTAATTTTTAATCCATATGAAATTTAAATAGAGAGAAAATAGCAAAAACCACTTAATCTAGCAACCTAAATAAAAAATATAAATATTCTGCAAATTCACCGAAACAAAACATGGTGAGTTGTGAAATTTGATAAGGAATTCAAATATATTTTTTATTAATTTTTCTGTTCACAAATAGGCCCTGAAAACGTAGGTTTTCTCTCAGTTTTAGTAACAGAAGGACTTGAAAGCAATTTACAGAAACTTGTAGGGGGTTATGTGGAAATTCATCATCTTCAACCTTGGACAGTAGGACACTGTGTGTGTCGTTGCCAAATTCGTCGCGGTGATGCCTCCTGCTCGCCACCCTCGACAAGAGAAAACCATCACGACGTAGTACTTCCTCTCCTCTATCCTCTAGAACTCTTTTCCCCAACATTCGTTTCCTCTGTATACCGAAAAACGAAACCCTAGCCGACGAACTCCACCTCCGTGTGCCGTCGACTCCGGTCGTTCTTGAAGAAACGGAGACCACCCGGAGCTTCGCCATGCTCTTCTCTTCCTCCCTACAGAGCCTAGCTTGCTGGGAAGTTCGGAGGTGGCCGAATCGAGCTATTTTCTTCCTCTCCGGCCACCGGATGCTGTGGATGATTCCGGACGATTCCGGCTAAGCCTCGCTTCTCCGACTCTGCCGCGAGATTAAGGGTGAGCTGAGGAGTCTCGGAGCGCTTCTAATTTTTATTTTCATCGAGTAATGCATCCTGCCGCAGTCATCTGTACACCGCCGCCGCATAAGCTCGCCGCCGATGATGCTCCGGTGACCAATTGGTCATGCCACCACCACCGTTGAGTTCGCCTTGCACTCCTCTAGCTCCCTATACCGATTAATCCCACCAATTCGTAGCCTAAATCGAGATTGAAGCAAACAGTAAGGGATCGAGCTCGGGTGACATCACCTGTGACGTCACCATGACGTCATGGGCCCTTTTTCTTTTATTTTTTATTTATTTTTGAATTAAAACGAAAACTGACAGGTGGATCCCACCCGTCAATTTAAATAAAACAAAAATTCCAATAAACTTAATAATTCAATAACTATTAAAATAATTATCAGAAAAATACAAATAAGATATGAAAATGATTAGAAAAATAAAATCTAAATGTTCATCAACTTCTAATTTTTTTATAAAGTTTAAAATTTAATATTTTCTTTAATTAAATTAAATCATTTAAAATTGTGAAAAATAATAAATAATTCATAAAATCAGAAAAATACAAGTTATGTACCAAAATGCTACAAATGACAAATGCAACTCATATATGATGTTTCCAAGGTCATTTGACCAAGTTTTCATGTGTGCAATAGTTGCCTAGTCATTTAATTCATTAAAATCAATAAATTAATAGTTTATTCAAGTATTTTCAAAAAGCATTGAATGATATATTAAATTAAAGGGAAAAGCATTTCCAATTCAAATATGTTAAACATAAAATATTTTGTTCAAGTTATAAAATTGTTTTAAAGGGTATAATGGAATTCTGTAATATTCCATTATAACCATAAACAACTACCGCAAACATTATTTTCCTTGTTAATAAAACCCTCATGTTTTCGCACCTACTAAACCTATCATCACTAGTCACTAACAAGTTGTGTGATGATAGAGTAGTTGTATTAGCTCATCATTTTCAATTAAACTCATTGTCACTAGCTCTACACTTTAGGAACATAAAATCAAACATGTTTTATACCTTTTCAATAATTCTTTTCCATGTACTATTGTCTTGTTAGCTCACCAAGTAATCAACACTTCTACCTAAACATGATAACAATTATTTGTTAAGTAAAAGTGAAACACATGTAAGTCTAAAAGAAATAATAACCACATCACCCCAAGTAATGAAACATTTCACCTAAAACATGTGTGAGTAATTATCGTGATAAACGTGGCTTACACTTGTAAGCTGGGGTATTTTTCAGGGTATTCAACGATGCATCTCATTACTATGCATGTATCATGTTGCCAAATGTTTTCTGTAGTCCTTACTGGGACTACTTTGCTATCTTTCATATGTCGGGAATTCCTACGAGACCCTTGAACCCGAAGACATGGATTATTATTATGGTTATTTCAATCTCAGGCAAGTTCATCACTTGCCCATATCCTTTGCAGTATTTCATAACGAACTATTTGCAAAAAACCCCATCATATTATCACCTACTCTCAAAAGAATGCATGATCCTATTTTTATAATAATATGACTAATTGAATGACTACCCGAGTGGTAGTGTTCTGTTTGGTGGGCGGATGGGACCATGGTAAGATGAATAGGTCAACGGAAGGTTCCATCTGCACGGGAACGTATTACCTAGGAATTAATCACAAATGCCGTCGGAACTCAGTGCACCGTAAATACCGCGTTAACCATGGGTCTTCTATGGGGGGGAGTAAGTCAGTTGTGATCTTTTCTCGTTCGCATGTCAACGGGCTGCCAGAGACGTACGCTATAGGTTCTGCGGGACTACATGCACATGGGTGGGAGCCCTTACGTCCCACGGACTCTGGGGTCTATTAGTGTCTGCCAGCGGCGTGTAGATCTCCATCGTGAGGGTGGAATCAGGCGTTCAACCTGCTGGCGGAAATGGGTGGGCATGCGTTGTGCGGAGAAGCACGGTTTGGCTTGGACCAACAACCGGGCCCCACACCTGAGTGGGAGTGGACAGGATCTCGA
Source organism: Alopecurus myosuroides (assembly GCA_028641055.1). Taxonomy (NCBI): domain Eukaryota; kingdom Viridiplantae; phylum Streptophyta; class Magnoliopsida; order Poales; family Poaceae; genus Alopecurus; species Alopecurus myosuroides. Next base: position 434,777,544 of record CM054058.1, on the reverse strand, counting down.
GCCTGGTTGTGCAACATGGTCTTGGTCGTCCATGGGTAAAGTAACGCACCTCTGCAGAGTGTAAAAGGATGTGGCATGTTACCCTCTATTCCGGGAAGGAACTGCGAACGCTACAGGAAAGGAAACTCCATGAAGTTCTAGCTCCTGTGATGGTCTGGTGGGCATAGTTTTCAGAAGTAAAAGCAACCTCTTGAAGAAAGTTTGACAAAACCTTGCATTAGCTCATGACTCTTTAGAGTCTAAAGCTGTAGTTAGTGCATCAAACTACCCACTATATATCATGAACTTGCTGAGTAACGCTCGTTACTCATTCGTTCCCATTTGACCCCCTGCTTAGAGTTGAAGCCTTATGGGAGTCGTCATCGTGGATCCATCGCTACCCCATGAAGCTAGGTGGAGTCATATACTATTTAGTAGGTGAAGCATCGTCATCAACAACGCTGATGGAGGAGAAGCTATCAAGGTGTAGGTGGAGTCCATTCTTGGAGTTAGCGTTTATAAGCCATAGATTAGGGCTGGCATCAGCCGTAGTAGATTAGTTCTGAGCTTGAGTTCTTCTCCGGCTTGGATCTTCGATTTGTTTCATCTGATGTTTCATTTGTATGAGATCTTCTTTGATTCTTCAAAGAGATTCTCAAGATTTTGTAATGAAGTTTGTATCTTATAGCTTTGCTTGGACCCGCTGTGATTCTGTTGTACTACTCTGAGGGATGTAATATTCACAGGCAAGTCCTTCTGTGAGTATTATGTCATCGACTTGCGCACTACACATGCAATGGTGTGCTAGGCCATCACAGAAGTATATACTTCAGTTGGTTGATTAATTGACTTATTTTGCACGTCACGCAGCTGGCGACAACTATAACTTCACAGCTAATGCTGAGAAATTCTTCAACCCCGATGTTACGGATGTGGAAAGTGGTGTTGATGATGAGTGAGAGATGAATCAGAAAGTTTATGAAGATGAGGATTTGCAAATTTTGGATCAATAAAAGGTGGTGCAAGTGCAAGTTAATCTTACCACAACCAGGAATGGTGGTCCTTCCACAACTAGGAATGGTTGTCCTTCCAAAAGCAGGAATAAGAAGCCAAAGAAGAATGGTGGAAATGGGCTAATTGGCAGGATGGAGAGGTTTGTCATGATAAAGGAAAAGTAAGCAAACCATGAATCAACACAAGACTTCTCAATAGCCAAGTGCATTGCTGCTCTAAGAACTTTGGAAGGGTTTGAAGCTACTGACAAACCAAAAGCATTCTCCTTCTTCAAAAGTGTTGTCAACCGTGAGATATTCCTAAGTTCCAGTGCTGACAATGATGACAGTGCTCTCGGTTGGCTTCTCATGGAGACGGATAACTTACAATGAGGTATGATCATTATCTCTCTCTAGTTTCCTACATGCATCTTGTGCGTTTACATGTATAAACATCCTTGAAATTATCAGATGCCCTTTTACATGTAGTAGTTTTCAACATGCTTGTTTTCAAGTAGGCTGGCTGAGTAGCCTGGTTATCTTGGTTTACCAAGAAATTCTCTTGAATAGGGGTATTAACTTATATTCAAAGCTTAGGCTGAAATTCTAGGTGATGTTCCTATGTAAAGGCTTAAAATCTAGGTGATGAACACTGATATGTACCTTGTAGTGGCAATGCCTGGCTCGTATAGAGAATGTGTTGGTTTGCTTATCACATATAACACCATGAGCGTAGGTTCTGACTGCTTTTAATTTCTGAATCTGTTGGACTTTACTTAGTTGGGCGGTGCTAGGATGAAAAGCATGATTTTTTGGGTGGGTGTTGTATGTTGATTTTTGAACTCTTTCCAGTTGCATGGCTAGATGTCGATACAGTATGTTGTATCCTGATTATATTAGTGTATTGAAATTTCTAGGTAAAGACCGGTGCACTAAGTTATCACGGATGGAATTTGTAGGTAATGAATTGTGCTATACATATATGCCTACATATATGAACTGGAAGTATTTCTAGTAGTACTTCAGTTCCTGGTTCATGAGACATGCACTGCTATGTGATGAACGTGTTGTGTCAAACCAACTACTGTGGTGTTTCACATTGTAGTTTATCACTTATTAAGATTATATTTTTGCAGAAGAAGGATCTCAGTTTAACATTGTTAGTAATTAGTGGTTACTGACATATATTAAGTTGAGTGAAAAGTTTTGACTTAGTTCGTCGAGTTGATGCAGAGCGTATCACCGTCCTATGTCAATTAGTTAGTGTTTACAACTGGGGAGCTCTACCGTTCCCGCTTCCAATGCTAAGCATGCAAGTTTAATGCCGATGTAATACGATTCCATGTTTACTTGATATACTCGGTTTAGTATTAATTTAGGAACCACTCTGAGGCCACTAGGGTTGAAGGTTCCTGGGAGAAATCATTTGTTTTGTCCTCGACCACCTACTTGTTAGTGAGTGTCTCTGAAGAGTTGTGTCTGCATTTTCTGTATACCTGATACTGGATTAGGTACATCTTGTTGATTCTTCTAGGTACAATCGTGTCGGCTGAGATTCCGATTAGTCATTTCTAAGACTTACCAAATATGTATTAAAATCTGTCAAATCTAGTCAAACTGTATTGAAATCTGTCGACTGAGATTATATTGAAATCTGTCGGCTGAGAATGTGTAGAAATCTGTAGTTTATATTGTCTGCCTACAGGCCTTCATGTGTCACTATACTTGATATGCATGGATAACATTTCTTGTAGCTAAGTTGTTGCCCATTTCTGTGGCATATGATAATTCGCTGTCCATTTTTGTGGCATGGCTACAAGGCAATTCATTTTGAAATGTAGATAGCTAGCTAGTCTTGGACTGAATCATGCACAACAATTTCAGGTACCGGCTCCCCTGGTACATTGAGCATCATGTGAAAGATGTTCCACTAACCCACAATTTCAGGTACCTCCTCCCATGGTGTAGCTTGGCCATTTGCATATTTTTCATGTTCCTTTTCCATCAAAAAGAGATATCTTGACTCAACTGATCATGCAAGCTGTCTATTAACTAAACACACTATTATCAACTGTTGTACACTAGTGCCAATAGATATACCTTAACAAACTGAGAAACTGATATATTACTCCTCCTCCCTTGTTTTCAACCCTTGTCTTCACATAGTGATCCCAAATTCAACCATTTAGGCCTTTAACAACTGGTTCTTGTCAATGCAATCCCAGCTTTAAACAGATGAAAAAGGCATAGTAGCGTTGCGTGCTATCCTAGCAACCAACTGATGAGGATTATTTTGTCTATTATACAATAACCAACATCTTATGTTTGTCTAAATAATGTACTGCTGCAAGTGCAAGTGTAGTTCTGGTGATGTATTTATAGGAGTTATTGTATATAAATATTTCTGATTCTCCTGGCGATGTATTTATAGGAATATCACAACAGGGTGCCAGTCCCAACATTCAGGCGAGCCGCGGAAGCTACCACCATCTCCCCCACCATGGTTGTAGTCACCCGGAAACATTTTCTTCTATGCCGATAAAAAAACTATCTTTATTGAACATTTGGTTGCCTGGATGGTTGTAATAATATGATTGTCTAGATTATTGTAATATGGCAGCCTAACTTATTTGGTTACATCGGGTTGTTGCCTAATATATATATTTTTAATTCTTCTTGGCTGTGAAAAATGGAAGCAGAGGGGAAATTTTAGTTCAGTTGGATTTTAGTCAAGTTGGATTTTTTCAATTCTTCTAAACTGCAACTTATGTTTGTCTAAATATAGTACTTTTGATGTCATGTTTCCCGTTTGTTGTTGTCATGTGGGCAACGTACGTGAGAGGAGACTGCTACATACATGAACAAACATATGGTGCTGTCATGCGGGAAATGCACATGAGGGAAGGGTTGCTACATACATGAACAAACATACCTGAGGGGTATTGGGGATGGGGATTGGTTTTAGTGAGGATTGGGTGTGGGGAGGGGTTTCACCCAAACCCCTAGGGGATAAACCCCACTAATACTCCTGAAACAAACAAGTCCTAAGAGATGAAGATGAAATACCAACTTCACATCTTGCCAAAACTCAGTTGCATATGGGAAAATAGAATATTATGTTCAGCTCGTTCCACTCTGTTGTAGAACTTACAGGTGTCTGATGATGGTAATTGCGGTTACAAAGCTGGGAAGACAGTCATGGGTGAGATTCCATAGTGTAATACTCCACGATTTCTTCCACATCTTCTCTAGCTTCCTCCTCGGTGTTTGAAGGTAAGCCGCCACACAATCACCTGCGATCCGATCAAGTTGTAAGCACACTACACCGTGTAAACTCCAAACTTTGCATGTGGCCAGGATGGGAAGTCATCACCAATCCTTGGAAAGGTTTCAAAAAAAATCCTTGGAAAGTTGGAATTGAAGGAATTTAAAAAATCAAGTTGTCAAATAAGCTCCTGTGAGCTTCGAAATCCCATTATCCATTTACATCATCAAATAATTAAGAAGTTGACTGTGGCATCAGGTGGAAAAGGAGTCAAGGTATGAACCTTGTACGGCAAGAGTCATGGTATCCAATTATCAGTAAGAATTTTTGTGTTCATGCCATTACTAATGCCCCATCTCATACCTTGTTGAATGGAAGGATGGACAACTCACCGACCCATCAATCGGTTAAAACAAAAGGGACCAATCTAGCTATCGCGCAAGTCAGTGATCCGAACCTCCACCAATCATAGCCAAGCACACATATTATGTTTCTCCACGCTTGTCATGTTTAGTATGTGTCCTCCAATTGTTTGGCATTCTTTTTTTTCTATCTTTTGTTCTATTTATACATATATTTACTTTTTTAGTTTAGTTTATCATGGTTTCATTTTAAGATATATTTATCTTTTCATTTATTTCATTATTTTTCCATTCCATCTGATTAAAAAATGATTCTCGTCTTGTCCGGATGTGTTTGATGGATGCTAAATTTTTTGCACTTATAGATGTGATATGTTCCACGTGAGTTAAAATTTTGTTCCATGTAGTCTAAAATTATGTTATATTATTAGTCGTTATTTTGTTCATGCTTTGTTAAAACTTTATTCTGCTTGATCTAAAATTGTATTTTTTTCTGTCGCTATTAAATTACGGTTAAACAAAAACGGTTTTGCTTTTTGTAGATGTTTCTGGATTTTGGGTACTAGAGTTTTGTTCCATCTAGTCCAAATTTGCATTTCGCTAGAATTCATGATTTATTACATGTGCGGTAAGTATTGTCCAAGTTTATGCCACCAGAAGCTGTCAATTGTTCGATGTGCCCACAAGTTTTATTTCATTTCGTCTAATAATCTCTTCTCGTTGTGGTCCTGATTTTGTTCCAAGGAAACTAAAAGTATGTTATCCTTAGTGTATGTTTCATTCCACCTAATCCCAACAGTTTTTTTTTTGCTAGAAGTCATGATTTTGTTTCTATTTGCGTAGTACTACTTTGTTTTGATTAATCTACCATTTTTTCCATTGATAGCTATGAATAGTTCTACGGATATTAATAGTGTGCTCCATAGTATTGTACCTCTCCCCTTTTACCTAGTGGTCATAGAGGGCAAACAGATGCATAGGCCGCACATTTTTTAAGTGTATACAAATTAGGGAACTAAAGATGAAATACATTTAATATAAGAGAGAAAAATACAAAAATGTCACTTAAAATTAGAGAATTAAAGAGAGGGGTCTTATGTACCCTAAAAATCAGAGATACTCCCTCTGGTTGCAAAATATTTCCACGGGTACTACTTCGAGGATGTGCATGATTAGCTCTGTTTCCGCGACAATCAAACCAGTAGTATATACCGGCCGTATATACCATTAGTTTAGTGTTTGCATGGATTGTACTTTTTATGACATAATTCCACACATATTCATCTTACAACATCTCCAATAGAAGCGCTATAATTCCGCACGCTAAAAGCAGTTTGCAACATCGGTTTAGCACTTTTCCAGCGCAACGCTCGACATACAAATCCCAGAGGCTTTATTTTTTCAGCGCGCGTCACCAAACAACCATTTATGCAATACAAATTCAGCAGGTAAAATTCAAGATCATCAACATAGCACGGATCATCTCGATGACGTAGTTCAAAAGCAATTCCATAACATAGTTCATGACAAATTAAGTTCATACTAGCACATGGAACAACAATATTCATTCTTCATCTTCGTCATTTTTGTCATCTCTATCTTGCGCTTCATTGTCATTGGAAACTTGTATGGTGTTTGCACTAGTGGCACGAACCGTCGACTCTTGAAGACCATCATTCATAGAAGCCATGGGAGAAACCATGGGAGCCATGAATCCACCCGGAGGTGGTACATGCCTCCCATGGTACCCGGAGGTGCTCCCATGCCACACATGCCTCCAATGCCACCGGACGGTGCTCCCATGCCTTCCATGACACCAATTGAAAGTGCTTCCATGCCTCCCATGGCCCCATAGGCACCCTTTGCAGATGATCCCATGGCTACCATGCCTCCATAGCCACCCATTAGATATGATCCCATGGTTTACATGCCTCTCATACCTCCATAGCCACCCATGGATGCTCCCGGAGATACTATGATTCCTCCATAGCCACCATAGGCATCTATGGTACCCATCTGTTTTTGAGTCAAGACTTGATCGTGACAAAAGTTTATATATTCCTTTTGCTTGTCATCGAGCTTGCTTGTGTCCATGAAGAGAAAATAGGTTTCTCATACTCAACGCTTCGACTATTTTCTTCCATTTTCCATTTCTTCTCCTCCAAAGCCACCTTTCTCTCCTCCGCAATAGCCATCCTCTCCTCAGCCACCACCTCCTCTCCTTGGCCTCCGACACCGACATCTTAGATGCCCTTCTCTCCTCATTGTGCTCCAACCTTACATTCACAACAACCTCCTTGGATTGTTTTATGTAATCATCGCCGTTGTTATTCCCCTTATCTTTTACTTGTTTTCTTCCAATGCTTTTTTTGGCAACCTAGTTAAGACTGGGGATTCTCTTGCCATTTTAACTTGATGCTCCATCATCCTCATCCTCTATGATTTGTTCCTTCTTTCCATATTTTGAAATGACATCATGGCTCTTCCATTTCTCTTCGTTCTGTAGCACGGTATAACAATGATGCAAGACAAGTGGCTTCCCATTAGAAACTTTACCTTTCTTGGTATTCTTCCCTTCTCCTTTGATTTTTTTTGAGCAATTGTCGAATATATGCCAATTAGGGGTATGTCCGGCATTGGCCTAAAGGCCGAATTACAAGAGTGCCCCACAGGAAATGGAACATAGTCCATTAGGCAGCCCAATAAGCTGACGCGTAGGAAGCCTGATTCTAGAAGAACCCGGACCACGGCCCAAAGTGGTGCGGCTTGGAGGAGAAAAAGGATTCCTTACTTTCCAAGTTAGATACTTTTGTTAGTCTTCTAGGTTTCCTTTCTTTAAGCCCTAATCCGGCTAACTATACAAAGCCAGACGGGAGCAAGAACAGACAGACAATTAGCTAGAAGCCAACCAGCCGAAAAGTCGATCCTCGCCGAGTTAGAGAAACCCTACTCACGGTGTACTTTGTATACTTCAGGCTTCAGCCCTGATTTAGTGAGATTGCAGGAGTAGGAACGCCGCCTAGTTCCGTCGTACCGAACCTGGGTAAACTCGGTGTTCTCGTTTGCAGTGTTTCCACGTCCCCCCGCGGTTCTACCAGTAGGCTTATGGCACCCCCGTCCATGAACCTTACTACGATGTATCGACAGTTGGCGCCCACCATGGGGCCAGCAGCGTCAGGAGTCACATTCCGAGCGGGAATACTCGGAGGAATCGGCAGCTCGATTACAGTCGGAAGCCTGGAATTCCATGGAAACGTCGGACGTTTCCTCGACAACGGATCGTATATGCCGGCACGGAATCATCTGGTAAGTGCCTGTGTTTTACCAATTGGATCTACTAATATTTTTATCGGCTTAACAGCAGAGGCTATGGGATTCCATGCTCACCCGCCTTATGCCCAATAGATGAAGGCTTCAATGATGGATTCTGTTCAGATTTGCCCTATTCATATATAGGAGCAGATCAAGCTTCCATACTTGCATACCGCCAAAATACATCTGGATTTGCTGCCTTTTCGGAAATGCCCGCAATCAGATTACACTTCATTGGTATGGTGCAGTCTGAGATCCTTGAAAAGACGGAAGACGAAAATCCCGTGAAAAAGGCAGAAAACCATGATCCCACAGAAAAAGTGGAAGATCCTACATCCGTCGACTAGACGACAAACTCATAAGTCGACTTTGTTTTAGCTATCATAGAAGAAAGGTTAGAGTCGGAATCCAGATCTGAAGACATAGATTCGGAAGATGAGTATGAAGACGCTTTCGAACGAAAGGTCAAATCTATGCAAGGGAGTTTTCACGAAGTATTTACGGCAAAACAGACTGAAAATTCGGATGTTGAGGAAGATGAAGATCCCAAAACACCTCCGCTAGATGAGGAAGAAGAGGAAGGGGGAGCTAGTCCAACTTACCATGATGTTAGAGAATTGACTTAGGAAGAACCTACCAAGAAACCTCCTTCTTCCAAAAAGAAAAAGAAATCTACTAGGAAACTCCAATCTAAACTCTAGAAGAAAAAGATGGAAAAATTGGCAGACATTGCCAATCAAAACCTGGAAGTAGGAGGAAGCAGCGGAGTCAAGCCTGCGGAGAAGAAAAAGACTGAAATCAATGTCCCCCAAATGTCATAATAGGACAAAATTGATTTGATTCAAACCCCGGTGGCACGAGACGAGCCCCCGGAAGTGCTGAAAGCCAGGAGACAAGCTATATAGCGGCAACAACAACATCTATTCCGAGCTTGGGAAAACCTCCTCAAAACCCAGGCTGACATTAAAGTGCAGCAGGAAGAAATAGAGGAGTACGAAAGAGGGAATAGATCTGGAATTAAACCTACGCGGTTACCCGGAATTTCAAAACCAGATGAACTGCCAGCAAGAAAGAAGTTTGAAAACCCTTCTTGGAAAAGGCAGGTTAACGACATTAATGCTAAGGGCGAGCGCATATACGAAACTGCAGCTGAAAACGCAGAAGCTGTGTTCACCATCTTTAATGACGATTTGTACTCCAATGACAAAAAACTTCAGGGAGTGTATGCCTTCCTAGGAAAAGCATTACAGCAGCAACAACAAGGACAAGCACGTTCAGGGAAGTTATACGATGATCCAGCTCTATGCAAAACCGCTGCGTGCACCGCTGGAGCACCTGAACCTGGTGAACCTGGAGATTCAGGCGATTCTAAGGAAAAGAAAGGAGACCCTAAGAAGGACAATAAAATCCCGGATAACAAGGATGCAGCGTCCAGAACCAGATCTCATCTGCCGAAAGGCGGAAACAATCCCTGTGGCTACAAGGAACGGGCAGAGCAAAACCAGAAAGATGGAAAAGTTATGCCGCCTCCGAGATGCCGAGCTGATAAAGCCGGAAGATATGACAATCCTCACATGCATGAGAGATCCTATACTCCTCCTAGGAACAAAGAAAGACCAAGGACTAGAACTCCACCTTATTCCAAAGGACATGACAACAGAAGAAATAGGGATAATCCCAGAAGAGCGCACTCACGCAATAGTGGGCAACGTATTCCGCGCACATCGATAATGCGGAAAGAGACGATCTATACTTTGGACCTAAGTGTTTCACTGACAGGATCCGAAGAATCAGTCTACACTCTGGCTTCGCCAAAGTCGGTCCAACTTATCAAAAGTATACCGGAAGTACTAACCCGGATACGTGGCTTTCAGATTACTATACTGCGGTCCAGATCAATAAAGGGATAGATTTAGATGCTATAAAGTTTCTTCCCCTAATGTTACTGTATGGATCCAGAGATTGGATCAACGGGCTGCCGTCAAGAACAGTGGACAGCTGGGAAGATATCGCTACAGTATTCGCTCAACACTTCCGGGGTACGTACAAACGCCCTAAAAGCATCAACCAGCTAAACTGTTGCGTACAATATGAGGATGAGTCATATGTCGACTTTATCTCAAGATGGACTGCAATGAAGAACAGTTGCTCTAGAGTAACTGATGTGCAAGCAATGCATGCTTTCATCAATGGCCTGAAACACGGTCACGTACCGTTCATGGTTGGTTCGAAAAAGCACAAAGATCTTGAATCTATGCTTATCACCGCCAATGAGCACCCAGCGGCTGAAGATGATATCAGAGCGAGAGGTAGAAATATTGATGCTTTCGTTCAAGCCAAAAAGGCGTCTCGTTCTGAAAAGAAGGCTACTGCAGAAGCACGGCCAAAACCTAAGGAAGTAAACTTAACCGTTGGAAAGGATAACGGCAGCAGATGGAAAGGCAAAAGCACGGAGTCTATCTCCTATCTAAAGGAGAATGGGAAAAGATTAAGTCGGAAAACTGTGTCCACCATTCGCAGCATGGGAAGCCTACCCACACCAACACGTGGTGGCGCCTTAACAAGCACATGAAAGGCACTGCAGGATCCGGGAATAAAGGAAAGAATTCCAAAAGGAAGTTCAACAAGCAAAAGCCGAAAGCTGAAAAAGAAGAAAGTGAGTCGGACACTGATGATAAAATCCAGGAACAGCAGAGGAAAGGCAAACCAAAATTCCCGAGAGTTGAAGAAGAATGTAACCTAACTTTCCTGGCAACTCCCTTAGCAAAACAGGCAAAAAGAACACTTCAAGAAATCAATGTGTTTGCACCTCCAACCCCAAAATACTTGAAGTATTCAAATACGGCAATTACCTGGGATCAGTCTGATCATTCCGGAAACATCCCAAAACCCGGCACGCATTGTTTGGTCGTAAGCCCTATTTTTCAAAACACTAGGCTCAAAAGAGTGCTGATGGATGGAGGATCTAGTATCAATATCATGTACTTAAGTACATTGAAGGAGCTACACATCTCCGAGACCCAGCTCAATCACAGTAACATACGTTTTCATGGTATTGTTCCTGGCAGGCAAGCACAGTTCCTAGGAGACATTTCCCTAGATGTAACCTTTGAAAAGAGAGAACACTTCCATCAGGAAAGGATCTCATTCGAGGTGGTGCCGTTCAAAAGTGTTTATCATGCAATACTCAGACGCCCGGCTTTCGCCAAATTCATGGCAATATCGTGTTATATTTATAACAAGCTGAAGATGCCAGGGCCAAAAGGAGGAGTAATCACCATATCTGGTGACTTCAAATTGGCAAACAAGCTGGAAAAAGGAAATTCCCTTTGTGCCGAACAAGTGATTCGGAAGGAAGAACTAAAGGAGCTGGCTAAGGAAGTATCACCGACAGAAATGCCGACAGGAAAAAAAAGCCGAAAGCCCACAGATAGTTTCAAAGCCTCGAAGAATACAAGACATGTCATCCTAGATCCCAAAGATCTGACAAAATTTGTCGTAGTGGGAACAGGAATGACTGACAAATAGGTAAGCGCGCTCATCAAGTTCCTATGTGAGAACTGGGACATTTTTGCCTTGTGTCATGCTGATATGCCAGGTGTTCCTAGGGAACTTGCTGAGCACCAGGATCAAAACCCGTCAAACAAGGTCTCCGTCGTTTTGATGGAAGAAGGCGGAAGGCTATAGGCAAGGAAATTATCCGACTTTTAGCAGCTGATTTTATCCGAGAAGTTATACATACTGATTGGTCTGCGAACCCAGTATTAGTCCCCAAGAAGGATAGTATTGTTCTTAGGATGTGTATAGATTACACCGGCTTTAACAAGTTGTGTCCAAAAGTTAGGTTCGCACTGCCGCGAATCGATCAAATAATAGATGCCACTGCTGACTCTGAGCTTTTATGCTTTTTGGACGTTTATTCCGGGTACCATCAAATACGTATGAAAGAAGAAGACCAAATAAAAACTTCTTTCATAACCTCATATGGAACATACTGTTACATAACCATGCCTTTTGGCTTGAAGAACGTCGGTGCAACATACTAGCGTTGCATGCAAAGATGCTTGCATAGTCAAATCGGTAAAAACGTCCATGTTTACGTGGATGACATTGCCATCGTTTCCAAGGTAAAGGATACACTCCTTGAAGATTTACAAGAAACCTTCGATAATCTCCGCACCTACAAAATGAAGTTGAGTGCATTAAAGTGCGTATTCCGGGTTCCCTTAGGAAAGCTTCTGGGTTTTATTGTTTCTCACAGAGGAATAGAGGTAAACCTGGAAAAGATCAAGGAAATCTTGAACATCACAAGGCCTACATGCCTAAAAGATGTCCAAAGACTGCAGCTACCGTTAGCAGGTTTATAATCCGGCTTGGTGACAAAGCTTTGCCATTATACAAATTGTTGAAGAAGTCCGACAAATTTGAATGGACAGAAGAGGCGGACAAAGCGTTAACTCAGGTGAAGGAATCCTTGATGAAAGCTACGATTTTGGCATCCCCAAAAGACGAAGAACCCATGTTAGTGTATCTTACAGCAACTAACAGGGTTATTAGCGCAGTGATAATCGTGGAAAGACGGAAATACGAGCAAAGTATTCCAGATCAACATCCGGTGTATTACGTCAGCGAGGTATTCTCCGAGTCAAAACAGAAGTATCCACATTATCAGAAGTTGGCATATGGTGTATTTTTTGCATCTCGAAAACTCCACCATTATTTCCAAGGACATTCCATAACAGTGGTAAGCAAAGCACCATTAGGGGATATTATAAACAATGCGGGCGCAACACGCGGAGTAGCCAAATGGGGCATTGAACTTGCTGCGTTCGACATTAAGTACCAACCCCGGACGGCAATTAAATCCCAGGTGTTGGTAGATTTTGTTGCTGATTGAACAGAAGCAATGGAAAACACACCAATGCTGGAGTCGGAATATTGGATCATGCATTTCGATGGATCCAAAATGAAAGAAGGTGATGGAGCTGGTGTAGTGCTTAAATCTCCAAAAGGCGACATAATGGAATATGTACTACAAATACATTTCAACGCCAACAACAATGTGGCAGAATATAAAGCATTGCTTCATGGCTTGCATATTGCAAAAGAGATAGGATTCAAGCGTATACTTTGCTATGGTGACTCGGACTTGGTACAACATCAGCTAAACCAAACATGGGATGCTAAAATCCCCATCATGGGCCGAATATCGGAGAACAGTCGACGAGTTTGCCATTTGCTTCCTAGGATTTGAAGTACTTCACATCAAAAGGGAAGAAAATTGGAACACGAATGCTTTAGCCCGCATGGGTTCGGAAAGAGTGAAAACTTTACCACCTGGTGTGTTCGTCCAACATTTGCATGAATCATCAATAAAAGGTGGAGATGTTGACTATCCTCTAGTTTCTGAATCAACAGAAGTTTTGCTTGTTAACTTGGACTGGACAATTCCATACTTAAACTTCTTAGTTAATCAGAAGTTCCCTGATGGAGCAGACGGAGTCTTGCAAAGGCAGATACAACGCCGACGCAAAGGATACACGGTAATCAATGGTTGCATGTATAAGCGCATCACTGATATGTCGAAAACGTATCTCCTTTTCTGAACACTTTTCTTATTGTTTTCCTCTAAACTTGTGAGTTTTGGATACCACTAACACGGACTAACGCAGTTTTCAGCAGAATTACCTTAGTGTCTCTTTTTTTTGCAGAAAAATCAACTTTCGGGAAAATGCCCAGAAAAGACCCCATTGGTCTTAAAACACCGGAAGACCCCGAAAGACAGAAGGGGGCCAGGAGAGGGGCCACACCACCCCCTAGCGCGCACCCCTAGGCCACGCTACCTGGTGGCGTGGGCCACCCAGGCACCCCCTCGGACTCCCCTTTTGACTACATATTGCCTTCAACCCTAAAACGTGAGGGGGTTCGTCATATTCCACAGAAACACAACAAAGCGCTGTCGCCACCCCGAACCTCGATTCGGGGATCAGAAGTTCATGTCCTGACGCCCTGCCGGGACGGGGATTCGAAGGAGATCATCGCCATCGACACCGCCACTCCTTATCCATCAACCATCCATGTTTCCCCCGTCCATGTGTGATTAAACACCGCTATAGGCTGAGTGGGATGGAAGGTATTGGATCAGATTGATCATGTAATAATGCCATATTATTAGGGCATAGTGCCTAGTATCCATTGTTAGTGTTTTCTACCATTGTTGCAACTTGTTATGCTTAATGCTTGTCACTAGGGCCCGAGTTCCATGATTTCAGATCTGAACATGTTATTGTTTCATGAGTATAATATTGTTTCTTGATCATATCTGCAAGTTATTTTACACATGTCATTGTCTGGAACCCAAGGCCCCAAAGTGACAGAAATTGAGACAACCGGAAGGGATGGTTGTGATGTGAGGATCACATGTGTTCACGAAGTGTTAATGCTTTACTCCGGTGCTTTATTAAAATGAGCACCTTAATTACCAGTAGTTTCCCTAGAGGCCCCGCTGCCACGGGCTGATAGGACAAAAGATGTTGTGCAAGTTTCTCATTGCGAGCACGTATGACTATATTGGAACACTTGCCTATGGTTTTCCTACATGTTTGATGCTTTATATTATTATCTGCAATGCACACATTATTATTATTACATGAACCTTGTTATCCATGCAACGCCCGTCGATCCATTCCCTCTATGCCTATGGTACTTCCCATATTGTTGTTTTCCGTGATTGCTACTGTTATGACTATTTTACTACTGCTGTTATTTTATTTCTACCGCTGCTATAAACCTGTTACCACTGATAAATTGTTGCGAGCAAGTCTAGTTTCAGGTGCAGCTAAATTGACAACTCAGTTGTTAAGGCATATAAATATTCTTTCGCTCCCCTTGTGTCGAATTAATAAATTTGGGTTTTACTTCCCTCGAAGACTGTTGTGATCCCCTATACTTGTGGGTCATCAGGACTATTTTCTGGCGCCTCTGCCGGGGAGCATAGCTTTATTTGTTTGTTCACTTGATCGTGATATTGTTTGGTACAAGCCATTCATCATGGGCAAGACTCGTGATGGAAATTTTCCGATATTACCATCCACTACAAGAAGAGGTACAACTCTAAACACGTCTGCTGCTCTTGATTCACCGTTTGTTATGAGTAAGCTTCTTACTCCACCACATGTTACACGTACTGTTACTTCTCCTGAGTCTGAGAATGTTTCTGATACTTTTGATGATGCTTCTACTGTGCTTGATGATACTGGTTCTCTAGGTCCTTTCCTAGATGCTACTATTGCTAGATCCAAACAACTTAAAAATGCTGAAATTTCTGTTGAAAATATTGGTACACCTATTAATTCAACTGAGCTTATTGATGATCTTGATGAAACCTATATTGAACTGAGTGATGATTTTA
Source organism: Alopecurus myosuroides (assembly GCA_028641055.1). Lineage (NCBI taxonomy): Eukaryota > Viridiplantae > Streptophyta > Magnoliopsida > Poales > Poaceae > Alopecurus > Alopecurus myosuroides. The sequence goes on along the minus strand of CM054058.1, from coordinate 434,762,223 downwards.
TTGAAGAAGCTCGTGCTACTACTGGTGCAAGTGCACTTAAGAGTCTTCTTGCAAGACATGCTTTGAAATATAAATCTCATCTTGATGCTAAGTTTGCCACATCTCCCATACACATTGTAGACAAGGATTATGATTTCTCTTCAGATTTATCTTATATATCTATTGTTGAGAAGGAACCTTTTTATGGGGCGGAAAGTAAAAGTGCTATGGAACACATGAATGATCTATCATATTTGAGTAGTTTATTTTCTGATGATACTAAGCTGCGTACTTATTTTGTTACCAAGATCTTCCCTTTCTCATTGAAAGATGAAGCTAAATTTTGGTTTAACAATCTGTCACCTGGTTGTATTACTGATCCTATGGATTTGGTTAGTGCTTTCTTTCAAAAATATTTTCCTGCTAGTGCCCAACATGTTAACATGCAGGACATCTTTAACTTTAAGCAAATTGAAGGAGAAAAATTGCCTGAATCTTGGACAAGGTTTTGTTCTTTGATAAGAGCTAGCCCTGGATACCCATTACCTAAAAATGAGCTCCTAGATATATATTTTAATGTACTAACTGTTGAATCTAGGATATACCTGGATAGTTGTGCTGGTTGTGTTTTCAAGAAAAGAACTCCAAAAGAAGCTGAGGAATTAATGGCTAAAATAGCCAAAAATAATGATGATTGGAATATACCTGATCCTACACCTACACCAGAGCCAACACCAATACCAACACCCAAGAAGAGAGGGATGATTGAATTAAATGACGAAGTGATGAAGGAAGCCAAGAAATCTCTTAAAGAGAGGGGTATTAAATCTGAAGATGTGAAGAATTTACCTCCTATAGAAGAATTATGTAAGCCTATTCCTCATCCATCAATTATTGAGGTACACTCTCTCAATTATTTTGATAATAGAGATATTCCTTACTCTAAACCACCTGATCAATGCTTAGATGAATTTGATAATTATGTTGTTAAGCAAGACAACTTTAATAGGAGAGTGCAAAATCACCTTATGGAAAACTCTAGAGCTATTGATAATTTGCATGGTATTATTGAGAGAACCTCTAATGATGTTAAAATGCTTGTTAAACATTTTCAAATGGTTCAAACTCAAATTGATCAACTTACTAAAGTGCAAAAAGACATGCTAGCTAATGCTTCTAGAGATAAACATGTTTGTGAAATAATTACTAGAAGTGGTGTTTCTACTCAGGACCCCTTGTATCCTGAAGGACATCCTAAAAGAATTGAACAAGATTCTCAGCAACCTAAAAACAATAGTTCTCCGTCTAAGAAAAACAAGAAGATACATAAAAATGTTATAGAATCTCCTGAACTTGCTAAAGATCCTAATGGTATATCTATTTCTCATGCTGAAACTGAAAGTGGTAATGATAAAGTGATGCTTCTGATAAACAAGAAAATGTAGCTGAGCCTGAAAAGCAAACTAAAACTACAAAGTATACTAAGGAGGATTTCATTGCGAATAAACATGGTAAATAAAGAGAGCATTGGGTACAAAAAGCAATGCCTTTTCCTAATAAGAAACACAAATCAAAGGAAGAAGAACATTATAACAAGTTTTGTGAGTGGATGAAACCTCTATTTTTGCAAATCACTTTGACTGATGCTATTAAACTGTCTCCTTATTCTAAATATATGAAAGATATTGTCTCCAACAAAACGAAAATTCCTAATGAAGATATTTAAACTATGCTTGCTAATTATTCTTTCAATGGCAAGGTTCCAAAGAAGCTTGGAGATCCTGATATTCCTACTATCCCTTGTTATATTAAAAATAATTTTGTTAGAACTGCTTTATGTGACTTGGGAGCTGGAGTTAGGGTTATGCCTTTCTATCTTTATAAGAGACTCTCTCTTGAAAAATTGATACACACTGATATATCTTTGCAAATGGCTGATAAATCTACTGTTATTCCTGTTGGTATATGTGAGAATGTTCCTATGCAAGTTGCTACTAATTGTTTGATATTAACTGACTTTGTTGTGTTGGAAATGCTTGAAGATGATAATATGTCTATTATTCTTGGGAGACCTTTTCTTTATACTGCAGGGCATGTTATTTATTGCAATCAAGGAAAAGTAACTTGTAATGTTAATATAAAGAGCATACTGTTTATTTTCCTAAGAAGATTGATAGAAGATATGGTTTAAATTCAATTGAAAATATTAAGACCATCAAGATTGGAGAATTCTATTGGCCCATTCCAATACCACCAAAACAATATGAAAGTATTATGATTGGTATTATGTCTATCAAGGTTGAGGTAACATAATTCTTTAGTGATTAGCAAAGTTTTGCTTCATATGAAAATTATTCTGGTAACAAGACTTGATCACCCTTGTTAACAAAATGATTTTGAATGAAGAGGACAATGTTTTCACTTTGTTTTCACCTTCCCCATTATGTTTTCACCTTGTTTACTTCTGTTATCACATTGCTACTTGAGTACAATCATGTTTTCCACCATCCTTATGCACGTTTTCCTGATGTTTTCACCACCCATACTTTTGTTTTGACTACTTACACCTTTGTTTTCTTTGGATATTTTTCCATTAGAGTGTCATAGAACCTCTATAGTTCTGGTTTTGGTTTTGTTTTCCACCTTTTTCACTTTCGTTTTTCTGGGTTTTTTTAATTATTAAAATTCTGGAAATACCTCAAATATAAAGTTTCTCGAAAAATTCCAGAAAATTATAATAAATTTTTACGTCAAAAATGAGGCAGAGAGACACCTGGAAGGCCCCAGGGACCCACCAGTCAGGCGCACCATGGGGTGGCGTGGCCTGCCCCCTGGTGGCGCCAGCACATGGTGTTGGCGCTCCTGGACGTCCACTAACTCTCTTCCCTACCAAAGTCTTCTCTCTCACCCACCAACCTCAACACATTTCCTGGAACCCGATTTCTTGCTGTTCTTCCTCAAAAAAATTCGATCTCTTTGCTCAGCCCATCTTTTGTGCTGAAATCTGGTGCATTTGCTCTCCAGTATGTGATTCCTCCGATGATGCAAGTAGAATTTTATTTGGTGAAGTATTTCTTGAGTATTTTGGTACGGTAGGTGACAACTTATGTGAGTTTGCATGCTTGATTTGAGTAGAAATAATGCAGTTTTGATGTATGTCTAGCTCTCATACAAGTCCCTATGGTAGTTTCCACCTTATAGTTGCTTGAAATTAATTTTTGTGATTATTGTTGGAAAATTTCAGAGATGGATGATTATAATTTTGGAGAGATATTTAGGAGTGATGCTCCTAGAAGGACAAGGCCCTCACGCTCATCCACTTCAGTGAGGCCATCGTACAATGAAGACGTTATTGCACCGGCTATTGACGATGCGGGAGGCGATGGTATCGTTAACCCATCTAGCTTTCCTTGTATTACATTTCTAAGAAGTGCAGGTTTATTAGATGAATTTCGTATGCTTATTGAAAGAGTTGGTCTAACCAACTCTATGGAGGATGAAAGCCCTCGGTATGCCACTCTCACAAAAACTTTTATTGAGAGCTTTAAATTTCAGAACACACATTTTGGTCCAACTGTTGCCTTCCTGCCCTTAGATATTTTACTTACTATATTTCTACTAGTATCCTTGGTAGGGGAAATACTAGTAACGTTTCTAGTTATCACGTTGCTTTCATTGATGCTGCGCTGAACCTTACCATGAAGTATAGTCTTGGTGCACTTGTTGCAGGCCGCCTTGCTGCTACTGGGCCTATTTGGGGGGGGGGGTTATTATTACACGTGTAGCAACTGCTTTAAATGTTTCCATTGCCCATAATGATGAAGTAATTGCTCCATGTAGGCTTAATATCGCTGCCATGAAGTCCCATCACTTTGTTACTGCTAACTCTACCGTTAACCGTTTAGTATATAGAGTTTTATATATAGATGGAGAGGAGCGAAAAGTTACTTTGTCGCAACCTGTTTTGTTTAAGATTGAAAGGTCACCATGGTCGCTCTCTAAGGAGGAGGTAGACAAGCATCTGAGCACCACGGAGTTTCACAGGCAGCAAGAGAGGCAAGACGCGCCTCTAGAGGACCACAACACGCAGCTCGCCGGTGCATCCTCAAGCACATATCAGGAGGAGGGTTCCTCCTCGGCATACTACGGGGGCGCCACCTCATGGTCCCCTTGGTGATTGATCTCCACTTAGGCCAAAAGCCTAAGCTTGGGGGTAGGTATACCGACACCACACTCATTTATATATCATGCTCGGTCGGTTCCTTGTATATCCATGTTTTCGTTTCTTTCGTTTATTTTCGTTTTCTTTCGCTTCTTTTGTTTCTCTTTGTTTTATTTGTTTTGTTCTTTTTTTCCAAAACACAAAAAGACCAAAAATATTTTTGTTGTTTCTCTTTGTTTGCTTCTTTAGTTTCTTTATTTGGTTTGCTTTCTTTTCTCGTTTCGGTTTAGTATTCAAAAATCCAAAAATATTTTGCTTTATTTGCTTGCTTCTTTTTGTTCTTGTTTTAAATCGAAAACCCAAAAATATTTGTTGTTCTTCTTTGGTTTTGTAAAGTTTGTTTCAGAGTTCACCGGAATTTCGTGTCTCCATTGGATCTTGATTATCATTCTATATTATTGAATCCACAAGTGAAGAGCGGTAATGATGATTTACGACAATCCGAGTTGTGGTGAGAGGCTGGTATGAACTCTATTTGTTTTATTTTTGTACATATACTCATCGTGTTAACATGCTTAGTCCGTTCATGTAAGGTGTATGTTATTTAATTGATGCTTGGTAGTTCATGCTCTCACGTGTTAGTTCCAACTTATTAATATAAGATAGCATGTCGTATGAATGTTTGCTTGCATTCTTTTATGCATAGAAGGGTATGACATTGTGGTATCTCCCTCTGATTGTTTCGCTTGGATCGACTTGGCACATGCTCACGCATGCTTTGACTGAAAACAAAAAGTCGCTTAAGCCTCGATGATTTATTTTGTCTCAGAGTATTTGTATGATTTGTATGCCCCTATTAATTTTGTTTTGTCGCAAGCATGATTGTGACAGTTGTTGCTCTCTTTATTGTCGCTCCCCGTCTATTGCTAGCATCCACTTGTACTGAGTATGAGCTCTACTCGTGCATCCAAATCCTAAAAACCAAAGTTTGCCAAATGTGTCCACCATACCTACCTATATATGTGGTATTTAACTGCCACTCCAAGTAAATTTCTCGTGTGCTACCTTTAAAACTTGCTTAAAATTATTCTTGTTTTGTGGCCCTGTTTTAGCTCATGAGGACGTAAATAGAGAATATTTATCTCACTTGTTGATTGAATTTCACACCCTAGACTAGTTGCTTCATCCGCTTATCCAATGATAGAAGAGCCAATAGCGGGGTGCCCAGCTCCAAATTAATAACACAAATTCTCCTCGCTCTTTTTGCCCCTGATTTATCAGTCAAAGCATAATTGTGTAAACAAAAGAGAAAGAGGGATGACCTTCTACCCAGATGCATCCTTCTATGGGATCCGCTCTTGTGAAGTCTAGTTGGCTTGTGACGTACTGTATTGTCTGTTTACCATTCGTTGACATAAGCATACACCTCTCTCAAAAATGTTTTCAATACCTCTGTTTAATAAAATAAAAAGCTCTAGCACATGAGTTAATACCTGCTTCCCTCTATGAAGGGCCTTTCTTTTACTTTTATTTGAGTCTTCACCTTCTGACTTTATGTACCTTCTTGAGAGCATGGCTGTTATTCTTAGTGTAATGTGCTTGTCCCAAAACACGGTTGATAGTGGTATAACTTTGATGCTTGTATCTTTGATATCTATATTTCTAGTCTTCATTTGAACTTCAGAGGTGTCCTGACATTTATTTTTTGCTCCACTATGAAGGGCAAGCGAGTACACTTTATCATACCCTATTATGAGCATTGCAATATTGTAGATTGAAGTACTTCATGTTGTCTATTATTAGTTTGTTGGCATCTTTTCATGGTTTGCATAACTGTTGGGTGACTTTTATTTTCCATACATCTTATTATGAATTGCCTCAGCACTTGATCATATAGTGAGTATATTAACATCATATGAAACAAATGTGTTCATAAAAGTCTTTTATCGCACTCAGTTGTCACTGAATTGCTTGAGGACAAGCAATAAGCTAAGCTTGGGGGTAGTTGATACGTAAAAACGTATCTCCTTGTTCGAACACTTTTCTTATTGTTTTCCTCTAAACTTGTCAGTTTTGGATACCACTAACACGGACTAACGTTGTTTTCAGCAGAATTACCTTGGTGTCTCGTTTTTGTGGAGAAAAATCAACTTTCGGAAAAATGCCCAGAAAAGACCCCATTGGTCTTAAAACACCGGAAGACCCCGGGAGCCACAAGGGGCCAGGAGGGGGCTAGAGGGGGCCACACAACCCCCTGGCGCGCGCCCCTAGGCCGCGCCACCAAATGGTCTGGGCCAACCAGGCACCCCCTCGGACTCCCCTTTAGACTACATATTGCCTTCAACCCTAAAATGCGACGGGGTTCGTCATATTCCATAGAAACACAACAGAGCGTCGCCGCCACCCTGAACCTCGATTCTGGGATCAGAAGTTCCTGTTCTGTCGCCCTTCCGGGACGAGGAGTCGAAGGAGATCATCGCCATCGACACCGCCACTCCTTCTCCATCAACCATCCATGTTTCTCCCGTCCATGTGTGAGTAAACACCACTGTAGGCTGAGAGGGATGGAAGGGATTGGATGAGATTGATCATGTAATAATGTTAGATTGTTAGGACATAATGCCTAGTATCCATTGTTAGTGTTTTCTACCGTTGTTGCAACTTGTTATGTTTAATGCTCGTCACTAGGGCCCGAGTGCCATGATTTCAGATCTGAACATTTTATTGTTTCATGAGTATAATATTGTTTCTTGATCATATCTGCAAGTTGTTTTACACGTGTCATTGTTCGGAACCCGAGGCCCCAAAGTGACAGAAATTGGGACAACCGGAGGGGATGGCTGTGATGTAAGGATCACATGTGTTCATGGAGTGTTAGTGCTTTGCTCGGTGATTTATTAAAAGGAGCACCTTAATTACCAGTAGTTTCCCTAGTGGCCCCGCTGCCACGTGCTGGTAGGACAAAAGATGGTGTGCAAGTTTCTCATTGCGAGCACGTATGACTATATTGGAACACATGCCTATGGTTTTCCTACATGTTTGATGCTTTAAATTATTATCTGCAATGCCCACGTTATTATTAGTACATGACTCTTGTTATCCATGCAACGCCCGTCCATCCATTCCCTCTATGCCTACGGTACTTCCCATACTGTTGTTTTCCGTGATTGCTACTGTTGTTACTATTTTACTAGTGGTGTTATTTTATTTCTACTGCTACTATAAAACCGTTACCACTGATAAATTGTTGCGAGCAAGTCTACTTTCAGATGCAGCTGAACTGATAACTCAGTTGTTACGTAATATAAATATTCTTTGTCTCCTCTTGTGTCGAATCAATAAATTTGGGTTTTACTTCACTTTGCGATCCCCTATACTTGTGGATCATCAAGCACTATCGGAATTTTCCAGCGTTGTATTTCTCCAGAAGAAGGACGATAAATCTTGCAGGAAATCCATACAGGAGATTGCGGACATCATGAGCATAGTTAAAAAATTATTCCGTGCAGGGTTTTTCTGGCTCACAGCCAAGACAGATGCGGAGCACATAGTGAGTACATGTGCCGGATGTCAGTATTACGCCAAGTAGACGAATTTGCCAGCCCAAGCACTTAAAACTATCCCCATAACATGGCCATTTGCGGTCTGGGGGCGAGATATGATGGGACCATTCAAAACTGCCATAGGCAGACTCACACATCTACTCGTTGTAGTAGATAAGTATACCAAGTGGGGGGAAGCAAAACCCATAAAAAAACATGACAGTGTGACTGCTAGAAATTTTGACATTGACGTAGTCATGCGATACGGAGTTCCACATATCGTAATCATGGATAACGGGAAAAATTTCTCAATCGGAGAATGGGTAAAATATTGCCGGTAAACGGTAATTCGCCTAGATCTTGCATCTGTGGCACACCCACAATCCAATGGCCAGATCGAACGAATGAATAGTTCGATACTGTAAGGAATCCACCAAATACTCGAATCTCCTCTTCATAGAGCAGTTGGAGCATGGGTACAAGAATTACCTTATGTGATTTGGTGTATTCGAACGACGCCAAATAGATCAACAGGGCAAACGCCTTTTTTCCTGGTTTATGGTGCAGAAGCAGTGCTTCCTACGGACATGATCCATGATAGCCCAAGAGTGTAGGCGTACGATGACTCGGATGGAGAAAACGCACAAAAGGATTCCGTTGATCTCTTAGAAGAAGAACGAGAGCTTGTGCTACAAAGATCTGCCATTTATCAGCAAGGACTTCGATGTTATCATAGTCGGAATATCAAACACCTTTCTTTCGAAGAAGCCGATTTGGTGCTAAGACTGGTACAGGATAGGAAGCACAAATTAGCCGCAATCTCGGAAGGACCATTTATCATCATCAAGGCTATGAAAAATGGTTCATATTACCTTGTAGATATTCGAGACACGGAAGACAATCCGAAAAATCTGAATCGCAAGAGAAAAAGAAAGATAAATGTAGAACTAGGAGAGACAAAGAGGCCCTGGAGCATCCAGCAGTTATGTCCCTTTTACACTTAGTTCAAATTCTATGTAAACATCATTGAGATCATGAAATAAAGTTGTCGGAAATTCATGCATTGTTGTTTTGTTTTGTTTTGTTTTGCTGTTCTAAGCATATTTCCGTCTTATCTATTTCCCAATGATCCGTGAATTTAGCTCCAAGGTTAACCCGAATTACGCCTGCGTGCTCGGAGTTATAAAACTGGATGCTTTCTAGCCTAAGGAGGCTTAAGAACCCCAGATTATGCCCATGTGCCCGAGGTTCATAATTTTCAAATTCCTTATTTTTCCTAAGTATTATCTGATTGTTTGTGTGTTGGGTCACTGGACTTAGTCAGTAAAAGTGCCAAGGTATAATCCATGATTCCGAGTTTTTTACTGATAGGTCTTAACCCAGTCAGTTGGCATGAAGATTGCATACTTTCGGGCCACTTCAACACTAAGGAAAGTTAAAGCATACAAACCAGAGAACTTAGAAGGAAAGGAATTAAAAATCTGAAAAACTTGCAAAGCTATAAACTTTACTGCAAAGGATAAATACTTGTTTATACAAAAGATAGAATGCATTACAATTGATACTCAATTGAAAGAACAATACTGCTTTATATTTGGCTACTTGACTATGCAGGACTTAGACGGCGTCTTCGAACTCTTCCTAGTCGTCCTCGTCGCTGTCGCTCGGGTTCTCTGGAGTTGTCTAAATTTCTTCCTCCGGGTAGAACATTGAGGTAGACACCATCCGACCTATCTTGGAGGCATGCCCCTTGATAGAGTCAAAGATCTCCGCCCGTTGAGCGTCCGTGTATCCTTGCGGAATACCGATGGTGACGCGCTAGGATTTGGCGGTGGTATAGTGCATACACATTAGCTCAAGGGCCATGCGCACACCACGAGCGGAGGATTGGAGCCAGGACTCCCTCTGGTTCGCCACCTCTGCAATAGCCTCTGGGAGTTTGCTGACTTCCGAGTATTCCCCAGCTTTGTCCGGAATGCACTTGTTGATAAGTAGCATCCCGACATTCTTTAGCTCGGAGACGAATAACCCAAAAGACTGGATTTTGTCAATCCAAGTGGTCAGAGGATTCCCTTCTGTTAAGAAAACCAAGAAAGGTTAAAAACATAGAAGGAGAAAAAGAAGGCATTTCGCAAAGTATAAGAAAAAACTTGGTAAAAGTATAAGAAACTTACCAAGATTTTTATCCATCTCAACGCCTTCTTCAAGGTGTTGGTTGAGGGTATTCTAGAGGTCTCGGATGATCCTTTATCCTTCTCGGCTTGAGAAGAAGCTCGGGACTCGGCCATTCCCAAGGCAAGCTGGCTCGCCTCCAGATCTTTCTGGAGCTTTACGGTCATTTTGTAAAGCTCCGAGTTTTCTCTGCAGAGGGTTTTGGCATTGCCAGTGTCCTCAGCAATCTATTTGGCCTTAGCCAAAGAAGCTGAGGAGAAAACGAGATGAAGAGTTAATAACTCAGAAAAAGACTTAGAAAAGATCAGAAAACAGAATCAAGGATTGAAAAAGCATGCTTATTTGCTGTCTCCTTCAGCTGCTTCTGAGCCTCGGATAGTTCCGAGTCCTTCTCATCAAGGATACCAAGAAGATATTTTACTTCCTGGTTCTTAATGGTGAGTTTCTAAAAAACTTCCACGTTTATATTTTTGGCGGTTTGCTGAAAAGTAGACAAGGGAAAACTTTGGTCACGCAAAAAATAAGCAGGCAAATGATAAAAGCATTAAGGCAAAAGAATAGTCTTGTCTTAATACTTGGGGGCTAGAGATATTACCTGGCTCATTCTTTGCAACCCCGTGAGATTCTCGGATAATTCCTTGGCGTATTCCGCGAAGGTAATCCCCATGTGATGAAGGTCGTCTTACATAACCTGGCGAGGCAAGAACACGTAATTATTCCGCACGATAAGTCCGCCTTTTGGCCAAGGACGAATCAAGGGGGCTCGGGCAAAGAAAATTTTTGCCCACACATGAATGTATCCGCGTTTGTCAAAACATGCTTCTTGTTTTACCTTGAACTTCTCCTTGAAGGTTGGTGTCGCACCCGGACTTCTAGAGGATACTCGCAGTTCCGTTGAACAGTAGTTGATTGGATTACGGGGCTTACCGGCACCCGCATCTCTTACGAGTAGGCCAACACACGTATGTGTGACAACCAACCCCTACTGTTCATCGTCTACGTAAACCATCCCATAGAAATCAGGACGCTACCATTGACGTACTTCATACCATACACACATGGTACGTCAACGGCGTTTAACAGAATGATAACACAACATACCTCTAAGACACAAATAAATAGAAATAAGTTGCAAATGGCTCTCACTAGAGCAGAGATAGCAAATACAATCATCCAGAGGACACATGTCCCAACATAACATCATTACATCTCAGCGGAAGCATTCAAAGGGTCTGAGTACAGACAAGTCCAAATAGGCTTAAGAAGCCGGAAACGAAAAGACGGAGCCCATCCACGTAGTCTCGGATCCTGCCCGGGTCCGCTATCTACTCGTCAGCAGCCTCGTCAAACTCCACGTAGTAGCCGTCACGGGGATCCTCGTAAGCGTAGTCTGCGGAAACCACAGACCCAAAGGGGTCAGTACAACAACGTACTGGCAAGCAAGACTCACAGTTCACCAAAGTGTAACCCGTCAACACCAAGCACAGATGCCTTGGGTTCAACAGAAGAAAGGGGATATAAAAGATGCGGTAGCTGGCTGCACTAACCAACTACAGAAACATGATACAACTTCCAACTAACAGAAAGGGGATAAGATAGCGTATCGTAACCAACTATAACTAACCACCAAACAAACCCATCCTGGATCTCGCCCCTTATCCAAAGAAGCAATCCGAGGATAACTCACACAGTTGGATTAATGATGGATCAAGTTATTGTGGCAATAAGACTATTACTAGTCAAGTTATTATTAGTTAGGTGTAAGTTGTTCTGAGTACTTGTTAGCCAGTACTTTCACCAAGTTAACCATAACCGCGGAAAACACGGCTTCTCGAGAAGATTTATCCCTGCAGGGGTGCACCAATTTAGCCGTACACGTAAGAATTACCCGTCAGATGGAAGGGCCCTTCCACCAAGCGGGGCACTCAACACAACTCAACTCTTCTTCGCATCAAGCCCAAAGCACCACGTGATGTGCGTGCGCGGCTAATCGAGCCCCACGAAGAAAAGGGGACCCTCATAGCACTAGAAGACCACGCCGCCCTAAATGCCGACTACAAAAGTTCCACCCTGGCCTCGGGTTCGTACCTGCATATGAGTGCATCAAATGGAAAGCCCGAACTAAGTGTGGCGATTTGGACGAGATGCGAATCGAATCAAATTGAGGGGGGCGCCCATACACGCTTCCCACATGCGGGTAGTGCGCTCATCATGGATCAGTAGACAAGACCCTTTGCCCAATTAGGGTCGACACTAGCAGGCCTCAAAACCACGCCGGGCCTCCTGCCGGTGCCTTATCAGCAAATTATTGTTACCTCAAAATTAACAGGTTGTTGTTTAACATCGAGCCCCAGAACATAATAGAAATAGAGTAACAGAAAGTAACGGGTAACAGACTCGAGCAAAACAACCCTAAGCATGCTAGTAAGACACGGGCAACAAGCAAAGGGTTATAGGTGTGGAGGTGAGGCAATATCATGGTTAAGGGATAACATGTGATAGGTTCGTAACAGAAGCAACGATACAAAAGGCTAGCAGAAATAGACAACGGAAAGTATCGGTAACCAATGCTGAAAGGAACACAGTGGTTCATGTGAGTGATAACTTGCCTGCAAACTCAGCAGCCTGGTACTAAGCTAGATCCTCAGAAGGGGTGTCGTAAGTATCGTCTGTCTCAACGTCGTCGTCTATCCGAGAAGAAGCAAACAAACAATGCAGAAAGATAAACAATCAATAACATGTCATAGTGCACAATCATGGGATGATGCATGTCAATTTAATGGATGCATCAAAATAACCTAGTTGACATGGTAACATAACACAATTAATTGGACCCACATGCAATTTGAGTTGCATATGAAAAGGTCAAAGAATTATGGTTGAAACAATTGTTTTACAACTAACCAACAGGTGAAAGTGGTTTAGTATGATGCATGGATGAGGAAAACAGCAAAATAACAACAATAGAAACAATTTAAAATAGGGTTTACCAAGTTTAGAAATTTATTTATTAAGTTAGGGAATTTTTTTGGTTACTTAAAGGGGTTACACAATTAGTTGTTTTTTCACCAATTTACATTGTTCAAAACAAATAACAAAATTCATATTTGTAAAGAACACAAAATTTTAGGTGGATTACATGTTTCAAATATTGAAAAAGGAATTACAATGATTTAATTATGAATTAAACAAGATTAAACAAGTTTTAAATGAATTTAAAACAAGTTTGAATATTATTTGAATTTTATTTGTTCCAAACATAAATTCAAATTCATATTTGAAAAGTTTATACTTTTCTAGTTTGAAAACATATTTTATATGTTCAAAAATAATTTAATTTGAGCAAGTTATGAATTTGCCAATTTTAAATGATTTAAACAAGGTTTAAATTATATAAGCAATTTTAATTATTCAAATCATGAAACAAAATTTATATTTGAAAAGGTGGTTTGAAATAGCATGGAAAACATATTTTATTTGCATTATTTGAATTAAGTATGAATTAGTTATGCAATTTATCAAATTTCAAATGAATTGTTTGAATTTGAAATTTGGATGCATTTGAATTATTCAAAACAGAAAACAAATGGTTTAAATAGATAGATAATTTAATTTGGTGCAGCAAACATATTTTGTTTATATTATTTGGAGTTTGGAAATGAAAGTTATTAGCAATTTAAGTTTAAGGACCAATCTGTAATTAAAAGGACTTGTTTAAAAAAAAGAAAAGGGCTGAAATTCTTTTGTTACTCCGCAGTGGCCAGCCAATGCCACTGACAGAGGGCCCCAGGCCAGCGTGGATGCACGCGTGGCAGCCACACGCTCACAGCCGCTGACAGGGGGGCCACCCTGTCAGTGCGCTGCGCAAAAATGGGGTTTTATTCCGCGGAAGCCAGGGTTCGAACTCGCGACCGAGCCGTGCGCGCGCAACGCTGCTACCAGTGTGATGCTCACTCGTTTCTGTCAGATAGGGGTGCGCGGTGAGGTTGTAGTTCAGTTAAGTTTACTGAACTTTTAACTGACAAAGTTTCATACTTTGACAGAGAGGGACGGTGGCCGGCGGCGAGCCGCAGATGCTCACGGCCGTGCGCGTGTTGCGTGTGCTGCTGGTGAACGCGGTGTGCGGGCGTGTGCTCGCGACAGAGAGGGAGCAGGAGGGAGAGAGCACGGTGGATCTCACCTCCGTTTGCAGTTGAGGCAGCAGCTCGGGGCAGTGCGGCTGCCGGCGACGTCGAGGACCGCGGCGTCGATCCAGGCCACCTCGAGCTCAACGAAGGTGTCCGGGATGGAGAGGGAGAAGTGGCGGTTTGATTTCCGTGGCTAAGTTGGATGGTGGCGCAGCGAGGTGGCGGTGGTCATCGTGGATTCAGAGATGGAACTCCGGTGAGGTTGCAGCGATGGAGGAATCGGCGGCAGCGAGAGGCAGGCGACGGCGGCTGAGGGAGATAGGGGTGGCAGGTAGGCTATGGTTAGCTCGGGGGGGCTAGGGTAGGTTTTATAGGGGTCTAGGGGCGCGCGCGGCCGTTGCCTGAGCGCGGCGTCGACGTGGCGCCGGCGGATCTGCTGCCGTACTGCGGGAAGAAAGAGAGAGAGGGGCGAACCGGTACGGGCCAGGAAAAGGTAAGGGGTGGGCTGGGCTCGCGGGAGGCATAGCCCACTTCCTCTCTCCCCCTCGTTTTCTTTTTAAAATTTCTGTTTTCTTTTTTTTTTTGCTGAAAAGTAATAGGAAGAAAAAGATGAGATTTTGGGCTAGGAAAAATTTAGCAAAAATTTGGGTGAGTTAATTAGGTCATCATCAAACACTTGCCAATTTCTGTTTTCCAAATATTTCAAAATAACTTGCTGTTTGCAAATTGGTTCAAATATGAATTAATTTGATTATAATTGAAATATTTGAAACAAGATTTAAATAGGGTGAACCCTAAGGTTTAAATGGAACAAAAGGTTAGAAAATGTTTTGGTAATTTTCAATAATTTGAAATTGGGTTCTGTTTGTATAACTTATTTGAATTTGAAAGTAACTTGGAATTAAGTGGATTATTAAAGAACAATTTAATAGTTGATCTTTTTAATTTTCATGGAAACAAAATGGATGTTTTTGATTGAACATTTTAATTGGAAAGTTGTAACATAACAAGTATGAAACAAAGGTTTGAAATATTGTTTGAATTTGAATTGTGAAAACAAAGAAAAACAGATGCATAACAACAGAAATAACAATGCAAAACAAATGCAAACAAAGCAATGAGTATGATGATATGATGCAAAACTTTAATGAACAAGAAACAAACATCTAGGGGTGTTTTCATACTTGGGATGTTACAAAACGCCCCCCTTGAAGGAATCGCGCCCCGAGATTCCTACTGAGAAAGGAAAAGGTCCGGATACTTCTTACGAAGATCCTCTTCGGTCTCCCACGTTGCCTCTTTATCGAAATGATGGGACCACTGCACTTTCAAGAACTTGGTGCTCTTGTTGCGAGTCTTACGCTCGGTCTCATCGAGAATATGAACAGGGTGCTCCTCATAAGAGAGATCATCTTGCAGTTCAATGGAATCATGATCAACTGCACGATCTGGATCTTTGAAACACCTCTTGAGCTGTGACACGTGAAACACATCGTGCACCTTGGATAGTTTTTCTGGAAGTTCAAGACGATAGGCATTTTCCGCACGCCTTGAGAGAATGTTGAAAGGACCAATGTATCTTGGTGCAAGTTTTCCTTTCACACCAAAACGATGAGTGCCTCTGAGGGGAGTTACACGGAGATATTCCTTATCACCAGGTGCATAGATCATATCCCTGTGCTTGCTGTCATAGTAGCTTTTCTGACGAGACTGAGCAATCTTGAGATTGTCGCGAATGATGCGAACTTTCTCTTCGGCTTCCTTAACAATGTCAGGGCCTAAGAGTGAACGTTCACCAGCTCCAGACCAATTGATTGGACTCCTGCATCTGCGGCCATAGAGAGCTTCAAATGGTGCCATGCCTAGGCTTGCCTGGTAGCTGTTGTTGTAGGAGAATTCAGCATATGGAAGGCAATCCTCCCATTTCATGCCAAAGGAGAGACCACATGCTCTGAGCATATCCTCGAGAATCTGATTGACTCTTTCGACTTGCCCCTGAGACTGAGGGTGATAAGCTGTGCTGAACAGAAGTTTGGTGCCCAATGCTTCTTGAAAGCTTTTCCAGAAATGAGAAGTGAATATGCTTCCACGGTCTGAGCTTATTTCCAATGGAACACCATGAAGAGGAACAATCTTTGCTGTGTAGAGTTCTGCTAACTGGCTAGCTGAGATTGTTTCTTTGACAGCAAAGAAGTGAGCTACTTTAGTGAGACGATCAATAACAACGAAGATTGCATCGTTGCCCTTCTTGGACTTTGGAAAACCAGTGACGAAGTCCATTTCAATCATGTCCCACTTCCACTCAGGGATTTTCAGTGGTTGGAGTAGACCGGCTGTTTTCTGATGGACTGCCTTAACACGTTGACAAACGTCGCATTCAGAAACGTATTGAGCAATTTCACGTTTCATGCCAGGCCACCAATACAGTGTCTTAAGATCCTGGTACATCTTTGTACTTCCAGGGTGAATGGATAGAGGAGTTTCATGAGCCTCCTTGAGAATGACATCTTTGAGACTTTGAACTTGGGGAACTGCAATGCGTCCTTCGAAGAATACAGTTCCTTTGTCATCAATTGAGAAGGACTTAAATTTCTCCTTGCCTTCTTTGATGTGTTCTACCATCTTCTTGATTTCAGCATCACGAAGTTGTTCAGAACGAATCTTGTCCTCGAGAGTTGGACTGGCTGTCAAGTTAGCAAGATACCCTTGAGGAACAAGACCAAGGTTCAGCTTCTGGAATTCTTCATGAAGTGGAGGTTGGCTTTCCATGATCATGATATTATTGCAATACGACTTGCGACTGAGAGCATCGGCCATAACATTAGCCTTGCCTGGAGTGTAAGAAATGGTGAGATCAAAGTCTTTAATCTTTTCAATCCATCTCCTTTGCCTGAGGTTAAGATCTGGTTGAGTGAAGATGTATTTCAGACTCTTATGATCGGAAAAGATTTCAGTGCGATTACCCAACAAGTATTGTCTCCATTTCTTGAGGGCAAACACAACTGCTGCAAGTTCTAGGTCATGTGTGGGATAGTTTTGCTCATTTGCATTCAACTGACGTGAAGCATAAGCCACAACTTGACGTTCTTGCATAAGAACTGCACCTAGACCTTGGAGAGATGCATCGCAGAATATCTGGAAAGGTTTGGTAGTATCTGGGCCAACCAGAACTGGGGTAGAAGTGAGTTTAGTCTTCAGGAGATTGAAACTTTCATCACACTGTGGAGACCAAACGAACTTCTTGTCCTTCTTTGTGAGATCAGTGAGAGGTTTGGCACTCTTGGAAAAGTTTTGGACGAAACGACAGCAATAGCTAGCCAAACCAAGAAAACTTCTAACTTGCTTCACCGTGTTAGGAGGTTTCCAATCAACAATTGCTTTAACCTTTTCTGGATCAATGGCTATGCCCTTGGCGGAGATGACATGACCAAGGTAAGCCACTTCTGGAATCCAGAACTCACATTTGGAGAATTTGGCATATAGACGATGCTCGCGAAGTTTCATGAGAGTGAGACGAAGATGTTCTTTATGCTCTTCCTCAGATTTGGAGTAGACCAGAATGTCATCGAGATATACCACCACGAACTTGTCGAGGTATTCGTGGAAAACAGAATTCATAAGTCGAGAGAATGTCGCCGGTGCATTGGTGAGACCAAAGGACATGACGGTGTATTCATATAGACCGTACCGAGTGGTGAAGGCTGTTTTTGGAATATCTTCCTTTCTGATCTTTATTTGATGGTAACCCATTCTCAAGTCCAACTTGGAGAATATTGAGGCTCCAGCAAGTTGATCAAAAATATCATCGATACGAGGAATTGGATACTTGTTTTTGATGGTTTTCTCGTTAAGAGGACGATAGTCAACAACGAGTCTCTTTGTTTGATCCTTCTTCGCAACAAACAGAGTTGGGCAACCCCAAGCCGAGGAACTAGGTTGAATGTAACCTTTTTCCATGTACATATCGATTTGCTCCTTCAACAATTTCAGTTCAGGAGGAGCTATCTTGTATGGATGCTTAGATATTGGAGCAGTACCTGGTTCAAGCTCGATCACGAACTCAACTGCTCTGTCCGGAGGCATCCCTGGCAACTCTTCTGGAAAGACGTCAGGGAATTCACAAACCACCGGAACATTTTCGAGTAGAGGTAGAGGTTTAGCATCGAGGGTGTAAAGCTGAACAGAACTTGATTCATTTGGAGAATAGACTATCTGGCCAGAAGGGTGGAACAGAGTTATTGACTTCTGAGCACAATCAATCGTAGCTTTATTGGCCTTCAACCAATCCATGCCAAGAATGACATCAATGTCAGAATTGCCAAGCAGAATGAGAGAAGCAAGGAATATGTGACCTCCAATTAGGATCTGATTTTCATGACTGATCTTGGAAGTTTGCATAGTTGCTCCAGGGGAGTTTACTACTAGCGGGGAACCCAAACCAACCAAGGGGAGCTTAATTGCTGTCGCAAAGATCTTTGAAACAAAAGAATGCGATGCTCCGGTATCAAACAACACTTTAGCTGGGTTAGAGTTTACGGGGAATGTACCGAGAACGACGTCAGCAGCTTCCTCAGCTTTGTCGACCTTGACATGATTCACCCTCGCGGTCCTCCCGACAGGCCTGTTGTTGGAGTTGAAGGCTTTAGCCGGGGGAGCACGCATCATTGCCTGGTTTGTGTTGGGACGAGGTGGTGGTGGAGGTAGCTGCCTCTGAGTGCACTTGTCAGCGTAGTGTCCCGTCTGCTTGCATTTGTAGCAAGTGACGACACGAGGTGCATCTGGCCTTGGCTGCCCCATTGAAAACCTCTGAGCCTGCATCTGAGCTGGGTTGGGTGGGCGGGTAGCGAAGCCTGGAGAAGCTTGGGCATATGGAGCCCGAGTGACAGCACCATTTTGCACCCAGATACGGCGCTTCTGCGGAGGGGTGGTCATGTTGGAGGAGGAACCACCCTCACGCGAGTGCTTCCGAGACTCCTCGAACGCCTTGCGCCCATTTTCTTCATTGAGCGCGGTGTTCACGAGCTCCTCGAAGTCTTCGGCCTTGATGTTGGTGAGGGCGTACTTGAGTTCCGGGTTAAACCCTCTGCGGAACCTTGCCATCTTCTTAGCCTCAGTGGACACCTCATCACCAGCGTAACGAGCGAGGCGATTGAACTCACTCTGATAGCCAATGACGTCCAACTTGCCCTGCTTGAGAGAGCAAAACTCTTCACGCATCCTTTCCATGAGACCATCTGGGATGTGGTGCTTCAGGAAGGCTTCCTTGAAACAATTCCACGTGACTGGTATCCCAGTTCTCATGGCCTGGAAGTTCTCCCACCAAGTAGCTGCCTGACCCTTCAGCAGATAGGAGGCATACTTGACCTTGTCTTCTTCAGCCACGTGAGCAATCTCCAGAGCCTTAGCTATCTCACGGATCCAGTCATTAGCGTCCAGAGGCTCGCGTGTGGCGACGAAAGCTCTCGGCCCCAGACTCAGAAACTCCTTGATACTGACTCGTGGAGCGTTCTGGTTGTTGTGCTGATTAGCCTGGAACTGGGCCATCTGCGTCACGACCTGAGTCATCTGAGTCAACAGCTCCGTGATTGGCGGTGGCTCAGGCGGGTTGTTCCTTGTTGGCGGCATCCTGAATGGAAATGCATTTTAGCACAACAACAGAAAAGGATAGACTTGGTAACCGAAAGCGAGATTATTCCGACGCATGAATAGATAACCAACAGGTACATCATCACATGTTCAAATACATCAGAATATCCAACACACCATAAATGGTTCGAATGCCAAAGGATAACTAAACATAGCTCAGAATGGATACATCGGTACTCCCATGCTCATCACGCAGGACGGCGGTGAGTAGTACGACGAGAGGTACGGTGAGGAGCACGCCCACGAAAGTAGGTAAAACGACGATCCACATAGATCTGACGTGGCCTGAGAGCGACTCTAGGTGTGGTGAAGTACATAGCGTCGACTCCCTGTGCTCCAAAGCGTGGAATCCCAGTGTAACCAGCACCGAGGTTGAGGAGTGGACCTCTGATCGGCTCGTAACCTCCAGCATCTGACAGACGACGTCCAACTGGCTGATCGAAACGTGCAAAGCGCTCATCTCCAACAAAGTCTGTGGTGTACGTCGCCAGACGAGTCAAAGCAAGGTAGAGATGCTCTCTGACTGAAGCCAACTCCTGAGATAGTGTGCTGGCAACTGCGTCACTGTGCCTCACGAACTGAGCGGTGGTGTGCAGCCTGGAGTTATCATGCTCGTAGACATCCAGGTTGTCGTAGAGAGTGAAGTGAGCTCCCTCCGAGGTGATGTAACCACGGGGGATGTGGCGATAGATAGAATCGTCAAATCCCCAGTAGTCAGCACGAAGGACGGTGAGACTCACATAAGTTGCCTGCTGCACAGCCATATCCACTGTGGAACCTACTGCCTCGTAGCGGTGGACAACGCTCATGCCATCATCTGACAGAATGTAGACGATAGCCTGGTAGTAGGTCTGGTCAAACTCTCGCTGCTGCTCGTAGACCTGGTACTCTGGTGCCCAACGGAACCCCAGATAAGTGACCATGTCTCTCAGCATCTCCGGATAACCGGCAGTGCTCTCGCAACGAGTCATCTGAACCACCTGCGGGAAGAACCTGATATCCATCTGCAGATGATCGGGGAAGTTTTGATTAGACGCCGGTAGAGAACTGAAGTGGAAAGCAACAACAAGGTTTCAACGGACGAAAATGATGTTGAGAAGAACAGGATATCGAAGCAACATCGGGAAACACGAGGCCAAAAAGCTCCTGAGGTACTACGGAAAACCCATCCGGGCTTCTATAGGATCAATATCTACTGCTTAAGGAATAGAGGATTTGCTTTCGGGGCTTACACGCCTCCGTTCTCAATCATGAGTAGGCAACATGATAAATCATGTCACAACCACCCCCATTCCTATGGTCTAGTAGATATAACTATCCTAGAGAAACCAGGATTCGTGAAATCCTAACTTGAAAGTTTAAGTGAGAAGAGAAAACAATGTTGCACTTCCTTACCAGAAAAGGGAGGGTGGGTGGGGAAAGAAATAAAATGGCAGAATTCCTACTCTCACGTTTCATTTTTCCTATATAGCTACAAAGTAGTTTCTAGACTCAACTGCGACCAGTAAAAGGGATCCTACAGGCAGACAGGCTCTGATACCATTTGTCGCACCCGGACTTCTAGAGGATACTCGCAGTTCCGTTGAACAGTAGTTGATTGGATTACGGGGCTTACCGGCACCCGCATCTCTTACGAGTAGGCCAACACACGTATGTGTGACAACCAACCCCTACTGTTCATTGTCTACGTAAACCATCCAATAGAAATCAGGACGCTACCATTGACGTACTTCATACCATACACACATGCTACATCAACGACGTTTAACAGAATGATAACACAACATACCTCTAAGACACAAATAAATAGAAATAAGTTGCAAATGGCTCTCACTAGAGCAGAGATAGCAAATACAATCATCCAGAGGACACATGTCCCAACATAACATCATTACATCTCAGCGGAAGCATTCAAAGGGTCTGAGTACAGACAAGTCCAAATAGGCTTAAGAAGCCGGAAACGAAAAGACGGAGCCCATCCACGTAGTCTCGGATCCTGCCCGGGTCCGCTATCTACTCGTCAGCAGCCTCGTCAAACTCCACGTAGTAGCCGTCACGGGGATCCTCGTAAGCGTAGTCTGCGGAAACCACAACCCCAAAGGGGTCAGTACAACAACGTACTAGCAAGCAAGACTCACAGTTCACCAAAGTGTAACCCGTCAACACCAAGCAGAGATGCCTTGGGTTCAACGGAAGAAAGGGGATATAAAAGATGCAGCAGCTGGCTGCACTAACCAACTACAGAAACATGATACAACTTCCAACTAACAGAAAGGGGGTAAGATAGCGTATCGTAACCAACTATAACTAACCACCAAACAAACCCATCCTGGATCTCGCCCCTTATCCAAAGAAGCAATCCGAGGATAACTCACACAGTTGGATTAATGATGGATCAAGTTATTGTGGCAATAAGACTATTACTAGTCAAGTTATTATTAGTTAGGTGTAAGTTGTTCTGAGTACTTGTTAGCCAGTACTTTCACCAAGTTAACCATAACCGCGGAAAACACGGCTTCTCGAGAAGATTTATCCCTGCAGGGGTGCACCAATTTAGCCGTACACGTAAGAATAACCCGCCAGATGGAAGGGCCCTTCCACCAAGCGGGGCACTCAACACAACTCAACTCTTCTTCGCATCAAGCCCAAAGCACCATGTGCTGTGCGTGCGCGGCTAATCGAGCCCCACGAAGAAAAGGGGACCCTCATAGCACTGGAAGACCACGCCGCCCTAAATGCCGACTACAAAAGTTCCACCCTGGC
Organism: Alopecurus myosuroides; assembly: GCA_028641055.1. Taxonomy (NCBI): domain Eukaryota; kingdom Viridiplantae; phylum Streptophyta; class Magnoliopsida; order Poales; family Poaceae; genus Alopecurus; species Alopecurus myosuroides. The sequence continues at coordinate 434,739,832 of CM054058.1, read as the reverse complement.
CTCGGGTTCGTACCTGCATATGAGTGCATCAAATGGAAAGCCCGAACTAAGTGTGGCGATTTGGAAGAGATGCGAATTGAATCAAATTGAGGGGGGCGCCCATACACGCTTCCCACATGCGGGTAGTGCGCTTATCATGGATCAGTAGACAAGACCCTTTTCCTAATTAGGGTCGACACTAGCAGGCCTCAAAACCACGTCGGGCCTCCTGCCGGTGCCTTATCAGCAAATTATTGTTACCTCAAAATTAACAGGTTGTTGTTTAACATCGAGCCCCAGAACATAATAGAAATAGAGTAACAGAAAGTAACGGGTAACAGACTCGAGCAAAACAACCCTAAGCATGCTAGTAAGACACGGGCAACAAGCAAAGGGTTATAGGTGTGGAGGTGAGGCAATATCATGGTTAAGGGATAACATGTGATAGGTTCGTAACAGAATCAACGATACAAAAGGCTAGCAGAAATAGACAACGGAAAGTATCGGTAACCAATGCTAAAAGGAACACATTGGTTCATGTGAGTGATAACTTGCCTGCAAACTCAGCAGCCTGGTACTGAGCTAGATCCTCAGAAGGGGTGTCGTAAGTATCGTCTGTCTCAACGTCGTCGTCTATCCGAGAAGAAGCAAACAAACAATGCAGAAAGATAAATAATCAATAACATGGCATAGTGCACAATCATGGGATGATGCATGTCAATTTAATGGATGCATCAAAATAACCTAGTTGACATGGTAACATAACACAATTAATTGGACCCACATGCAATTTGAGTTGCATATGAAAAGGTCCAAGAATTATGGTTGAAACAATTGTTTTACAACTAACCAACAGGTGAAAGTGGTTTAGTATGATGCATGGATTAGGAAAACAGCAAAATAACAACAATAGAAACAATTTAAAATAGGGTTTACCAGGTTTAGAAATTTATTTATTAAGTTACGGAATTTTTTGGTTACTTAAAGGGGTTACACAATTAGTTGTTGTTTTCACCAATTTACATTGTTCAAAACAAATAACAAAATTCATATTTGGAAAGAACACAAAATTTTAGGTGGATTACATGTTTCAAATATTGAAAAAGGAATTACAATGATTTAATTATGAATTAAACACGATTAAACAAGTTTTAAATGAATTTAAAACAAGTTTGAATATTATTTGAATTTTATTTGTTCCAAACATAAATTCAAATTCATATTTGAAAAGTTTATACTTTTCTAGTTTGAAAACATATTTTATATGTTCAAAAATAATTTAATTTGAGCAAGTTATGAATTTACCAATTTTAAATGATTTAAACAAGGTTTAAATTATTTAAGCAATTTTAATTATTCAAATCATGAAACAAAATTTATATTTGAAAAGTTGGTTTGAAATAGCATGGAAAACATATTTTATTTGCATTATTTGAATTAAGTATGAATTAGTTATGCAATTTATCAAATTTCAAATGAATTGTTTGAATTTGAAATTTGGATGCATTTGAATTATTCAAAACAGAAAACAAATGGTTTAAATAGATAGATAATTTAATTTGGTGCAGCAAACATATTTTGTTTATATTATTTGGAGTTTGGAAATGAAAGTTATTAGCAATTTAAGTTTAAGGACCAATCTGTAATTAAAAGGACTTGTTTAAAAAAAAGAAAAGGGCTGAAATTCTTTTGTTACTCCGCAGTGGCCAGCCAATGCCACTGACAGAGGGCCCTAGGCCAGCGTGGATGCACGCGTGGCAGTCACGCGCTCACAGCCGCTGATGGGGGGGGGCACCCTGTCAGTGCGCTGCGCAAAAATGGGGTTTTATTCCGCGGAAGCCACGGTTCGAACTCGCGACCGAGCCGTGCGCGCGCAACGCTGCTACCAGTGCGCTGCTCGCTCGTTTCTGTCAGATAGGGGTGCGCGGTGAGGTTGTAGTTCATTTAAGTTTACTAAACTTTTAACTGACAAAGTTTCGTACTTTGAAAGAGAGGGACGGTGGCCGGCGGCGAGCCGCAGATGCTCACGGCCGTGCGCGTGTTGCGTGTGCTGCTGGTGAACGCGGTGTGCGGGCGTGTGCTCACGACAGAGAGGGAGCAGGAGGGAGAGAGAGCACGGTGGAGCTCACCTCCGTTTGCAGTTGAGGCAGCAGCTCGGGGCAGTGCGGCTGCCTGCGACGTCGAGGACCGCGGCGTCGATCCAGGCCACCTCGAGCTCAACGAAGGTGTCCGGGGTGGAGAGGGAGAAGTGGCGGTTTGATTTCCGTGGCTAAGTTGGATGGTGGCGCAGCGAGGTGGCGGTGGTCATCGTGGATTCAGAGATGGAACTCCGGTGAGGTTGCAGCGATGGAGGAATCGGCGGCAGCGAGAGGCAGGCGACGGCGGCTGAGGGAGATAGGGGTGGCAGGTAGGCTAGGGTTAGCTCGGGGGGGCTAGGGTAGGTTTTATAGGGGTCTAGGGCCGCGCGCGGCCGTTGCCTGAGCGCGGCGTCGACGTGGCGCCGGCGGATCTGCTGCCGTACTGCGGGAAGAAAGAGAGAGAGAGGGGCGAACCGGTACGGGCCAGGAAAAGGTAAGGGGTGGGCTGGGCTCGCGGGAGGCACAGCCCACTGCCTCTCTCCCCCTCGTTTTCTTTTTAAAATTTCTGTTTTTTTTTTTTTTTGCTGAAAAGTAATAGGAAGAAAAAGATGAGATTTTGGGCTAGGAAAAATTTAGCAAAAATTTGGGTGAGTTAATTAGGTCATCATCAAACACTTGCCAATTTCTGTTTTCCAAATATTTCAAAATAACTTGCTGTTTGCAAATTGGTTCAAATTTGAATTGATTTGATTATAATTGAAATATTTGAAACAAGATTTAAATAGGGTGAACCCTAAGGTTTAAATGGAACAAAAGGTTAGAAAATGTTTTGGTAATTTTCAATAATTTGAAATTGGGTTCTGTTTGTATAACTTATTTGAATTTGAAAGTAATTTGGAATTAAGTGGATTTTAAAGAACAATTTAATAGTTGATCTTTTTAATTTTCATGGAAACAAAATGGATGTTTTTGATTGAACCTTTTAATTGGAAAGTTGTAACATAACAAGTATGAAACAAAGGTTTGAAATATTGTTTGAATTTGAATTGTGAAAACAAAGAAAAACAGATGCATAACAACAGAAATAACAATGCAAAACAAATGCAAACAAAGCAATGAGTATGATGATATGATGCAAAACTTTAATGAACAAGAAACAAACATCTAGGGGTGTTTTCATACTTGGGATGTTACAGTTGGCATTGTTTCCGCCTCAGGAAGGTTCGAGGGCCCGCCTTGTTTGGGTTCCGCCCTTTCCCACGCATCCATGTCAGATGGAACAGGCTGGCTAGTCTGCAGGGGGTACTCCTTCCGAGCAGCCGAGTTCTCTTCTCCAGCCGCCATTGGAGTGTCTGGGGCAGCGGCGGGAGATGGCTTTGCTCCTCGGTGGGTGGCAGCCTTCAGTTTCATCAGGCCTTTCCCCTTAAGTGTGGTAGGGGCAAGGCTAGAAAAAAGAAAAGGAAGAAAGTCCAAGATTAAATTTTCTGAGAATATAAAAACACGCAAGAAAAAGCATGCAAATGTAAAAATCCCGGGTTTTTACCTGGAAGTAGCGACGGGTATGCCATCAAGATCAATAACTTCCTGGCTAGAAGATACCTTCTTGCGTTTCCTCCCTCCAGCTGACTGAAAGTTGGATCTTAGTGCAGCCAGCTCATCATCAGTGGCAAATTCTGCCTCAGGAAGATAAGAAGCTGTGAAAGAAACAAAAACCCAGATTAGCATTTAAACATCCGACAAAAGACAGAATTCGAGTAATTTCCCAAAAGACAAAAACATACCTTGGGAGCGGGGTTTCCGGCGTGATACATTTGCCGGCTTTCCTCGTATGGATAGTAGAGACGAGCTGGTTCATGTGCTTCTTGAATTCTTTCTTTGATAGAGATCTCTTTGTCGCCCTCATCGTGTCGTCCAAGCCCGTGTATTTGCACATGAGCCGGCTGCCGCGAAAAGAAAGAGGCTGAATCCTCCTCCCGAACCAGCATCAAATTGTATCCATGCTAGTCAAGGGAGGAGTGGAAGAGACGAGTTTCGCGATTCTCCTCTTGATTCTCATCAGGTCTAGAGGCAGATTCTGGACCGTATCCAACGCCCAATTGTCTTGGGGCGCGGCCGCAGAATTGACAAAAGCCGGAATACCCGTTTCCTTTCTAGGATATGGAACATCCGAGTGATATAAAAATGAGCCCGTCCAAAATTTGACGGACTCAGAAGTGTTAATTTTGGGGAACCAATCCTCCCTATGCCTACGGAGGTTGAAAGAAATGGTTCCGCAAATCGGAAGGACACCGTTGGTGGTGTTATGTTTTACGTTAAAACAATACTGGAAAAAGTCCAGGCGGGTTTCTATCCCTAAGTAACCCTCAAAGAGGGCCTGGAACCCGGCTAAATAAAGAATATAATTGGGTGGAAGATTGTGGGGTTGGATGTTATAGTGGTCTAGAACCTGGAGAAAAAACGTGGAAGGCGGAAATCCCATACCTCTGTTGATATGAGACGCCAGAACAAAGCGTTCTCCGGCTTGTGGGGAAAGCTCGGTGTCGTCCTCGTCAACCCACCATTTTTCTTCGACAACAAAGCCGTATTTATCCATTGCTGGAAGAAGAGTCGAAGCCACGTTGAAGTGACTCCAGTTTCTGGCATTCTCCTCCTCTTCTTCCTCGCCTCCAGCAGTGGCGGCGGCAGCGTTTTCACCGCCGCAAGAAGAGTTTTCCTCCTCCTCAGTGTTGGGGAATGGAGGAGGAGGAGGCGTGGCCGAGGGCCGCAGCATGGCTCCCACATCGGGATGCAGATCCCCGCCCGTCGGCTCGCTTGCAGATCCTTCCGGCGCGCTCGCGGAATCGCGCGGGGGAGTTGTGATGATGGGGTCGAGGTTGCTGATGAGGTCCTCGAGGACAACGTCGACGGATGCGGTCTCGGTCGCGCAAGGAGAGTCTCCGGTGGCCATTTGTGGTCAGCGCAGTCGGGAATCGGAACCATCGATGTTTTCTTCCAGTGAAGGGCTCGAGGGCTCGGGTTTTCGCTGTCTCTAGAACTTGGGCTCGAAGAACTTGGGCGCTAGAGTGCTCTTGGCTCGAGGAGGAAGATGGAAGCGGAAGGGTAGCCGGAGGCCCCGAGGTGGCTATTTATAGCCCGGATGCATGGAGATCAGCTCGAACGGCTCTTTTAGCCGTTGGATGATTGACGCGTGTTACGCCCGAAAATCCGGGAAACGAGGGGGCGGGGTGATTATTGCTATCTCCTCGTTTCTCGCGCAAGAATCTATGAGAGATAAGGGTTCATGCTTTTTGACTGGCCCTTGATTACTGTGACGTAAGCAAGATTTCATCGCTTGTGTCATTGTTTCCTTCTCCTCAAAGGCTTGGGGAAGAAAAGCCGGATTTCGGTAAATCCGAGTTTGGCATTGAAGCAATTTTGATGAAAGAAGAATCAAGACAAAACACCGACATTTCTAGGATAGAATACAAATCCACGGGGAGTTGCCACTTAGGGGTATGCCCGGCATTGGCCTAAAGTCCGGATTACCAGGATGGCCCACAGGCAATGGAACATAGTCCATTGGGCGGCCCAGTAAGCTGACACGCAGTAAGCCGGATTCTAGAAGAATCCGGACCACGGCCCAAAGTGGTGCGTCTTGGAGGAGAAGACGAATTCCTTACTTTCCAAGTTAGATACTTTCCGTAGTTTTCTAGGTTTCCTTTCTGTAAGCCCTAATCCGGCTGTCTATATAAAGCCGGGCGGGGGCAAGAACAGACAGACAATTAGCTAGAAGCCAACCCGCCGAGAAGTCGATCCTCGCCGAGTTAGCGAAACCCTACTCACGTTGTACTTTGTATACTTCAGGCTTCAGCCCTGTTTTAGGACAATGTTAACCTACAAGCAAATAGTTCAAGAGAGCATGAATTAGTCATAGATAACAAACTAGTACAAAATCATTCAAAGTAGCCACAGAGAACAAATAGCAAATTACTATATCTTGATCATTTGTGCCACTTGGATTCATGGCGTCAACCGCCGTCAACACCCCCACCCACGTTTGACAATTCGTTAAAATAATAACTACTAGGGAAGTGCTTATAGACACCAGTATAGCGATGGCGAACAGATATATGCGTTCGCCAGCGCTATTACCGCTGGCCAACGCATATATCTGTTCGCCAGCGCTACGCTCCTTACCGCTGGCGAACGTGCCAGTTTGTTCGCCAGCAGTAAGTGTAGGCCACCCTGCGCGCGCAGCTGGCGCTACCCCTGGCGAACACACTCCTTTGTTCGCCAGCGCTATGTCCACTACCGCTGGCGAACAAGCTGGGTGGTTCGACAGCGCTAACCCGTGGACCCAGCGCGCACGTTAGCGCTAGCGACCCACCCAGCTTATTCGCCAGCGGTAAGCCCGTAGATATGCCATAAGTGACCACCCACCACACCCATTTTCCCCTCCTCCACTTCTCAACCTTGTCCCCTTCTCTCTCTAGCTCAAACTCATGCCGATTTCCCCACCCTCCTCCTCTCTTTTCCACCAACCAAAATTATTTTAGTTGGTATATCTAGATTTATCTCCCTCCCAACACCCTTTGTACCCAAAGGTTTCCCTTCCTAGACATCTAGATCTAGAATTACCCCCTCTCTCTCCAAAGCTCTAAAATTCAACCAACCAAAATTATTTTAGTTGGTATATCTAGGTTTATCTCCCTCCCAACACCCTTTCTACCCAAAGTTTTCCCTTCCTAGACATGTAGATTTATAATTACCCACTCTCTCTCCAAAGCTCTAAAATTCTCCGGATATCATCTCGTGTAGCCATCTAATCATTTGAGGTGGGATGAATGCTCATATATAATTAAATGAGTTTGTATGAATTTTGTCCGGATACACGCGATATGCAATATATGTGTGAAATTTCACCGGATTCAAATATGGTCGTGTGATGGAGACGTTAAATGTGTGCAATTTGTTGTGGAATGAAATTGAGTATCCAACTATTGTCGGAATGTTGATTCATTTCCGTCTCTGGAAAGTTTGGCACTCCCTAATAACCTCCTATTTGTAGGAAGGTCATGCCGAATTTTTTCGTGAATACGACATGAAGTGAAATTTTGGATATGAAAATGAGTTGCCACTTTACCGGAATGTTGATTCATTTCCATCTCGGCAAAGTTTGGCCCTCCTCTAACCTCCAATTTGTAGGAAGGTCATGCCGATTTTTTCATGAATATCGATATATATATATATATATATATATATATATATATATGTGTGTGTGTGTGTGTGTGTGTGTGTGTGTGTGTGGTTCTAATATTATATTGACACGCTCATGCATGCGACAAATAATGGTGGTCGTTACGAGTGAGCGTGTCATGAATAGTTACTTGAGACACGCGACAGAAGACATGTTACAAAATGGCCGCAAGGAGATACGATGTCCATGTCAAAAGTGCAAACTAGGGGGCTTGCTCAACCCCTTTACCGGAGACTTGCCCAGTCACCTCCTCAGGTATGGTTTCATGGATGGGCACAACAGTCAGTGGATAAGTGATGATGAAGATGATAAAGTCCGTGAGGCGGCGGTGGTAGGAAATGATGTGCAATAGGACAATAACAACGATCGACAAGAACTATAACAGGACCAAGATTAGCCTCATGATCCCGCACATGATCATGGAGAAGATGTTGAACAACACGTGGAAGAAGATGAGGACACATGGACACCCCTAATGGAAGTTGTGCGTGACCCTCATCTAAAAGAACTGCTTTTGAGAAAGACGACTAACTCGAGATCTGCTGCTAGAGAGCAATCTAAGCTGGCTCAACTAGAGATAGACTCGAAGACACCGTTGTATGCAGCCTGCGGTCCGGGAGAGTCCCGCCTGAGAGTGGCGCTCGATGTTCTGTAGATGAAGGAGAGATACAAATGGAGTGACATAAGCGTCGATGCAAGCCTGCAATACTGGCACGATATCCTTCCAGAGGGCAACACGTGTCCTAAAAGTTGCGACGAGGCCAAGAAAGTCGTGTGCCCCTTTGATTTATCGCATGAAAAATACCATGTGTGCATCAACGATTGCTACATCTATCGGAAAGAGGACAGGGACAAGACCATTTGTCTAGTTTGCAAAGCTGCTCAATACAAGAAAACAAAGAAGAAAGTTCCTCGAAAAGTTGTGTGGTACTTTCCGCTCATTCCCCATCTGCAACGGTATTTCGCGGACCGCAAGGAAGCAGAGCTCATGCGCTGTCACGCGAAAAGGAGGAAGAAAGTTTTGAAAGATCCAAAGCGGAGTGAAAAAGTAAATCTGACACATCCTTCGGATGCAAGTCAATGGAAAGAAATTGAATGTTAATATGCAATGTTCGGGGCGGAGGCAAGAAACATCAGGTTGGGTGTGAACACCGACGGACTCAATCCGTTTGGCACCCAGAGAAGCACACATAGCACCTGGCCCGTGTTTGTATGGATGTACAACATCCCCCTGGTTGTGCATGAAGAGGAAGTATATTCACATGAGTATGCTAATTCAAGAGCCGAAACAACTAGGCAACGACATCAATCTATACCTTAAACTGCTTAAAGATGAGCTGAACACGCTATGGGACGAGGAAGGGGTGAACACATGGGACGCCTTCGGTGAACAATATTTCCCAATGAGAGTTGTCTTGCTCTGTACGGTTCACGACCTACTCGGCTACGGATATGTGGCGGGCCAGGTGTGCCACAAACATAACGGTTGCGTGAGGTGCACGGATGACCCCACGTTTATGCAACTTACGAAACATCCTGGTTCTTCGAAAACAGTCTTCGTTGGGCATCGAAGGTGGTTACCCAACAAACACCCGTGGAGAAGGCGAGGAGACCTTTTTAACGTTGAAGATGAGCTCCGGGGGCCTCCACGTAAGAGATACGGCAAAGAAATCTACAAGTTGCTGAATGATTGGAAGGAATGCCCAGAGCCAGGAAAGAAGCAAAAGGAGCCAAAACCGCTTCTGGATGTATGGAAGACGAGGTCGGTGTTTTGGGACTTGCCAAACTGGCCCATTCTTGATACGCCTCACTGCCTTGTTCTGATGCATATCATGAAGAATGTGTTTGAAAGTTTGTTTGGCACGCTGATCAACATGCCGGAGAGGACCAAAGACAGGGTGAAAGCAAGAAACGACCTGAAATATTTTGGTATTAGGGTAGATCTTCAGGGGGCGCCCGGATGATGACAGTGATGACCAATCGTGTCATGAGGAGACAGAGGGTCGCAAGGCCAAAAGGGTTAAGAGGAATGACTATTACTGCCCCCTCTTGCTTCACTCTTAGTCCGGACGAGATCACAAAATTGATGATGTGCCTTCTCGGAGTCAAAGTCCCTAGCGGTTACTCAGGGCTAATAAGCAGATTCATAGACGCGTAGAGACAAAAGTTCAGCGGGATGAAGTCTCATGACCGTTACATGATGATGACGTAGATACTTCCGGTTACAATCCACGGGATAATTGACAAGCACGTCCGGGAAACCCAGTTTGTCCTGTGTAACTTCTTTGACGTGATATCTCGAAAGTCGATCACAGGGAAGCAGATCTCAAGGCTGCAGGAAGAGATTGTCATGATACTATGTGAGCTTGAGATGTACTTTCCACCATCATTCTTTGACATATGTGTTCATCTGTTGGTCCATATCATGGACGATATCATCCATCTCGGGTCGTTGTTCCTGCACAACATGATGCCGTTCGAAAGGATGAATGGGGTCATCAAAGGATTTGTTCGCAACAGGGCCCGTCCGGATGGAAGCATCGTTCAGGGCTTTCTCACCGAAGAGTGCATCTCTTTCTGCACGAATCATATTGACGTGGAGGATCCTGTTTGTCTGCCTAGAAAAAAGCACATTGGCAAGCTCGATGGAGCAGGTCACAAATATAGATGTAGAGAAGTGCATGTGGATCGGGCTTGTCGATGCACCGACTTTAACAGGGCAAACTTAGTAGCTCTCCAACACATTGACATGGTCGATACTTGGGTGGAAAAACACAAGAGCTCCATTAAGAAAAATTACACTGAACAAGGCAAGCGGAGGACCGAAGGAGAAATAATCAGAGAGCATAACTCCACTTTCTTGCGTTGGTTTAAAGATGAGATCGTCGCTAACCCATCGCCAAGGGATTGTGCAAAAAATAAACTATTGTACGCCATGGCACATGGCCCCGCTCCCGGCCTAGCGACGTTTCAAGCATATGATATCAACGGGTTCACTTTCTACACGGAGGAGAAAGAAAAAACTTCTGATTATCAAAACTAAGGGGTAACGATGGAATCCTACACCGGTGACAAAAAGTTAAGATACTACGGAAGGATCAAGGAGATATGGGAGCTTAACTACTCTAGAGAGAAGGTGCTCATGTTCCGCGTCAGATGGGCTAGGATCTCGACCGTCAGAAAAGAAGACCAATACTTTACAACCATGGTTATTCCCGAAGCCGGAACTTCATCAAGTGCGAACGTCACAGCGCAAAATTAGCCATGGGTATTGGCTAAGCATGTGTCCCAATGCTTCTTCATAACAGACACCGCAAGACCTAGCCGTGTTGTCGTGAAGAGAGGGAAAAGAAATATCATCGGAATGGATGGAGTCGTTGACGAGGACGAGTTCGACACGTTTGGCGACCCAAATATTGACAATGATCAAGAAGATGATGATGATAGTCATGCAACATACACCACAAGAAGAAGCAGAACTACGCTACCTAGGCATGGTCTTCCATTCAAAAGAAGAAGTCATGATGTGGGCCGAAATTATGCAACTGCGAGCAAAAAAGTCAAAAAGATCAAACACTGAGAAACTATGTATATATATGTCTGCCTTGTATGCGACGAAACAATGTATATGCGTGGATCAACTCGTCCGATGTGCACTTATTATAAATTTAATGTACCTTGTTCTATATTTGAAATGTGTAGAGTTATTATTTGAAACATAAAGGAAATAATGGAAAACAATAGGCAACATAAAGGAAACAATGGAAAACATAATGGAAAATAATAGAAAACATAAAGGAAAACAATAGAAAACCTAAAGGAAACAAGAGAAAACAAAATAAAAAAAGAGAAAACAAAAATGAAACAAGAGAAAACAAAATAAAACAATAGAAAAAATAAAGGAAACAAGAGAAAACAAAAAGGAAATAATGGAAAACAAAATAAAACATAGAAAACATAAAGGAAACAAGAGAAAACATAAAGGAAACAAGAGAAAACAAAAAGGAAATAATGGAAAACAAAATAAAAGAATAGAAAACATAAAGGAAACAAGAGAAAACAAAAAGGAAACAAGAGAAAACAAAATAAAACAATAGAAAACATAAAGGAAACAATGGAAAACATAAAGGAAATAATGGAAAACAAAATAAAACAATAGAAAACATAAAGGTAACAAGAGAAAACATAAAGCAAACAAGAGAAAACAAAAAGGAAATAATGGAAAACAAAATAAAACATAAAGGAAACAAGAGAAAACAAAATAAAACAATAGAAAACATAAAGGAAACAAGAGAAAGCATAAAGGAAACAAGAGAAAACAAAAAGGAAATAATGGAAAACAAAATAAACAATAGAAAACATAAAGGAAACAATGGAAAACATAAAGGGAATAATGGAAAACAAAATAAAACAGTAGAAAACATAAAGAAAACAAGAGAAAACATAAAGGAAACAAGAGAAAACAAAAAGGAAATAATGGAGAACAAAATAAAACAATAGAAAACATAAAGTAAACAAGAGAAAAGAAAAAGGAAACAAGAGAAAACAAAATAAAACAATATAAAACATAAAGGAAACAAGAGAAAACATAAATGAAACAAGAGAAAATAAAAAGGAAATAATGGAAAACAAAATAAAACAATAGAAAACATAATGGAAAATATAAAGGAAACAATGGAAAACATAAAGGATTTAATGGAAAACAAAATAAAACATAAAGGAAACAAGAGAAAACATAAAGGAAATAATTGAAAACAAAATAAAACAATAGAAAACAAAAAGGAAATAATGGAAAACAAAATAAAACAATATAAAACAAAAAGGAAATAATGGAAAACAAAATAAAACAATAGAAAACAAAAAGGAAATAATGGAAAACAAATAGGAAATAATGGAAAACAGAATAAAACAGTATTATTTGTTATGTTTGAAATTAATTTGTAATGTGTTTGAATTATTATAAGTGAAATGTGTTTGAATAATTTAAACAAATAAAGAAAAGAAAAAAAAATAGAAAACAGTACCGCTGGCGAACAACCACCCTGGTTCGCCAGAGGTAAGTTACCGCTGGGCAACACAGGATGTTCGCCAGCGGTAAGGTACCGCTGGCGAACCGCGACTGTTGTTCGCCAGCGCTATGTTGGCGCTGTGTCATTTACGCGCCCTCCCCCCCCCCCCCCGCCGCTCTCCCCTAGCTAGCAGTTGTGCGCCTAGGACTTAGTCGTTTTCGCGAGGAAACGATCGCAGCCACACCACACTCTGTCTCCGTCGAGCCCAACCACCACCGCCCCTCCCTCTCCTCGCCCCTCCCTCCCTCTCCTCGCCCCACTGCCCCCCGATCCACCACTGCCCCGAGCCGCCACTGTCCTTCCCTCTCCGGCGATCAGCACCCCCGCGCCCTCTCCTACCCTTCTCAGCACTCCTCGGCCTCCACTGCCATGCCGAGGGGCTTGGGCCCTCCTTTCTCCTCCCCTGCTCCCAGCTTCCTGCAAACTGTTTGAGGAAATACCTCAAAGAGGTAAATTTTTTTTGTTTTTGGTACTGGTTTTGATTATTTTGGTATTGCTAGTTGTGTTTGTGGTACTAGTACATGTTTTTGGTGGATGTGGTGATGTGGTTAGATGGTGGTGTGGATGTGGTGGTGTGACGATGTGGTCGTGTTTGGTGGTGTGTGATGGCGGTGATGGCGGTTTAGGGTAGTGTCATGGCGGTGATGGTGGTATGATGGCGGTGATGGTGGTGTGTGATGCGGTGATGTATATATGAATGTGTGGTCCCACATTCGTGTGGATGTCGAAATTTGGGATGAAATGGGGAGCATGGGGTGGGATTTTATGTGCAGGTACCCACATGAGGCCCTTAATTGTCGGCATGTCGATTAATTTCCGTTCCGGCAATTATGGGTACTCCATATGTGATAGTTTTAGCAAAGGGCATACTGAAATTTTCCGTGAATTTTGGCATTACTTTTGCTAAAAATATCATATATTAGATTGCCCGGGAAATTTGGACTCATGTATATCTTAAATTTTAGGATATGTTGAACTAATTTCGGCTTTTCTCTCCTTAGATATGGCTCACAACGACGTGGCGGGTGGTTCTGGGACCGGACGGGGGACGATGATGTGTGGCTCTCTATGCTTGGCGCCGGAGGAGGAGCCCTAGTTCTGGGACCGGAGCTGGAGACGCAGGGCGATGCAGACGGCGAGATGGAGGAAACCATTCGTCAGGAGGCGCCGCGCACCGATACATCGGCCGGAGAAGTTCAAACCGGTAGTGGCACCAGGGATGCCACCTCCGGTAGCGAGGCGTCGCGTAAGCGCAAAGAAAGACAACACAACATGCTCGCCACCGTCCGGAAAGAGTTCACGGAAGTGGACCCCAAAAGCGGTCCTCCTATCGAGCCGGAGATATACTCTAAGGGGTATGGAAACTAGATAGGCTGCATTGCTCGAGACTTTGGTAACGTTAATATGGGCCAGCTTAGAGATAAAGAAAACAAGGCTATGGCTACCGTGCTGATTGAGAAGCTGCACACACGGTACAAGTTCCCGGAACCTTACGACAACCAGGACCTGAAGCGCAATCTGGTCAACTCGTTAGCATTCGGAAAGTTCACTAAGGCGTTTACGACATAGAGATCCAGTTTGCGGAAGACGATTGCGGCGGGTAAGGGTTTCGATGAGATCCATAAAATGTGGCCCTCCATTTCTGAGGAAGACTTGGCCACATTAAAGCTCAACGAACTCAAACCGGAAAGGAAGAAGCTGAGTCAATGGGGAAAAGATTTCTGAGACAAGAACATTGGTCCGCACAATCTCGGAAGTCGGGGTTACCTTGGGAATCAGAAAGTTTGGGCTAAGGAGGAGGCGGAGAGGAAAGGGCCGAACCCGTATGACAAGATCCCCGAGCCGTAGGTGAGAAATTTTGTCAGGGCCCATTATAGGGAAGATCCCTAAAAGCCCGGCGATCTTATGTTGAACGAGAAGGTCAAAGAGCTCGAGAAGAAATATCTCGAGGAACAAGAAAAAGAACGTCTAGCTCAGTCTGACGCGGGGTCCTCGGCGACGATGATTAAGGACCCGTATGACACCCCTTTTATTAGGGCGCTTAACGCGATGAAGGGAGTGGCCATAGACAAGAAGCCGCATCGTGGCCATGTGCATGGCCTCGTAAAGGGTCATCGGCATGTGCACTACTACCCGAACACTAAGGAGAAGAGAAAGGAGCGGAAAAAGGTGCCGCAGAAGACGATCGACGGACTTGTGAACGAGAGGGTCAACGCGCTCCTCCCTAGCATCTGTGAATTCGTCGCTCAGTCCTTAGCGCCTTGGATGGAAGGTGGGGGACAAGGCCCCCCCTATGATAAATATAGCCCCCATCGTGGCGCCTGCTGCGCAGAACGAGGCGGCCGCCAACCCTGAGCCGCAAGGTCACGAAGATCCGTCGCTGCCCCGCCACGTCTCTGCAACGCCGCCGACGACCCTTAGCGGTCCATCGCCCTCGTCCGGGCTCAATGCCCTCATGGTAATTCAGCGTCCACAACTTAATTATATATTATGACTTGATTCGTGACAGCCTCAGTCTCTAACGACGATCGCGCGACGTTTCGCAGGCCAACGAGATGGGATGCACATTGCTCCTCCGTGTGAACGGCGAGTCAAAGGACGTGGCTAAAGGAAAGATCATCACACCTCTCAACCGCGTGTCCGTGTTCAGGGTGACATTAAGTCGGGTGCTCCCTGGTTGCGGTGCTCTCGATCCTCCGAACCAACCCCCCGCAGCCAACAGCGAGTTAAACCTGGAGCAGTGCTTGGTTTGGCCATTGACATGGCCAAAATTACTAATTCGTTTGGAAACTAATCCTCTCAACACTCCAACACCGGTCCAGGGGTCGGGGCACCCAAGCCAACACAAGGATTTCTCACCTGCAAAGCCCGTGCGACACGACGACGACGATGCTGAAGATGAGAACCCTAATGACTACCTCGTCGACGATCCTTACGATGGGGCCGGCCTGGATGATCTTGATGAACTTCTCTTGCCAGCGGAGGAAGCGGATAAATATCGATGCACGAAGCGTCTTTTCTCTTCTCAAGAACCGGCAGCCCACGAGCAAGTTGGCCTCAGCCAGGACGCCCTCAAAGAGGCGGTAGAAAATGTATTTTAGAGCCAGCCTAAGAAGACGACACAGAAAAGAACTAAGAAGAGTTCTATCGTTGCATCAATGAGCCAACTGGTGGAGGGGACCGTCTAAGCCGCCAGCACAACGGGTATTGGACAGAATACCCATACACGACTGGCATTAGATCCATGAGTTGGGAAAAACGATGCTTCCGCCGAGGTTGGCCTCCTTGTTGACAGGTGGTATGCTTAGCGTCCATGACGGTGTTCAATTTATGGAGACGATGCTTCTCAAAGATAAAAATCCAACGATGTCGGTTTTGATCGCAAAGGTGCCATCTACGGTGGGATTTGTCACTGAAGGCAACACAAACAAGATCATCGTGTGATTTGACGACATTTTTCGGATGTTCCACATGAAATCCCTCCACTCATCAATCGTCCGCCTACTTACGCTCAGTTTGGCGCATCAACTATCCGTAGAGAATACGAAAAGCATCACGCTAGTATACCCCTACTACATGCAAGACATGTACTTGAACAACCCCAAGGGTAGGGCAAAAGCGGCAAAGTACATCCAAGAGGTGTTGTACAATAAATATATGCACAAGAGGATCGCCCTCCTGCCTTGCTTTCCTGAGCAAGTTATTTCCTATCTTTAGTTAAGTTTGCGCATATACAATTAATAGTGGTTACAATTTTTGAGGATTATATATATGGACTCTTTGAACTGTTTTGCACAGAAACAATTACGGCACACTCGTCATGCTCTACCCGAGAGACGCGCACGCCGTATATATCGACTCCATGAGTTAACTGAAGGAGAAGAACTACTCCCTCATCAAATCTCTTCTCAATGAAGCTATGGACTGCTACATTAGAGCGAAAGGATTCTGCAATAGAGTATAATAGATTCAAGGCAAATATGTGTTCAGACACAGTACAGAGTTCCCCTGCCCCAAGCAGGCGCCAGACGGCCATATGGAGGCATGGTACCTCATCCAACACATGATGGAGATCGTGAAGGAGCGACAGAGTCTACAATTCATGTCTGCTGTCGACAAATGGTCTCGCGGCATCGTCGAATGGTCTGATGCTGAATTCAGACAGAACTTTGGTCGCATCCAGCGCAAGCTCTGCACAATCATCTATAGGGATGTAGTAACTTTAGACGGGGCCTTCCACTGGCGGTGCCCACCATTTAACGATGATCTGCGACAATGTGTACTAGAGCAGGCTTGACGAGAGACCATTCAACTCGTTAGAAGGTGCTCTTTTGTTCCCGCCGATGAAGAAAAAGAAGATCATAACGACTAAGAAATGATCGACGGTGTGTATTCGGTTCGGTACTAATTGTGCTCCTAATAAGAACTTGTGATTTTATTTTCCGGCCTAATACTTTTATCTTGGTCTACAGAGAGATGAAGAAGTGGATGACGCGCTGACCTAGTGAAAGATCGCAAGCGGAGGCGGAAGCTAAAGCGCCCATCTCACTTTTCTTTTGTAATGGTCGATGTGTTGTATGCGATTCTATATCGCGCGTTGTAAGCATGTGATACTTTTGTAATCGTTAAACTAATTAGATGGCTATATTTTTGGTTCAAAATCTTCCGACCTAAACATGTTATCGAGATCGATGTGTCTTCATGAATGCATGTATATATATTAATATTTATGAAACTTATTTTCGTACGATATTGATGGATTTCGGTTTGTGTATTGCATATACATATATATGCATATGTGAACATATATATCCGTGAATCGGAAATTTAGAGTGATTTGTATGTGTGAATTATAGAAACTACAGTGCACATGTATACTAAAATACCAAAAAATACAGCACTATATACGAAAATACAAAAAAAACTGGGGGTTGTAGCGTTGGCGAACCTACCGCTGGCGACGAAGCGTTGTTCGCCAGCGGTAACCCGCTAGCACTGGTGAAGCGCCAGCGCTTCGCCAGCAGTAGCCCAGTTCTGTTCGTCACTGGTAGGGTTTCTCCTACTAGTGAATGGACGAACGGGAACGAAGAGATCTTTTGGGGCGCTCATTTCCACTTGTGTTGATCTTATCGAAGTACTCCTTCATCCTCAACCAATAAGTGTCTCTTGTTTGATCCGTGCCAACGGACGCATCCATGCCCACATTGCAATATGTATTGCAAAGCCATACATCTTCATGGGCGGCGTAGTTCACCGCTCTTTCCTTTGGTACATTGAGTAATACCTCCCCTTCCTCGTCAACTTCTTCATAATTTTGTTGATATCCATACTCTTGAGACCAATCTTGTTGAGATACATAGTTTTGAGACCAATTTTCATGGTTTGTTCCAACATTCATAGTTGAAAAATAAGTCTCATCATCAACACTACAATGTACGGAGGCGAACACATGTCAAAATATGAAATTGTAAATCATCTATATCATCTTATCAACAATTTGTACCTTAGGGGCATTTGAGAAAACATGTTGTGCACAGCCGCCGGTGCACCAATATCCGAGGCCGATGGCGCTTCGAATGGTGGCGGGGGAGGCGACGGAGGGTGGAACTGCGGTGTTGGAGTCGTTGTGGGGGGAGGCATCCGGCGCCCACCGCAGACCTTCTCCTTCTTTTGGCCTACCGCCGAGACGGTCGCCAAGGAGGCCACCGGGACGCTTCGACACGGCGTTCTGCGCCGTCTTGGCGGGCGCAGACACGTCGGCCACCGGCGCCGCGAGCCCCCCTATACGTTCGGCCGTGACAAGAGGAAGAGGCCGCGTTGCGAGTCTGGCGGTAGGGTTTGGGGCGGCGACTCTAGGATTTGGCGTTGCAAGTGAGGCGGAGCGCCGACGGTGTAGGGGGCGTTGGTGGCGTGTCCGTGACGCTCTCCATCGTCGACGTCGACGCGAGGAGAGGAAGGGTGGAGGCGCGTGAGATTTCCGTATGACGGTTGCGACTTCGTGCGCTCGCGTTGTTCAGCGCAAGGGAGCGGAAATGCAAGATTCAGGTCACCAGATGGAGCTTTTCTCCGTGAGCTTGAGAAAATTTAGCACGCGCCCAGATCAGCTGCTGGAGCGCCGATTTTTTCTTCGCGCACGCTGAAACGGCGGTTTTTCCAGCGCGGCACCACGCCTCTATTGAAGATGCTCTTAAATAGTCCTTTGCAAAAAAAAAAGACTTTTTAAAAGGTTTCCTACGGGTTAGAGCCGGTTGAATGTTTTGCAAAAGGGGTTTACAACAAATAACACGGTAAACCAGCTGCGTGAACTTTGAACAGCTCGTTCGTTACGTGTTCATCCTACAGGCAGTTTGCTTGTGCTTTCGCACAAAGTTGTACCCTTACTGCTGTGGCCTGTGGGGATTCACCGTCTTCTCCGAGAGCCGACGTTCCTGTGAGGCTACGACAGTGCATCTGGACGAATAAACTGTAATTGTTGAAATCTTCTTCAGACTAAGCTGATTTTGTTGCAGTTTGTTAAGTGCAGCCGTTGACCACATCTGGTGACGCGGGAAAAATGTCAGACGCGCTTGCCCATTCGCCTCGAACTGCGCCGCTTCTTCTCTGCTCTTTCCTAGCATGTGCGGCCACTCTGTCCTATACAAGGCAACCGCTGCTCGCATCGTGCTCAAGGCACCGCGCCGACACGTGCAGATCTCCGTCCAAGTTCTCCGGCAGCAGCTCGAGATCGCGATCACCTTGCCCGACGCCGGCGCACATGGAGCCACCCGCGACATCCTTCCCAGTGGCGCGGGAAGCGCCGCCCCGGCCGGCGCCGCAGACGGCGCAGCTTGGGCAGGGCCCGCCGCGGCAGGAGTGGTGGCGCTGGGCTGTCTTGGCGGTCGTGTTGCTCATCCTCACCGCCAGCTTCGCGTGGGGCGTGTACCGGGCGCGCCACAGGCCACGGAACCTCGCCTTCATCATCGTCACCTACTACCTCATCGCGCTGCTCTACTGCTGCCTCGCGAAGCTGGACCTCCTGCGCCGCGACGACCCGGCGGTGGCGCCCGAGCGGTGGCGGGTCAGGATGGGCGTGTGGTGGGTCTCGGTGGCGCTCGTCAACGTCGTCGCGGCGCGCGTCGCCGACGCGATGCCGGACGGCGGGTTCAAGATCGCCGTCTGGGTGATCGCCAGCGTGGGAATAGGCGTCGGGTTCTACTTCTTCTTTGTCCGTGCGGTCGCCGGGCGCCGGACGGACGACAGGGCTCTCCACGAGGTGTCCCCGGAGCAGAGGGCCTGAACACTAGACGTGGAAGTGGCTATTCTTTCATTTATTTACTGTATTTATTTTGTATAAACTTGTGCTTTCTAAAAACTTAGTATTAGATTGGTAATTTGTTCTGTCATTGTCGGTTAGCACCACCATCAATGATCAATTATTGTCTTTTCTGTAAGTGTGACTCATGCTTATATGAATACTAGAAATATACCCCGCGCGTTGCAGCGGGAATTCCTTTAGAAACTATATTGTATAAACAAAAGGGTAGATACATTATATTGTCTAAAAAAATGCAAAAATTAATTGGTCATAGTCGCGATACTAAAATTTATAGACATTTACCGACTATGAGTGTGTATTATAAATTACTAATGTGAACAATTAGAGGTTTAATGAATAGATGATGTGTAGCATGCATGTAAAGATTAATAAATATTAGTTGAGATGACATGGACAATTGGTTGGCTAAGAGAGTGAATGATGTGGATAGCTTGCATGTTGAGATAGAAAAATCATAAATGCATCTTAGTGGGGTTTTGTCTTATAAGAAGTATAGATAGGATACTGAAGATTTTGCCATTTTTTTTGTTGCCGTCCTATTTCGTTTCCTCTCTTCACGGCCCTTGATATATGCCGACACAAGGCCAGTGGCAATAATTGTATTTTGTTCTCAAAATAGAAAACTTAATGTACACAATTAAGATATTGTCTCACATATCATGGACAAAATTTGGTTTTTACCGGTTTGATGACAGTCATATGAGAACAATGATTTTCTGATTTGAGCATCGTATAAGCATGATATAATAACTTGGTGAAAAATCCTATTGTGTAAAAAATATATAACAATCAAAGATGGAAATATTTGTAGACACAAATGTAAATTTGGTTGAAAAATATGATAATACTATTACTCATAAAAATAACAAATTAAGTATGGATTTCGAAGTTCGACTAAGTATGAACAAAAAATATTGTGCCATTCTATCAAAATTTACATACTCCCTATTCACGATGTTGACTTTCCACGACACGGTGAGAGTGCGTGTTGAAATATATGGATTGCACTAGCCCTTTCTATCGGTACTTTTACTTTGTGTTGGCTATTACATGAAACTTTATATGGTATCGAAGGCTAAGATTTTGAATTCAAGTCCTCACTTTCAGAGTTTATCCAAAAAATTGCTATTGACCCTCTCTGTGTCCACCTATAGGCCTCTTCTATCTAGGGATGCCATGCTCCCCTCGAGATTACCCCAGCCCGTACCCATACCTCGTTAATGGGTACAACATTTTCCCATATATACTCGTCACCGGACAGGGTAAAGGCTTACATGCGGGTAAGGCTAGTCACAATGGGGAGTAACATAGAGTAGTAACATACACATTTTTCTAGACTATGTTACTACGTACACAATGGGTAGTAACATAAAAATGGTGCCATGCAAAGGTGTATTTATTAGCTTATAGACTCATGTTGCATTGGGAGGTGTGATGTTACGGTAACTAGCCAAGTTACCACAACCACCTCTCTCCTCATTAAATACTTGCCACATCAGATTTTTTGCCTGCGTGGCATTGATGTTACTACTTAGTTACTGCTCATTATGACCAGCCTAAAATCCAGCGTTTGCAACACATTAAATCTTGAAAAAATAGTCATAAATAGCATCATGCAACCATAGTTTATAAACAATGGCATATTGTAAAACAAAAACACATACAAATGGAAAACAACATACTGTAAACACTAGCACACTTCTCATAAACAACACTTGACCATAAATAAGAACGTACAAATCATAAACGTCAACACACACATGCATAAAGAAAAGCACATTGGCATACACGTTTTTTGAAATGCCATCGTCATATGCGTTAAGTTCACAAACACATGACATATTATAGAGGTAAGTTGACCATAAATAATTCCACGAAATAAGCATTGTAATAAAGTATAATGTTTCATACTTTATAAGGGTACATGGCATGCACATATGGGTTATAGAATTACATACCCTTACTCGCTCTGCCAATGGGTATGAGATTTTTTCCTATGTACGGACACATGTGTAATGTTTTGTCCGAAACCCTTGCCTTAATACGGTTTTATACCTACTTCTGGCATACGTGTGAGGTTGTTCTTCTATTCACTTGTTGACTTTCTAGTCACATAATATGGATGTTGAAATTGATATGTGGATTAGACTAGCCATCTTCATCGGTTCTGAATTTTAATTGTTAGTGCAATAAGAGACTCTATTTCTCCGAAAATTCAATTTGGCACATGAGAGCATATGGTACGGGTACGACCACCATATTTTTTTTTTAAATATCAAAAAATTTGGCATAAATGTCTCGCCATTCTATATTGCTGCGCAAAGTTACGAGAAAAAACCGATACTTTCTATGGTCTATATAAAAAAGACGAAATAAGTCTCATGAAAATCCTTTTTAGCATTAATTTTTTGGTCTTTCTTACGCAATACACAAAAAATATCGGTTTTTCACGAAACGGCTTTAGCGACATATATAACATCGACATGTACATGTAAGGTATTTGGTCCGATTTTTTTTTACCATTCTAGATATGTTTATAAATGCTTTTCACAAGCCGGGAGCATGTGCTCCATGGTGCCAAAACGGTGTGCTCCTATTTCTCTCTCTCTTTTATCTCCTGTATTTGTCGGTATGAATAAGTCATGTGCAGGAGGAACCGTTTCGCGAAGCGGCCCGTCCTGTCCGTGCCCGCGAGCGGCAGGGCGGCAACCCTAGCTTGCCCCGACCTCGACCCATCCCCTTCCCCCTCCCCCTCGCCGTCGCCGGAGGGCGCCGCCGGAAAATCCCGGCCGGCGTCGTCGGCGGCGGGGCTTCTCTCACCCCAGCTCGGAGGGAGACGGCGCGGGACGACGGCTTGGAGCGGTGGCAGCGCGCTGGAGATGGGCGCGGCGGCGTGGAGCCCGGTGCGGCGGCGGAGGTCGTCGGCGTTTGGCAAGCGTGGAGGGCGTCTCGGCTCTGTCTCAACTGGTGGCGCCGGCAACCTAGTCCCTCCAGATCTGGTGGCCGGCGACCGACGCTCTTCGTCCTCAGGGTCGGCAACGAGCGGCTCGTAGCGGCTGTGGGCAGCGGTTGCTCGGGAGGGGTGGCACGGGGATGCAGCTTGGTGGTGGTGACTTCCATGAAGCTGTAGCGCCAGCGGGCGGAACCTATCGGGCCTGATCTGGGCCTAGATCTGGGCTTTCGGGCTTGATCCGAGCTGATCCGGGCCTGATGGGACCTGCCTGCAGCGTCCGGTCGGCGGCCGCCATCTTCGGCGACGGAGAGTGAATCCTCTGCTAATGGATGTGACTCGGCTGGAGGCCTGATCCCTCACAGATCGGGCTGTCGATGGCTGCAGGGTGTGTGCCAGCGGGCTGCACCTCCACTGTCCAACTGCGTCATCAATCCGGGCCGTGGGCTAGGATCTGCTGCCCCCTCCAATGTACGATCTGTCGGCTTCGCGGTGACCACTTTGTCGCGGCTCGGGCTAAGTGCGTGGATGCCGGGGCGGTGGCCCTGGGGGGTGGGAGCCATGTAGCTCGTGGGCGGAGCTCATGGCTCGGGTGCGGGCTTGCTGCCATGGTCGTGTGGGCGACATGGTGTCTTGCGTTTGGCGGGCGTTGGGGGTGGGGTGGCATTGCCGCACCAGGCTTCGGAGGGGAGAGGTTTTGCCAGGGTGAAGACCTTGTCTGGCGTTGCCAGACCGATGGCGGCGGCATCCGTGGATGTCGTCTCCCTCCTGAAGGCGTCGTCGGGGTACCCTCTGCCCTCCGTGTCGCTCCGGATGAAAACCGTGATCCTTTGGATCAGGCGGTGGAGGCGCTTTGGTGTCGTTCCCTTCCTGAAGGCACCGTCTTGGAGCCCGATGTTCGTCAAACACGGCTTCGTCTCCTTGTGGGGTTTCGTAGCTGTTCGTTAGCACCTGTGTACCTTGCCTTCGGTGTGTGTGGTGTGTGTTTGTCTTGGGTGCGGGTGGTGTGGTGTCGAGTTGTATGCATGTGTTGCTTGGTCGGTGTTTTATCTATAAAGCGGGGCGAAAGCCTATTTCGAGAGATAAGTCATGTGCATCTAAACATAAAGAAGAGAGTGGCCTTATACCATTATGGATGCTTTAACAAGTTACCTGGGTCCCTTCATATATCTAGGGTGACCTTATACACAAGAGATGCCCATCCACAATGTGCAAAATACATGTTCTTATAAACCATTGAATTTGTGCACCACAGGGGGCCAGAAATTTGTCCTTATAGACCTCTTAAATTTGGGCATTTATAATGTAATAGAAAAACACATCTCAATAAGAGATAGCCTTATATACCATGTTTTTTTTAAATCTTTTTCCGGATGGACAATGTTTTTGTAGTTACATATGGAGTATACACCCAACATGTCATAAAATTTCAACTAGGAGACACAGCTCGAGAAAAATAAAGAGTAACGGGAATAGGGGATTTCGTGCACCCAAGGTCCAGTGTTCTCTCCATTAATAAAACATCTGAAAAATCATATTTACAAGTTCAAAGAAAATGTGGAAAATAATCTCGATATTCTCAATGATTTATTGTACAAACATGTAGAATTTCAATTTGAAAAGCATTGTATTTTGACCTACAAAAAAATGACAAGTGTATTTATAATATAGCGTTTCAAAATTTTAAATTTTGTGAGATTTTGTCATTTTTTGTGCAGCTCATAATATAAAGTTTTCGTGTTGTGATTTTGAGCACGTTCGTAGGCTATATCATGAACCATCCCCATAATTATTTTCAATATTTTTTGAAATTTCTAAATAATTTTTTGATTTTTTTCTTTAACGGAGGGAGCGCTCCACCTTGGGAGCCAAAGACTTTTACCGGAATACCAGATGAATACTTCCGAAACTTGTTAGCTACCACTTGGCCATGACCAATCTGAGGGCCTCTTTGGTTTAAAGGATTTTGAAAACATAGGAATAGGAAAAACAAAGGAATGCAATGTCATGCATTTCAATTCCTACAGGATTTTAAAACATAGGAATTTTGTAAGAGATGTGTTTGGATGGCGCGCAGGAAACAAACACAGGAATTTTGCAGGAATGGGGAGAGAGAGTAGAGAGAGATAGAGTATGATTGCATTGGACTTCTCAAAGAAAAGAAAATAAAAAGAGTTTGGACCTCATGCTGAGATTCCTATGGAATAGAGGGCAAACGAATAGATTCCTTAGGAATTTGGTAGCGTCAATTCTACAATCCAAAGGCATCCCATAGGAAAAATTCCTATGGTTTAAAATCCTCCAAAATTCCTATGAAATTCCTTTGATCCAAAGAGGTCCTGACTAGGCAGGGAAAGCGTTCAGACTACAGTTGTCTTTGCCGAAATATTTTCCCAAACTGTGGAAGAGTCGCTGCTCGGCTGCTTCTGTCCTCTGTCCTATAAGCATGACCATAAATTAAGAGCAGCCGCCGGCCAGCTGCTGCCCGCAACCAAGAATCACCACCGCGGCACCGCCGCGCCGACACCTGCAGCGCAATCAGTCGTCAGTCACCGTACGCCTCACAGCAGCAGCCGAGCTACACCGTAAGCTCACGGCGACCTTGCCCGGCGACCAGTTGCGCTCATGGAGCCCGCCGCGACCCCCTTCCTCGTCCCGCGAGAACCGGCGCAGCTGGGCCAGCCCGCATGGGCGCTCTGGGCGATCCTCCCGCTCGTCACCGGCGGCTTCGTGTGGGGGTAGTACCGCGCGCGCCACAACGTGCACGACCTCGTTTCCGTGATCGGCGACTACTACATCACCTACCGCGGCCTCTGGCTGCTCTACGTCTGCCTGAGGAAGCACGAGCTCCTGCGAGGCGGCGACGAACCGGACGCCGCGACCGAGCGGCGACGGGTCAGGCTCGCCCCGTGGGAGATCTCGCTGTTTCTGGACAGCTTCATGGCGTTGCGCGTCCCGGCCGCGAGCTCGGCGCCGAACTTCAGCCTGTGGGTGCTCGCTGTCCTCGCCATGGGCCTCGGGCTTTACTTCTTGGTTGCAGCTTGCCGAAGCGATGCCCGTGCGGACGACGCCGGACGCTGGCCGGAGGAGGATCTCCACAGGGTGTCCCCGGAGGCCGGATCAGAGGGTTTGAGCTATACATGGAAAATCGATATGTTTCATTTATGCGCAGTTTGGCTGTTCTGTGTTTTCTGTTCACACCCAAATCAGTGACCAACACAACAAAAAAATTAAAAATTTTCAACCATGTACTATTTTAGTTTTTTTTTATTACATTTCGCTTCCCATGGCCTGCAATACACCAACACCGCGGAAGCTCCAACGTTGTAATCCAACATGGGAAATCACATTGCAGCCCAGGAAGGATCTTGGAAGCCCCCGAGGAACAGTGAGACTGCTGTTTTGTACGTAAAAAATAAAATAAAATAAATTAGAAGTTTCAGAAAATTATGAAAAAAAATCGAAATGTTAACTATGCTCGAACGTGAATTTTTTTATTTATAAACTACACAAAAATGATAAAATCACAAAATATGAACATTTCAAAATATGTATTATTCACTATACTCAGATATGTATTTTTTAGATCAAATTACAAAATATTTTAAATTAAGATTTTACAAGTTTGGGAAAAACATCATTGAGAACAACCATTTTTTAGATTTATCTAGGAAGAGAGAATTTTCTTGCAAATAAGCCCAAAGGCTATATATTATTTGAAACCAGTTTTTATAGGAACATCCTTACAAGAAAAAGAAATAGCAAAAAAAAGTCTTAAAAGGCTCAACACCATCTTCCTTCTGCATCGCTCGGCAAGGTGCCATGAGAAAAATCCGCCGCCGCCTCTGAGCCTTCGGTGTGGCAAAGGTTGCATCAAAGAAAGTTTGAAAATATCCAAACACTTGAAAGTAGCGTCCGGGAAGTCGTCGGCATAGACCAGAATACGCCGGCGACCACGATCTAGAGACATTGCCGCCCCAGAGAAGCCAGTACCATGGAGGGTTTGTAGATAATCCCAGCTCCGCCCAGACAGGGATGGGGAACACAAAATTCACAAGTTCCCCGACAAAGCCGTACTTGGCCGAGCTTCGTCGGGCAGAGGCGGAACTTGAGTACACCAACACGTTGTGGAATCATCCCCTCCACAAAACACTTTCGCCGTAGATAGGCGCTTATCACGCTAGACCTAATGCCCTATGATCGACTTCAAGTTCCAGCCCGTTGACGCTCCCTCAGGAAAGAACATCGATTAGGGGTGGGCTAAAGGATCTCTATCCCATTGTCGCTGATGGCCCTTCATCGGAGACGGGAAAAAAATATCTAAGACCCTACGGAACCGGACACACAGATCTAAAGTCCCCCACTCGCTGCTGCCATAGCGGCCGACGGAGGGCAGGGAAACAGGTGGCAGCAACGTCAACGGCCAAGGGGAGAGTTGGTCACTTCTAGACCGCCTCCAGCCGAAACCCGTGGAAAAAACGCTTCACGTAACGGTGAAAGAGAGAATATGTTAACTCAAAGGCTATCTCACAATTATGTTAGGAACTTAGAGATTCACGCTTTTGGCTGAGGTCTTATGGCGACCAAGAAATATTTGTCCCACTTTGAATAGTTCGCTAATAAGGATGGCTCGGAGATTCAGTTTTAGAGGATAGCTGGATGTGAAATACTACTCTCTGAGCAAATATGCGTTGAGAATGACCCTACCTAACGTGATGCTCATGTGGGAGGCCTTCGGGGACATCCGATAAAATTGGAACGATACGCAAGGGAAATGGTCCAAATCGAGAAATGGTCCAAATTTTTTTGAGGATTCACGCACAGGTCCCTGGTCCTTTCTTTTCAGCCCTTGTGTCTACTGCTTTCTTATACAAAGGACCCCATAGTTTCCCTCTCCATACAGTTAAATTCTTGTAGCTCCTTTTTCCTTTAGGATTCACACGCGCTGGTTCCTGGATGTTTTTATTTTAGCCCTTATATCTACTTATTTCTTATACCAAGGTTCTCAAATATTTCTTATCCATCCAAATAGGTCCTTAGAGCTGCCTTTTTTAGCCCCTGTTTCTACAGTTTTTTTTATACAGAGGCCTCGATAGTTTCCTCTTCAGCGAGTTAGGTCCCTATAGCTGGCATTTCAATTTTCAGCTCTTGAAGCATGACACGACTTCTTGTCATGTAGGCACATGAAAAATATGCAGAAATTTCATGGGATGGGATGGAAGCAAATAATTAACACAGTGTGTAAGCTTACAAACGGTCACCATTTCATAGGAACAAAATTATACTGTCTTTCAGCTGATATCTCTTTTAAAAATGTATTCCTGTATATCTCTTATAAGTATGTGCATATCGCAAGTGTATCTACCTGTTAGTACTAGTAGTGCTTATGTATGGTAAAGGGATGTCCTTCTGAAGTTGGGTAAGAGCATCTCCAGCAGCATGTCCAAATGGACATAAAAAAAAAAGCGCTCCCAGCAGCTCAGCTATCTCATTGTCTGTTTAGCTGACCCCAAAAATCTCTACCCATCAGCCACATCTGGGGGATGAAGAGCTGATCTGCAAAAGCATCTGCTCCCGAGCGAAGAAGTCTCCCGCGCGCATCCGGAGGTCGCAGCAGGAGACAAGCCGTCGGCACCACTCCCCCAATTCGTCCCTCGGGTATGTCTATTCCCCGTTCAATTTATTTTCCGAGCTCGCGCGGGGTCGTCGGGCGCATAGGGCCGTCGGGTGCCGCCGCCGGGCGCAGGGGCGCAGGGGCGTGGGGTGCCACCGTCGGGCGCCGCCGACGGGCGCAGTGGCGCAAGGGCTGGGGCGCATGGGGCTGGGCCAGATGCGGGCGCCACGGCCGGGGCTGTGGAGGCGGGCGCCACAACCGGAGGTCCGCGGGCGCCATGGCCGGAGGTCCGAGACACGACCGGGGCTGTTGGAGGCGGGCGCCATGGCCAGAGGTCCGAGGGCGCCGCCGTCCCTAGGAGGCCCGATGCCGGAGGGCCGCGGGCGCCACCGTAACTGGGAGGACGCAGGGGAAGCGGCCGACCGGCTTGTGCTCGAGTCGGGGAGGGCGCCATGGACGGAGATGCAGATGAGTCAGGAGGCGGGGAGGCGCAGGGGAAGCGGCCGACCGGCTTGTGCTCTGCTCGTCTTTTGGAGAGGCTTGTGCTGCTCGATGCTTTGGAGAGGCTTGTGCTTTGCTCGTGATATGTGCCTGTGCTGCTGCTCGTGAGGCTGGGCATGGGAGGATGAATGGGGGATCGATGGGAGGATGAATGGGAGGATGAATGTGCTGCTGCTCGATGGGAGGATGAATGGGGGATGGATGAGGCTGGGCATGGGCTTGTATAGATGGAACCTCGACAGATGCACTGATTATTTTCTTTGTATGTGTATCTGTTTTGACATGCACTGATTATTTTCTTTGTGTAGATGGACAACTCACAGACGAGCAACAATTAGTTTCTCGACATGTTGAATGGGAGTTCTGGTGAGATGAATTGGGATGACACACAGGATCTCAGTCCAATTGGGGAACAATTGACGATGCCAACACAAGATGTTTCCGCGGCTGAAAAACCAAAAACAAAAAAGGAGGCAGCAAAGGGCCAAATTGGTCGTCTGATGAGGACGAGTTATTGATAGAGGCATGGGCAAACACTGGTTTGGATGCGGTGGTCGGAACAGAGTACTACAACAACCACAAGAAACCATCATCGCCGGTGCACCCTCAATCGCCAGTCAACAGCCGCTACACTACTATTTCTTTGGCTACCAGCAAGTTTTGTGGATGCCTCCAGCAGATTTTTAATAGAAAAGAAAGTGGAAAGACTTTTGATGAGAAGGTACACATCCATACAAATGTTTCCCACTATGGATATATGTCATCTACAAGGTAATATCCCATTGTGTACCGGTGACCATTGACACTATAATTCACTTGTGGAGCTTTACCTTCGGCTAGCTTTACAAACACAGGAGAACGTTGAAGAACATTGATATCATTGTTCGACCCTGGTAAACCAAAAAAAGCATGCAAAATCCAAAGGTCTTGTGAAGCAACTGCTTCCAAGATCATTGTGGGCTCATTCACGTGGCCTTTAAACATGCCATGCCATTTTTTGGGTAATTTTTTCAACCCCAATGCATGCAATCTATACTCCCTAACATACCAGGAAATCCTCTTTTCTCCCCTATTGCAAGCAACCTTGTTGTATCTTCTTCATTTGGAGATCTCAGATACCTTTCCCCAAAGACTTCACAAACTTTGATCACAAATTTCTTGCAAGACTCCAGATTAGTAGATTCTACGGAGCGGATGTACTCATCGGCACAATAAGTTGCTATTCCATAAGTTAGCATCCGCATTGCCACGGTCATATCTTGCAAATGATTCAAACCAAGAGTTCCAGCAGCATTTCTACTTTGTGTAAAGTAACCATCATAGTCATGCTCAAGTATACCATTAGCTATGCGGTTAAATAAATCATGGGGCATCCTAAACCCGTGTTAAAAAATAAATGAGATATGGATAGCAAGGACCTTCTTTGAAATGGACAAGCAGAGAGTAGTGCACTAATTACGAACCTTCGCCGAAAGGTCTTTTCGTGATAGGGAGGAATTTCTCTGAAGTAGTCATTCCATAGAACAACAAATCCATCTTTACTTCCTGGATCGATATTCTGACGCCTAGGTTTGGAACCGCCATGGCGTCGAGCATTTCCCTCCTCTTCCTCCTCGCGCTTGGCCAGTGCAAGCATGAGCTCATCGTCATCAGATGAAGACGACGACGAATTCATGATCATACGGGAGGTGCTCATTGTGTTTCGAGAGAGTGGATAGAGAAATCCGAGAAAGATCAGAGAAGCTATAGCTAGGGATGTTGTGAGAGAGGTGGGAGGTGGTGGTATATATAGAGCTGAAAAATAGCCGTTGGAAATAGAGCCGTTAGAAATTTGAGCGGTTCGAAATATATCCGTTAGAAAAATAGTTGTTCAAAATAGAGCCGTTGGAAAAAAATTATGAATGGTAGTTATAACATAATATTAAAATATAGGAGAGAGAATATTGATGTCCTGAATATAGATGTTCTGCTATAAAACTAGGAACATCTATACAAGAATCTTTTTAGATGATCATCTATATGAAGATATAGATGATGAAATATAGATGATCTGCTGGAGATGCTCTAAGAAAAATAATTCTTGGATACATCATGTATGTCAAGCTTCTGAATTTTATTCGCTTATGCCAGATTGCATGATGCTCATTTTGGCGTCATTGGATTATCAGACGAGGCTATTCATCAAACCACATTTTCAGGCTTTTGTCCTGCTTTATAGATAAACCACAAACCCTAAAGTACACGGCCAAACGATACAAAGTGGTGAGGCAACCCTTTTACAAAGGGGATCCCAAAATAACCGGCAACACAGACACACGTACACAACTATGCTGCCGAAAGCTAACACATAAGTCATGAATACACCACCACGACAACACTCTCAAGAGGGGGAACAACGCTAGGCACATAGAGAAAAGATTAAAAAAAATGAAATCATGTAAGTCCTGGAGGCTCTAGAGAAGATACTTGTGGTACGTCTTACTAGCGTGAAGAGTGAAAGAGCTCTCCTCCCCCCGTCGCCCTTCCTCTGGCGGCTCGGGGGAAAATCCTAGCCTGCCGCCCGCAGCTCCCTTCCGCCCCCTCCTCCGCGTAGCTGCTGCCGGAGGGGCACCGGCGAACAACCGCTGCGCGCGCCCCCATGAAGGCGGCAGGCGGGGAATGGCGGCGTGCGCTGGTCTCCGGCGCGCTGCAGGGCTGGGCGGCATCGCCGGCTTCGAGGTACGGGCGAGCAAAAGGGGTTGCAGTGGGCGGTGGCTTGCGGCCATGGGGCAGGCCCGATCTGGGCCCCGCTCTGGCCAGACGGGCCGCGACCGGTGCAGGCGTTGGCGTACGTCTGCCTCTGCTGGGACGGCGGGGCTAGGTCTGCACGGAGGGAGGTCTGTGGGCGTGTGCGGAGGATGCTGGCCATGGGCGGCCCTCCGATATGCCGTGGGAGTGCAGTTTTGGCACATGATGGGAGGAGTGCGGTGCGGGAGATGCCCGTTGCGGCATCGGGCGTATGTGGTGGTCCGGTGGTGAGTCTCGGGCGAAAGTTTTTTTGCTCCGGTCTTGGTCAGAGCCGAGAGCGGCGCCCCCCTGTGTCGTGATTCCTTCTTGGAGAGACTGTCGTGAGGCTTCCACTGCCGGGCCGGGGAAGAGGAAGCCGGGGCAACGGCCCTAGAGCTACGACTGGGTCGTGGCCGGTGCTTGCCGTGGCGAGAGGTGTTGCGGTGGCTGTGACGAGCGGTGGTGGTAGTATGTCCTGTCCTCTTTTTGGCGGTTTGTAGGGTGCGTCACACAACCGGGCGAAAGCCCTGCTTTGGTGGTCTGCCGGGGCCGGCGCCGTCGGGCGTCGCATCCTTCTTGAATGCGTCGTCGAGGTGGTGTTCTCGCTTCTGCACGCCGGTTCCTCCGATAGAAACCCTAGATCCCGCTTGGGATCGGGCGAGGGCGGCGCTCCTGCGTCGCTTGCCTCTTGGGGCCTCGCCTTTGTACGCTCCACCGGCCAGAGGGATGTGTGGGTGCTGGTGGTTGGCGGCGGCGATTCTTCATCTTCAGCTAGGAGGTGCGCGGCCCTGGGGCCGGTGTGGATGTCGGAGTGGTGGCTCCGAACTTCTCCTTGCGTTGAGGTTATCCTCCGACGTGTTAGTGTCGGCTATGGTTGCTAGGGCGACATGGTCGTCGGCTCGTTTTGGGGCATGGCCTTGGGGCCGGCATGAATGTCGGAGCGGCGGCTCCGGGCTTCTCTTTGCGTTGAGGTTTTCCTCCGCCGTGTTTAGTGTCGGTTATGGTTGCTAGCGCAACATGGTCGTCAGCTAGTTTAGGGGCGTGGCCTCGGGGCCAGCGTGGATGCCGGAGCGGAGGCTCCGGTTTTCGTCTTTGCGTGAGGTTGCCTCCGCCGTGGTAGGATCGGCTATGGTTGCTAGGGCAACATGGTCATCGACTCGAGTTGTATCTTTTTTTTAGCCCTCGTGTTTTTTGCTCCTTCTTTATCAATATAAAAAGTAAAGTTTTTGCCTCGTTTAAAAAAAAAGATACTTGTAAAATTCATAGTGACACAACCTATTTATAAAACCAACTTATATAACAACCGATTTTCAGATGTCAGCATAAGCCTCGCTGTGCTTACAAAAACACAGATTTCTCTGTACCCTCAATAAAAGTGAAGATACATAAATATAGAGTTCATGTAATAATATTCAGTCTTGACGCTCTCAAGGCAGTTTGGCGGCCACAAACCCTCACCAAAAAAACCATGTTCAAGTCGGTAATAAAACATGTGGAGTAGTCTCATGTTCAAGTCGGTAATAACATGTGTCTAATCCCAACTTGACCCGTTTACAGAATAGGACGGACGGGTGCGCAAATGATTCGACCGCGGAGGAGCACAAGTGAGCAACTCCTGTTCTCATGCTCTAGTGGGGCTTAGAATGACCTGTTCATACATGGTAAGAGGCCGGACTAAACGAATTTGAAGGAATTTGTAGTGAAATCAAATGCCATTGTTTATTAATTAGGCGAAATTGTGAATGCCCCCTCAAAAATTTATACATGAGCACCCCAGGTGGTGCCTCTGGTTTATTAATATTTTTATGTTAGATGACTTCGTTAGGAGTATAATTTGATGCACGCTGAGCTTCTATGTAGATGTTCATTAGAGACCGATTAACAAAATGTCTCTACTTTCTCCAATCTCTCTCTGTATATGTACCTTTAGAGTCGAGGATCACGACTACTTTTCAACATGAGGAAGGTTGATGAGAATATGCCAACCATCGAGGCAAAATCAACCATCGACTAATCGATCACAAGAGGTCGTGCTAAACAAGGTGGGAGTTTACCAGATAGTATTGAAACCGATCACAAGATGCCGTGCTAAACAAGGTCAGCCCAGGTTCTGTGCCGATGGCATTGCCGTCGGCATAGGCTCTACCCAGATTTTGTTGTTGTTGTTGTTTTGGCTCCAAAGATCACAGAAAATGCATAATACATAAATAGAAGCAATAGAAACATATACGAGCACATTATCATCATTATTAACCATCAAACATGCATACAAACATCGTTTAATATCATACAACGTTTCATCGGTCGCGATACATCCCTAGCTATCCCTAGCTAGCTAGCTACAGACGGTCAGGAGGAGACGGGGTGTAGCCCATCTCTCCCATCCGGAAAACAGGAGAAGCCCGACCGTGCGCCCCGTCCGTCGAACCAGCACCGGAACCACCAGGCGAGGTACCAGGAGTGGGAGAAGCAGCGTCATGAATCCGTGTGATCTGCCGCGAACCCGGCGAGCCACTAGAAGAAGCCCGACCAAAATATGCGTTCTCCGAAGCTCCAGTCCCCTACATGTTCGAGCACGAGTTAGCCACTTGCGAGGCAAAGTAAATCGGTAACGTGGTGTGGCAAAGAACTTACCTGGGTCTCTGAGTAGTAGGTGAGAGCAAACTCGTCCTTCGGTGTGAATATCGGAATCAGCCCCGGCCCATCAGGACGCTCTCCTAGAGGCGACCCCCCGCTCTCCAGTGGTCATCCACCTTATCATCGCCTACAAGCTGATTTAGATGTCATGTGTTGCCAAAATAAATATTCAAACTAGGAGTAGTGGGACTTTTCATATTTTGCAGAAACGTAGATAGAAACTTACAGACTCGGACGCCTTAGTGTACGCAGCGGAGGCTTCACTCCTCTGCATCCATTCCTGTAGGTCCATCTTGTATTTCGCATGAGCGGCAGCATAGGACGCATTGAACTCAGGCTACCATTTAGGAAAACATTGAATATCATCAACTTAGCCATGCAGGAGGGGAATGTCAGAAAATATGATGAGAATAAGAATAACTTACATCGTCGGAGCTGGCTCGACGAGACTATCGAGGAGGCTGGATAGGGACGGCGCCGGCGGGGAGGGTATCCTCGATATGTGTCGGGGGGTTACCCCCGAGTAAGGGTAAGGCAAGTGCTAAAGGCAAGCTCAAAGGTGCTGTTTGACCGGGTATATGGCTACCCGGTACTTGCTACCCGGTAGGTTTCTATCCGGCCGTACCAACCAATGGCCAAGAGGAGAAATCGAGCAAGTTATGTTCGTCCGAGTAGGGGAGTTGGTCCGAGTAGAGGGAGTGCTTTCCTACTCGGGCCAGAAGTCAATGGAGCCATTCTGACAAGGGGTCCCGCGTATCCTGCGTCCGTACCGGCGTGCGGTTCAACTTACGGAGCGCGTGATTATACGCGCTACGGCGTGGCTACAGTGCGGTAGCCGCCTGTCAAATCCTGTCACTGACATAGGGGACATGACAGGGCTAGGGGCCTATCCTATCTCACTGACAAGGTGGACAGGTCCCATCTCCAAACGGCGCGACGACTTACGGCACCCGCGTCAGCGAGAAGCCGGAAGCGTGCTCTGTTCTGCAGTGCTCCTGTCCTATCAGTCGTACCTTATAGTCTTATTCTATTCGGCTGGGCACCAGTATATAAGGTGCCCTGCCCCCTCCTGTGCGAGGGTCGACACTCTGGGTTGCTTCACTTCACATAGAGAGAACTAGAGAGTTAGAGTGGCTACTCGGCTGAAGGCCTGATTTGTACTGTGGCTACTCGGTAAACACACATATAGAGAGAAAGGCAGGAGTAGGGGTGTTACCTCCACACGAGGGCCCTGAACCTGGGTAAGATCGTGTTGTTTGCAGTGCTTGAGACATCCTACACGCGGCTACTCGCCGTGTGATCCCTCCCCGAGCACCTCCAGCGTCCATCGGCCCCAAACTTTAGCCATCCCATGGCATCTGTCGTGATACCACCACGACAGTTGGCGCCCACCGTGGGGCTACCAGCGGCGCTGGCTGGAGTCCATGTTCGGACGGGACTCATTTCTGCTACTGGGGAGCGCGTGGTCTGTGGCCTTGTCCACAGATTCGGCTCCTTCGACTTCGTCACCGACAACGCCGGAGATTTCGGCGGTAGACCCATGCCGGCAGGCGGCTCGGTGCTCTCCTTCGGCTCGCATCTGGTCTACGTTGCCACCACCGTCATCTGCGAGTTCCCGGAGGAGGTGCTCGTCGCGGAAGATCCTCCTGCTGTGCTCGCTGCCCGCGGAAGGCCAACTGGCTGCTCTGCGGACAGCATGGAGGTGATGATGACAGGCCCGGCTGCCGATGCCAGGAAGGGCGTGGCCGCTACCACGGGAGTCATCGAGGAACCTGCTGGCCCAAGTGCTGCCCAGAAGGTTCACAAGCCCTACGACGCGCCTCACAACCTTCCGGGTTACATACCTCCTTCCACAACACCGACGATACCGGCATCCGTCGTGCGGATGGGCATGCCGCCTCCCACAGAGCTTGAGCTCATGACCATGAGGGCGCAGCTCGACCAGCAGCGTCAGGCGCTACTCGCTGAGCACCTGGAGCTGGAGAAGGTTAGGCTTGAGCTTAGCCTAGACCAAAATGAGTACAACAAGGCCCACGGGTTTACTCCTGTTGTTAGGAAGCCTATCAAGCTAGGCGTTACTCGTCGCAACTTAGGCGCCGAGATGGCAGTAGTTGGTGAGGCTCCTAGCCAGTCTGCCACTGTAAACACTGCTACTAGGCCCAGATATAGTACCCCCGCCAAAACACTTAGAGCTGCAGAGACTGTAGCTGCTGAGTTGCCAAATCTCGCCGGCGATACGCGCGCTAGGAAGCAGGAGAGGCTCAATGAGCTAGTGCTAGAGGCTGCTAGGCAGAATGAGGAGTTCCGGAAAGCCAATCCGGGTGCTGGCGCTTCTCAGATTGTACACTCGCGTGCAGCGAGATCTCATGACCAGGCGTCATCACCGCTTCCCAACTGCGAGAGGGACCAGAGTGTGCACTTTGGGAAGAGTAGACAGATGCAGGTGTACGACCCGGCTCTCGCCGCAAAACAGCACGCTGTGCCGCGAGAGTCCGGTCAGAAACACAACTCTGCAGGAGCGGGCTATCAAGCCCATAAAGCTCACAGTAAGAGGCAAGATGGAGATCGTGCAGGCCCTTCTCGGCATCCTGCCGCTCAGCCTACTCGGCAGAGGACGCAACAGCCAGCAGCAGCGCCAGCAGCCAACCCGGTGGTGCAACCCGCTGTTGTGCAGGAGAACAGATATGATGATGGATAATCGGCGATGAGGCTAGCCGGCTATGCTGACCCAAGAAACGTAGTTGATCGTCTGGGTGACCGCATGTTGGAGCCTAGTGACGCAAGGTACAAGCTGGACCGGATTAATCTGTCCGCGCAACTCGAGAACAAGGGGCCGCCTGGCCCAGAATGCTTTGGTCATCGCATCATGGATGAGCCATCTGTGAACCACTTTCAGCTGGCCAGGGGGACCAAGTGCTACAATGGGAGTACCAGGCCAGAGGACTGGCTGAGTGACTACGTCACGGCCGTGCACATTGCAGGCGGCAACCGAAGATGGGCTGTGCGGTATGTGCCGCAGATGCTAGAAGGTCCAGCTCGGACTTGGCTCAACAACCTGCCCAAGAACAGTATCAACTGCTAGTTAGACTTCTCGGAAGCCTTCATCAGCAACTTCACCAGTACCTACAAGAGGCCGAATAGGCCGCAGCAGCTATCCGCTTGCAAGCAGCGGGAAGAGGAGACTGATAACATGGTTCTCTGGGCCGCTCGGTGTATGTCGTCCTATAAACCAGGGCGGGCAACCAACCATGCTCGCAACAATCACCCGCGCAACGTCGACCTGTGTCATGGAACACCCTACAAGGATGGAACGATAAATTTCGATGTAATTTACGCGATAATGATAAGCTTTTCATTCCAACATGCCAGTTAAGAAAAATAAAAAATTGAAAATTAAAATCTTTATGTGGTACCAAGCATAATGAGTAGTACAAATTGTTGTTTCTGCTTATCACGATGAGGCAATTGAACATTGTTTCTTCTGGTATAAGTTTGTGCGCGCCATATGGTCAACATCCAGGTGTCTTCAACTTTGTGACCCCTCAAAAAAAGAAAAAGGTGTCTTCAACTTTGTACCTGCCTTGTAGTGTTACATATATTTATCAACCGGTTATGAGGCATTGGTGGCAAGTTCAGAATCCTCATTTGAATGTGAGCGGTAATCTTAGTTTATAACTACTCCTTAGAATGGGATTTGATGGTAAAAGGCATTTGATGGTAAAAGTCCATCTTATTTGAAGTTTATCTACCCGTGTACGTATGACACGTTCGTGATCCTTCACCACCTGCAACACTACAAGCTGTTTACGGTTAGTGTTTACATGTTTAGAGCATGTGGTGAAGAATGTCTTTACCCAACATGGTTGACGGCGTAGTGCTAGGGTCGACCCTCTAGCTTAGGCACTATATTAGTCGATCGGTGGCTTTGTGCTTTTTTCTTGTTTAGTTTGTGTGTTTTGTCTTTTGTGTGCGGACGGATATTATACGGAGATGCCATCTTTGAACTCTTGTTGTATTGTCTTGATGCGAACTTTCAAAGTTTTAAAAAAGATCCTAGGTGAAAAAAGAAGGAATCAAACTGAGTTTGCCAGAGCTGCCCTCTCTTCCTAACCTAGCCGCCGCCAGGAGCTTGGCGACTAGGGAGAGGACCTTCTACCCCCGATCTCCACCGGCCACGGCGTTGGTCCCCTCTCTCTCCGATTGCCGCTCCGGCGGCAGGAGGGAGGGGGGACCTCGTTCCTCCGTTCTGTAGTTAGGGTTTGGTTTTGTAGGCCGTGGAGCGTCGTTGGGGTGGTGGGAGCGGCGCTTCGACGAATAAATCTGTCTCAACTCTACTCCCACACCGGCGGCGTCCTTCAAGACGGCGTCTCGGAGTTGATGGCATCGTGTGTTCGCCGATCTTTCAGATCGGTGGCGTTAGGGTTCATGGATGGTATCGGCGAGGCGGTGGCGGCGATCCCATCGGGTGTGTCTCTCCTTCTGTTCTGTCCCCGTTGCTGCGGCGTTGTCTCCGGCGTCATAGTGGAGCAGGAAGGATTTGTCATCCGGGAGTACGCGCAGACGGCTGCCTGCGCAGTTAATAGCTGGAAGATGGTGCATCTTGTGCTGGGTTTGTGGATGGAAGCTGGCAGTTCTGGTTTCTTCCTTCGACGTTGTAGTCGTGCGGGGATGTCAGTTCTGGAGTTCGATTGCGTGTCCGGGGACACGTTGCCCCGGTCTGATTCGTTCAACGATAATGGTTTTGCTTCTGGCAAACTATTTTGGAGGTCCGTAAAGCTGCAAATCAGCGATGGAGCCGCGTCGAGCTCGGATGAAGAGGTGATTTGTCTTCTCTTTTGGTGGTCACTTTGGTGGTGCCGAAGGAGATGGACAGGCGCTGGTATTTTGCATAGGATTATACTATCCTTTCAGTACTGTAATGTCGGTGTTTACGTGTCTTGTAACCGGATATTTATCTTATGAATGAGAACGTATTACCTTGCAAAAAAAAAAAAACTGAGTTTGCCAGTACGATTGCTCCGCTGCGCTTGCACACATGCAGAATTCGTAACTTGATGGTCTGAGATCGACAAATATAGGCCAGTTTTTCTGAAGATGTTTGGAGCTGAAGAACTAGATACGATAAGAATTGGCATTTCTCAACTCCCTTAAATAAATCACTACACACCATTGACAAATGACAATAGCGACAGGTTGTTTCTTTCAGAAGAAACGAACTACCACGAGTACAGCGACATGAGAAGAGAATTTGTCAGTGAACACTTGGTCAGAGTTTACAAGTCAGAAGCATAACCATACTATACAGTAGTTTTTTTTTACAATTACAGTAGTTTTTGCTTAATTAGCCGCGATTATCTTATCCTTGGACGCGGTTGCTGATTTGCCTCTCTAATCGTGGACAGAGTCGTTGTCCATAGGGCTGCAAACGAGTCGAGTTCGAGCTAGTTGTACTCTGCTCGGCTCAACTCATTCTAAACTTCGAGCGAGCTAAGAGTAAGTCGATTTAATGGTCGAGCTGTAATATTGGCTCATGCTTGGCTTGTAACGATCTCGAGTCGGTCTCGAGCTTAGCAAGAGAATGAGAATTTCTACATTCCAAAGCAAATAGTTTATATAGTCTACATCCCAAGATCAGGAGCCTATTCAGAGGGACAGACCACGTACAATAATTGTCAAAAATTGCTCCCTTTAATTAACCTTCCAGACTTTGAAGTGTTAAGAAGGAAAGAACAATCCCGCTAACAACATATAAGGTAGCAAATTATCCTGTTTTATTTTAATATATATCAGAATCATTAAAAATAATTATATTATTTTGAGTTGTCGAGCTAAATTCGAGCGGCCTAGCGGTCGTTCAAGATTACCTCGTTTTCCTGTCGATCTATAGAAGGAGCTCATACTCAGCTCACTTCTTTTTGAGTCGATCTCGAGTCAAGCTAAAACCGAGTCGATCTCGATCCGTTCACGAGTCTCGAGTTTTTATTGCAGCCCTAGTTGTCCAGCCGCTTCTCCGGGCCGCTCGGTGTATGTCGTCCTATAAACCCGGGCGGGCAACCAAACCATGCTCGCAACAAACAATCACCCGCGCAGCGTCGACAGCCGAAGCGCAACTCAAGTTCACCAGGACCTCGCCTGCCCGGTACGCAGCAGCGCGCATGGAGCCCGCGGCGACCTCCTTCCTCGTCGCGCGAGACCCTCCGTCGCCGAAGACCGTGCACCTCGGCCAGGTCCCGGTGCAGCCCGGATGGGCGAACAACCTGTTCCTGCGGTCGCTGTGTTTCTTCCTTGCCAACGGCTTCGCGTGGGGGCTGTACCGCGCGGGCGACGACCTCGGGTTCGCGGTCGCCGCCACCTCCCTCCTCATCGCGCTCTGCTGCTGCCTCTGGAAGCTCGAGCTCTTGCGGCGCGACGGTGGCGGCGACCCGGCGTCGGCGGTGCGCGAGCGACGGCGGTTCGGGCTCGTCACTTGTGCAGTCTCGCTGGCGCTGGTCACCACGGTCGCGGTGCACGTCGCGAGGCTCCCGGTGCTCAGCCTAGCGCTGAAGGTCGCCCTGTGGATGCTCGGCGGCCTCGCCATGGGCCTCGCGCTCTACTTCATGTTCGTTGCGCTTAGCGGCGGTGCCTGTGCGGAAGACGCGGGACGCTGTCCGGAGAAGGATCTGCACGAGCACGAGCTGTCACCGAAGCAGAGGGTTTGAAAAGAAACATATACATATGCATGTGTAGTACTCCTATATACGATCCAATTTTCATCAAAAATATATTTTTATAAACGATCTGCACAAAAAAAGACAAATATTGAAAGAAAGAACGAGTTCCTCTTTCCCTTCTTAGGTTCATGATTTTGTGATTTTTATGTAGCATATAATATAATGGATTATCTAGCAGAGTTCAGTGTTCAACATTTCGTTTTTTTTCTTTTCTTTCCCCCATGTCTAATATTCGCAAATTTCGCTAAATTCATGATTTTTTTAAAAAAATAAGTATTTCGGCCAGATCAAATTAAATTTCATAAAATTATTTAGCAAAAATAAATGAGAATATATATTTTCAAACTCGCAGGCATGCACAACAGTGACTAGACAATTTACCAACATAATAAAGCCTACCTTGTGATGGATACATGAGTTGTGTGCCATATGATCATTGTGTATTTGAGTTTTTCAAACATAGCAAAAATTTTCGATGGATATTTGCTTTTTTCGTCCCTCTTCGAGAATTGTAATTTTCGTCCCTCTTTCACAAAGACAACATTACGAGAGGAAGAGGCGACATTCTTGATTTTCTTCTTTGACTTGGCAACAAAGGCAAACCCTTCCTTCCCTTTCTTAGCTCCTAGAGAGCTTGTGGCATCATTGAGAATTTTCTCTCTTCCTACAATGTTAGTAGTAGTACAAGAGGTAGGCATGATAACAATGCTATTAGATGAAGATGTCACTTGCTTATTAGATTGTTGAGCTAGAAGCTTATTCCGAGACGTGGTGAGTTTGTCATGAATTTCTTTAAGAGACGTGAACCCATTTTCTAGTTTTTCATGACGCTCAACAAGTTTTTCATGAA
Organism: Alopecurus myosuroides; assembly: GCA_028641055.1. NCBI lineage: Eukaryota > Viridiplantae > Streptophyta > Magnoliopsida > Poales > Poaceae > Alopecurus > Alopecurus myosuroides. The sequence goes on along the minus strand of CM054058.1, from coordinate 434,698,127 downwards.
CCATTTCTAGCTTCAACTCTTCTTCTTCAAAGATTTTAAGTAAAGCAAGAGATTTTTCATTATCTTTCTTAAGTTTGGAAACACTAATGGCATATGTCTCCTCTAGACTAGATAGTCTCTCTTCAAGAGAGGCTCTCATGGATCTTTTTTTTCAAGAGCTTCTACAAGCTACTTGTCATTGTTCTCATGGCCACCACCATAACTTTCCAAAGTCATGACGATCTCTTCCTTCTCATCTATGAGAGAGTTAGCATCATCAAGTTGCCTCAAAAGGGCCTTTACCTTTTTTTTGGTTTCATCTTCAAGACTAAATAACGAAGAGCCTAGATTCTAGGCCTCCTCATCATTATCAACAATGTTTTCAACACAATCCAATAATGAGGGAGAACTAGCAATAGGCTTGGAGGTGGAAGATATTACCGCGGTGGCTTTTGTCATGAGATATGTAGGTCGGATCAAAGTCTTCTCACTGGGGGATTCAAATAGAGAGACCGGTGAAGAGGAGGTCGTAGCTATGGCGACGTGGGCCAAACCTACGATTTCATCTTCTCCTTCATATCCGGAGTAGTATGTTTCCAATGTGGGCCCTTCTTGAACATATAGAGCCCTTGGGACTCTTCTAGCAAGATTCTTGATTTGTGGAGCTTTCTTCTTGTCCTTGCAAACAAGCTTGCCTTCATTCTCTTCTCTTGGCTCAAAAAGACATTCTTTAGCCAAGTGGTTTGCACTTCCCCAATTGTAGCACGTCCTTGGCCGCTCCCCCTTATTCTTGTAAACCTTGTTTCTCAAAGGTCTTGGAGCACCGGACTTATGAGCCTCCCATCTCTTCCAATAGCCATGCATGGAAAGAGCAATACATTTATGAGAACCCTTGTATGTATCTTCATAGTCCTCTTCATCCTCATCATCTTCATCAACTTCTTCTATTCGATCAATCGCCTTAGACTTCAAGGCGAGGTTGGGTGACTTCTTAGCTCCTCTTCAGCGAGTGAGAGCATAATCCGCACTCTTGTGAGATAGGGATATAGCTATGAACTCACTAAGAACACCAATGGAGTTGAGAGAGTTGTAGTACGATCTTGTTCGGATGCTAGTGGAGAGGTTCTTCTCGAAAGGAGTTATGGCCTTGACAAACTTCCTCTTGATCCACTCATCAGAGATTTCCTCTTTTCCAAAGTCCCTCAATTGGTTGCCAAGGGTGACAACTCTTCTATACAGCTCCTCGGGACTTTCATATTCAAGCATAACAAAGTTCTCGGACTTGTTGAGAGCCACATCATACTTGGAGGATTGGATGCTAGCATTTCCTTGAAACAAGGTGTCAAGTTTATCCCAAGCCTCCTTGGCGGTCTTGATACCGCAGATGTGTTCAAGATGTTCTCTTGGAAGAGACTTTTGGATAGTAATAAGAGCAGTCTTGTTGAGTTGAAATTCAATGTACTCTCTTGGAGTCAAGTTGCTTGCATCGTGAGGGTGGATCCATGGAGAACACTTCTCCACAAGACGGTGCAAGATCCTGAAATATGAGACTCCATATCGAACTTCCAAGAAGAGAATTCGTTAGTGTTAAACATGGGAGGAAGTCCAACGTTTAGAATGTGTGGAATTGTAGCAATGGGATGAATAGAGTCACAATTGGCAGGTGGTGGAACTCTTGAGTTAGACCCCGAATCGTTAGCCGTTTGAGACTTGGAGCCTTCGGAGCTCCCACCGCTTTTAGCCTTTTTATCGGCTTTTGGCTTGGCTTTCTCCTTGACTAAAGCAATGTTAGCTTCCATTTCGGCGATGTCCAGAATGGAATCATCATCCGAGCTAACATCTTCGGAGGTGGGGGGTGGTTCTGTCACGACCCCGGACACAAAACTATACATACTGTTATGCGCTCCTAGTTATGGACCCACAAGGGCTTCAGGATTACCAGCCCCGGCTGCAACAAACAACGGCAGGCAGACCGGATTCATCGGCACGCAGGCCGGATCACCACGGTACTATTACTCCTTGTGTCCATGCTAGTCATAACCAACTATACATATCAAAGCGTCCACGAATCGTACGAAACTGAAGAAAGGGGACCAAAGCTATACAGAGATGTTATGTGTCCAGAAAGTGCAACAACAACCGAGGGTTACTGGGGTTACCAAGCCCCAGGCCGAATCACAGCGGCAGGCGTGCTCGGAAATGGATCATCGGCTCCACAACCCCTCGACTGTGACAACTATGCAGGCATAGCCAAAACTGTATAACAATGAGCTCGAAACCAACAACCGATCAAAGCAGCACTGTAGACATGGAAGTTGTATTAAACATGTGTTACTAGAGTAGTTGTACAAACAGAGGTCACACGACCCAACATTATATCAGACAACGGAAGGCAAATTATGTTGATAGTCAACAAGAACCAAAAAGGCCTAAGAGGCCGCAACATAAGGCGACGTCCCAGCCCATAGATTCCAGTCTGCTACCTGGGAACCCCGAACTACTCGTCGATGTCCACGTTGATTCACCACCGAAGTGAGTAGCTTCACCTGAACCAAAATTAAGCAAACCTGAGTACGGGAGGTACTCAACAAGACTTAGTTAACCTATTATATATCTGCTATCTTCAGAAAGGGTTTATGAAGGCTATTTTGCGTAAAGCAATCTTTATTTTCCGAAGTCGAGGAAGAAGCAGCACATGTAATAGAGCATTTCTAAACAGAGGAGGCATTTACCCAACTACCGAGAAAACCATGTTCTTTTGTTCCACCAACATCATTTCCCAGCCTCTCACATGCTACAAGGATCACCCCTCTCGGCATCTCCGAGGAGGTACCCTTCAATCATTGTCAACATATTTTATGCCACGTTCAAGTTATCTATGACCTCGTATCTTCCACCAAGTCTTCCTTAACCGTGGACACGGCTTTCCGAAAGATTTATCCCTGCAGGGAGGTACACTTTACCCACACGTACCCTCCGACTCTTAGCGCCACATGTACGCTCTTCCATGGAGCGCGGCAGAGGGTGGCTGGCTCCGACCTTCACCTTGCTCGACCTTATCCATGAGTCAACCCAAACAGGGCCACCCCGTCAATAGGGAGTTGGCCACCTCCTGACGGCACCTGTTCTGTGAGTCGGGATCAAGATCCGTGTACGTCCATCACTTGTCCCGGTCACGCCCTAGGTTTTCTACAAATCGTTTTCTGACTCACACGCAGATGGAAATAGCAAACTACGTGACTCATGGATGTGGTCAAACAAGTTAGTTAGTCGAGCGAGGTTCATTGGCTCGCTCGTGTGGTTGCACGCTTAGTCTTGGTTTCCGCGGCGAGACCTTAATCCTAGGGTTGGCAAGTATAGGACAAAGAACCACTTCCCAAGTGGCCTCCCGTCCAGGCCTTAGTCAGGTTAACCACATAGTGCTCATCTCACCACGTCATCATATCATACTAGGTTCTCGTAGCTCTGATTCATCAACCGGATGGAGCAGAGGTAAACAAACATGTAAAGCTAAGCGAAGCAGATATGAGGCTCTGGCGATGCGCACAAGCAAATCTATGGCGGCTAGGAGCAGTGGATTGGGATATTGAGGCAATGCAGTATATAGGTAAACTATATCTACTCACATCAAATACTTTGGAATCGAATGCAAAGTAAGAGAATCAAATGACGTTGAAAAACATATATGAGAAGATAAGAGGTTATGCTTGCCTGGTTATAAGAAAACCAGATAGAGGCTTCAGGAATAAGTGCTTGACTTGTCAGTTGGCATTGCTGGCCTTCTCTTCGAGTCGCATTCTACCGATCAGAAGCAAAACACCGAAAGAGAAACAACAATCAACACATGGCATCAATGCAATGTGCAATATGTATGCACAAGCAAGTTAATGCACTGAAACAAAGCCCTAAACATATTCGTTGGGTTGCTAGGGTTCGTATGGCAATTATGAAGTTTTACTGAAATTATCTCAAAAATAGACCCTTGAGCGGTACTTCGGGCAATTCTGAAGTAAGTACAATTCTAATTGCTCAAATAGGGTTTGAAAAACATCATAAATAGATTGCATTTGTCATTTTAGGCAATTTGGTATAAAACTTGTATTTTTCTATTTTTATTGATTAAAAACATATTTTCTCTATTTTAAATGAATTAAACAACATTAAATAATGGCCAACTTAAAGTTTTTCAAACATGTATGAGAGTGACATATTCAGATAGGGTATATTTTTCTGAACATTTCCATGTTTTTATTTTATTTTTCTGATTAATAAAACATTAGTTATTGAATTTACAAAATTAACCATTTTCTGTAATTAATTAAAGGGGTGGGGCCCACTGTCAGTGTAATATCCATTTTTCAAAACAGAGAAAATCTGCGCTGATGTCAGCGTGACGCGAGGGTGACATCACCCTGCTATGTTTCCTCACAGATGACCTCAAAATCCGGCGAATTCGCGCGCAAATCACGAATCGAGTTATACCACGAGGCAGAGGAGCTAAAGGGGAGTCCAGGGGTGGCGGCGATTGGACCGAATGGTCACTGGCGGCGAGCCGGCGAGCATCCACGCGGCGGCGGTCAGCGTTGCACGGCGGCGGAAGGCTACAGAGGGAGAGGGGCCGAACCGGAGGAACCTACGGGTGCAGGAGCTCACCGTGAGCGTTGTGGAGGGGTCGAGGACGCCGGGGATGGCCGGACGGCGGTGAATCGTCCGTGGCGGCTGTCGGCCGGAGGCGGGGAAGATGGGTATGGCGGCGGCGATTAAGAGCTCCTCGGCTCGATTCCTTGGGCTAGGGAGGAGAGGAGACCACGGCGGTTCTTTTGGTGCTCATGAGTCGGCCGGGGACTGCCGGAGATGGCGGCGCGAGGCGGCGGCCGGCGGGACAGTAGGTTAGGGTTTGGGTTCGATTCAAGGCAGGGAGAGGCAGAGAGAGATCGAGGGAGAGGTACGAAACAGGGCACAACGTCCTTGTGTCTTATCTCCATGAGTAGGGGCACACCAGACGGGACGGGGCGGCATCGGCTGAGGCCGCGCAGCTACGTGCTTGCCTTCTGTCAAGAGGTAGAAGAAAGGGAGAAATAAACTTTTCAAGAAAACCCCCTGAAGTTTTGGGAAAATGCAACAAGGTCCTTTTCTTTTATAAAACAGAACAGAAAACCTTGTTTTGAGGACCTTTTTGGAAGAATAAATTTGGCAAAAATAAGATTTGGAAACCTTATCAAATTTCCAACCTCACCATGTTTTGCTTTGGTGTATTTGAAATATTTCTCAGTTCAAAATTTTAAAACCCACATTAAGTAGTATTTGTGGATATTTTCTCGAACCATTTAAATTCACAATATAAATTGTTTCAAACATGATTAAATTTTTGTTTCATGCATGTATGAGCTGAACACAACACAACACACCCTAATTTAGCAAATTTGGGATGTTACAGGTTCCTCGAGCTCCTTGATTTTCCCCATCATGGCCTCCAACATTTTCTTTATGCTAGAAACCTCCAAACCAACACTAGAGCTAACCTTGGACAATTCGGTTTGGATAGTTCCAACCGTTTCTTGTAGGTTAGTTATAGTGTTGGCCATTTTGGTGATTTCCTCATTAGAACCGTCCGACTCACTTTCATTGACCATTATACTCTTAGGCGGTTAAGCCCTTAGCAAGAGCCGACGCTCTGATACCAATTGAAAGTGCACTACGATCAACTATAGAGGGGGGGAATAGGTTGACTACCAATTTTTATTATTTTCCTTTTAGTTATGGCTAAACAAGATAAAACAAGGTTCTCTATATGTGCAACTAGGTGACCAACCTATGTGATACAAGATAAGATACGCAAAGAAAGTAAAACGAAAGGTAACAAGATAAACCACAAGTGTAAACAAGGAGACAAGGTTATGTTTCCCGTAGTTCCTTCTCAAGATAGGTACGTCTACGTTGGATAGGTGGGGAGCCACCTAGGCGCTCCTCAATAGCACGGTTGTGCACACCTTATTCTCCTTGAGCTTCTCCCGTGAGGGAGATTCTCGTTTCCACTATGAGGTCTACTTGAAGGCGTTGACCAAACCTTTACACGAGGTTGAGGACACTCCACAAGATGGATGGAGGCTCTCAAACAATCTGAAACTTCTTTGCAATAAGGTGGAAGCTACAAGCACAAGACCTACTAAGGTTTCTATGCCTCAAGTAGGATTGTAGATCTACTAGGATGTGGTGGATGGATTTGCAATTCCTTTGGTGGAATCACGGATCTAGGTCTCCTCTAGCTCTCCACAAAGTTATGAAGTGATTGGATGGTTGGAGAGGAAGATCTAGGAGGTTGAATGTTTCATTAATGGCTAGGAGAGAGAGTGGGCAAAGCTTAGAATTTAAGAGATAGGGGAAGGGCTTTAAATACCCCTTCCCCAATCCAACTGTTGCCCTCTCCCACGCAGCACCGGAGGCTCCGGTGGTATTCATTCACACACGCTCGCGCGGCTCCGTTTCCTCTTCTGTGGACTCTTCAGTGACGGAGGTTCCGCCCACCAGAGGTTTTGGTGGGTTCTGCCACAGCCTCCGCTCTTATGCACCCGAAGGTGTTTTTGGCGGAGCCTGCACCGGAGGTTCCACCGGAACTCAGCCCCACCTGTAGCCCAATGGAACCGGCGGAGGTTCCGCCCACCGGAGGTTCCGGTGGGTTCCACCACAGCCTCCGCTCTTATGCACCCGAAGGTGTTTTTAGCGGAGGTAACACCGGAGTTTCCACCGGAGGCCAGCACCTAGGATACGCTGAGAAATAGCAAGGGGGTGGAGGTTCCAGTGGTTTCACGGGAGCCTCTGCTGCCTGTGAAAACTGCTCCCCAGCTTTGACATTTGAGCTCTTTCCTTTAGGGTAAACACGGTAGGCCTTTGAGGATATTTATTGGGAGTACTTTGGCATTTTCATATGTATCAAATAAATCATGCACAAGCTCTAAACAGAGATTAGTCCGTTAGTTATGTTGTCATCAATTATCAAAACGGAAGATGATCTTTCAATGGCGGCGCCGAGTCGCCTGCCTCCGCTCGTGGCGGAGGCTTCTCTGGATCCCCTAACTAGAGGAGGTCCTCCTTGATCTCTATGCGGCCCTGCTCCTGTGCAGCCTCGTCGCCGGAGCTGCTGTCCTCCATGAGGGCCCGCAACACCGTCGCAGGTGACCGCGGGGGGACAACTCAGGCCACGAGCGGTTCCCGTCCCTGCCAGAGCGGCGGAGGGGCCACGCCGTTGCCTCCGTATACGAGGTCGTTCTGGTCGAGTTATAATTTTTTTCGCTGCGAAATAAAGTTTAATGAATCCTCAAATAAAGTATGGTTTTATGCTTGTTTATTCTGACCAAAGTTGTTTGACGAGCATTTAGATCACAAAGTTCGTTTTATTAATTCGTTTCACTTCTGGCCAAAGCTGTTGTGAACCGGATTAATGGAAGGAAATTAATGCATGAGAATTATTATGGTGTGGCACTTATTTGTCATTTTGGCCAAAGCTAATTTATGAATATTTGTTCACAAAATTTTGTTGTTCATTTTCAGTTCTGGCCAAAGCTGATTTGAATTTGATCAATAAAATTTGATTATGATAATGATGTTTACTAAAGCAATTTTGAATTTTCTTTTGCAACACCAAATGTCTCTCTTATTACTGGGATGATTAATGGCATAGAACAACTTAATGGTAGCAACCATGCTACATGTGTAACATCCCAAGTATGAAAATCACCTTTAGAATGTTTGCTTCTTGTTATTTTATGTTTTGCATCATGGCATCTTAATCATTGCATTTGTTTTGCAATTGTTTTCCATTTGTTTTCCTCTATTTTCCTTTGTTTTCCTATTTGAAATTCAAACAATATTCAAATGTTTTGTTTCATACTTGCTCTGTTACAATTTTTCCAAATAAAAAGTTCAAATTAAAACATCCATTTGTTTCCATTAAAATGGAAAGCTCAAACTATTAATTTGTTCTTTTTAATAATTCACTTAATTCAATTTGCATTCAAATTCAATTAAAAACTCCAAACAGCAACCATTTGAAAATTATGAAAATTACAAAAAACAAATCAATCAATTGTTTCAAATAAACATGAATTTTTAAAAGGCTTTTAAATTGCTTAAGTTTCAATTAATCACTTAATTCAAATATTCAATTAAATTCATTTATTTTCCAAACAGCAACATAAATCAAAAATTTTGAAAGCAAAAGATTGCACAATGTTGCTGTTGCAATAATCAATCTATAAAAATTTATCCCTAAATTTTCTACCCCAAAAACCCTACCCTTTTCTTCCTATTTCTTTTCTGCAAAAAAAAACAAACAGAACAGTTAAAACAAAAAAAAATAGCAGAGGGGGAGAGGCAGGCCAGTGAGCAGGCCCAGCCCACCAAACCGGCCTGCATACCCCTACTCCTTCTCCTACCTATACGGCGCTCGATGCCGCTGTCCACGTCGCCGTACGGCGAGCAGGAACGGCCACGGCGCGCTCACCTCTCCCTTATAATCCCTACCCCCGAGCTCCCTGCTAGCCCTAGACTCCACCTCCACCTCTCCCTCGAGCGCCGCCATTTTCTTCTCTCTTTCCGCTCGCTGCTCCTCTCTGAACCTCACCTTCACCGGTCGCCTCCACCTCTGAATCGTCGACGATCGCCGCCGCCATGCCAGTCCTTCCCTCGGGCTGAGCACGGGGATCAGACCCCCTCTGCTCCCTCGTTCCCCTCGACACCTCCACGATGCCGGGGACCTCTCGGAGCGTCGCCTCCATCCTCGTCGTTGTCGCCACCGTCGCCTCCTCACCGAGCCTCTGCTTCTCCTTCATCGCCGGTGAGCCCACCTTTACCTTCTACCTTCCCTCTCTGTCACGAGCACACGCACACGGCACGCACCCGTGCCCCATCAGCGAGCACGCAGCAGCTGCTGCATCGCAGCACATCGCCGGCGAGCGTCGAAGCGCGGCCAAAGTTCAGTGACTGAACTGTAAAAGTTCAGTTAGCACGCTATCTGAATAATATCCTCACTGCGCATCCTTACCTGACAAGAATCGATTCGCCACCGCAGTGGCAACAGCACCCGCACGCGCTCACGGGGTCGAGGGTTCGATCCCTGCCCTTTGCGGAATAAAACCCCAATTTTTTGCACAGCGAGCGCTGACAGGTGGGCCTCCTTGTCAGCGTCACTGCAGCCACGCGCACACCACGCGGGCCACCGTGGCCCAGGGGCCCCTCTTTCAGTGGCTTGGGCTAGCCACTGCGAGGTGTAGTTTGTTTTCTGCCTTTTTCTTTTTAGTTTAAGTCCTTTCTAATTACAGATTAGTCCCTGTTTTAAAAATACAAATAACTTTTGAACTACAACTTCAAATGAAATAAATGAAATATGTATACTGAACCAAATTTAATTCTCTACCTATTTAAAGCATTTGTTTCATGTTTTGAACATTTCAAATTGTTTCAAAATTCAAATTCAAACAACTCCTTTTAAATTTGATTAATTTCATAACTAATTCAAACTTAATTCAAATAACACAAATAAAATATGTTTTCCATGCCAATTTGAACCACCTTTTCAAATATAAACTTTGTTTCATGTTTTGAATAATTAAAATTGATTAAATAATTTAAACCTTGTTTAAATCATTTAAATTTGCTAAATTCATAACTTGCTCAAATTAAATTATTTTTGAACATGTAAAATATGTTTTCAAACCAGAAAAGTATAAACTTTTCAAATATGAATTTGGTTTAATGTTTTGAACAAATAAAAAATTCAAATAAATTCATATTTGAATTAAATTCATTTAAATCTTGTTTAAACTTGTTTAATTTATAATTAATTCATCTTAATTCCTTTTTCAATATTTGAAACATGTAATCCACCTAAAATTTTGTGTACTTTCCAAATATGAACTTTGTTATCTATTTTGAACAATTTAAATTGGTGAAAACAACAAATGCTTGTGTAACTCCTTTAAGAAGCAAATTTTCATAACTTAATAAATAAAATTCCAAACTTGGTAAACTTCATTTCAAATTGGTTCTATTGTTGTTTTCTTTTTGTTTTTCCTCATCCATGCATCATGCTAATTCACTTACACATGTTGTTTAGTTGTAGATCATTTAATTCAACCATAATCCATGGGCTTTCCATATGCAATCCAAATTGCATGTGGGTCCATTTAATCATGTTATGTTACCATGTCAACTAGTTTATTTTGATGCATCAATTAAATGGTCATGCATCATCCCATGATTGTGCACTATGCCATGTTATTGATTGTTTGTCTCTCTATGTTGTTTGTTTGCTTCTTCTCGAATAGACGACGACGTTGAGACAGACGAGACTTACGACACCCCTTCTGAGGATCTAGCTCAGTACCAGGCTGCTGAGTTTGCAGGCAAGTATTCACTCACATGAACCATTGTGTTCCTTTCAACATTGGATACCGATACTTTCCGTTGTCTATTCTGCTAGCCTTATGAATCGTTGCTTCTGTTACGAACCTATCACATGTTATCCTTTAACCCTGATATAGCCTCACCCCCACACCTATAACCCCTTTGCTTGTTGCTTGTGTCTTACTAGCATGCTTAGGGTTGTTTCTGCTCGAGTCTGTTGCCCGTTACTTTCTGTTAATAGATTCTATTATGTTCTAGGGCTCGATGTTAGACAACAATCCTGTTAATGCTTTGGTTAATAATAATTTGATGATAAGGCACCGGCAGGAGGCCCGGCGTGGTTTTGAGGCCTGCTAGTGTCGACCCTAATTAGGAAAAGGGTCTTGTCTATTGATCCATGATGAGCGCACTAACCGCATGTGGGAAGCGTGTATGGGCGCCCCCCTCAATTTGATTCGATTCGCATCTCGTCCAAATCTCCACACTTAGTTCGGGCTTTCCATTTGATGCACTCATATGCAGGTACGAACCCGAGGCCAGGGTGGAAACTTTTGTAGTCGGCATTTAGGGCGGCTTGGTCTTAGAGTGCTATGAGGGTCCCCCTTTTCATCGTGGGGGCTCGATTAGCTGCGCACGCACAGCACGTGGTTCTTTGGGCTTGATGCGAAGAAGAGTTGAGTTGTGTTGAGTGCCCCGCTTGGTGGGAGGCATTCCATCTGGCGGGTTATTCTTACGTGTACGGCCAAATTGGTGCACCCCTGCAGGGATAAATCTTCTCGAGAAGCCGTGTTTTCCGCGGTTATGGATGACTTGGTGAAAGTACTGGCTAACAAGTACTCAGAACAACTTACACCTAACTAATGATAACTTGACTAGTAATAGTCTTATTGACACAATAACTTGACCCATCATTAATCCAACTGTGTGAGTTATCCTCGGATTGCTTCTTTGGATAAGGGGCGAGATCCAGGATGGGTTTGATTGGAGTTAGTTATAGTTGGTTACGATACGCTATCTTATCACCTTTCTGATAGCCGGAAGTTGTAGCAGGTATTTGTAGTTGGTTAGTGCAGCCAGCTGCCGCATCTTTGTATCACCCCTTTCTTCCGTTGAAGCCAAAGCATCTGTGCTTGGTGTTGACGGGTACACTTTGGTGAATTGTGAGTCTTGCTTACCAGTACGTTTATGTACTGACCCCTTTGGGGCTGTGGTTTCCGCAGACTACGCTTACGAGGATCCCCGTGATGGCTACTACGTGGAGTTTGACGAGGCTGCTGACGAGTAGATAGCGGACCCGGGCAGGATCCGAGACTACGTGGATGGGCTCCGTCTTTTCGTTTCCGGCCTCTTAGGCCTCTTTGGATCTTGTCTGTACTCAGACATTTTGGATGCTTCCGCTGTGATGTAATGATGATATGTTGGGACATGTGTCCTCTGGATGATTGTATTTGCTATCTCCGCTCTAGTGAGAGCTATTTGCAACTTATTTCTATTTATTTGTGTCTTAGAGATCTGTTGTGATATCAATTGTTCAAATGCCGTTGACGTACCATGTGTGTATGTTATGAAGTACGTCAACGGAAGTGTCCTGATTTCTATGGGATGGTTTACGCAGACGATGGATAGTAGAGAATGGTTGTCACACGTTTACGTGTTGGCCTGCTCATATTGAGATGCGGGTGCCGGTATGCCCCGTAAGACATTTGCTCTACTGTTTAGCGGATTGTGAGTATCCTCTAGAAGTCCGGGTGCGACAACATGGAAGGAGAATCTTGAAATTATGATGACCTTACTCAATATTTATTATACTCTCCTTAATGATTCTCCTGAGGCACCTAAAGAAAATACTGAAATTATGAGGGTCTCAAGAAGGAATATGATGTTATCACGGCTAAGTGGGATGAATCTAATCGCAAGTGCCTCGTGATGATAAAGGGATCCATTACACAAAGTATGAGGGGAACGCTTCCTGACTGTGAGACAACTAAAGGTTACTTTGCGAAAATTGAACATCGGTTTAAAGGGTCTTCTAAAGAATATGCAACAAGTCTTATTAGAAGGCTGATTGATGAAAAGTATGATCCCACTGGAACTCTTCGTGAGCATATTATGAAGAAATGCAACATGACTGCCAAACTTAAGACTATGGAAATGAAAGTTTCTAATGGTTTCCTTGTCCATTTTATTATGTCATCTTTACCTCCTGAATTCTCTCCATTCATGATCAACTATAATGCAATGGATGTGAAATGAGAGACCGATGAAATGATGGCGCGATGTGTGCAAGAAGATGAAAGACTTAAGGCTGAAAAATTGAGCGTGTTAATCAAGTCAAGCATTCACAAAAGAACATATATAAGAAGTTTGTGAATGATTATATAAAGGCTAAGCCTAATCAGTGTATAGAAAAAAGGTCAATCTTCAAAAGGCTCTCACCAAAGGAAGTCAAAAGGCAATTGATGGAGAAGCGAAACATCCAAATGCTTGTCGCCCTTGTGGAAAACTTAGCCATATTCGAAAGAATTGTTTTGCCTTCAGGATGCCTCCTCCCCGTCGCGTCCTAGCCACCCTCATCCACTGCCACCGCCACCCCGTGGGGCCATTTCTAGCGGCCTCCTGTGTCGCAGCCTCTACAGCCCGGTACTCCGCCGCTATCTCCGCGTACCGCTCGGCGTTCATCTTTGACCAGGTGGTCTGCTTCGAGCAAACAATGCAGGCGGTGGGGGATTGTGCTCGCGCGACAGTGGTTGCTTTTCTTGGGGGAGAAGGAGGAGCGGCGAGTGGAGAACAGAGTGTGTGAACCGGAGGAGGCTCTGCGACAGGACAACTAATAAAGCCGTGATGGGACGCCTCTGCCGAGCGGTCGCGTCCGTGTGGCTGCACACGCCATCACCTGTCAGCCTTCCCGCGTGGGTCCCAAACGTCAGCTAATGTACAACAGAGCGTACGCAGATTCCTCCGGACGGTCCGAGTACGCTCCGAGCTCGTGTCGGTAAAGGTGTACCGCGAGGACCCACCCTTCCGCGGTTGTACCATGTGGGTGGAAGTATGCACAAAAGTAATATCCGGGGGTCCGTGTCTACTCTGATTTTTTATTTATACAAAAATAATACTTCAAAATTCTCAAAGAAATATGAAACTTATAATTTGTTCACCACATGAGCGCACAAAGTTGTGTTAATTATATTAGACAGTTGCAGAAATATTTGCATTTAACTTCCATTGTATCAAGTACATCGTCACAAAAGCATAAGACATTTCGATGTGAACTCTGAGGTTTGCACAAACTTCATGTAATCTTTTCTTTTTTATGCAAAAAAAAAAATTGTGTTATAAAGCTTCATTAACAAGCTTGCATGTAGCTTTATTTCAAAAATTATAAAAAAATTGATTCTTCCATAATGGCAGTTCCCGGAGTGTCTGAGTATATCCACTTCTCAAAATTTGGTAACAGGGACGGGAGAGACCCCCCTCCCCCATTGACTCTACAAATCCCTAACTCGTAGCTCCCATCTCCCCTCCTACGTACAGTTACCCTCGCCGCCACCACCTATTTGCATCATCTCCGCCCCTCGCCTTCGCCGCTGTTCGTCGCCAAGCCTCCCTTCCGCCGGATGCCGGTCATCGTCCCTACATCTCCCCGCCTCACATCTTTGACCTACGCCCAATCCCGTGAGTTCTTTCTTCCTCAATCTTCAATGTACGCTCACGGCTCACCTCGATTCTATGAGATTGTACCACATAGATTTAAGCACATGGATCTAGGACACATCCGCATGAATTTTAGCTTGTGTTGAAATTTGTTGTGATAAATTTGAAGATGAATCCAACTGTGATGTATTGTTACTATTTAGGAGTATCAATCATAGATTTGCATGAATTTAGGAGTTACAGAAAATTTGGTGATTTATCTAGTGGTTGGGTCATTTATGTCTACATTATTAGTTGTTTACTAAATCATTTACTTATAAATTTTATTGTGGTACTGTTATTTATCATGTTAGTATTGTTACCCTTACGTTATTGGGATGTTTTAGTAAGCGTTGTGTGTTAACCACTTTTCTTTGACATGTGATAGTTGTGTTACCAATTAGCCCTCAAGCATGATTTGTTTGCAATTAGTATTTTATGTATGCCCTTATGGTAATAGCATGTTAATACACTTTGTTTCTATCTATGCAAGCATGAGTAATTCTTTTAGGTTCCTTTTTATGACTCCTTTTTAAATTACTTGACAGGAGATGGCATGAACATTATGCAAAAATGATTGCATGGTTGGGAACTTTATCGATCCAGTTTTGTGTATATCTGCAAGACCGTCAGCGCAAATTAGTGGTAAGAACACAAATCTGCTTCAATCTTGTTTTGTGTATTTTATATGTAATAGTGTCACCATGTACTGCAAATGTGTTTTTAATTTTGTTCTGTTTTCCTTATTGTTTTTCTGTTACATAACAGCTTGTACCATGCAACATTCACCGTTCCTTCAACAAGTCGGTGGAAAAAACTGTGTTGTTTCATGCGCTTGTGAGCACATACAACATTATTGTATCAAAAGGACGGAGCATAACCGGGTTGCACGGCAAAGGATGGGAATAATTTGTCACAAAAAACAATCCGAACACGGGAGACCTACTAGTTTTTAGCATATCAGGACCTTATCCTAGTATCTCTGTTGCTATTATGAACTATGGCATCAATGAAAAGAAGAGTGGGGACGATTGGGACCCTTCCGATGAAGCCTTAAAGAATGAGGAAGAAGACTACCCATGATCCCAAGCTCTGAGTATTGTTTCTTTTTTTTAATAATATAGAACAATTGGTATTGTTGGAGAGTTTCTGCATAAACTGAAAGACGGATGTTAATTCTAACAATGGTGAACAATATTATATATAGGTGATGCTTATGTGATCTGCTTTGTATTATTAGTATTTAATCAGTAGCACATGATAGGACCGTCCGGAAAAGGCCGTCTATGTTGTAAATATTTTCGGGGGCGGCTTTTATTTTCGGTCCTCTGAGGGATTAGGTCACCGGAGCGGGGTTTTTTTAACCAACTCTATTGTAAGATACATTAGTGACCAACCCTTAGAGTCGGATTTAGAAACCGGCTCAGGCCTGTGTACATGGGCCGTCTCCAATGCTAGGTTTTGTACTAGTGGAATTCAGTGGTGTGTGTGTGTCGCGTTTTGTGTACTTGAGTCGTGTGGACGACTTGTCCCCTCGCTTATGTGGGTTTTCGACCCGGTTTTCCTCTTAAACATGTCCATATATTATGTGTTTTTTATGGCCAAATTAGTTTGACCTGCGATTTCTGCTCTGGTAGGTGTTCAAGTTGGGGCAATCTTTGAATCTATGACAAGGTAGTGGATTAGTGAAAATAGGAATTCTGTTTTAACATAGTTTGCACCACTATTTTATGATCAATCTGGAAACTGCAAAATGACATGTGCTTTCAGGGAAAAATCTGGCCGGGAGTTCAGGACATTTCGCGATGAGTGGCTCTGAAGGGGGACGAGTGGAAAATTCTTTCAAACATTGCCAATTTCGAGCTGCTCTCACATCATGATCTTCTTCTAGAAAAAAAAAAAGCGAACTACTATGAATTGTTTGGGTTTGATCAAAGTGGGGAAGATGGGGAGCGCTCAAACCTACAAGCCGCTCGATCTTGATGTACAACAAGCGATGACATGCGAGAAGCTCGTGATCAAGTTCAACTCTAGCATGTAGGCTTCGCCTAGTTCATCTATCCTTATGTTTCTTGTGTCATGGCAAACCCAACGCCCCCTCCCCCTATTTGGTCTGTTTTGGTCCTCACGGACCAATTTGGGTAAAAGAAAACCATCCCAAAGGCACCCCTCCCCCTCCCAAACGGACCAAGGGGGAAGGCCTCGTTTCCCCCAAACATGACCCAAGTTTGATCCACGTTTGGGGCGATCGAGGGACACGCGACGCCTCCCCCTGTCCCACATGGAAGCCACACGTAATCCCCTCGTCTCCCATATGGCCCACCTGCCAGCGACCCTAGGCCAGGTTGACCGATCCTTTTTAATAGGGACCCCGTTGATGCCATTGTTGGAATCTCCACTCCCCGTCCCCTCTCCACCGACAAAAAACCTAGCTCGTCGGGGAAAACCCTAGCTCGCCGGAGCAATGGTCAAGAAGGAGAGCCACAACCATGAGTCGGGGCCGTCGAGCGATCACAGACGGGAGCGCCGCGGCGTGAGTTGGGACTACGCCCAGTACCTCTGGAAGTGCGACAAGCCGGTGTCGTGGTCGGATGTCAAGCTGTCGGATCACTGGCATCTGAGCCCCTGGCGAGTCCCCGCGCCTCCGGTGCTGGCGTACGGCCAGGTGCGGTGGAGGAAATTGAGTGGAGGCACGCCTTCCTCCGAGTCGACCTCCGCGCTGACCCTCGGTTCGCCTCGACAACGGCCTCTAGGACCGGTGGTTTATCCCCTGGGAGGTCCCACCGGGCCTCTGTTCCTTCTTCGCCGCTTGTGGGGAACCACCTGCAGCGCCCGATGAGGGGATGGGTGAGGTGGATGGCATGGAGCCACAGGTGGAGGAGAAGCAGCCCCTCATGGCGTTGGAGACGGAGGGAGGGTCGAGCAGCTGCGCCTCCCCATGGAGGAGTCCGAGCTGCAGGAGCTCGGACAGTTGGAGGGCCTAGCACCCGCCCTCCACGACTCCGCCCAAGCCGCCCACGCCGCCGCCCACGCAACCGCGCAACCATAGTGAGCTCGCAAGGCGGAATGGAGTGCGCCTCCACAGCAGTCGGCGCCTGCAATGCACGTTGGAGGGCCACCACCGGCGCACCTGTACGTGTCGCCGGACTACATCATCCTCGACTAGGCTGCGATGGCGGCAGCACGGCGAGGCGTAGATGGCGAAGGCCCCTGTGAGTTGGGGGGGCTTTTTTGTTAATATGTATAGACTTTTTCCGCAAAACTTGTAATTGCGCCAAATTTGACTGAGTTTCAGTCAAATTCAGTTAACTGGGTTTTTTTAGGGGGGGTTGTTTTGGGATGGGTCGCTCCTATCGGTGGTCCGGCCCGCCTTCGGTTTGCGGACCATCCTAAACAAACGTTGGGTTTGCCCTTAGTTTGTAGGGATCGGCCCTGTTTCCCTTGGTAGGTGATGCAATAAGGTTTTTGTGTGAATTCTACCCCTAGACCACATGAAGATCTGTGTGGCTCGGTGGCTCAAAAAGATGTATTTCTGGTCGTGCGATTTCAATGAAATCAGGTTGCTCCTTTTGTCTAATATAAGAAAAACATGTCAACGTATGGTTTGTAGGCAGAATTTTACTTATACATGTGTCAACTCTCTTCTTGTATAGGAATTACAATTGCAGAAGCGCCTGCCCACATAGAGAGAACTAGAAGAATACCCCGCGCGTTGCGGCGGGAATATTTAAAAAAAATCTGCGGAATGGGCAGTCAAGATTCAATTGATCATAACAATATTTATAACAAATTTAATTCGCGTGAAATTACTATATAATTGAGCATTGCGTATTAGTGACATGGACAATTGTATGACTGAAAAAAGATGGCATGTATATGTTGCATGAAAGATGTAACATTATTAATTATTAGTTAGTGGAGATGACATAGATAATTGATTAGCTAATAGTATGGATGATGTGGATAGTTTGCATGTTAAGATAGAAAAATCATAAATGCATCTTAGTGCGGTTTTGCTTTATAAGAAGTATAGATAATGGAAAGATATATTAAAAAGAAATGTAACCACTTCGGCCCGCTTGGGAAGACCGGTTAGTTTTCCACGCGTAACTCCTGCTAACCGGAAAATATAGCGTACACAAGAAAACCCCCGGAATTTTTGTGGACCCTGGAGGTCCGTGATATTTATCGTGGCTGTATTGCCCTGGAAACATGTGGGACAGGAAATTTTAACGACAAACGAAACGATTAAACTGGGCAACGTCCAAATATATCACGGAGGTTTTAGGCTTGAAAAGGACAATCCAAGCAGGGCCTTAGGAGAAATAAACTGGAATTCACTCAAAACGTAACAGCAAATCTAATTGTACAAATATGCGGATTGTGAAATCAAACTGGCAAAACAATAAATATTGAGAGAGACTATTTTATTCGGTAGCAAACATCCTTTTTTTAGTCACGTATGACGTATCCAAGACGACGAGCTGGCTTTGACTAGTTGTTTGATGCCGCAGCTGCGGCGGCAGCCAGCCGCGTCTGCCTCATCTTCACGAACTCAACCACCCTGTCCACGTCCGGCAAGGCCGCCTTCGCCGCGTCGAGCTCGCTGAAGCGCGCCATCCACGCGGCAAGGAGTTGAGTCCTGTCACTGCGGAGGATTTCCTCTCCGGCCATGACCTCCGTCGCCTTAAGAAACGACAGGTGGCTCCCCAGCACCATGTCCACGAGCCCTACGCTGTCCCCGCCGAAGAAGCCCTTCCCGTCGGCGCACTTGGCGAGGGCCCCCTCGAGCGTCTCCAACGCCGCGAACAGCGCCTTCTTCCCCTCGAGTTTCTCCTCCTCTGTCTTGCCCCTGAACACCATCGTGGCCCACCCCGCCAAAAGCTGCGCACCGGCCAGCACATCACAGTGATTCAGTAAAATCAGCTTGTAAATGCTCGAGCTATGCTGTAGTAGTAACAGAAATGGTGCCAAAAGCTACCTTGTCGTCGACGTAGGCGGCCCAGAAGCGGGCCATGGCTCGTTCGTACGGGTCGGCGGGGAGGATGGACGGGCCGGCGAACGCCTCGTCGATGTACTCCACGATGACGTTGGACTCGCAGACCGGCACGCCGTTGTGGATGAGCACCGGTATCTTCCTGTGCACCGGGTTGGAGCTGAGCAGAAGCTCGCTCTTGTTGGCGAGGTCCTCCTCCGCGTACTCGTAGCTCAGGCCCTTGTGGGCGAGCGCGAGCTTCACCCTGATGGCGTACGGGCTTGGCCATGTCCCAGCAGCTTCAGGTCGTCTCCGCCTGGCCATGGTACTGTGGAAGGTTGAGATCGTTTGTCGCTGGGTGCTAGCTTGCGGGATTGATCTCACAGCACGAGGCCGCAAGTGTATATATAGCGCTCGTCTCTGAGGCATGGACTGGAAATACCGTGCGTCACCCGTGACGCTGCTTTAATGCGAGCGTATGCCGTGATGCACAAAGAAGTCTACTGATGAACTACTCCGTTGTAAGCTTGCTTTGACTTGAGTAGTATGCCGAGCAATGCTACACCTACGGATAGCATTCACGGAATTCACTTACGGACCGTTAGCAGGCAGGGTAGAAAAGGGGATCATAGTCCGATTTTTATGCTCGCAATCAACAGGGCAGCCAATCAACACACACCACGTTTGTCCGTAGCAAGTTCCGTAGCCTAGGTAGTCCGTAGGTGTAGCGTTATTGGTAGTATGCCGCATAATGGATGTCGACCTCATAAAACAGATGTACTATTGTACTTATAAAATACTAATGAATCCACTTTTTTGGTTTTCCTCGTAAATACAAAGACAAAAAAAAATCCACCCTCGACAAAACAATGGAAACGTCATTCATGGCGACTTTTGTTGACGGCTCCAGGCTAATTCGCAACAGAGACCCTCTTAGCACTATGGGCAGTGCTAACCGTAGCTTTCCCTAAATTTGTCCAATCTTAGTTCCCATTACGAGCCACTAGATCAGTATCCAATAACCAGAAATTAACAAAACGCGTTTTTGCATTTTAGCCCTCATATTTTTTGGACATAGAACCCGCACTCCACATCAATTCCACTTAAACGAAGAGGTATATCGCGTTGTCCCCGGTCATCTCGATAATTACAGTGAATCTGCCATTGCAACAAATTCATGGATATCGCAACAAAAATTATCGCCCCATGTACAAAAAAAAGTATTGCAACAAATTGTTCCAAAAATCGAAAATAAGTAATGCTACAAAAAATAGTTAAACAATATATTTGTTGTGTTGCAACAAAAAATTCAAACAATTCAACAAAAATCACAACTTATTACGGCAAAAAAAAATTGCATCAATTAAAAAGTTGGTAAACAACAAAATAATTTGTCACAGTTTTGAGTTGCAATAAAAATTATCACCTATTTCAACAAGAAAATAAATCGATAGTAACAAAAAAACATATGTTTACAACATGTGAAGGAACGCGTAAATATATCATTCCAAATGAATTCTAAACACACATGCATTTCTCTAGAAAAATCATCCAGAGAAACCATAGCAACATCTCACATGAGTTTTCTCAACAAAATGTTTGTGAACTTGTTACAAATTTTTAAGACGTACGCAACATTGGCCGAAAATGCTGAAAGCAGTTAGTACATATATAGCTGCATCTACTTATTTTATTGGGCTGGTAAAAAAATCTGACGCGCAAACTAGACCAAAAAAAATAAATGTCTACTAATTGGGTCTACGTATATACGCAGGCCGGCCCAAAATGGGCTCAAGTGGGCTGAAAGCAGTGATCGATTTTAGGGGACCTAGCGCTGCGCGCCTTAGGTCCCCCTAGAAGAAGCATTTTCCTAGCACTATGCACACATGACGATGAGATTACAGGGTATAATTGATCTCTATATATTTGTGCAATTTGTTTGTCTACTTTTATTATCTCATTTCTACTCGATCCACCAAAGATCAATACATGGAGAGGCACGAGAAGGGAGGAATGGAAGGTACCATATGACCAAATATTAGTAAGGAATTGTAGGATAGTTGAAAGTAAGACCCCGAGGAGAAAGCTTAATATGTTGGTCCGGTAAAAGCCTTGATAACTGCAGCACCACTAAAAGACGGATAGGGCCAAGGTTGGACAGTTTTCATTTGGACCCATCGTCTACTTATTACTCCCTCTGTTTTTATTTACTTTGTGTTCTAATATGTACCCCGGATGAGCTAATTTAGTGCTTGGTTAGACTAATTTGCCCACTCTGCCATAAATACATGCATACACAACTCTGGCATGCATACATCCTTGTGGTGTGGCCTCCTATGACATTGAATGCATGCATGGCCACTTCCCTCTCAGTTGTGCAAACGATTGGTCTAGGTGGGAGGGGGAGAGGCGAGGAAGCAGGAAGAAAGCCTAGAGATTTATGGATACTCTTTAATGCATGGAAATGGGAAATTTTGGAGAAAGTCAGAACGCAAACTAAAAGTGAACGGAGGGAGTATATTATTTCAAAACTAATATAAATCAACTATCAACGATGCTTTAATTATTTACTAGCTAAGTGGCCACGCGATTGCCACGCATCTCGTCTCTCTTACCCTCTTAAATTTCACCTTTAACCATGTCATATGTAAAGTGTGTTATGTCATTACACATAAAACGAATATTAAATTATTAAGCAGGCATACATACATACATAAGCCGATAAGCGCTACTCTTGTTTGCCCTCGTATTAAATTATGAGCTTCATTCATGGGTCTACTTATACGATGTTATGAGTTACATCGAGAAAAAAATGAATGGAGTGATCCTAAAGATCGACTTCGAAAAGGCTTATGATAAAGTCAAATGATCTTTTCTTCAGCAACCTATCAGAATGAAAGGTTTTTTTGAGGAGTACCGCTCCTTAATCCATAACTTTGTTTCGAGAGAAGGTGTGACTATCAAAGTCAATAATGACATTGGTTCATACCTCTAGACGAAAGAAGGCTTACGGCAAGACGATCCATTATCACCTATACTATTTAATATAGTTGCTGATATGCTAACCAAAATTATTGAGCGTGTTAAAATTGAGGGTCAGATTGAAGGGGTGATACCGCATCTAGTGGATGGAGGGTTGTCTATCCTTCAATACGCGAACGATACAATTCTTTTCATGGATCATGACTTGGACAAAGCTAAGAACCTGAAACTGATTCTTTCAGCATTCCAACAGCTATGCAGTCTAAAGATAAATTATCCTAAAAGTAAATTATTTTGTTTCGTGGACGCTCAGGGAGATGCTGACCTTTTTAGCAGTGGTCAGTGTCAATATCCAATTAGCTATCTAGGTATTCCGATTCATTTCAGGAGGCTTACGATTGCCCAATGGAAACATGTTGAGGAAAGACATCAAGCGAGGTTGAGTAGTTGGAAAGGAAAATTACTATCCCTGGGTGGACGTTTGGTTCTCATTATTTCAGTCCTACGTAATATGGTATTGTATATGATTTTCTAATTTCAACTACCAAAGGGGGTCTTGCATCGATTATATTATTTTTGATCAAAGTTTTTTTGCAAGGGGGTGGTGAAAAGAAAAAATATCGATTGGCTATGGAATGTAGTGTGCCGCCCTAAGGATCATGGTGGTCTAGGGATTCATGACCTGGAGGTTAAGAATAGATACCTCCTAGGTAATTGGATGTTTAAGATACTTACTGAAGAAGCGATATGGCAAACTATTCTTAAGAGAAAGTACATAGGCTTCAAGGCGGTTTCTCGGGTTTCATGAAAATCAGGGGATTCCCACTTTTGGGCTAGGCTAATGGAAACGAAAAAAAAAATCTTCACATTGGGCTCCTTCTCCTTAATGATGGTTTGGAGATAAGGTTCTGGAAGGATAAATGGTTAGATAATACCACACTCCGGTAACAATATCCAGACTTATACAATATAGTCCTTAGACATCACAAAAGCGATTCTATTCCTATTGTGTTGGAGAGTTCCCACTGAATGTGACGTTTAGGAGAGACCTCGTTGGCCCCCGCCTCTTGGTCTGGGATCACCATGGGGTAGGGTCGTGAAGTGCCTCCTTCAAACATCAATAGACCTCTGAAGCGTCTTTCACATTTAGTACTTCCACCTACTAAGTTGGCTATTTGGTTTATAAAATTGCTTTTCTTAGAAAAAAATATCGAAAATTCGCTTGCGCTTTTGGACGAAAAACATACATCCGCTCAAACCTCTTGCTAGAATTTCTTTATTATTTTTGCCATGCCAAACACTGTTTAAACCACATTCTTTTAGTTTCCTAGTCTAATATAATTCGAGAACACGTGACACTCCGATACAACATGAATGTGTCTATTCATATTGAATTTTAATGTCATATTTATAGTGTTACTTTCTTATTTTAAAAATTATTTAGACAAAATTTGTCTTGATTGCCGGAAGGCAAGATTTCCTTTACTTTATTAATATTCCTAGAACCTTGAGGACCGAGGAAAAATATGGGAGAATCCAAGAGTTTGTCATGAATTAGAATGAAGAGAAGTACTTCACACGAATACAAATAATAGTTCTCATATTACAACAAATTGTTCATCAAATAGTTCAATTAGAAGAAAACACACAAGAACACAACATACAAAAACACAACGTACAAACTAGCCGCTTTGTAGTCCATACCATTTTCACCACTCCTCCATAATATCTTGTTGAAGATTATCATGCACATCGTCATCTCGAATGGAATGGTAGGATGCAATGAACCGGGAAACTCTCTCTTCTCTTCTTCTCACTCGCACCGGTTGTCTCATCAAATCATAAACAGAGTAGTCTACAGCTTGTCCACGCTCGTTTTCGATGATCATATTATGCATGATCACACAAGCGGTCATAATGTACCAAAGGATCTCTTGATCCCAAAATCTAGCCGGGACTCTCACAATAGCAAATTGGGATTGCAAAATCCCAAATGCTCTCTCCACATCCTTTCTAGCAGCCGCTTGTTGAGTATGAAAATAGGAATTTTTTTTTTACCTTGAGAATTGTGCATCGGCTTCACGAATGTTTGCCACCATGGATAGATGACATCCTCAAGGAAGTACGGGTAGTTGTGTATGTGCATGTTTTCTTCAAACTCAACCGTTGGAAATTCACCGTTAGCAATCCGGTTCATCAACGGTGACCGGTGAAGCCCATTGATGTCATTGCAAGACCTAGGCATACCAAACAAGGCATGCTAGATCCATGTCTCATAATCTGCCACGGCTTCCAGGATTATAGTGCAATCCTTCTTCATCCCCTTGAACTGTCCATGCCATGCCGCTGGGCAATTCTTCCTACTTCAATGCATGCAATCAGTAGAGTCAAGCATACCTAGAAACCCTCGAGCTTTGTTGAACGCCAACAATCTCGCTGTGTTTTGATCATTGGGGATCTCAAGTATTCCGATCGAATAATTCCACAATGGCTATCACGATGTGCTTGATGCACAAGATAGCTTGACTCTCACCCATTGCCAAGTAATCGTCCACTAGATCCGACGGAATACAGTATGCCAACATACGCAAGGCGGCGGTTGATACGTCATAAACGTATCCCTAATTTCTAATGTTCCATATTGTTTTCATGTTGTTTCCCACATGTTTTCCTTACACTTTATGTCATTTTTACACGTTTTCCGGGACTAACCTATTAACAAGATGCCACAGAGCCAGTTCCTTGTTTTCGGCTGTTTTTAGTTTCAGAAAAGTTGTTCTGGAAATATTCTCGGAATTGAAAAATTCAAAAGCCAGAAGTCCTAAAAGTACCGGAAGCTTCCAGAAGTCCCGAAGAGCCCCGGAGGGGGGCCATAGGGTGGCCACACCATGGGGTGGCGCGGGTCCCCCTGGTTGCGCCACCTAGGGGTGTGGGCCAACCGGCCACCCCCCGGCATCTCCCTTTTGCCCATATATACTCTCTGATGCATAAACCCTAAAAGAATCGACCTTTTCCGCAAAATACATCTGTAGCTCCGCCGCCGCCACCGACAAGTTTCGGGGGACAGATCTCTGTTCTGGCACCCTGCCGGGACGGGGAAGTGCCCCCGGAAGCCATCTCCATCGACTCCACTGCCATCTCCATCGTTATTGTTGTCTCCTATGATGAGGAGGGAGTAGTTCTCCCCCGAGGCTGAGGGCTCTACCTGTAGATATGTGGTTCATCTCTCTCTCCCATGGTGTGATCTTTATGTGATCATGAGCTTTGTAATCTAGTTGAATATGTAGATTGATCTTCATCTGTTATGCTACTCAAGTGGTTTTGTTATCTCCGTAAACACTTTGATCACGGGGTAAAGGTGATAGTGTGTGCACCGTGTGGTTTAGCATAATATTTATATCTTGTGTTGGAAGATGAACCTATGAAATTGTGGTGTTTGCGTGGAACCATCTGGGTCCCATGGTGATAGCATGGGGGTTACTTGGTTGGGAAAGTTCTTACTCTGAGGAGTGTTGTTAAAACCCTACGCAAAGATTAGTGTTCGTTATTCGACTGGAGAGTGGTTCGGAGTAGCATAGTGAAGAAATGATATTTATGCATTCAATTATGTTTTCGTTGTTGAGAGGTGTCCGCTAGTGAAAGTAGGAGCCCTAGGCCTTATTTCCAAGCATTGAAACACCATTTTCCGCCTGTTCTGCTACATGTTTGCTTGTTGCCATATTTATTTCAGATTGCTATTATTACTTATAACCATCCATATTACTCGCATTTCACTATCTCTTCGCCGAACTAGTGCACCTATATACCTGACAAGTATATTGGGTGTGTTGGGGACACAAGAGACTTCTTGTATCTTAATTGCAGGGTTTCTTGAGAGGGATATCTTTGACCTCTACCTCCCTGAGTTCGATAAACCTTGGGTGATCCACTTAAGGGAAACTTGTTGTTGTTCTACAAACCTCTGCACTTGGAGGCCCAACACTGTCTACAAGAATAGAAGCGTGCCTAGACATCAGCGGTCACCTTCTGATAAGTGCTATGACCAAGTTCTCCGGTAGCATTCCTCCTTTTCTGAAAGAACCGGTCGTGCTTCATGACGTCCACCGCGATCTTCTTCAATAGCTCGGTGCTCATACAAAAACGGTGTCAGAAATATTACTCCAGATAGACAGGCTTCTCGGCAAAATAGTTGCTCATCAAATTGTTGTGCCCATAGATCCGTTCCCTCCACAACCTCTCCCGACCAACACGAGAACCTCCATGCCTCCTTCTCTTCCTATGGTGCAAAGCCAACAACATGGCTATGTATTCCTCCTCCTCAATATCAAATTCCTCATCGTAGGAATCGTACAACGAACTCATCTACACAATAAATTTTTGGTGTTTGAGCAAAACTAAAAGTAACCAAAGTGAATAAAGCAATTTGGCGTCGGTTTTTACCTTTGGGGAATTTCGTCGAACACGTTGCCCGCGGCGGTAGCTCCTCTACCGCGGCAGCGCTCGGCGGGCGGCATGTATGGAGGACAGGGGGAGCGGCGCGCGGCGCCTGAAATGCGACCAGTGGCGCGGCAGGATTTGGGCGCTGGAGGTGGGAGGGGAGGGGATGGAAATGGGCTTACCCGCCGGCGCGCGCTGAAGTTTCCGGGGGGTTGCAGCTATCGCGTGCGAGCTCTGTCATCACGCGTGAACGTGCAACGATGTCGCCTAGAGGGGGGTGAATAGGCGATTAAAACTTTTCCCGTTAAGGCTTGCTAAATGCGAAAATAAACTAGGTGTTTAAATTAACAAGCACACAACCTAAATATTCTAGGATCAACTAGGTGCACCAATAACTTATGCTAAGAAAGACAAGTAACAAGGTGATAGCAAGATATATAACTTCAAGCTTGAAGGCTATCAGAATGTAAATTGCATAAGTAAAAAAACTCAGGTATAGAAATAACCGAGGCACACGGAGACGATGATGTATTCCCGAGTTCCTCCCACAAGGGGAGTACGTATCGTTGGAGGGGTGTGAGCTCGTCACAAAGTTCTACTCAATGCCACAAATGCATCAACCTATTCTCTGATAAACCCCGCCACAAAGGCCTAGTTCACCTTCAAATATTGACAATCTTTGATCGAGGCACGCATCCACAACTTAATTGGAGGATCTCGATGTCACCACAGTCTTGGGGCACACATCCACAACTCAATTGGAGGCTCCCAAGAACACCACAAGTCGTCTAGGGTCTAAGACCCAAGAGTAACAAGCTCACAAACTTTTATTTTCACGAATCCTCATGGAGAGACCAAACGGATGCAATCGATGCAAATGGCAACTGCACAAGTGCTCAAATCCTTCACTCTCAAATTCCAACAAAGCAATAAATGGTTATGGGGAATAAGAGAGGAAGAACAATGGAGGAGAAACACAAAGAATTCCAAGATCTAGATTCACTAAGTTCCCCTCACTAAGAGGAGAGATGGATTGGTGGAAATGTGGATCTAGATTTCCTCTAACTTCTCCCTCAAAGATATGCAAGAATCATATGAGGGATTGAGAGAGGGGAAAGGTTTCCAAGGTCAACAATGGTGGGAGAGGGAGCGAAAAACGTGTTGGGCAGCCTTTTGGTCAAGGGGGAAGAAGACCCCCTTAAATAGGTGACCCAAAATATGACCGTTATGTGAAAAACTCACCCATCAACGGTACTACCGCTGGGCCTAGCGGTAGGGGCGATTTCGGTACTAGTTCGGGCAGTTTCTCGCGGTACTTGGGCGGTACTGGACCAGTACTATCGCTGGACCAAAAACAGAAAAATTGTCGATACGAAAACGATCATAACTTTTGCGTCTGGACTCCGTTTTTGATGATCCTGGGCTCTCTGAAATCGCAACGACGAGCTCTACAAAATTATGCAGAGAAAAATAATCGTCCAACAATGAAACATAAAACCAAATGGGGAAAGGTAAGATCTCTCTAAAAAGGACCAACCGGAAAAACCTTCAACATCAAAAACTCAATAAGTGTTTCATGTGAAAACCGTTTTTGATGAACTTGGGTCTGTCATGAAGATCACAACAAGCACCAAAACCCATAGAGATAAGAGACAGATAAGAACCAAGAAACATGATATGCAAGAGTGCAAAGGTGTGAGCTCTCCACAACGATTTGATCAAGTTACTCACTTGAGAGCCCCTCTTGATAATACGACTATCGATCATATAACCCGGTCTCCCCAAAAGTATGAGACCGGTAAAATAGAAAACCTATCAAAACTATAACTTTTCCTTGAGCATTCCACTTGAGGTAGATGATGACGATCTTGACTCTCTCAATTTGGATCTTCTTTCTTGATCATGCAAACTAGCACAAACTCCGCTTGATGAAGACTTGCAAATTGCTCCCCCTTACACCATTATGGGAGAGATCCTTTTCGGAACATCTTCAAAAGGCCACAATCTCCAAATGGGTGGCAAGCATCAAGGATAGGGTTTCTTCGATATGCTTCACTTGAGCTTCCACATCAAGTTAGATGACAAACACCGCTTGACGACATAGACCATGGGCTATATGAAATCTTCCTTTTGAAGCATGCCCATGGAAAGATACCTAACCACACATAGAGATACCGCGCACACATATCATGGGTTAGTTCATAAATCTATATGGACAATTGCTTACCATTACCACGAGATACATAATCCCACTAGGTACATCTTGTAGCTTTGTGTGTTGATCACACGCTTGATCAACCTTGTATCTTTTATCCTTTCTTCATCCATAAAGTTGATGTCTTGAAGGTAGACATGAATGACCACTCCATCTTGTTCTTCAAGACATTAAGCAAATAAGCTTAACAGCACAGCGGTGCTAACGCTGCACACAGCGGTACTACCGCCCACTAACATCTCACGGTACCCAATGTACTGCACACTGATGCTCAGCGGTACCACAGAGAAGTGTCGTGAAGATCCAGTAGCGGTGCTACCGTAACCGACAGCTGTACTACCGCTGGCCCTAAACTCGATATAAAATCGAAATGGCTGGCGGTAGTATTAGGCCACTACCGCCCTAGTATTGTAATCATTACCGTGAGCAAAACTTCACTGGAGGTATTTTGATCAGTACTGCCAGCGGTACTACCTCGTCCTAGAAGGAGTGTACCTTCCGCTGACGGTAGCGGTACTACCGCCATGGGGAGTGTTGCTCGAAAAGTGACTAAGTACTAGCGGTAGTACTATGCCGGTATCGCCTGGGTACCATGGATATCAGTGGTATTTTCTTTGCTAGCGGTACCTCTAGCGGTAGTACCGCTCCTGGGAGGAGACGGTACAAACCGCGGTACTACCGCTGTCTGAAGTGTACCAGGTGTGCCGCAGCAGTACAACTCCATGAGGAGCGGTACTACCGCTGCACAACCCGGTACTATCCCTAGACAGAGAAAAAGCTTATCGGCCATCTTGGACATCAAACTATATTGAGGACCCAAAGATTGCAAATAAAAAATATTCCTCTAGACATCTCCCCGCAAGGAGACAAGCAACCGAAGAGATCCAACAAGAGAGTTCTAGAAAAAAAAATGGAGAATCTCCCCAATGTCTATGCACTATTGATGAGTGCACAAATATGGAATCATCACTCCCCATAATCATCTACAACCCACAAGAAGTGCAAGAGAATAGATGGTAAATAAAGCAATGAAACTTGCAACATAGGTCCACAAGCTTATTAAGATGTAAAATAAGTACCAAATGAAAAGGCAAGCTTGTGCCTTCTAGGAACCACCAAAGAATAAAAATAAATATAAGATGGTCACTAAATAAATAGAATGCCAATTAAAGATGTAAATATTCTCATGTGTATAAGTTTCTAAGTGGACACCAATCACAAAGATATAAGTCCACAAGGAAATATGCACACACAAAATAGGTACGAAGGAGAGGAACATGATATCCAAAAGAAAGTCATAAATACACCAATAAGAGTTTTGCTTGAAAGCAAAGCACAAAGCTCAATTTTAACTTAAAGGGATATAGATGAACAATCAAAAAACTCATCAAAGCATCAAAAATATCACAAGGGAAAAGTGATAGTTGGAATGCTTCGAGAAAGGTAACATGTATCACACAGGAAAATGGTTTTGAGAATTTACAAGAACCACAAGAATTGAACCAAAATGGAATTCATGCAAAGATAAAACATACACAAGGTTGAAAGCTAGAAAATTATGCATGATAGATAGATACTTGTCACCGAGATGACATTGGTGATGAAGAGGATGCGAGTTTGTTAATCATCATAGATTGACTCCTATAATCCAATGGTGAAAACACCTTCCTTGTGAATGAGGCAGGCACCTAATGCATCTCCATTGTACCTAAATACAAAATTCAAGTACAACATGGTACCCAAACTCATTGGTTCCAAAGTAGTTAGAGCAACTACAATACATAGGACAAATTCCACATAAATATGTGCATATTAATATGAATTTGAATTTCATGCACATCTTAGCCATTTAGGATTTGATGGAGTTTATACTATATATTGGATCAACGAAAGTAAGCATGTCAAAAGATATACATATGATAAATATACATGCACAAAACTTTCAAGAACCAAAACAAGATACAAATTGGACCAAACACCAATTAAACCAAGAAGGCACTCACAAGAGTGAAAAGCAAGAGAATTGTCCAAATTATATCAAAACCAAAATGAACACATGATTGAGGAAACCAAATAAAGCATATACCAAAAAAATAAGATAAAAGGATAAACAATCCCTCTACACTTTTCATGATGGCACACAAAGTACCAAGATGAAAAATGTCCGTCTTCCAAAGAGACAAGTCATTGGGATAAAATACCAATTTTAAGACAACAAGTGTTCAAACATATATAGGATAGCTCTTCCAAGAATAGTGCATTAATTATGATATTGCATTTGAATACAAAATTCACACAATGGAATCATTACTATCCATATATATTGTTCAAACACTAGTAAAGCTCAAGAAAAACAATAAGATGTGATACAAATTTAAAGAATGGTGATCTACTCAAAGTAGGATAGCTTCCCCAGGAATAATGCAACCCTAAGAAGTAAGACTTTGAATGTAAGTGCACAAGAATGGGATCATTTCTTTTCCTAACTCAAGAAAGCATAAACCAAATTTTGAGTAGAGCAAAAGCATACAAAAGGTACAAGGAAGACACAAGGGAGTTTAAACCAAAATAAATCATTGGCAAGAAACAAGGCAATTTTAGAGCCATGGCCAAAGTAAATATGATCAATAAACTTACCACAAAATATTATCACTTGTCAAAGACAAGATATGTATGGAGATATTTCTCGGTGGTAGATTTGTTCACAATCATATTCACAAAACATAAGCATGTGGTAAAAGATAGGAATAGAAAAACATGCTTGAAAAGAGATTCTTTAAGGCTTCAAATAAGAATCGGAAAATCCAAAGCACCAAGAAACTCTCACAAAGAAGATACCAAAAGAAGAGAGACAAAACACATTTAAGAAAACATGGAACTTGTTTGAGCAATATGCCACATAAGAACAAGATTATTGACAATATCAATTCTAGGTGGCAATACCTCACATGTTCACATTTTTAGTCTTGTAATATGCACATAGCTTATCACTCTCCCATAATGTGATAATCCATTTTTTAACAAGAGGCAAAGAAAACAAATCCAACAAGAGAAAGTTAATGGACATTAGAATTTGAATTTCTAATGAGAAAGACATACCATATAGAGACAAGATAATATTGATATATCAACACTAAGTGGTATTCCTCATGTACACATATTTTAGGATAGTAAAGTGCCAAGAGAATATTACTCCCCCAGAATGGGATAGTCCATTAATCTCCCAAAGGGCCAACTAAAAACAAACAAAAGTTTGAAAGGAAGGCTCAACACAAAACACACAAGTACATGGAGTGCAAACCAACAAACATAACTAGATTACTCAAGATAGGTAAGTAGTAAGCACAACATATACAAACACATGCTAGCAACAAAACCAACACATTCAAGGGGGAAATCAACTTTCAATGTATATATGATTTAAATACAAGTTAACACAAGGAGGAACATTGGATAAGAGATATATGTAATCCAAGTGACTTGGCTTGAGGAAATATAATTGATGAAGATGACTTAATTCTTCATGACATAACCAAGTCTCCAATGCCCTCCAACAACACTTATTGATCAAATTTGAGCTTGTTGGTCCCCAACCAAGTTGGGTTCTAAGAGGTTAGTCACAATAGGTTTGGCAACCCAAATGGTTCTTTTCTTGACACCACTTTGAGTACCAACAAACTTGGCAAAAACATTACCCACATTATCCTTCCGAATGGAATACACATCATCAACAAGGATAGGGTTAGATAATGTACCCTTAGTGCGTGAAGAAGCAAAGTGTCCCTTCTCACAACAAAGGTAGCAACATCGAATCTTCTATTTATTCTTAATAGGCTCCTCAACTTGAGGAGCATAGGCTTGAGTCTCGTGGTTGAGCAAGAGATTGAACAAGAGGACGCTTCCCTAGTTGCTTCTCACTTAGAGACTTCTTATTCAAAGGGCAAGATCTAACATGGTGCCCTTCAATCTTGCACTTGGAGCAAATAATATTGGTCGGGTCTTTTACTTGTTCTTGGCCCTTCTTATTGTCAACCTTGGACTTGTTCTTGATATTGGACTTGAATCCAAGTTCACTCTTGTCATTGGGAAGTCTTCGCACCATCAACATCTTGTCAAGGGTGGAACTCCCTTCATGACACTTTTCCAAGTCTTTCTTCAAAGAAGTAACTTGGGCCTTGAGATCTTTGATTTCCTCTACATGGTTAGAAACAACACAAGAGCTAGAGGAAGTAGATGCTTCATTTTTATAGCAACAAGGCAAGGAAAGAAATTCATCACAAGATGTAGAAAAAATATGAGAGGATGAATTACTAATACTAGCACGAGGCAATATAGCATTACTAGAAGAGATTGTGCTAGTAACCACATGAGGCTCAAAAGATGTTACCTTTGTAGTGATAGCCTCAAGAGCTAACTTTAGCTTAGTATGAGATACTAGAAGATCCTCATGAGAGCTAGATAGATTTTTATGGCTTTCTTCAATTTCCCACACTTGCTAGTCATCAACTCAAGTTGAGCCCTTAGCTCAACATTCTCCTTCAAAATAGATGCTTCACAAGATGTGGAGTTAGTAGCACAAGCATCATTAGAAATAGAATAATACAACTTGGCAAGTTCATTATTCAATTTAGCATTTTCCTCAATTATTTTACCATTGCCAACCACAAATTCAACCTTTTCCTTTTAAAACACTTTATATTTAGCAATAGTATGGTCACGTGCCTTAGTGAGAAAGGCTATTTGTTCATTATGGAGATTCTCAATAGACTCAAGTTTCTCCTCAAGAATAACTCGGAGCTCATGCGCTTCCTCAAGGGCTAGCTGGAGCCCTGCAATTTCATCTACGTACCCACATTCGAGGTTATAACATTTATCAAGGCTAGTGTCCATAGCCTCAATAGTATCATCGCGCTCAACAAGGGTACCCATGATTTAAAATAGAATAGAGGAGGCAATCTTATTCTTTGTGAGAGCATGAAGAACTATTTTACCTTTCTCATAAATGGAATCACCATTATCATTTTCTTCATCATCATCATCAATAGATGAATAGGGTTCCAAAGGAGGGGATACCTTTGAATCCTTAGCCATAAGGTACATATGAGAAATGGATAACGATGATAAATATTTACTTGAAGCATCATTAATGTACATGTCTTGTTCCACCAAAAAGTGGGATTCCTCTACATTGTTATCCACACAAGTACTAGAGGAAATGGAAGCTAGGAAGCATATCATCATGAGATTTAGTTGAACAATTATTACATGATATGCAAGGACTATCAATACTAGCATGTAAGGAATTTTGAGTGCTAGAATACATTAACTCCAAAGATAGAACATTGGAATGGGATAGAGGTGAAGTATAGTCAATAGTAGATTCACTATCCACAATGAAATTTCTATCACCTCTCACCATATCATTACCTTGTGAAAAATCACATGTTGGTGGAGTGGAGAAAGATGTGAACTCATCACGTCCGGAGGTGGATGGAAAACAATCATCCTCAATAATGTTGGACGCATCATATATATCTTGAAGTTTTGTCCATAGCTCATGAGCATTCCGAAACGGCTTGATTGAATCAATGACTACGTCGCTCAAAACACACAAGAGACCATTAGATACTAGAGTATCGATATAAGAGTTTACCTCATCCTCTAAAGATAAATCTTGAGAATACTTTGGAGGAGGAAAATCCATATCTACAATTCTCCTTACATACTTTGGACCCATGTCCGTAAGAAAATTAAGAATGCGAATTTCCCAAACATCATTTCTACCATAGAATATAAAGGTGATATCATACTCTATTTCCCTAAACGAAACCGTACTCTCTAGGATGTAAAGCCTCATAAGAGAGCCCAGGCTCTGATACCAATTGAACATGCAACAATGTCGCCTAGAGGGGGGTGAATAGGCGATTAAAACTTTTCCGGTTAAGGCTTACTAAATACGGAAATAAAGTAGGTGTTTAAATTAACAAGCACACAACCTAAATATTCAAGGGTCAACTAGGTGCACCAACAACTTATGCTAAGCAACACAAGTAACAAGGTGATAGCAAGATATATAACTTCAAACTCGAAGGCTATCACAATGTAAATTGCATAAGTAAAAAAGCTCGGGTATAGAAATAACCGAGGCACACGGAGACGATGATGTATTCCAGAGTTCCTCCCACAAGGGGAGTATGTCTCGTTGGAGAGGTGTGAGCTCGCCACAAAGGCCTACTCAACGCCACAAAGGCCTCACCCTATTCTCCAATGAACCCCGCCACAAAGGCCTAGTTCACCTTCCACTATTGGCAATCTTCGATCGAGGCACGTATCCACAACTTAATTCAAGGCTCTAGATGTCACCACAGTCTTGTGGTACACATCCACAACTGAATTGGAGGCTCCCAAGAACACCACAAGTCGTCTAGGGTCCAAGACCCAAGAGTAACAAGCTCACAAACTTTCACTTCCACGAATCCTCGTGGAGAGACCAAACCGATGCAACCGATGCAAATGGAAAGAGCACAAGTGCTAAAATCCTTCACTCTCAAATTCCAACAAAACAATAAATGATTAAGGGGGAATAAGAGAGGAAGAACAATGGAGGAGAAACACAAATAACTCCAAGATCTAGATTCACTAAGTTTCCCTCACTAAGAGGAGAGATGGATTGGTGGAAATATGGATCTAGATCTGCTCTAACTTCTCCCTCAAAGATATGCAAGAATCATAGGAGGATTGAGAAAGGGGAAAGATTTTCAAGGTTAACAATGATGGGAGAGAGAGTGAAAAACGTGTTGGGCAGCCTTTTGGTCAAGGGGGGAGAAGATCCCTTAAATAGGTGACCTAAAATATGACCGTTATATGAAAAAATCTCCCAGCAGTGGTACTACCGCTGGGCCTAGCGGTACTACCCCTATGGGGCGATTTAGGTACTGGTTCGGGCAGTTTGGCGGTACTTGCACGGTACTGGACCAGTACTACCGCTGGACCAAAAGCAGAAAAATTGTCGATACGAAAACGATCATAACTTTTGCGTCCGGACTCCGTTTTCGATGATCTTGGGCTCGTTGAAATCGCAATGACGAGCTCTAAAAGATCATGCAGAGAAACATCATTGTCCAACAATGGAACTTAAAACCAAATGGGGAAAGTTAAGATCTCTCTAAAAAGGACCAACCGGGAAAACGTTCAACATTAAAAACTCAATAAGTGTTTCATGCGAAAACCGTTTTTTATAACTTAGACTTGTCATGAAGATCACAACAAGAACCAAAACCATAGAGATAAGAGACAAATAAGAACCAAGAAAGATGATATGCAAGAGTGCAAAGGTTTGAGCTCTCCACAACGATTCGATCAAACTACTCACTTGAGAGCCCCTCTTGATAGTACGACTATCGATCTTATAACGCGGTCTCCCCAAAAGTACGAGACCGGTAAAATAAAAAACCTATTAATATTATACCTTTGACTTGATCATTCCAGTTAAGCTAGATGATGACGATCTTGACTCTCTCAAGTTGGATCTTCTTTCTTGATCGTGCAAGCTAGTACAAACTCCGCTTGATGAAGACTTGCAAGTTGCTCCCCCATACACCATTATGGGAGAGACCCTTTTCGGCACATCATCAAAAGGCCACAATCTCCAAATGGGTGGCAAGCATCAAGCATAGGGTTTGTTCGATATGCTTCACTTGAGCTTCCACATCAAGCTAGATGACAAACACCGCTTGACGACATAGACCATGGGCTATATGAAATCTTCCTTTTGAAGCATGCCCATGGAAAGATACCTAACC
This sequence comes from Alopecurus myosuroides, assembly GCA_028641055.1. Taxonomy (NCBI): domain Eukaryota; kingdom Viridiplantae; phylum Streptophyta; class Magnoliopsida; order Poales; family Poaceae; genus Alopecurus; species Alopecurus myosuroides. The sequence continues at coordinate 434,661,646 of CM054058.1, read as the reverse complement.
ACACATAGAGATACCACGCACACATACCATGGGTTAGTTCACAAAGCTATATGGAGAATTGCTTACCATGACCACGAGATACATAATCCCACTAGGTACATCTTGTAGCTTTGTGTGTTGACCACACGCTTGATAAACCTTGTACCTTTTCTCCTTTCTTCATCCATAAAGTTGATGTCTTGAAGATAGACATGAATGACCACTACATCTTTTTCTTAAAGACATCAAGCAAATAAGCTTAACAGCACAGCGGTACTACCGCTGCACACAGCGGTACTACCGCCCACTGACATCTCAGGGTACCCAATGTACTGCACACTGGTGCTCAGCGGTACCACAGAGAAGTACCGTGAAGCTCTAGTAGCGATGCTACCGGAACCGACAGCGGTACTACCGCTGGCCCTGAACTCGATGTAAAAACAAAATGGCTGACGGTAGTACTAGGCCCCTACCGCCCTAGTACCGTAATCATTACCGTGAGCAAAACTTTCCTAGAGGTATTTTGACCAGTACTGCCAGCGGTACTACCGCGTCCTGGAAGGAGCAGTACTACCGCTGACGGTAGCGGTACTACCGCCATGGGGGAGTGTTGCTCCGAAAGTGACTAAGTACTAGCGGCAGTACTATGCCGGTACCGCCTGGGTACCGTGGATATCAGTGGCCTTTTCTTTGCTAGCGGTACCTCCAGCGGTAGTACCGCTCCTGGGAGGAGACGGTACAAACCGCGGTACTACCGCTATCGGGAGTGTACCAGGTGTGCCGCAGAAGTACAACTCCATGAGGAGCGGTACTACCGCTGCACAACCCGGTACTACCGCTAGATAGAGAAAAAACTTCTCGGCCATCTTGGACATCAAATGATCAAAAGATCTTCTTCGGTTCACACAAGGACACCAAACTATTCTTATGGACAAGTCCTGAAAGAAAATCTCAACACAAACATTAGTCCTTAAGGATTGTCATTAATTAACAAAACCACATATGGGGGCACCATGCGCTGTCAATGCGCGCGGGGGGAGATGCCCAAAAGGAAGCACGCGCGGTCAAGCTTCTCCCCGCCCGCTGGCCGATTTTTTTCGCGCATCTGGAAACCGGCATTTTTTCGCGCAGACGCGCGGAATGGCGCGGCTTCTAGAGATTCTCTAAGGGACTCCTACAACCCTAAAATCAATCCCTTATAAATACGTAAATTTTCAACTGTGTGACTGGAAGACCAAAAGGCCATAGACGAAAACAATAATACGAATTGCCACTAAGATTAGAGATGGTGCCACCACCAGAATCATCGCTAGAGACATCTTCCTATCATTGACACCCTCATCATCCCTTGCCTTTCTTCTCCATGATTAAGCGGTACTTTTTTGGGGGAGGGAGTGATCAAGTGGCAGTTCGCCCCCCAGAGTATGGGTTTATGGTTATTTCTAGTAATCTATTTCTCTATGCTTTCGATGTTTATAATCATATCGATGAGGGCAAAGGAAGCTAAGGATTTGTTTTCACATTCTTTTATGACTTATTGGAATCATAGGAAAAATCCACTCTATCAAGAGGGGATACTCTTTAACTAAATTTGGATTGGTGGTTAACTACCTTCCCCTTTGTAGTACCCCTTTCGCGTGCCTCTGCTCATGCCCTACCTCAAGCTAACTTTGAAACCCGAACTCTTTCTGGAAAGCCAGGACAGTCCAGGATTTCCGCCGACTGTAGGTAACGATCTAAAAATTGGCGATGCTATGAAAGGACATACATCTTCCTTGTTTTACCAATCGCTTCTTCTCTCTAATCCGCCAATTGTTTAACCTGAAAAAGATCGATTCATCTTGTTTCCTCCAACCACATATGTAAGTCTTTGAGGGAAAAGAAAGAGGAGACCTACATCTACATTACACCAATCAAAAATTACTTAACCCTTGAGTTCATTGAAATCTTCTTACTCATGGATTTTTTTTAGGGAACCGTATGCGGTTATGGTTTTCCTAGAACCTCTAAGGTGCGGAATCACTGGAGACCCAACAATTCTACTACCAACTTAGTAGAACCGACATAATTTCTGGTGTCATAGCCGAGGACGTACACCGGACTATATACTTCTTTTGATTTGCAATTGTTACTATTAGTTATGTTATTGTGCTTGGTTTTCAATACCTTGCAAACATTAAAAATACAAAATATGCTTAGCTCCTTTAAGAGATAAAAAAAAGTATGTTTACTATGGACATTGTAGAGGGATCTTCCAAACCTTCTATTGGTGACGGGTGAGGATACTTATAGTGTGCGAAATTCTTGAATTTATTTGTGAATTATAGCATGTCTAAGGAAGGGAAGCAAATGAAAGGTTTGCTGGATTTTTGAATGGTATTGCCATGAAATTGTGTGAATTTTATGATATAACATGTTGCTCTCAACAGACAAACACTTCGGTTTTTAATGCAAGAATAAGTTTGAACCAACAATTGCCCGCTAAACTGACGTCAACTTCCAATAGATCAGCTTGATCACAACCGATTCCGGCTAATTCTAGGAGGAATCACCGCCATGGTCGGCCCCCCAAGGTCGGGGCGGCCACGACCAGATCACGAGAATCGTACGTGGGCGCATGCTTGTGGGAAAGAAGACCGAATGGGAAAGGTTGGTTCCTTTTTACATTAAATTTGATCTTCTGGGCCACGTTTTAAAGTGCGCGTTTTTTCAGGATTTGCTATACCTGTCCTGGTAACTGTTAAAATTATGAGTTCCATCAAAATTCAGTCTTTGGCGCCACAAAGAATCATGTTCAATTTCAAAATTTGTGGCTGAAATTAGTATCTAGAAATAACTCGTCGGTTTAGAGCATCTCTAGTGGAACCCTTATCCCGCGGAACTATAAACACGGGCAGGAGTCGGGGAAAGCAAGTTTTGTGGCTTGAAAAGTGCTACGTCATAGCAGTTCTTGTAAACTCGACCGGTAGAAACAAATATTCCATCGGATGCCTTTTTATTTTTTTTCGATACTCGGTCTTCTTCCCCAAATTGCTCGCACGGACAAACAACAGACAACCTTTTCCGACTTGCACCCTGACGCATGCCCACCTCGGCGCAGCTCCAGGCGGCCACCGAACCAGCTCCTCGGCGAAGGAGTTGAACCATAAGCTAGCCACTCGAGCTAGCTAGCTAAAGATGGATCGATGGATCCATCCGCGTAGTACTAGCTCAGCAAGCACCGCTTGAGCTAGCTTTCACACTCGTCCGTGCCGGCCCAGCCCCGTCGGATAGAAACGCCTAGTACGGGAGTAACTAGCTCAGCTAGCACCGCTTGAGCTAGCTTTCAGACTCGTCCATGCCGGCTGGCCATCATGTCCGCTCGCCGATCTCCGCCGGAGATGCTGCACAGTAGCTGAAACTACCCAACAGTTTTCTACCATACAGGGCCCTCTCGAGTCAACTGAAAAAACGCAAACACGTATTCTCAGTTTTGGAGGGACGAATTTTCAGCAGCCTCTGGTTTACAGGGAAGTTTACGGCCTCTGCTCTGACAAATACTTTCGCCCGCAAACCATATCCAGGGGTTATTTTTTAATTTGGGGATTAGGGGCTCTGCTAGAGTTGCTCTTAGCTTGTGAAATTTGAAGAGTGGACAACAGGTAGTCACAGTGACAGTATAGCAGACAAGAGGCACAACTGAGCGACACAGATAATGGAAGTACCTCTTAAATTCAGACAGATGGTAAATATCAAACCCATGCAACAAAACATATCAGATCCGTACTCAATGCTATAGCAACAATAGTTTAGACAGTACATTCAAGTAAAAGTCTTCAAAATCTAGCTTCACGGGATTCCTCATGGTAAAATGGAGACCTAGTTGGCGGCAGCTCTCTTCCTGGGGGCAGCCTCAGTCCCTGAATCAGGATTCAACAAAACTACCATCAGAACTGGTCTACATTTAACAGATGTGTCACGTTTGATGTGAGTGTAAGTTACCTTCTCTGAAGTTGCTCTTGAACCTGCGAGGCACATGGCGCATGTACCTCATCCTTCCAGTTCCCGTGGTCTTGCGCCTGATGGCCTTCACACTCCAGTTGTCTGAAATAATGGATGGCTATGTTAATACTGAGCTTATCCAACGTAGCAAAAGAACGAATCTATCTGATGAAGTTGAAATATGAACCAGTAACACGGCAGAGCAAGGTGCTACCCAATCCAAATAGCATAACCAGGAAATTGATTTTATCATATAGAATTAAGCACGCAAGAAACACTGTGAAATAATAATAAACTCAATGTGGGACTGCATGAGCTGCAGTAATTAATGGTAAGATGGAACTGTAAAGATCATGATGAAGTGGCCATAGGAAGTTAGGACCATGCAATATAATAGAAAAGATTGAGAAATCATCAGATATAAAACTACAAATCACTGAAGCATAACTTCTGTCATATTGTTGCAGTTTATACATCATCACTTGAAGCAAATGGACTGTCCTCCTAATACTCTCAAACAGAAAAAAGAACAGAAGATAGAATACCAAGCCACTGGTGATAAGATATAATGACTGACTTCAATACATAAGATAAAATGCAGAACCAAAAAATGTGCTGAGGTATCATCAGAGACTTAAATACTAAGAATCAGAGGAGCATAGCTCCATCATATTGTTGCAGTTTATTCCTCATCACTTGACCCTCAAAAAACATGTAGCCGATGATTTAAAAAATGAAGAAAACAACTGAACAAACAGAGCAAGTACTATGTCAAACTAATGAAAAGACCCAACTCAGGCGAGTGCATTTTAATAACAGCTTCAACATAAACATACAAAAATCAACAGATAAATCCAACTAATCTTTGCACAGTTGCTTGCAAACTCTAATTCAACTAAGTTGGTACCATGCTGAAGATCGAAACCTAAAGCACTGGACATCAAACAAGAGCTAATCTCGAGAATGTTGAGGCTGTGATCGATTTACAGACCATGTAACCATGATTTAAAAAATGTAGATAAATGAACATACTGAGCAGACAACGCATAAATAGCTCTGCCACTATCACCAAAGGAATATAGCTGTTTGTTTATGAACAGAATAAGGCATGTACCAACTGAGGATTGAAACAAAAACTTATTGCTCAGATTATGAAATATCTTCTCATCAATGCCATGGCATCTCTGAAGTCTGACATGCGTTGTAGATTTCATGATTCATCATCGCATATTTGAAATTGTGGACAGAGAACTAACGAACCATGAAAAGCTACCATATATGTACGATCCCGTAATTGATCAAGAAAGACTATCTACAGATGAGTGCACTTTAACAACAGGTTCGACAACCTAATCATAGAATGAACAATATACTGACAGGGGAAGGTGCTATAGCTCAACCAATTCATCCACCTTATTTATAATCCACATAGTTGCTTGCAACTGTAGCAGGAGCCGTAACGACGCCCAACATCTAAGTCGGTATCATGCTGAAGATCCAAACATAACGCATCACAGACATTGAACAATAGCTAATCACGACGAATGTTGAGACTGCGATCACAGCCCATCATGCTACGCCTTCAAGTTGCAAACAACAGCAATGAGGCTAAGAAGATTGGCAAGCCCAAAGCAATAGCAAAATCTAGGCAAAAACGGTCTGGCACATGCAGGGCACACCAGAATCAAACATCACATCTAGCTAGAACAACTAGACATGAAGGAGGAGGAACCAAGGTAATCCGGGATCTTACACTTGCGGATGCGGGCGGCGGGGTAGCCGCAGGAGGAGCAGGTGCTCTTCTGCAGGTGGAAGCTGCGGCGGCCGCAGCGGATGCACAGCGTGTGGGTTTTGTTCCGGCGCTTGCCGAAGCTGCCCGTACCCTTGGTCTGCGCGCCAGCAAACACGAAAACAACAGGGGTCAGGATCACGGATCGAGACGAGGAAGACGAAGCGGGGAGTTCCGACGAGAGCCGCTCACCATTTCGCCTTCGCTCTCGTCGCCTGCGCCGCCGCCGAGGGAGTTTAGAACAAGAAGACCCGAACCCTAGCGGTGCGAGGAGGAGGCTTTATAGAGTGGAGCGGGACTGCTAAGGGTACGGCCCGTTGGACTGATCGTCGTACTGCTACGTGGGCCTTTTTCGTATTTTAATTCCAGACGCTTACGGCCCACAAGGTGCAATGGTGAAGCTCAAAAAGGTCCAAAGCCCGAAAGAGAGAAAAAAAAGTCCAAAGCAGTCGTGAAAATCCTTAGAATTTGGTTTGCTGTTTTTTCTAGTCTAAACTACTAATAAAAAAGGAAAACTTCGTAGATACATCAAATCTCATCCGCTAAACATGGTCATCAAACGGTCTACGTCGTCTTAATGTTGAGTTATTCAACACAGATTAAAACTACGAAAAATTGCCACCATAAAGTGACTGAAGCGGTACGTAGACCGACCCTATTATCCTGATTCCGCATTACACAAGGTTGGCCGCGGACGGGGCCTCATTGGGCGGAGCTGGGTTCTATTATCCCGATTCCACGCTTAAATGATTCGTATAGCCACCTACACAGGGTGAATAGGTGCTACTTTCAAATTTTATTACTTTTTCGATTTAGACTTGACACAGAGGTAATTTCCTTTATATAATGCAACTACGGTAATTTTTTACCTATATGACAAGAATGCACTAAGCAAGATACAAGCAACAAGTAAAAGTTAAGGATAGAGGAAACCGAAGTGGAAGCATGCGGAGATAAGAATGTATTCTCGAGTTTATCCTTTTAGGGGAGTGTGCTGAAATTTGGGATGGGCTTTTAGCCATTAGGCAATTTCTATTTAATCCCTAAGTCTCATGCAGCCATAGAAAGTGGTGGGAGTTTAGTCCCATATTGCTAGTTGGGAGAGTTTTGCAACAGTTTATAAAGTGAGTTCTCTATCCACTAGTGTGAGTTGATATGAAGAGAGAGGAGTTGTGGAGGTGTTCCACACGCGCGCTCCTCCTCCTCCGCCGCCCGCCTCGTCGCGACGAGCCGCGCCGCGGGTTGCGAGAATGAGCCGAGCCGATGTCTTTATTTTGGCAGTCGAAAACGGGGAGTCAATGGACACGGCAATAATATGAGACGTCATATTTGTTGTGTAATTGCGTCACATTTATTTTTGTAACAGCCATATTGATCACGTGTAATAACCGCGCAGTAAAACGCCGCATTTATCACATGGTAACGGCCGTAGTAAACGCCAATTGAATTGACCGTTCTCCTACTCGGCCGTGCGTGTATAATGGAGGCTCAGCGGACACAGAAAAACAACCCGTACACGCTGCCTCTTTACGCCCATTGTCGTTCCACCTCATGTTGCTGCCGCCGGTGATCCCATCCCGTCTACCGCGTACACGGCCGACGGGAGAGCAGGCCTCCGAAACCCCGCCTCTCCAGATCCTGTACGGGAGAGGGGCGATTAGGTTTTTGGGGAGCGTCTCCTACGCGACTGCTCGCTGCTGCTGTACATCTACTTCGTCTACTACCGCGTCGCCCTCTTCGTCAACATGTCCACTGAAGCCGAACGCGCTGCTGCTACCCCCGAGGCCTCCACTGCTGCCACCGAGGCCGCCTCTGATAAGGCTACTGTCAATTGGCCGATCGCAGGGTATAACACGCTTATCCATGTCCTTATTATTTCCATGTGTGCAATACTAGTAGTTTGCGTAAATTTATCTACTATAAATCTAGTATGCAAGAACATGGTTAAATATCAGAATGTTTACGTTGTGTTCATGATTTATACTTGGATTAATTTAATCTGTAAATTGCCTAAACTCTTAACAATCCAAAAACCTAAAATGTGTAGGCAATTTTTGATTCATGGTTTTGCTACAGCACTGAAACCGGACCCGTTTACGGGGACGTACTTTAAGCGTTGGCACACCAAAACAATCTTATGGCTCACGGCTATGAACGTGTTCTGGGTCGCCGGTGTCACTCCCACGGGAACGATTACTCCTGAACAGGAGAAGGCGTTTAGGGATGCCACCGTCGTATTTGTTGGATGCGTTCTAAGCGTGATCGGAGATAAGTTTGTTGACGCATGCGGGTTGCCAAGGACTTGTGGGAGGAGCTCGAATCCAAATTCGCGCAATCGATGCTGGCAGCGAAATGTACATTATAGAGCAGTTTCATGACTACAGAATGGTCGAAAACCGTTCTGTATTGGAGCAGGCTCATGAGATACAGTGCATCGCTAAGGAGTTTGAAATTCTCAAGTGCATGCTACCGGGAAAGTATGTCGCGGGATGCATAATCGCCAAGCTGCCTAATTCCTGGAGGAACTTTGCCACTACTCTGAAACATCAGAGGCGTGAATTCTCAGTAGAGGATGTCATCGGCCATATGATTGTTGAGCAGAATTCGAGGGCAAAGGACTCGAATGGAAAAGGGAACGAAGGGACTTCTGCGGCCAATATGCCCATACGAAGAAAATTTTGTGTCTGGGGCTTTTATGCGAAAGAGTTTTCGCGTCTTGATATGCCCATACGAAGAAAATTTCGTGTCAGGGATCCTACCCGAGGGAATTTTCGGCTTTGATGAGGTACGCAATGATTTCATTGCGCACTTGTTCGTTCTGACTCCTCCCGATGGGACATGACGAAGTGAAAACAGAGCACGCTGGCCCACCTTGTCAGCCTTTTGACCGGAAACGAGAGGTCGCTTCCGATTTTCCCGCGAGCCACACGCCATAAATGTGCACGATCTGCTGTAAAGATCGTGGCAGAAAACAGCTTTTCACCACCGCTTTGTTTCCACTTCACGCGTGGCAGCCGCGATGGGCGCCACGTTGCTAGATCTACGGTCCAGATTGGCCTGGCCCGTGTATAAATAGCCATCCTTAGGCGGAAAGTAAACTTCCCGGCCATTTTCTCTCTTTCTTCTTCCTCGCGCACACCTCCTTCTCTTCAAGCAACCACGAGCTCTCATGGCTGGAGGGAAGAAGTGTGGCGCTACCGCATCGTCATCGAAGGCGGCTGAGGACGCGCCCGCGCCACCCGCCGTGAGGACGGGCGACTGGCGTTCCGCCAACACCACAAACAAGAGCATCAAGGAGATGCGGAGGGAGGGGCTACTGCCCCCGAGGGCGACAAGCGCGTTCGCTTGGGCAAGAAGGAGGAGGTACCGAATCCCCGCGCGAACGAGCGTGTGATCTTCGCGGATCACGTCTCGCACGGCCTCTCCCTTCCTCTTCATCCTTTCCTTCTTGGATTGTTGTATGTCTATGACATACAGCTCGATGACCTGCCTCCAAATGCGATTCAGCACATCTCGTGCTTTATCGTACTTTGTGAGTGCTTCTTGGGCATTTTCCCGCACTGGGGCCTTTGGAAGGCCCTGTTCAAAGTGCGGGTCTTCCATGAGAAGTTGTGAGTAGGCGACCAGCTTGGAGAAATGCTGCGCACTGGCGGCTTCGGGATCTAGGCGAAGACGGGCAACTCCTATCTTGAGATGCACTTCGTCGACTCCACACAAGGATGGCGGAGGAAATGGTTCTATGTCGCTGATAACAGCGCCGGTGGGGCTCACGAATTCCACCCGTTTGCTGTTTTGAAGCAAAGGAAGTCCTGGGCGCACAAGCTTACGGTCGAAGATAGCTGGATCGTCTCCCCGCTACTCGGGAAAGTGGCGAACCTTCACGATCAGACAATGGGGGTCGCGTTGAATGGCTTGCACCTGGCGAGCGTCTTCCTCCGGCGTAGTATCCAGCCTCTTCAAGAGAGGCCGTCGACTATGTGGGAGTATCAGGGCGTTCAAGACCCTAGCCGCGTCTGCCAAGATATCCTCTCGAATGCCGAATTCAAGAAGAAGATTGCGGCTATCACCAAGCTGAAGGTAGGCGAGCCCTTTGCCACCTGCTCTCTTGAGCCATTCGAGGCTTCGAAGCCCCCTCCAGCCGAGGTAAGTTTTCTTCTCGTCTCTGTTTTATTCATTTTGCCATCCGAAAATCTATCGACTGAGGTTTCTCTTCTTTTCTTCTTCTTCTTTCGTAGAGTTTGAAAGTAGCAACATGCTACCCGCAAGTCTCAGCCGAAGATGCCTCGGACCTCCTAGCGAGCAATGTTGAGACCCCTCTCGACACCAGCGTCGCTGAAGCCGACTCGAGCTCCGAGCACGACTCTTCGGATGACGCGGAAGAGTCGGGTAGCGATCAGCTTCATCACCGCAAACGTCGCAGGAAGAGGGATGATGAAGCCACTTCCAAAGACAGCTCCTTGGGTGGCGGATCCGGCAAGGCGACTGAGCCTCTCCAGGTGGCGCCTCTAAACGTGCTTCCTCCCGTGAGCTTCAAGCCAAACGTTCCCACCGACTGGAATATGGACATGCTAGATGATGACGACGAGGATGAGTAAGTTTATCTTTCGCGTTGTCCTTCAGTCGAGAATTTTTTTCCTTTTCCTTATGCCTTTGCTTGATTTTTTTTCTTCCATAGCAGCCTTCGAACCATCAGCCCCGGCCAGTATGCTTCTTCTGTTCCTTCTGTGAAGATAAAAGAAGCAGATGCGGGTGAAACTCCAGTTGCAAAGGCCACCCAAAAGTCTCCGAGTCCCGCACAGGCAGCTACGGCTCCAGATTACGGGTTGCTTGGCTTCACGGGTGGAACCTCGGCGAGCAAAGAAGTTTCGGGTAGCTCGGCGAATCCTCTGTCTACCGCCCAAGGCCAGGTGAATTTTGTCGCCTCTTCCGTATTTTCTGCTTCGTTTGATCATGATTTCTATTGGGTGCACGACAGTGCTCCCGATGGGAGTAGCCCCCGAGGTCGTGGTTAATCGCTTGCGATTGGCCACGGACTCAAGTTTAAGATTTTTTCCTTTCTTACTTTTCTTGATTTTATCGGGTGCACGGCAGTGCTCCCGATGGGAGTAGCCCCTGAGGCTATACTCGATCGTGTACAGTCGTGAATAGGCTCAAGAGATTTTGCCCATAACTCGAACTTTTGTCTTGTGCTTTTGCAGTCTCTTCTCGACTCCCTTGCTGCCATCGGTCACCGAGCGCTCTCGGCTGAGGCGGATTGCGTTTCCCTTCGGGTGGATCGTGATCGACACGTCGAGGATGTCCGGTCTCTTCAAGGTAGGTTAACCCGCTCCATTTTAATGTTTCCACTGATCACGAAAATTGCTTAAGTTGTATTCATTGTTCTGTAGATCAAGTTACCCACCTGAAGGCCGAGAAAGCCGAAGCTGTCGCTCGAGTGAAAACCCTTGAGGCTGAGTTGGAGTCCACCCGAAAGGAGCTGGAGTCCTCTCTCAAGAATACAGCTGATTTTGAGGGGAAACTCGTCGAGGCCCAAGAGGCACTGAAGAAATTGGAGGAGGCTGGTGCCAAACATGATAGCGATCTTGTTAGCATCATCCACCCTCTGGCCCAAAAATTTGCAGGTAAGCCACACTTGACTCGTTCTTCCGTTGCAATGCATTTTAATTGGCTATCTCGCAAATTTACGATGTCCTTTTTGTAGATTCCCTTGGCGTTGCCCTGGAGCTGCCTGGGAGCCAACGATTGGATGTCCTTATGGATTCCTGCGCCCAGCTCCAGAAGCATGCGAGTGGGATCTCCTCCCTCGTTGGTGAAGCCACCCGAGTGTTGACGCAGTTCCACGAGCGCCTGCTGGTGGATGTGGCGGTTCCGCCAACGCTGGACGGCCTTCTGAAAGTGTTCCTGGACGATGAGAATCTTCTCCAGGCTTATTCAGTCGCCCAGTCTGAGTGCAGAGCTAGTACGACTATCCAATTCGCGCTGGCGCACAGAGTCACGGATGACCCGGAGAAGGTGTTCTCGAGCCTTCTCTACGACGCCTTGGGAAAAAAGGTAGCGCTTCGTCCGTTTGGCGCTCAGGCTGAAGCCCTTGCCAAGAAGCTTTCTGAAGTGCTTGCCCGTGCTGGTCGCAAGGGGCAGCCTGCTGCGAGTGGCAATACTTCTGCAGCCCCTTAGGCTTGTTTAAATTTGTTTTGGTTTGTCCATGTAATGAACCTTGGGATGTATTCCCGTATTTGCGTAATCAAAGTGTTCGTTGAAATCTTCAGTGTCTGATTGTTGTATTTCGTTGTTATGTGCTACCGATGGGAGTAGCCCCCGAGCACCCGATAGATGGGTGGTGTGTTTTGGCGAGTGGGGACTTGCTGTTTTCCTGAACTTGCTTCTGCTTCTTTTTCGGGTACTTGATCCCAGCGCAGAGTCTTCGAGTGGCTCTACTGCGCAGGTGAATTCTCTTGATGCTGCTGCCAGCACATTCGCCTCACTCCGTGACCGTGTTGCGGATGGAGAACGCAAACTGAAGGCTTTGCGGGGAGTGGCTGATGTGGCAAAATCAAAACAGAGACTTGCGGCTGAGCGCGATCAGTTTGTGAAGGAGGAGCTGGCCGCCGTTGCAAAAGACATGCTTTGTAAGCTTGCGAGCCCCCTAGCACTTTGTTGTTTGCTTCCTTTTCAAGTCTGACTTGTTTCTGCTGAATTTGTAGTTGTTGAGCCTGGCGGACCTTGTGAAACTCACTGCATGGATAATCATATTTTCCATGAAGCGGGTAGCTTGAAGCCGCATGCGAACAATTTCTGGTCTGACCGTAGTCGAGGCTTTATTTTGGCCACCTTGAAGTATCAAGCTGGCCAGGCGATGATACTTATCGATTCCTGCCGCAAAGCTCTTTCTTTTGTGCACAAGACGTGCTATCCGCTAGGTACCGTTCCAGAAGGGTTGAGCAATTTGCTAAGGATCTTTGGTCGAGTAGGAGAAGCACGCGAGTGTGTCCGCCAGCAGCTTATCTACGGATCTCAAGTAGCGCTCGCCTTTGTTCGGGTGTGGCGTCCTGAGATCAATTTAACTCTGTGGCTAGCCTTCCTGACGCTCCAGTCGGTTTTTCTCCTCATTATGTAGTCGTTCATCCTGCAGCGGAGGAGATCATTCGACTGAATTCCGAGGAGGTTGATCGGATACTTGCCGAGACGACTGCTCGTCGCCAAGTGTAATTATAGGATGTAGATATCCTGTATTCTGATTGTGATGTCTTTGAAGGCGTAGCCTTGTAAACTCTGGATAGTTCACTCGATGTATTTTTAAGGTGTTTATAAGGTGTGTACCTTGGTGTACCTTGTGTTCTGAGATGATTTTTTTTATGCTGGTTAGGCGTAGCCCCCATGTGTTTGGGGTGTATACCTGTTGTTTATAGCATGTAAAAACTCGAAGATGCGAATAGCTATGGTTGAGAAACCATGTTTTTATTGATATGACTGAGAAGCCATGTATTTGATCGAGCTACAGGGTGGCTAGTAGAGCCTTATTTCTTGCGAGTAGAATAATCCTAAGGGTAGAATTTGCGGAGATGTGCAACGTTCCACGGGTTGGAGTAGATGCCGCCAGTCTTCGGGTTCTTCAGTCGGTACGCGCCACCTGGGATAACTTCGTGTATTATGAAGAGTCCTTCCCATGGTGGCTCGAGCTTGTGTCCTTCCTTCTGCTTGAGCCGCAACACCAAATCTCTGACCACGTAAGCTCTGTGGCGTATACGGCGACTGTGGTAGTTGCGCATCAATTGTTGGTATATTGCGGATCTTGCGAGTGCAATATCACGTATCTCATCCAGTGCGTCCACATCTTCAGCGATTGCCCTGTTTGAAGTTTCTTCACTGTATGTGACGACTCGTGGAGCGCTGAATTTGACATCTTCGGGAAGGACAGCTTCAACTCCGTATTCCATAAAAAATGGCGTGTAATTCGTTGATCAATTTGGAGTTGTGCGTAGACCCCACAGTACCGACGGTAATTCTTCGACCCAGTGCCCTGCTGCTGGGGCGCAGTCTGTCGAGTAGTCGTTTCTTCAGGCTAGCGCAAACTAACCCGTTGGATCGTTTGACTTGGCCGTTTGTTTGCGGGTGGGCGACCGAGGCAAAGCTGAGGGTAATTCCTCTTTCCTCGCAGAAGTCCAGCGTTTCCTTGGCCGTGAAGTTGCTCTCATTATCCGTGATGATGTTGTGTGGTATGCCAAACCTGCATACAATGGAGTTGAGGAATCTCACGGCGCACTCGGCGTGTGCGTAGGTAACTGGCATGACTTCTATCCACTTTGTAAATTTGTCGACTGCCATGAGCAGGTGGGTGTATCCGCCAGACGTAGATTTGCGCAAGGGTCCTACCATGTCTAGCCCCCATTGAGCGAAAGGCCAGACGATAGGGATCATGTAGAGCTCTGTAGCGGGGGCGTGTGGCTTGGGCGCGAATCTTTGGCAAGCATTGCATTTGTCGACTAGGTCTTTTGCGTCTCTGGCTGCCGTGAGCCAGTAGAATCCTGCCCGGAAAGTTTTGCCTACGATTGCCTTCCAGCTGGCGTGGTGTCCACAATCTCCTTGGTGTATGTCTCGCAGCAGTTCCTTGCCATCCTCGGGTGCTATGCATCTTTGCAATATTCTTGATATGCTCTGTTTGTATAGCTCTCCGTTGAGCACCCGAAAGGTTTTGTTGCGTCGTACTATTTGTCGAGCGTCGCAAACGTCTTCTAGGAGCTGTTTGCTGGACAAGTAGTCGAGGTATTTCTGTGTCCAGACTGGCTTGACCAGAAAAACTTGTCTTGATATATTGTGGTTGAGCTCGATGACGGCGATTTGCGGGCTGATGCCCGTCTCCAATGCTGCGGGTGCTCCCGCTGGCTTTTTGACCTTGACTGGACGCTTGATCATTCGCTCGAAGTATATTCCTCGCGGTATGGGCGTGTTTGTAGACCCCATGTTTGCCAGTTTATCTGCTTCCTCGTTGCTACATCGTGCAATGTTCTTTAGTTCGCACCCTTTAAAACTTCCCTCGAGCAGATTATACATGTCTCGATAAGCGACCATGTTATCCGCGATAGCATCACACTCCTTCATCGTCTGATGTACGATGAGATTTGAGTCTCCATAGATCATCAATTGGGTGGCTCCGCAGGCAATCGCCATTTTTATGCCGTGAAGGAGGGCCTCGTACTCTGCGTCGTTGTTGGATGCCGGGTCATCGGGTGGGAAGTACAATCTCAGGATGTACTGCAGCTTGTCTCCCCTCGGGGATATGAGGACGACCCCGGCTCCAGCTCCTTTGTTTCTCTTCGACCCGCCGAAGTACATCATCCAGTTACTCGTGTATTCTAGCGGTCCTGGTGTTTGCAGCTCTGTCCATTCGCTTAGGAATTCCACGAGTACCTGTGATTTCACAAAGTTGCGCCCTCCATATATGATGTCCCAGGCGCCTAGCTCGATGCTCCAATTTGCAATTCTTCCGGATGCCATGGGATTGTTCATGATAGTACCGAGTGATGCGTCGTTTAGCACCGTGACGGTATGCTCTTGGAAGTAGTGCTTGAGTTTTCGAGCCGTGAGTACCACGCCATACGCGAGTTTCTGGTAATGAGGGTATCGCTGCTTGCACGGAAAAAGCACCTCGCTGATGTAATATATTGGCCTTTGGACGCCGTACGCTTTCCCTTCTTCTGGCCGCTCGACTACGATGACCGTGTTATGACTTGGTTAGTTGCGGCTAGATAGAGGTATAAGGGCTCCTTCTCTTGTGGCGTTGCCAGGACGCGCTTGCTCTGCAGTAGTTGCTTCGGGTGTCCACTCGAACTTATCTGTCTTCTTGAACAGCTTGTAGAAAGGCAATGCTTGCTCGCCTAATCGCGCAATGAATCTGCTCAGGGCGGCTAGACGTCCTGCGAGCTGCTGCACACCGCGAAGATTGGTTGGCTCCTTCATTGTCAAGATCGCTTGTATTTTCTCTGAGTTGGCTTCAATTCCTCGAGCGGACACCAGATACCCGAGAAGTTGTCCTGCAGGGACGCCGAAGACGCACTTGGTCGGGTTGAGTTTGATCCTGTATGCATTCAGAGCGCCGAATGTTTCTCTGATGTTCTCGAGGAGCGTGTCCTCCACTCGAGTCTTCATGACGATGTCGTCAACGTACACATGTACGTTCTTGCCAATGAGCTTGGTGAGGCATTTTTGCATGCAACGCTGATATGTTGCGCCTGCGTTTTTTAGCCCCAAGGGCATTGTCGTGTAGTAGTAGACACCGTGAGGTGTGATGAATGTTGTCTTTTCCACGTCTTCCTTCTTCATCCTGATCTGATTATATCCCGAGTAGGCATCTAAGAAGGAGAGGCGCTGGCAGCCTGCAATGGAGTCCACGATCTGGTCGATACGTGGTAGGGGAAAATTATCCTTGGGGCAGTGTTTGTTCAACGACGTATAGTCGATGCACACGCGAACGATGTCAGTGTATTTCTTCGGGACTAGCACTGGATTTGCTAACCAGGTGGATATCTTTATTTCTCTGATGAACTTTGCTGCGAGTAGTCTGTTCACTTCTTCTCCAAGTGCTTTTTTGCTTTGGCTCTGAGAACCGTCGGGTAGTCTGCTTTAAAGGCTTGGCGTCTTTGTAGACTTCGAGTGAGTGCTCGGCGAACTCCCTGGGTATCCCTGGCATATCTGAAGGCTGCCAGGCGAAGATTTCCCAGTACTCACGGAGGAGTTCAACGAGCGCGCCTTCCTATGCTGGTGAGAGGGTGGTGGACACCATCGTCGTCTTCGCAGGCTCCGTCGGGTGCACTTGATGCTTTCGAGTATCACTGTTTGCGCTGAACTCGAGCTCTCGGGCGTTCTTTTTGGTGAGAGGCATCACGGAGTGGTCCGTGGTTTTTGCTATCTCTTCCAGCTCCTCCTGCATCCCGAAGGATTTGGCGATCTCGTTGAACTCGGTGTCGCACTTGTAGGATTTTTGAAAATCGCCGTTGATGGTGATGGTGCCATGTTCCCCAGGTCGCTTGAGCTTTAGGTAGGCGTAGTGTGGTACCGCCATGAATCTGGCGAACGTTGTTCGGCCAAGAATAGCGTGGTATTGTGAGGGCCAGTCGACTACTTCGAAGTCGAGGAATTCTCGTCTGTAATTATTTCGGTTGCCGAGCACCACCTCTAGGTTTATTGTTCCGAGTGGGTGGACTGTCTTTCCTGGTACTATCCCGTGAAAGGATGTTTCTGATTCTGCGAGTCCGTCCAGGTTCCTGTTCATCCTGCGGAGTGTGTCCGCGTAAATGATGTTGATCCCGCTGGGTCCGTCCATGAACACTCGGGCAAGCTCATAGTTGCCAATCTGCGCCTGGATGACGAGCGCGACGTGTCCTGGCCGATAAAGTCGCGGGGTATGGTCTTCTTTGGAGAAAGTTATCGGTTGGTCAGCCATCGTCAAATATTCGGGTTTGGATGGTGGTGCTTGGACAGCCATGCATATTTGGCGTGTGTTTGTTTTCTAGGCCCTTCGGTATGGGCAGACTTTCTGTATAATCCCCAAGAGTCCTGCGGGATTCGGGTACGCGTTGCCTCTCTGGTTTGCGGCGGGTGGCGCTGGTAGCGCGGCTAGCACCGTGTTTTGGTTTCCTGGTGGAGGTAGGGGTTGCGACAGGTGGAATCCCTGGTTTCCTCCTCCTGGGAGCTGCGGGTAGCCCTGATTGACTGCCGCTCTGTTTCTCTTCGAGAAGGCCTCGTGTATGTCGAGGAACTTTCGGCAATCCTTGAGAAGGTGTGTTGCCTTGGTCTTGCCCGTGCGCTTATCTGTAAATAGATGTAGCGTGCAGTAACCATCGAGGTCCTCCTCGAGAGTTTTATCCTCTGGCTTTGGCTTCCATTCGCGATTTCCACGATGCCCGTTGTCGCGATTTCTCGTGAACTCTGCCGCTACCAGTTCTTCTTGATCGTCGTGATCGTAATGCTTTCTCTTTTTCTTTCGGCCATGACGGTCGTCTTCGGGCGCAGGCAAAGATGCCTTTTCATTGCGCACCGAGTCCTCTCTGTTGGCCCATATGTCAGCTATAGCCATCAGTTCTCCGATGGTTTTGGGTGCGGCTCGCCCAGTTCTTCTCTGAAGGCGGTTTGTCGAGCTCCTTTGGCAAAAGCTTTGACTGCGACCTCTTCTGATATGTTTCCCGCCGTATTCCTAAGTGTGGTCCATCACTGGATGTATTCGCAAGTAGACTCGCCACTCTTCTGCTTGCAAGCTCGCAGCTCCTCGATGGTCGCGAGTCTTTTATATGTCGCTTGGAAGTTCTTGCATAAGTCGAAGTTTAGATTGTCCCATGATTCGTAGCATGCCTTCGGTCTTCCTTCGAGCCAGCTGCATACTGCACCTACAAGATGTAAATTAAGGTACTGCATAGCTGTGGTCTTGTTCCCACGTTGGCATTTTACTGCCGTGAGGTAATCCGACAGCCAGGATTACGGCTCAAGCGAACCTTCGTACTTTGGCACTTCTGTAGTAAGCTTAAACCTCCTGGGCATTGGCGCATCGCGAATGTTGTGAGTGAAGCATAATGCGCCGCAGGTCTTATCGTCAGAAGAGGTGGATGGGGAACGTGCTCGGTTCCTGGCCGCTCGGGCCTTGTTGACCTTGTTTTGCACGATGTCAGATCGTGCGTTGTATCCAGGCTGGTCGCGATCGACCTCCTTCCGCGGCTCCTTGCTGCGGTGTCGCGAGCGGCTACTGTGATGCCGCGGGATGCAATCTCGATCTCTCGGGCTTTCATCGCTGCTACTCGGGCTATCACCGCGTCGCCGAGCTTCTTTTCCTCGAGCGCGACGAGGTGACTTCTCCTTCCTGGGCGATGTACTCCTATGTCTGCGGAGTGTTTCTTTGTCCTTCTGTGCAGTCGCTTTTTTGCGGTCGTGGGAGGCGAGTCTTGGGGCTGCCATGCCTAGCCCCTTCTGGACTTGCCTGTATTGCTCCGCGCGGGGTCGTTCTCCCCTGGCTGGTTCGCCTGCAGAAAAGTGGCTGCAGCCAGAACTGCAGCGATAGGAGTCGTCGGGTGCACGTTGTTGTCCTCGTCGACGCGCATAAGGGAGGCTTCGAGTGTTCTACTGATCCCGGTCAGAGATTCGCCATCCATGGTCGCGGTCTTCGAGACGTATCTCTTTTTCCCGGGATGGTTCCCTACAGAATGCGTCTTGGAGAGCGCCGCACGGCGTTGGCTTGATTCATCCGCCAGCTTTTTTTCGCTCGGCAAGATCTTTGCGAGCTTCTTTGATCAAAGTTGCCGCTCTCACTAGGTGGTAGTGGTATACGGTCATTTCTTCCTGAGGGGCTCCTGCTTTGATCGGCTTGCTTGAGTTTGTCCTGACCTAGGCTTCTCGCGATACGTTGATGGCCTCGCGTTCCTTTGTGCTATCTTCCGTTTCTTCGGGTGGGACACTCGATCCTGCCATGCATACCTGAGCCAGATATGGCTCGTGAGTCCTAGGCATAGGTTGGAGAGCTTTCCTGACCCGAGAAGGTTCCTCTGTGGAGATGGTTTGGAAGTTGTGGGTGCTGAGGCGGACGGATTCGCCGCTCTTTGCTAGGTCGCAATAGTTGGGCAGCGAGTCGACAGCTCCTAGGCTTGAGATCGACTCAGAGTCTGATCCTTCGAGATTGGTTTGCTCGGGGAAGTGCAAGATTCCTGCTTTGTTAGCGTAGAACTGGAAGCTCTCGAACGTCAGGGTGATGCTTTTCTCCAATCCGCTGAACGCCGGGCGTGATTCCGGCGAGTGGGGCGCGACGATAACCGACCCGATTCGGATCGGATTGGTTGAAGTCGAAGTTTCGGGGCTCCAGCTGAAGTTTGGTGACGATGAGGCCGAAGATGTCGTAGATCCAGCGCCCGCCGTTCCCACAGACGGCGCCAATTGTCGAATATGCATCTCAACAAGTCCCTCGGGTGAACCGATAGGGTTTCGATTAGGAGAACGTGCAGGCGCTGGTGACAATCGTCGGCTAACAGGAGGGCACGATTTACCCAGGTTTGGGGCCCTCGTAGAGGTAAAACCCATACTCCTGCTTGTGTCGATCTGTATTATCGAATAGATCGATTACAGTGGGGGTGCTCGAGTCGAGAGTAGATCTCAATCTCAAGGCTTTGGTGCTGCGGTATTGCTTGTCCTCCTCCTGGTGGTTCTCCTGGCCTTATATAGGTGGCCAGGTCTCAAACCGTACCCGGTGGGGGGGGATAAAAACGCTAACCTAAAGTCGGTTACAAGTTTCCTTACTTGACCCGCAAGGTCTTGCGGGTGGGCTTTAACTGGGCCTTCTAGAATAGTCCATGGCCTCTCCCCTTGGGCTTGGGTCTTGGGCCTTGGACCGGGTAGCCTCACCCGATAGGTCCAGGATTCATCTCTTCGTCAACGGGAGAGGGGCGATTAGGTTTTGGGGGAGTGTCTCCTACGCGACTGCTCGCTGCTGCTGTACATCTACTTCGTCTCCTACCGCGTCACCCTCTTCATCAACATGTCCACTGAAGCCGAACGTGTTGTTGCTGCCGCCACTACTACCACCAAGGCCGCATGTGCTGTTGCAACCGCCGCCGCGGCTGCCGCCTCTGCTACGGCTACTGCCAATTGGCCGATCGCAGGGTATAACACGCTTATCCCCGTCCTTATTATTTCCATGTGTGCAATACTAGTAGTTTGCGTAGATTTATCTACTATAAATCTAGTATGTAGGAACATGGTTAAATATCAGTATGTTTATGTTATGTTCATGATTTATACTTGGATCAATTTAATTTGTAAATTGCCTAAACTCTTAACAGAGTGCGTCTCGTTGGAGGGGTGTGAGGTTCACCACGCAAGGCTTGCTCAACGCCACTAAGGTCTCACCCTATTCTTTGATAAACCTCACCACAAAGGTCTATTTCACCTTCCATTATTAAAATTCTTTGAGGCGGAATCCGGTGCCTTTACGATGAGCTTGGGGCACACACCCACAACTAAATTGGGGGCTCCCAAAATCACCAATAATTTGTTATAAGAAACAACTAAGTAACAAGATTCATAGGTTTTCCACACAAGGAAAGATTAATATCAAATACCTCAATTGAACGAGGGGGGAAATGAATAACGGCTTGATGAAGTTGTAGATCGGGGTCTTCTCCTTCAATCCTCCAAAGATCAACGAGTTTAGATAGAGGGGGAAGGAGATCTCTTGATTTAGGTGAGCTCAAC
This sequence comes from Alopecurus myosuroides, assembly GCA_028641055.1. Taxonomy (NCBI): domain Eukaryota; kingdom Viridiplantae; phylum Streptophyta; class Magnoliopsida; order Poales; family Poaceae; genus Alopecurus; species Alopecurus myosuroides. The sequence goes on along the minus strand of CM054058.1, from coordinate 434,640,675 downwards.
AATGGGGATCTTGTAATTCTGGACAAGCTAGCTTGATGTAGAATAAGGTGGGGGTATTTATAGCCCTCCACAAAATGTAGTCGTCGCAGCTCACTAACCCCGGAGTCTCCGGCCTGGAGGGGCCGGATGGAAGTCTCCAGCCAGACTCCAGCTTGACTCAATAGGGGGCATCTGTGAGTTTTCACCAACAACTCGAGGGAGGGGACCGGCGTATCCTGCCTATCCAGGATCTGAAGTCTCCGAACTTGCAACGGAATCTCCGGTCTGGCCTAGGGACAGAATCTCCGGCCTTACACCAGAGTCTCCGTCCTAGAGACCCCGGAGTCTTCGGCCTCCCAGTACATACACTGAAACAACAAAGTTGGCCCTGTCTTCTTCACCTTTTTGGGTCCATGCTTTCAAAGGGTTATTGCCTAAATCCATGTATCAATTTGTAGAGGATTAGATAATCACTAGTGTTGTTGTCTAACACACAAAACCAACAAGGGATTAATAAAATGTTCTTTTAATCTCCCTCTTTTTGGTGTTAGATGACAACACTAGGATTTGCAAAATAAAACATAGAACCAACTATCATGTTTCCAAGATATAAAACAGCTCCCCCTAAATGTGTCCAACTAGAGAGTTTTAGTTGAAAAACATAAGGACAACATATAGGTTCAACATGATAGCAAAGACATATCTTCCTCTTTTACCTTCCTTTCGATTCATAATTTTTTTCTATATACCCCCCCCCCCCCCCCCCCCCCGCGGATCGTCCCGGGATCGTATCTCGTGTTTTCGACGAGTTTTGTTTTCGAGATGTTCCTGGCAGGAAAAATGCCACCAAACCGTAATTTCCATGACTCCTCTAATCTCTCCCAAGTGCAAGTTCTTTATCAATGTTATCAACCCCTACCTTGTAGAGGTAAAGATGCATCCCCAAACTCTCCGGTTGAAGGATGGCATCCTCCACAAGCAAGATCTAGAAGAACCTAAGAAGAGGAGATGAGAAGATAAGGCTTGAAGAGTTGGAGCACGAGGTGTTCAAGTACAAGAAGATGGTGGAGCGTGGAGTTGAAGTGAACCACCGCACAATTTCATATCTCATCGATGATCACGGGAGATAAACATCGCTTCTTTGGTAGAAAGTCAATTTGATGCTGAAAGAAAAATCACATCTGCAAGCACAGATCTATGATCTGCAAAACCAAAAATTTGAGTATGAGTTTAGATTGGAGCGTATGAGCTTTGATGCGAGTTTCAGGACCCTTGAGACCACTTTATCTTTCGTTGATGGGAAGCCATTACATTGGAAATTTGATGATGAAGAAGGGGGACCATCAAAGAACCAAGATTAATTATCATCGGTAACAACACTCTCTCGGCTAGTTCCAAGCTTGGGGAAGTTTCCTCGGTATCTTTATCTTTTCTTTTCACTATTAGAGTCATGTGTCTTATCATGATTAGGGAAGTTATCGTATAGTATGGTTGTTTGCAAGTTCGGCTATCACTCCTTTACAAGTGAAACTTTGTATCCTTTGGCGTGAGTTTGCCTACGATGAAATATTGATACGAAGTCTTCTTTTTTACTTAGATGCACTTTATGTTCTATTCATCGTAATCATTCTTGCATGCTTGTCATATAAAAGTAGTCATCTCATGTTGGGTGTAGTAGAAGAAATTTATTGAGTAGTGACAAACATATCATTGGCCATAGCAACAACACTTAGAGACTTAGAACAAAGAAGAGAGATTTCACATGAAAATATATTACCCCTTAGATCTTTTCTGCCTTCAGAACTTTCAAGTTATATGAACTTATAGTTGATGTGTTATGCTGACAAGGAAGACAATTGCAATACTTCATGTTCTATTTCATTGCATGGTTGTATATAAGTTTGCATCTCTCAACATTATATGTTTGGTATAAGCCTTTGCCAAAACCCTGTACTAAGTATGATATCTACTCGTGCATCCAAACCTTAACAAAAAACCATCCACAAGTTTCCACCATACCTTCCTATATGTGGTATTTCTCCGCCACTCCAAGTAAATTTCTCGTGTGCTACACTTAAACATTCAAAATTATCAATACTTTATATTTGTGCCTCTGTTCTTAGCTCATAAGGAAGTGATAGATGGTTTATTATTTTCTGTGTGTTGATCAAACTTTGCCTTGCTGATTTGCATGCATAATGTGTTCGTCCTTAATACTTCAAAAAGAGCTAGAGAAAGGGTGCCCAGTCCACAAAAGATAAGCTACAACATTCACATCATATCAAACTCATCACACTATGGACTTGAGAAATCATGAACTTAGCTTGTGGAACCAAAGGAGAAGAGGAACTTTATTGTTTTCTCTATGGGATCCTCTCTTGAGGTTTGATCAACATGGGAAGTAATTGAAGGAGTTATGCCCTAGAGGCAAATAATAAAGGATATTTTACTATCATAACTCATATGTTCATAATGTTTCAAACAATGCTATAGTTGTATTAAGAAGAAACATTGATACACGTGTGGTATGTAAACAAACCAGGTCCCTAGTAGCCTCTAGCTGTACTAGTCCGTTGGGCAACAGATGGTCAAGGTTTCCTGATCATGGGTATTTATACCATTGACAACAAAGTCATGTCATTGGAGAATAATATGATGGACACACCCCTTTTTACGTTTATCATAACAAGATCGAGTCATTTAAGTTCAAAGTTATGATAACGTAAAGCGTAGTGCCTTAGCCTTAGACTGTGAGATGGTATCTAATTGCTATCCTGGAAGTTACTTTGATTGCATCAAAGGTCACACCGTAACAGGGTGATTAAGAATTTTTGATAATAGAAGGGATATGTTGAAGCGTACCATCAAGAGCGGGACTTGCCAATCCTGATGACGGATAGATACTTCTGGTCCCACTCGGTGGAGTTGCATCAATTAGCTTGCAAGCATGTGACCAGGTTTCGGGAGATGCAACGACACGGGTACGAGTTGAATTGTTATGACGGTAACGAGACAGAACGGGGTACGAGATACTGGATGATTAAGTATCGGACTAACAGAGTATCACAAGAGCAACAGGCTTAGGAACTTGACGTTTATGGTTCAACGACGTAAAACTTCGATGGATGCACAGGGGCCATTAGGGACGTTCCAGTTCGCTTGATGTCATTGGTTAGAGAGGAGTCTCACCATGTCTGGTGTGTTCCGAACCTTTGAGTGTCACACTTAAGGGTAGACGATGCGTGAGAGAGATCTTAATACCGAATAAAATATTAGAGAGAGCCAGAATCGTTCTGGCATTTATCCGATAAAGATCAGAGAGTTCCGAAGTTGTATCGAAATAGAGGAGAAATGCCCGATAGTGATCGGAGAGTGCCGGAAGTGTTTCGGGGACTTGAAATGAATAAGTAATATGTATTTATTATTTAGTGTCATTAATTATTAAATAGCATTTTATTTCATTAAAAATGCATTTATTCCACTAATGGGCATTCCAGGGAGATTTGGCCCATTAGGGGAAAAGTGGAAAAAAGAAATAAAGAAGAAGGGGGGGCCACGTGGGCTGGGTGCGGTTGCCTCTCCCTTGGCCGAATTGGCCATGTGGGATTAGTCCCACATGGCTTGGCCAAGGGGAAAGGCTCCCCCTTCCCTATATATAAAGGGAGGCACCCCTCCCCTTTTCTCCATCAATTTTCCCTCTCTCTCTCTCTCCTCTCCTCTCTTCTCTAAACGGTGGTTCCCTTCGGAGCTGTGCAACGAGTTGAGAATTATCCACTATAACACACCGCCGTGTTCATAGTCTTCGGTCCATCTCTCTAGTTACGCAATCTATGTACTGGTCCGGAGACCGGGATTCATCGACTACACTGTACGTGTGTAATCCCACGAGGTGTCACACTTGGGGCACTAGTCGTGAACCACTCCTCGACCTTGAGGTCGGCTTCATTGTCTTCATCGACAACCCTTGTGCGGGAGGATAATCCCCACTTTCGCTCTTCAATGGTATGATCACAGTTCCTTCTCCGTTACTCTATATATGCATACTAATATATCATGGTTGTTTTTCGGTTATCATTTTTAGGAGTTTTTTGTTTTCCGCTATGAAACCCTTCAGTGGTATCAAAGCCGATCTATGCGCAGATATACCAGTACGGTTAGAACTCATGGGGATGAGGGCATCGATCTTGTAGTTGTTACCTCCTCGCGTGTACTTTATTATGATGTTGCCATTGTTTGATTATAGTGGCCCGGAAGCCAACCTTACATGTATTTCGTACGCGAGAATGACATTGCGACTGACATGTGGCTTGTACCACATAAAGCAGCTATGAGGGTGTCCGTTTATCTTACAATAGATAGCATGGCATTTACAATGGGAGGCCCAAAAGGGATATGTAACAAACAACTAGTTGATCGGTGTTGTGGTTCCAGGTTCGTAGGTAAGAAATGGTTCCTATTGCGACAACCCATTGAGCCACGTAAAACTTGCATAAAGATAAAGTAGAAGCATCTAACTTTATGTTACAGGGGGCAAATGATATGATATGGTAAAAACGAGTTTAGGAATTTTTCGAACAAACCTTTTTCCTGTGGAGGCATCGAGGACCTGGTGCCGTTTCAGAGCGTACGATGGAGATCAAGGCGCGACAACCATATCATATAAATTTACAATATTTCATTTGATATTATTGTGTGGATATTATATGCATCTATATAGCTTATAGTATATTATGATATATTCGTAGGTAGCTATATAAGATGATCCCTCTTTAATTCCAATGTAAGTGTTCTCCCTTAGTGTGGCACCGACAAGAAAGTCTGCAGTAGGAAAGTGGGCCATGACGACCGGGTGCTTCCTTTTGCATTCTCATACGTCGGGTGTAAGCCATATATGCACAACCAGATACACTAAGGTTAAGTTGGCGATCCTAGAATGTACAGACATGGCCTCAGAACACAGAAGACCGAAAGGTCGAGCACGAGTTGCATGGAGAGGAAATTGACATGTTTTGTCTACCTCTGAAGCTACACCAATGGTCGTGACGATCGGGGGAGGTGTGGTGGATGGGGATCGTGTAATCACTAAACGAATTGAGGGATGTTCGTTTGAGTGGGAGTTCGTTTTATATATGTATGTCACATATTTTTAATCTGAAAAACATGAACCCAGTATTATGAACATAGTCTTAAATGTCTTTGCAAAACCTATGTAGACTAAACCCTGTTTTGTATCCCTCTTAAACTTAAACAAATTTATGTGATTGAGAAACTTAAAAGATGGGTCCAACTTCATGTTTTATACCATAGCTTGAGGATACTCGATGTTCAGCATTTTAACTCTATATGATACAAAACCCTTTAAGAGATAAGTCCCAAGAATCCACTAATGAAGAGATAATTTATCAAGTTCATGCGGATAATTCGGAAATTAAACTCGAAGATTCCGCTAACAAAGAGATAATTTGACTATCAAGTTTGTGCGGGTAATTTCATCATAGTCCAGTATGATGTGTTCTCTACCGTAGAGAATGAGCTGCTAGTGCATTGTGAACATTCGGAATGATCACTGAGCTTAATTCCATGCATGCACCGTAAGTCAGGTTTTCTTCTCATGCAAAATGATGAACACTCAGAAAATGTGGTAGTCATGATTGATGACAATGAAACACCGCGTTGAGCCTAATTACTGGATGACATATAGTTCTACTTGCGAAGGTGTAAGGACCCCAGACCGGCAGTCTGAAACCCTACGTATGCATACATTCACGATCCCAGAAAGATCAGTCGTGAACAACATACAAAGTCGGCACACAGAAATACATCATCCATTACACGAATACATAAGGGTATTACACAAATGATCACATGATCAAGCTTAAAGCAATTGCCACAAGGGCAGGCAACTTAACAAACACAGCGGAAGACAAATAAAACACAACGTAGTTGAGCCCAAGTCACGCCTTAACCTACAGGCTGCTGACCCGGAGACGATCCTAGTTCGCAAAGCCGTCAACTCCGTACTTCTCTTCATAGATCTCCTTCGGAGGCTCCTTCTCAAAGTCTGGCAAGTAGATACCAGGGGCGAAACCATAATGAGTACATTTGAATGTACTCAGCAAGACATCCATCATGTCACTTACCAAACATGCAAATATGCTTATATGGTGGAATACGTAGGCTATAAATAGGGTTCACTATCAATGGTGTTCATGTATGATGACACCACAGTTGCAGTCAGGTTAATCTGTATCTTCGTTGAAGAAGATACTTCAGAAGAAAAATACTATATAGTTTTATTTCTCTTGTAGATATCACATGTACAAGAGGTTTTGTAAAGTTTTGTTAAAGAATATTTTCTCTTTGCAAAACTTCTTGGAATCAGTTTCCAGAATTCTTGCTTAGAGTAGAAAAGGTTTTCTTTGCAAAACATTTTGTTTTGTATCACATCATCTGGCTTTTCATCCTCGACGATACCTCCACGGTATAAGTTTCCATTCCTTTCCGAACTTCCCAAGTTCAACACTTCCTTTCCAATTATTCCCTTTCAAAAACTTCCTTTTTGAAAACATTGACACAATGCTAGCTACATGGCCATTCAACCGTCCATATCCGAGGACGCGGCTATCTCGAAATAGTTTTACTCTGCAGAGGTGTACACATTTCCACTAGATCCAGAATCCGCCATGAAACAACCATGGACTGTTCCCAACCTATGAGAACATCAGATAACTGATCTTGACTATCCACTTTGTGCAAGCTAGTACATGACTATCTCTTCAATTGGGGTTACCCTCCCTGGCAAGCCGTGTCCCACACCGCCCAAACAGGAGACCCAGCTGCTGCAACCGGAGGGAAAATTAATCCCACGCTTTAGATGTCCCGTATTCCCCACTCCTAGCGACATTTCGGTTCGGAGGATCCCATCCCCTATAGCACTTGAGATAGCACACATACTAACCATAACAAGTTTTTAATCAAGCCCCTACCCATATTGGGGTAAAGTGGCAGTACGGTAAAGGTTGTCCAGCGAAGACTAGGTTATGTGTCATTTTTGAAAACACCACTTTCTCAAAAATGACCACTTCCACATTCCTCCGGAGAACAAGGATCCGCCTTTTCTCCGGGTTTTTCCGTAAAGCCTTTGTTTTGTAGAATCACAATTTTAGGGTGTCCACTTAGGGACTAGTATATTTGATGGTAATAAATACCATATGGTGGCTTATGGGCTTGGTATTACCAAGTTTAACTACTGGCATAATAGTAACCTATATAATAGTATAGTAGTAATAGCCACATCAAAAATAGTTTTGATAATAAAGTTTTGGTAAAACTTCAGAGGTAAAGCATGCATGATAGATAATGATAAGTATTGTATCGGCAAGCATCAGGATGGCTTGCCTGGTATCCCTTGTGTCCCTGGTTTTGGAGTGACTGGAACTTGAAGCAGAGCTTCCCGACACTTCCTTCCTCTTCGTTTTTCTAACGTCGTAAAAAGAATAAATGACACACATTCAGAACCAATCAAGGCAAGCAACCATACGTAACAATACATACAGCAAGGAAACTAATAATAACCAATCACACAATTATTAATTTAGGCAAACAATCAAACAAACCTACTTGGCAGAAATGCCATTTAATAAGACAGCTTAAGGTTGGAGGAACATATCTCACAACCTCAATATCATGGATTCAGTGGGTGTGCCACTCTCATACCAAGATATTATTAAACCCAAAATACACTTAGTATCACAAGGGTGAGACTACTAAAAGTATATAAAACATGCACAAAAATAAGCATGGCAATGGGTCTATCAACCAAACCACAAAAAGAATCAGGTAGCTAATCTGCTAAGCCTAAATTCACATCAAGAATAATTAAGACACATGATTTGCAAAAGTTACTTGTACAAATCATTGGGCCTACACAAGGGTAACAAGGTAATAGACTCATCACAAACACACAATTTCTCATAGTGAGAACAATAGAAACAATGACTAAAAAGGAGGAATCCTATAGACATGCTTCTACTAAGGTTTTGCTATGCAAGCAAGCATAATAAGTAAAGTACTAAAAAGCAAACAAGGAACCATGTTATCATAATGGGAATGAAAACATGTCCTCATGCAAGGATACACAAATATCCACCAAACACAAGTTGGCAGAAAAATTAATTCAACACGAAAATGCTAGGGAATCTAGTACTACTCATACATGAAGAATCAATGGATGTATTCCAATAAAGTAATTGAAATACAACCAGAGGGTCCATGTCATAAAAACAGTAGTGAAAAACATCTATACTTGCTCTAACAAAAATATCTCATTTAACAAAACAATGCATCAATTTGCAGGGCAACTCCTACATACTAGTAGTAATAAAAAGGGCATTACTAGAGGAATCAATCAACACTCCAAAGATGGATTTTTCCTAGCAAGCCACACATGATTACAACCACTTAAAAACAGAAGCATACACATTTCCATTTAGCACAAAAATTCCCAAGCAAAAATACTAGGCACTCACTAGTTATGAAACTATATAAAAGAAACACATCTAGTGTGGGGGGAATAATGTTTCCACCAAAAATGCAATGAAACCAGTGGGTGTTCCACTAGCATAACAAAGCATTAATAGGTCACAATACCTCTGGTCATACTTGACAAAAATTAGCAAAAAACTAAACTAGCATCTAGTGCAATAACCATACTAGTAGAAAATAAAGGATGCAAAAATAAGCAAGGCAATGCTACTCATGCTATTGTTTTCACACATGTGAAAACTTTAGGGGTCAAGTACTCATAACAAACTTATCAAAATTCTCCTGGTCCTATGAATACAACATAAAAATATGTGGCTACTCAACCACAAATATTGTGCTAAAAATTCTACACATGAGAGAATTTTTCCAAACATTCTCATAGTTATGACAAGGCTACTCATGCTTTTCTACCAAATCAAATGCAAGATAGCAGAGGTGATACTAACAAAATATAAGTACCAACATGGTACTGAATCTAATATCTCAACACAACAATTCAATCACTTGCACACAAATTAATCATTCAAAAATTATATGCAAGTAATAAACTAGAGATAAAACATATGCTACTAATATAAATCCTATTTCTTCTCCACTCAAGTCCACACAATCTAACATGCTAAAATAGTTAAGTAACACTTAGAAAACAAGTTCACACAACTTATACATGCTAGAAAACAATATTGCAACACAAAAATAACTCATACAAATTAATTACCTAAAAATGCCAAAATGGCAGATTCATGCAAAATAAAGATCTGTCCACCAAATTTTATAGGATGCTCTAAAAATTAAACCCAGCTAGGTTTGGATAGCCCTAAACATATACAAGACCATCCAGTTGAGTTTGCATCAAAATTCATTTTTAATAATTTTATAAAAATCACCAAAGTGCTTTCTGGTGTTTTACCAAATTGCATGCCTTTTCAACAATACAATGAATTTGGAAGCAAGGTTAATTGCTGCAGTTAGTAAATTTCAAGGGCTTTCCAATGCAATTTGCCTCACTTAATTCTGAGTTGTAAAATAAAAATGGTGCTCATTTTGGTGTTTCTGGTACCTGTTGCCAAATATTTTTTCATTTAAATCTATTAATCCAAATGTAGATCTACAAATTGGAGATGGTTTAGATTTTTTTGATTTACATCTGTGAATTTTGGTTTGGTCAAATTCATATTTTAGGTAGGTTTTCAAAGCCAAAAGTAACCATGCATGTTTCTATAAAAAAATTAAAAGGAAATACAACACAGATGGGCCAGATCTGCTGTTTGGGCCGGCCAGATCTATTCTACCGCGGCCAGATCTAGCCACTGAGGCTGACGCGTGGGCCAGGCTGCCACGGGGCTGCCACGCAGGCGAGCGCGGGCTCCACCTGCCAGTTTGACCAGCCCAACGCGGTTCCAGGGCTCGCTGGCGTCACCTCGACGTCATGATGGCGTCACTCGCCGGCGGAACGTCTCCGGCGAGCCAAATCCGAGCGTAATCGTCTACCGTTTCACAAATCGAAACCATATACTCGTTCCTCTCGACGTGGGCAATCATTTATGCACGTCCTCGTTTCCCGGGAGCAAGCGGAGGGCGGCCGGCGACGATGGCGCGGCGGCGGCCGGACGGTGAAGACGGCGCGGCGTCGTTCTAGCGCGAGATGGAGGGGGGAAAGTGGACGGCGGGGTCCGTGTGCTCACCCTAGGCGCGATGGAGGGCTCGACGAGGTCGGAGGGGGCTCGACGCGGCGGGAATCTCACGCCGGAGTGCGCCGGGCTCGGAGACGAAACCTGGATGGCGCGGCCACCTCGATGTGCTTTGGCCCGATTCCTTGTGCACCGAGCACCACCACGACAAGACGGAGCTGATGGCGTCAACGGAGAGCGGCGGCGAGCTCGGCAGTGTCCTAATCGACGGCGAGTGTTTCGGCTAGGGTTTCGGTTTGCAAAAATTAGAGAGAGAAAGAAATAGTCCGAGGGGGAGGAGAGAGAGGGGGCAGATAGGAACCACACGGGGGCTTTTAACCATCTAGAAGACTTCCACTCGAAGGCAATGGAGCATGGGCTTCCATGCCTCAACTTGCAGCTACAGGAAGAAGAAGGTGTGTGTGACTCAGCTTACATTTAGGTCCTTGGTTATTTACATATAGGTCCTTTTCTCTCTGAAAATGGATGTTTTCCCTAAGCAAACAAAGTTATAATTTGAACTCCTTTTGCCCAAAATTCTTATTAGTTAAGATGTACAACATATATGAAAATTGGCTCAATTAGATAAACTTGATAATTCAAAGTTGTTCAAATTTGAATTCTTACATAAATGGACATTGAATTTATTAACCTACTTAGAAGCTTCCAAAAATGCTAATTTTTGGCACACATTCCTTATTTGATGTGTTCCTTATGTGTTAGAAAATTCAAGTCATTTTGAGTTACTTCATAGAACAAACTTGTTCAAATTTCAAAAAGGTACTGTCAAGAAAATAGGGGTTTTTGGCAACTTAAGTTATTCAAAAACTTGTGCCCTTTTGGTTTTCATCTATATTTATGATATAGAGCATGTGGTATTTATTTCATGGCATTTGGAAAAAGTTTGTAGAACAAACTTGTTCAAAATCCCAAATGTTGCTGTCGAGAAAAACCATGTTTTCAGGACTTTAATGGATTCAATTTTTGGTCTCCTCTTGTTTGTGTTCCTTATTTGATATAAGGAAGCAATGGTATGAATTTCAAATCATTTTAAGAAAGTTTCCAATAGTAACTTGTTTTAGTTTTCTGTTTCTGGAAATATTGGAATTTCTATTTAATAAGGCACTTGGCTTTTCTTTAACAATGCTTTGCCAAAATATTTATGTGACTAGAGATAGCAAGTCAATGCTCTCCAATACCTTTGTTTTTAATCTTGCAAGGTTGGAAAAACATTTGATAATATTTTGGTGAAGCATTTAAGAATGCCTCTTTTTCTGATAATCTTTTAGGGAAATTTTATTAAGTGTTTCCTCTTTCTTAATTTAGGTCTTGGAATAATATTCAACAAGTATGAGATTCATAAGATAGTTTTGGAAAACTCTTTGATCAATATTTACTGCATAAAATATTGCCAAAGTCATTGGAACAATATGTTGAATATTTTTATCATTGGAACAATATGTTGAATATTTTTAGTTTACTGCTTTGCTATCCTTTTTAAGTTTGTTTAGTTGCACTTAAACAAACACAAACAAACACAACCAAGGTTTATTAGTCAAGCAATTAGCAAAACAACTGTGTTAACATGTATTCCAAAATTGGGATGTGACAGAAGGGGTGATGCGATTGCCTCCCACCCTAGTTGCAAATAATTTTTCATGCACTATATCATGCAAAGGGAATTGATCACCTTCATGAATACTTGGTTGTGTTGAAAAACCAAGAAGATGAAATAGAGTCATCAATGATGATGGTATATGATATACATGTTGTGAATGTTTTACCTAAACCAATGCTCATTGCAGTGACTGAGTTATGACACTAGTCATGTTCTATGAAAACAATTTTGTCTGCTTCAGTAGCATGGAAAGATGAGAAGACGATGTGTGTCGAGGATGGCAAGCAAGATGTTGTTATGACAATCAACACTCTCCCTCTGCATCTACCATTTGAATAAGATATTCTATAATCACTTGCAATGTGATCGTTATAAGTGTGTATTGACACAAGCGAGATAATTATTCATATGTGTTAGTGACAAATTGTTGTCCTATATTTGATATCTATTAATGATCATACACTGGTTATGAATGAATTGTTCTTATTTTTGGTAGTAGTTCCAACATTCATAACATTAATGCCAAAAACATAAACTTAGTAATGACACCACATTCATGTGGCGCTGTTGTTTAAAGTCAAGTCAATGGTATATGAATGAAAAGGCTCCACCCTGTTGGACCTTTGAGTCTTTAGATTTTGATCTTTTGACACATGCAAATTGTCCTTCATGGACAGAGATAACTAAAGACTCCGTCTGGGAAAACGAGATTTTAGACTTGTTGAGAAACATGCATGTTGATGTGTGCAGATCAATGAGTACTTCAAAAAGGTAGTGGAAATCATTATTTAGTTTTCGACAATGTTTTAAGTTGATATGTGCATATCCACTTAATGAAACGTTTATGTGAAAAGGTTTGATGAATTCAAACAAGTTCAGAGTAAAGTGAAACTTCAACAATAATTTGAGTTGATACGTGTATATCCACTTAATGAAACGTTGGTCTGAAGGGTTTGACAAGTTAAAACAAGTTCAGAGTGAAGTAGACTTAGCAAGAAAATCAATTTCTAATTATGTTGATCGAGGAGACAATGATTTGAATTATGATTTTGGCATATCATGAGAAGACTTGTGAAAGGGGGGTCACAAATTACATTGCATAGAACACCACCATGATATTGTGTGTTTTCATGTTGTGACATAATCTATTGGATGTTGTGTGGTCAACCATATCTCTTATGGAATTATGTTATAATTTGAGTTATGTGTTAAAATCAAAACATTCACTTTAAATAGTAGGGAAACCATCTAATCCGTGGAGACAATACCATGTGATTTATGGCATGAATTTTAGCCTGGATTGTCGTTTATGTAATTTAGGTTTTTTATGTTCTCGAACCTAAAGCGGATAAATTCATCTTTGTAGAATATCCGGTAAATTAATTGGATACATCTTTCATGACAAAAGCAATTGTTGTTGAAACATACCTTGCTCAAGAAATCGTATCTTGCCAAGGGTATAAGTGAAAGAAAAGGAGTAAGACAGAGATCATGAAATTTCTCTCCGGACATCAGAGTGGCTCAGCAGAAGTCGTTTTGTAACTGTCCTCTGGAAGGAAATTAGTGGTTATTATCATGACTCTGATCTAAGCTTCTACTAAGATCGTGGGCATACGAGAATACGTTCCGTAGTGTGTGGTACGACAATCTTGTGACGACCATCATGTTAGAGAAACATGACAAACCTACAAACTGCAAAGAAACCGTGGTTGACCTAAGTCCTATAAATGTCTATGAGCCATATATAATCCTAAATAAGATCCATGTATGATTACCAAGTGTGACCTAGGTAGTTTTTCCTCGATGGCCTCCAGGCCATTGTGAGAAAATGGAATTTTATGGGAAAATAGACGATGACGGAATAACAACCGTTTATAAAGTTCGGTTTGTCACAAAGTGTTTTTCGACAAATTCAAAAAGTTGACCACAATAAAATTCTATCTCAGGTGGCGAAGCTTATGTCTATTTAGGATTGTTTTAGCAGTTACTACAATTTGAAAAATTGTTAGATTGACAAATATACCGTGTTCCCTAATGGCAACATTAAGAGTTGTAGTTGTACAACAAATGGTTGTGTTCATCCTGAGGATGCTAAAACATGTATGCAAACTGTAGTTGTCCATTCGTTGGATAAAGAAAGTATATCAGAACTGGAATCTTCACTTCGATAATGTAATTAAAAGGATTTTGGAGCTTTCCAAAATAGGTGAAGAGACTTGCATTTAAAGAAAAGTGAGTGGGAGTTAAGTAGCTCATGTTAACCTTATATGTGAATGGCATATTTGAGTGGGATCTAAAACGAATTTTCTATTCTTATATGTGGTGACATATTTGAGTGGGAGCTAGGTATCATTCCTAACTAATATGTGGTGACATATTGGAAAGATTTATATGTGGTGACATATTGTAAAGATTTATATGTGGATACATATTGGGAATGATACATATCCTCTAAATCAAAGTATAAATGATTATTTAAGTGTATAAATTCTCTATGAATGAAGTTAATAGTACTAGGCGTTAGATCTATAGTGTATAGATCAAGGAACATTAAGTCAGGATTATTTTCTTAGACAAGATTCTGAAGGTGTTCAGAATAGGAAAAGCAAAGAAGGAGTTCTTACTTGTATGACTAAGGAAAATATCGAGTATAACTCGGCATGTCAACAATAACTAAATGAAGAAAAGGATGTCTGACATCCTCTATGCTTTTGTCATAGGTTCTGTCATGTTATCGTGTTGAATGCTCGACCTGGTGTGACCCAAGTTCTTGGTTAAAGAACATGTTATAGAGCGATTCCTGAATGGATCGATGAACAAATGTTAAGTATATATTTCAGTGCCAGGTGAGAACTAAAGTAATGTTTTTTAGTCTGTGGTGAGAGTGGAAGTCAACTTGCCGTAAGGATTTACGATGATGCAAGTCTCACACGACTAGAAGTCTCATATAGGAAAAGTCTGTTGTTTGAAGAAAAGACATGTTTTGTTTGCAAAGTGGCAAAGTGTATGCATTGTCGCGCAATCTACATAGGTATATAAGTATATGGCTACTTTAGAAGTGGCAAGTGTGGGTGGACTTAGATGGTTTTCCCAAGAAGGTATGGTGTCCTTTGAAAGATCTCTTAGACTCTCAAGGTCCATACTACGCGACGGTTCGATTCTTACTCCATCATCGAAACATATATTTCACCGATATCGTAAAGATGCGGAACAATGTCAAACTAGGTGACATTAAATTTTTGCAAAAAACATACATATCTGTGTGTGGCAGAATTGTTGACTTAAAAATATTTCTCCACGAGCAATACATGGTCTAAGAACCAAGAGGCTAATGGTGCTAGATCAAATGCAAACTAGATTATTTTTACTCTAGTGCAAGTGGGAGACTAGAGGAGTTATGCCCTAGAGGCAAATAATAAAGGAGATTTTACTATCATAACTCATATGTTCATAATGTTTCATACCATATGCTATAACTGTATTAAGAGGAAACATTGATACACGTGTGGTATGTAAACAAACTAGCTCCCTAGTAGACTCTAGTTATACTAGTCCGTTGGGCAACAGATGATCAAGGTTTCCTGATCATGGGTATTTATACCATTGATAACGAATTCATGTCATTGGAGAATGATATGATGGACACACCCTTTTTATGTTTATCATGACGAGATCGAATCATTTAAGTTCAAAGCTATGATAACGGAAAACGTAGTGCCTTAGCCTTAGATTGTGAGATGGTATCTAATTGCTATCCTGGAAGTTACTTTGATTGCATCAAACTTCACACCGTAACAGGTGACTATAATGGTGACTTTTGGGTAATGGAAGGGATATGTTGAGGCGTATCATCAAGATAAGTACTTGCCAATCCTGATGACAAATGGATACTTCTAGGCCCACTCGGTGGAGTTGCATCAATTAGCTTGCAAGCATGTGACCGGGTCACGGGAGATGCAACGACACGGGAACAAGTTGAATTGTTATGTCGGTAACGAGACAGAACGGGGTATGAGATACTGGACAATAAAGTCTCGGACTAACAGAGTATCACAAGAGCAAGAGGCTTAGGAACTTGACGTTTATGGTTCAATGACGCAAAACTTTGATGGATGCCCAGGGTCCATTTGGGACGTTCCACTTCGCTTAATGGTCATTGGTAAGAGAGGAGTCTCACCATGCATGGTGTGTTCCGAACCGTTGGGTGTCACACTTAAGGGTAGAACATGTGTGAGATAGATCTTAGTACCAAAGAGAATATTAGAGAGAGACATAATCGTTCTGCCATTTATCCGATAAAGATCAGAGAGTTCCGAAGTTGTATCGGAATAAAGGAGAAATGCCCGATAGTGATCGGAGAGTGCCGGAAGTGTTTCAGGGACTCAAAATGAATAAGTAATGTGTATTTATTATTAATTAGTGTAATTAATAATTAAATATCATTTTATTTCGTTAAAAATGCATTTATTTTCACTAATGGGCATTCCAGGAAGATTTGCCCATTAGGGGAAAAGTGGGAAAAATAAATAAATAAAGTGGGGAGTAGCCCACATGGGCCACTTGGGGCCATGTGGGTTGCGGCTGCCTCTCCCTTGGCCGAATTCTCCATGTGGGATTAGTCCCACATGGCTTGGCCAAGGGGAAAGGCCCCCCTTCCCACTATATAAAGGGAGGCACTCCTTCCCTTTTCTCCATCCAATTTTCTCTCCCTCTCTCTTCTCTTCTCTAAACTGTGGTTCCCTTTGGAGCTGCGCAACGAGTTGGGAATTCTCCACTATAACACACTGATGTCTACGCACGCTTCTATTCTTGTAGACAGAGTTGGGCCTCCAAGTGAACAGCAGAAAGTTTCCCTTAAGTGGATCACCCAAGGTTTATCGAACTCAGGGAGGTAGAGGTCAAAGATATCCCTCTGAAGCAACCCTGCAATTAAGATACAAGAAGTCTCTTGTGTCCCCAACACACCCAATATACTTGTCATGTATATAGGTGCACTAGTTTGGCGAAGAGATAGTAAAATGTGAGTAATATGGATGGTTATAAGTAATAATAGCAATATGAAGTAAATATGGAAACAAAAAAATGTAGCAGAACATGCAGAAAATGGTGTTTCAATGCTTGGAAACAAAGCCTAGGGATCCTACTTTCACTAGTGGACACTCTCAACAATGAAAACATAATTGAATTAATAAATACCATCTCTTCACTATGCTACTCCAAACAACTCTCTGGTCGAATAACAACACCAATCCATGCGTAGGGCTTTAACAACACTCCCAAGAGTAAGCACTTTCCCAACTAATTAACCCCACGCTATCACCATGGGACCCAGATGGTTCCACACAAACACCACAATTTCATAGGGTTATCCAACACAAAATATAAATATAATGCTAAACCACACGGTGCCCACACTGTCACCTTTACACCGTGATCAAAGTGTTTACGGAGATCTCATAACAAAAACCACTTGAGTAGCATAATAGATGAAGACTAATATCTACACATTCAACTAGATTACAAAGCTCACGATCACATATTGATCCCACCATGGGAGAGAGAGAGATGAAACACATAGCTACCGGTAGATCCCTCAGCCCTGGGGAGAACTACTCCCTCCTCATCATAGGATACAACAACGGCGATGAAGATGGTGGCGGAGTCGATGGAGATGGCTTCCGGGGGCACTTCCCCGTCCCGGCAGGGTGCCAGAACAGAGATCTGTCCCCTGAAACTTGTCGGCGGTGATGGCAGAGCTACAGATGTATTTTGTGGAAAAGGTCAATCCTATTAGGGTTTATGCATCGGGGGGTATATATGGGTGAAAGGACAAAGGCGGTGGAGCCCTGGGGGCCCCACACCACCACCACCACCCCCCCCCCCCCGCGCGCGGCCAAGGGGGGCGCGCCGCCCTATAGTGTGGGCCCCTGAGGCCCCCTCCGGGTCTCTTCGGGACTCCGTGGAACCTTCGGGAATTCTAAAACTTCCAGGCTTTGAATTTTCCAATTCCGAGAATATTTCCAGAACAACTTTTCTAAAACTAAAAACAGGGAACTGGCTCTGTGGCATCTTGTCAATAGGTTAGTCCGGAAAATCAATAAAAATGACATAAAGAAGGGAGAAAACACGTAGCAACCGGTATAATATCATCATGGAACATCAGAAATTATAGATACGTTGGAGACGTATCAAGCATCCCCAAGCTTAGTTCCTACTCGTCCTCGAGTAGGTAAACGATAAAAACACAATAATTTCTGAGGTGACATGCTACTAACATAAACTTGATCATCATAATGTAAAATAATATGTCATTTGAGTTCATAGAACTTTAAACACAAACATGATAATAGAACTTTAATAATAAAGCATATCAATCACTTTGCATCATGAGAAGTAACTCAAATAAAAGATCATGAATAATAATGCAAATAAAGATATATGTTTGTTTCAAGTATAAAGAAAGCATGGCAAAGTGGTATTTCGCAAGTCCTTAAGAGTAGGACAAAACATAAATGCCAGGACACCTTCAAAGTTCATGAGGAAGACTAGAAAAAATAGTTGGGGAACAAGCAATAACACATCATGAATCAATTAATAATGTTTCTGGGACAAATGCAAATAAAACTCACAATGGCAAAAATGCTCTCTCAAGTGTGCATAAAGTTAGAAGATGGAGACTAAACATAAAAGTAAAAGAAAGACCCTTCGTGGAGGGAAGAAGGGATCACTCATGTGCTAGAGCTTTTATTTTATTAAACAGAGGTATTAAAAGTTGACACTCCTCCCATCCATCTTACACAAACCATGGCTAACTAAATCTTTATATATTTTAAAAGAGGTGTATGCTAGTGTCAACAAATGGTAAACAGAAAATACAGTATGTCACAAGCCAACTAGATTTCACAAGAGCGGCTCCCATATGATGGACGCAACTGGTGTAGAAGGTCATCCCTCTTTCTTTTTTGTTTACACAATTATGCTTTGACTGATAAATCAAGGGAAAAAATAGTGAAGAGATTTTGTGTGTACTAATTTGGGGCTCGGCACCCCGCTGCCAGCTCATCTATAAATTGGATAAGCGGATGAAGCCACTAGTCCAGGGTGTGAAATCCAATCAACAAGTGACATAAAGATTCTCTATTTACGTCCTCATGAGCAAAAACAGGAGTAATTTTGAAAGTTTTAAAGGTAGCACATGAGCAATTTACTCTGGAGTGGCAGTGAAATACCACATGTAGGTAGGTATGGTGGACACAATGGGAAAACTTTGGTTTGAGGGAGTTGGATGCATGAGTAGAATTCCATACTCAGTACAGGTGGAGGCTAGCAAAAGACTGGGAGCGACAAATAAAGAGAGCATAAGAGCCATAATCATGCATAGCAACATAAACAACATTAATCAAAGCATAAGTGGTACCACAAGTTCAAAAAATAAATGATCATAGAGGCTTTTAGTGACTTCTTCATAGTCATAAACATGGTGTGAGCATGCACCAAGTCAACCAAATAAAAACATTCAAAGGAGAATACCGTAAATCTATGCTTCAATATGACAAGAACAACTCATGATTCTTTCAATGGCACATTATACACTCCAAGCTATTTGAGGCTAATCATTATAATCAATAACCACAAGGCTTTAAGACTAAAATAACATCTAGTATGGCATGAAAAAGTTCTAGCCACAGTATATACAAGCTTCTACTTGTACCGTTATAAATTCTACCTCAAGAAGCAGTTTATTTTCCCAACAAGCACCATACAAAAAATGCTTCAACAAAAATTCTCTACATGCTACAACAAGCAAACATGAGAGTACTCACATAACACTACTAAAACTAACAGCTCTGAATAAGAGATGCATGAAAACAAAGGCTAAACGCAGTACTAGCAGAAAGTGAACACTCACAAAACAATAAGAATGAAAACTAAAGTGTTCTAAGCAATGAAAACGGATCGTGTCTCTATCCCACACAAGTATGATAAGATCCAACTATTTATTAGAGCAAAGAAAACCAAACAAACTAAAAACAAAAATAAAAGACGCTCCAAATAAAGCACATAAGATGTGACCGAATAAAAATATAGTCTCACTACAAGTGACCTGATAATTTGTCGATGAAGAAGGGGATGCCTTAGGCATCCCCAAGATTAGACGCTTGAGTATTCTTGGAATTTGCTAGGATGTACCTTCGGGGCATCCCCAAGCTTAGGCTCTTCACTCACGTCATATCATCCTCTTCTCTTGAC
This sequence comes from Alopecurus myosuroides, assembly GCA_028641055.1. Classification (NCBI taxonomy): domain Eukaryota; kingdom Viridiplantae; phylum Streptophyta; class Magnoliopsida; order Poales; family Poaceae; genus Alopecurus; species Alopecurus myosuroides. Next base: position 434,620,614 of record CM054058.1, on the reverse strand, counting down.
CTTTGAAAACTTCCTTCACACCAAACTTCTGACAATCTTCATTAGCAACGTTAGTGCAAATCGAAATAATAAATTCACATGGTTCAGTTTCAACACAAGCCTAACACTCATAAACACATTATCTAATGTCACAACTTCTTTTAGAACTTTTTTCTCAAAAGAACACCAAAAGAAAGAGATTAAGAGGCAAATGCAATTATTAGCAGAAATCTGTCAAAACGGGACAACATGTAAACATGATTTTTTTCGAAAATCTTCTGTTGATCAAATCACAATGTGCTAAACTAATATAAGTTGCGTATATAGCCCAATATTACGCACAAAAAAAACTCAGGTCATTTTCAATTTTCTGTGATTTTATATGAATTTAACAGTGGACAACAGAAATCTGTTTCCTGCGCAGAAATCCGAAATATAGTCTCAACTTTCCATTAGAGGATTTAAGTGGATTAACTAAGACACAAAAGAAAAGATATAGCGGGGTTGCTAAGGACATAGACAACACCCAGGTGCAAAGCACACAGAAAGAAACGACGGAAAACGGGTTCAAAACAAAGAAATAAAACGGGTTGTCTCCCGGAAGCGCTTTTATTTTAATGCCTTTTAGCTTGGCACAATGATTTATAAAAGATGCTCACATAAGAATAAGAGTTGAAGCACAATAAGAGAGCATCAAGAAGCAAATATAAAACACATGTAGGTCTAACCCACTTCCTATGAAAAAGAATCTTGTAGAAAAACAAATCAATGAAGCACAAAGTGGCTAGCACAGGAAGGCAAAACAAGTGCAACTTCAAAAATTTCAACATAAAGAGGGGAAACTTTATATTGTTGAGATGCATAAACCCATGTTTCCCTCTCTCATAATAACTTTCAGTAGCATCATGAATAAAATTAATAATATAACTTTCACATAAAGAATTTTTTCCATGAGTCGCATGCATAAAAGAATTATTACTCTCCACATAAGCATAGTCATTCTCATTAATAGTAGTGGGAGCAAATTCAACATAATAGCTATCATTATTATTATCATCACCATAATCTTCAAATTTATGAGGCATGTTGTAATCATAATTATTTTTCTCGTCCATAGTAGGTGGACTGAAAATAGCAGGTTCATCATTGTAATAAACATCATATATAGAAGGCATATCATAATCACAATAAAATTTATCATCCATAGTAGGTGGAACTAGAATACCACAGTCATTATAATCATCATATATTGGAGGCAAAGTACCATCAAAGAAAATTTCCTCCTCAAAACTTGGGGGACTAAAAATATCATATTCATCAAAACTAGCTTCCCCAAGCTTAGAATTTTCCATAGCATTAGCAATAATGGCATTCAAAGAATTCATACTAATAACATTGCTACTAGCATGAAAATAAAGCTCCATAGATTTTTTAATTTTCTCTTCAAACACTTCATGTCCTAACTCAAGATAAATATTATAAAGTTCTATCATATTTTTGTTTTTTTCCATTAAGACTAACTAGTAAAAATAAAAACAATCAACAAGTAAAAATAAGCCTAACTAGTGAAAAAAGAAACAAAAATATAAAATTGTAGAATCTAAAGGAAATAACTCCGAGCACTCACACCCAAGGATGTGAGTACCTTTTACCTTACCTCCCCGACAACGGTGCCAGAAAAGAGCTTGATGTCTACGCACTCTTATATTATTGTAGACAGTGTTGGGCCTCCAAGTGCAGAGGTTTGTAGAACAGCAGCAAGTTTCCCTTAAGTGGATCACCCAAGGTTTATCGAACTAAGGGAGGTAGAGGTCAAAGATATCCCTCTCAAGCAACCCTGCAATTAAGATACAAGAAGTCTCTTGTGTCCCCAACACACCCAATATACTTTTCAGGTATATAGGTGCACTAGTTCGGCGAAGAGATAGTGAAATGCGAGTAATATGGATGGTTATAAGTAATAATAGCAATCTGAAGTAAATATAGCAGAAAGCAAACATGTAGAAGAACAGGCAGAAAACGGTGTTTCAATGCTTGGAAACAAGGCCTAGGGATCCTACTATCACTAGTGGACACTCTCAACAATGAAAACATAATTGAATTAATAAATACCATCTCTTCACTATGCTACTCCAAACAACTCTCCGGTCGAATAACAACACCAATCCATGCGAGGGATTTAACAACACTCCTCAGAGTAAGCACTTTCCCAGCTAATTAACCCCCACGCTATCACCATGGGACCCAGATGGTTCCATGCAAACACCACAATTTCATAGGGTTATCCAACACAAAATATAAATGTAATGCTAAACCACACGGTGCACACACTGTCACCTTTACACCGTGATCAAAGTGTTTACGGAGATCTCATAACAAAAACCACTTGAGTAGCATAATAGATGAAGAATTATATCTACGAATTCAACTAGATTACAATGCTCACGATCACATATAGATCACACCATGGGACAGAGAGATGAAACACATAGCTACCATAGAGCCCTCAGCCCCGGGGGAGAACTACTCCCTCCTCATCATAGGAGACAGCAACAACGATCAAGATGGCGGTGGAGTCGATGGAGATGGCTTCCGGGGGCACTTCCCCGTCCCGGCAGGGTGCCAGAACAGAGATTTGTCCCCCAAAACTCGTTGGTGGTCGCGGCGAAGCTACGGATGTATTTTGTGGAAAAGGTCCATCCTATCATGGTTTATGCATCGGGGGGTATATATGGGCGAAAGGGCGACGTCAGGGGGCCACCAGGGTGGCCTCACCACCCCCAGGCGCGGCCAGGGGGGCGCCCTATGGTGTGGGCCCCCTGAGGCCCCCCTACGGGTCTCTTCGGGACTCCGTGGAACCTTCAGGAATTCTAAGACTTCCGGTCTTCGAATTTTCCAATTCCGAGAATATTTCCAGAACAACTTTTCTAAAACTAAAAACAACAGAAAACAGGGAACTCGCTCTATGGCATCTTGTCAATAGGTTAGTACGGAAAATTGATAAAAATGAGATAAAGAAGAGAGAAAACATGTAGCAATTGGCATAATATCATCATGGAACATCAGAAATTATAGATACGTTGGAGATGTATCACACACCGCCATCTTCATAGTCTTTGGTCCATCTCTACTTCCGAAATCTTTGTACTGGGACGGAGACGGGGAGTCATCGACTACACCGTACGTGTGTAATACCACGAGGTGTCACACTTGGGGCGCTAGTCGTGAACCACTCCTCGACCTTGAGGTCGGATTCGTTGTTTTCATCGACAACCCTTATGCAGGAGGATAATTCCCGCTTTCGGTCTTCAAGGGTGTGATCACCTTTCCTTCTCCTTTACTATATATCTGCATAGTAATAGATCCTGGCTGTTTTTCGGTTATCGTTGTTAGGAAATTTTTGGTTCCTGCTATGAAACCCTTTAGTAATGAGTTATCTAGTATCAGTCATTGACGAGATCATATACCACTCAAAAAGTTTATTTTCACAATCTCTTATATATTTTCAAAATAAAAAGCTCTAGAAGATGATTAATATACGCTTCCCTCTGAGAAGGGCTTATCTTTACTATTAGAATTGAGTCCATTTCACCTATTCCTTCTATTCTCCACTAGAAAAATTATGATGTTGAACTGATATGCATTCTTTTATATGAGCACGATGTTATTAACCATGTATTATTGCAAATGAGGTTACCATAAAGGTAAACAAGTTAAAAGTTAAGCTTTGCTAACTAGCATCTTCCTTTGTGTCCGTTATTTTTACATCCTTTATAAGAACATAATTCCTGAAATCTTTTTATTCATGAAAATAATTTCTGATAATTGAAGCATGTGTTGTTTTCTTAATAGATCTAACATAGACTCTTTTGGAAAGATAATATTGATTTTATAGTTGTTCTCTGACCAAGAACACAGTTTGCCATAGCTCAATGAATTTGCATTCACTGTTCCTTTATATGACTGAATCATTACCTCTCTTTGAGAAGCATTATAAGAAAGGTTGTTGTATAGAATTGTTAGTGTTTATTGATTAATTGTCGATGCTTCATTTTCGTATTCTTCATTATCAACACTTCACTCCATAAAACTTATGGTCATGTTTTCCGATTCAGTTTTTGCTTGGGGAAAAGCGGAGTCTAAGCTTGGGGGAGTTGATACGTCCATTTTGCATCACTATTTTATATGTTAATTATCCCTCATTCATCGATATATTTCATATTAGATTGCTATACTTATGTTACTTCGTTGTTTTCTGTGTGTTCTACAATTTTACAAAATTAATTGCCAGTGTCAGAATTCAGCTGGAAAAAGCACCTGTCACACGGGGTATCTTCCGGACATTAGAAAATCCTGGAAAAATCAGAAAAGGAGTATACATAAGAAATCACCGGGGGAGCCCGAAGGACAGATGGTCGAGAGCCAGGGGGCACCCAGGTGACCCCTAGGCCTGGCCCCCCTATGTCGCGGCTAGTGGGCCCCTGGGGGCACCTGGCTCGTCCTTCGGAATCCCTTCGGCGTACTTACCCCCTTGACCTAAGTTTATCGAGAGGCATTTCGTAGAATTTTTCTGCCACCTCTTCGCGACGGAAACCACGGAGAGAAGAAAACACCTTCCTGGCGTGGAAATTCCGCTGGAGAAATTCCCTCCTAGAGGGGAAAATCGTCACCGCCGTCACCGTCATTGCATCGGGCATCATCAAGATCATCATCGTAATCATCATCATCATCACCGTCATCATTCATCTCATCCCGCTTTAACAATTAGGGTTCTATATCGTTGTATTTCATTAGATCTCTCTACCCATGTGAATTACCCCTTGGTAGTTGATGTTTGTGAGAATTATTGGTGTCTGCACTTTATGACCAGATTTTTATTCATCCTTTTATCACCTCTCAATATGATCCATATGATGTGTTGTAAGTAGATAATTTAGTTCTTGAGGACATAGGAGAAGTCTTATTATTAGTAGTCATGTTTTTTTTTGAATTTGCGATTTAAGTTATGTTGCTATTTCTCTAGTGGTGCTTTGTGAACGTCGACTACATTGCACTTCGCCTTTATGGGATAGAGGAATGCATTGTGTAGTGGATTGCTTATGCACGGTTGCAGGAGTGAAAAAAACCCTGAACCATAGTTTGCAAGACCTTACTGAAGGGAGTAGTAGATACCACGAGCTTATTGCTACCGTGAGATTTATTTGTTAATTACTATCTTGTAGATGTGGATGCTTGTAAGTAGTGTAATCGTAAGTGTGTAGTCTTGGATGGGATAGTGCACTAGCATAGGTCTAGTCACATAAGACTTAACAAAATGATAAATATTAATCAACGACGTGTGATGAAAGTAACTTGAAAAAAACCCCGTGTGTCCTGAGGAACGTTTTAGCTATTATAAGAAACACCACCGGCTTGTCCTTTGTGCTAAAAAGGATTGGGCCACTTGTCGCAACTATTTACTTTTATTGCTATTTACTTGTTATTACTTTATTCCTCATTACAAAAATTCCTAAATATTTCCCTATTAGTATTTACAGTGAACCCTTATTAAAAACTATTTATCAACACCTTCTGCTCCTTGTCGGGTTTGATACTCTTACTTATCGATAAGTCTACCATAGATCCCCTACACTTGTGGGTCATCAATACCCGAATTTTGATTACTATTTTATTTTCTATTTCAAAAAAAATTAAACACTATTTCAACATTGTTATGAACTCTCTATCCGATAGGGTGAAAAGAAAACGTAGAAAACACAAAGAAAAAATGATAGTCTTCACAAATTATTGAAAATTAACACGATCACTTCGATAAATCCAAATGCGTTGGCGCGAGTTGGGTACTATTTTGAGTTTTTATTGGGAAGGTGGATTTTGACGATCCGCTATGGCACGAAATCGCAATCTCACACCGTTTATTTTGTCCGTCCGACGGACGAGATTGTCCTCAAACCAAGCCATCGGTCAACGACCAATCTGGTCTGTCGGACGGAAAAAACAGGCGGTTTGGATTGCAGCTCCGTGCCATAGCGCATTATAAATGGACAAATTTTTTTTATTGTTAGAAATTCATACATGCACATAGAAAATAGGGGGGGGGGGCTAGATTCTTGTTTCGGCCCGGGCCCCTAAAATATCAACACCGACCCTACTCTTAGGAGATTGAGGAGGAACGAAGCGAGGGGTTCTTCCCTGCGTGCTTTGCCCGCGCGAGTGTCCGAGTGTGGGATAGCCAAGGATTATGTGATGGAGGTTGGGCTGGGCTAGCTTGGGATGAAATTGGCCTAAAACCTTTCTTTTTGTTTCATTTTTATTTATTACAGAAAATAAAAGCATTAGCTTAAATAGTTTTGAGCGAAAAATTTCACTCAAAAGTCAACGAGATTTTTGTAAGATTTATGGGAAGATCATGGAAAATCTTCTATATCTAAATAGGAGCCCCCCACAACTACATTTCTCTCAACATGCAGCTATGACACATCAGTAGGCCCACTCATGCTTACAGCTATTTCCACGTCACTTTCTTAAAAGCAACCATGAATAATTATTCAATCATATTTTTTTCCGGCATCCTTGATTTCTATGCATGCTTCTATTCTTGTAGACAGTGTTGGGCCTCCAAGTGTAGAGGTTTGTAGAACAGCAACAAGTTTCCCTTAAGTGGATCACCCAAGGTTTATCGAACTCAGAGAGGTAGAGGTCAAAGATATCCCTCTCAAGCAACCTTGCAATCAAGATACAAGAAGTCTCTTGTGTCCCCAACACACCCAATATACTTGTCAAGTATATAGGTGCACTAGTTTGGCGAAGAGATAGTGAAATGCGAGTAATATGGATGGTTATAAGTAATAATAGGAATCTGGAATAAATATGGCAGCAAGCAAACATGTAGCAGAACATGCGAAAAACAGTGTTTCAATGCTTGGAAATAAGGGCTAGGGATCCTACTTTCACTAGTGGACACAATTGAATTAATAAATACCATCTCTTCACTATGCTACTCCAAACCACTCTCCGGTCGAATAACAACACCAATCCATGCATAGGCCTTTAACAACACTCCTCAGAGTAAGCACTTTCCCAACTAAGAAACCCCCACGCTATCACCATGGGACCCAGATGGTTCCACACAAACACCACAATTTCATAGGGTTATCCAACACAAAATATAAATATAATGCTAAACCACAAGGTGCACACACTGTCACCTTTATACCGTGATCAAAGTGTTTACGGAGATCTCATAATAAAAACCACTTGAGCTGCATAATAGATGAAGAATAATATCTACGAATTCAACTAGATTACAAAGCTCACGATCACATATAGATCACACCATGGGAGAGAGAGATGAAACACATATCTACCGGTAGAGCCCTCAGCCCCGGGGGAGAACTACTCCCTCCTCATCATAGGAGACATCAACAATGATGGAGATGGCGGTGGAGCCGATGGAGATGGCTTCCGGGGGCACTTCCCCGTCCCGACAGGGTGCCAGAACAGAGATCAGTCCCCCCGAAACTTGTCGGCAGCAGTGGCGGAGCTACATATGTATTTTGTGAAAAAGGTCGATTCCCTTAGGGTTTTCCCTCGGAGGAGTATAAATAGGCAAAAGGGCGACATCAGGGGGGCACCAGGGTGGCCACACCACCCCCAGGCGCGGCCAAGGGGGGCCCATGGCTATGGTGAGCCCCCCTGGTGCCCGTCTTCGACTCCTCTTTGGACTCCTGGATGCTTCCGGGGAAAATAGGAACTTCGAGATTCGTGGGGTCCAATTCCGAGAATATTTCCAGAACAACTTTTCTGAAATAAAAAACTGCAGAAAACAAGGAACTGGCACTTGGCATCTTGTTAATTGGTTAGTCCCGGAAAACGTAAGAAAACGTAGGAAAACATACGGAAAACATGTAGTAATTGCATACTATCAAGTATCCCCAAGCTTAGTTCCTACTCGTCCTCGAGTAGGTAAACGATAAAACAAAATAATTTCTGAGGTGACATGCTACCACACAACCTTGATCATCATAATGTAAAAGCATATGTAAGCTGAGATCATAGAACTTAAACACAAACATGATAAATAGAACTTTAATAATAAAGCATAGCAATCACTTTGCAACATGAGAAGTAACTCAAATAAAAGATCATGAATAACAATGCTAAAAAGATATATGTTTGTTTCAAGTATAAAGAAAGCATGGCAAAGCGATATTTCGCAAGTACTTAAGAGTGGGGCAAAACATAAATGCCAAGACACCTTCAAAGTTTCATGAGGAGGACTAGAACAAATAGTTAGAGAACAAGCAATATCACATCCACAATCAATTAATAATGTTTCTGGAAAAAATGCACATAAAACTCAGAATGGCAAAAGTGCTCTCTCAACTGTGCATAAATTTAGAAGATGGAGACTCAACATAAAAGTAAAAGAAAGGCCCTTCGCAGAGGGAAGCATGGATCACTCATGTGCTACAGCTTTTATTTTATTAAACAGAGGTATTAAAAAGCTTGGCACTCCTCCCGTCCATCTTACACAAACCATGGCTAACTGAATCCTCGGGTGCCTGCCAACAATCACATACCATGGAGGAGTGTCTATATTTTGAATGATGTATGCTAATGTCAACGAATGGTAAACAGAAAATACAGTACGTCACAAGACAACTAGATTTCACAAGAGCGGCTCCCATATGAAGGACGCAACTGGTGTAGAAGGCCATCCCTCTTTATATTTTGTTTACACGATTATGCTTTGACTGGTGAATCAGGGGCAAAAATAGTGAAGAGATTTTGTGTGTAGTAATTTGGGGCTGGGCACCCCGCTGCCAGCTCTTCTATCAATTGGTTAAGCGGATGAAGCCACTAGTCCAGGGTGTGAAATCCAATCAACAAGTGAGATAAAGATTCTCTATTTACGTCCTCATGAGAAAAAACAGGAACACAAAGCAGGAATAATTTTGAAGGTTTTAAAGGTAACACATGAGAAATTTACTTGGAGTGGCAGTTAAAAACCACATGTAGGTAGGTATGGTGGACACAATGGGAAAACTTTGGTTTTGGGGAGTTGGATGCACGAGCAGAGCTCATACTCAGTACATGTGGAGGCTAGCAAAAGACCGGGAGCGACAAATCAAGAGAGCATAAGAGCCATAATCATGCATATCGACATAAACATCATTAATCAAATCATAAGTGGTACCACAAGTTCAAAGTCAAGCTTCTACGCACCGTAATAAATTCTGCTGCAAGCAACCGTTTCTATTCCCAACAAGCACCATACAAAACATGATTTAACAAAAACTCTCCAAATGCTACATCAAGCAAACATGAGAACACTCACATAACACTATTAAAACTAACAGCTCTAAATAAGAGATGCAATGAAAACAAGAGCTAGACATGAATTTTTGCAAAAACTAGAATAAAAACTAAGAATACTAAGTATTTCCATGAAATAACAGAGTGTGTCATTCTCCAATAAAATAATGCTGGGGTTCAACCAAGATTATTGCAAAAAAAAACTCAAAGCAAAAATAACGACGCTCCAAGTAAAGCACAAAAGATGTGACCGAATAAAAATATAGTTTCACTAGAAGTGACATGATAATTTTTCGATGAAGAAGGGGATGCCTTGGGCATACCCAAGCTTAGACGCTTGAGTATTCTTGGAATTTGCTGGGATGTACCACCAGGGCATCCCCAAGCTTAGGCTCTTCACTCTTCTTGATCACGTCATATCGTCCTCTTCTCTTGACCCTTGAAAACTTCCTTCACACCAAACTTCTCACAATCTTCATGAGAAACGTTAGTGCAATCGAAATAATAAATTCACAAGGTTCAGTTTAAACACAAGAATAACACTCATAAACACAGTATCTACTGTCACAACTTCTTTTAAAACTCTTTTTCTCAAAAGAACACCAAAAGAAAGAGATTAAGATGCAAATGCAATTATTGGCAGAAATCTGTCAAAACAGGACAACAGGTAAATATGATTTTTTTTTTAAATATTATGTTTATAAAAACAAACGGTGTTCAACTAAGAAAAGTTGCGTATATATCCCAGTATTAAGCACAAAACAACTCAGGTCATTTTGAGTTTTCTGTGATTTTATACGATTTTAACAGTGGACAGCAGAAATCTCTTTCCTGCGCAGAAATTCGAAATATAGTCTCAACTTTCCACTAGAGGCTTTACTTGGCTCAACTAATACATGAAAATAAAGATACAAAGGATTTGATACAGAAGTATACAATCCCTTTGCTCAAAGAAAACAGAGAAAAACAATGCAAAAATAAAAACATGGGTTATCTCTGAAAGATCATCGTCCGTTTTGGTAATTATATGACAACATATCTACTTGATCTAATGTTTGTTCGATGAATGAAAATGCCCAGGTTAAATTAGGGTAACTATCTATATGGGGCAAGTGTTTGTTTTATACGAAAAGAGGAAGGAGAAAGAAATCCAGGGAGGGATTTTTGCACAGGAGCGGAGGCTCCGGTGAATCCACCGGAGGCTCCGCCCAGGGTCCGGTGGGGATCCGGTGTGGGCTCCGCCCAAATCACCTTCTGGAGCGCAACTGCTGAGGCTCGGACGGAAGCTCCGGTAGGGCGGAACCTCCGCTATTCCCACCGGAGGCTCCGCCTCCTACACAACCTGGCATGCGCACACAAGAGGGTCCGGTGCGCCTCCGGTGGAGGCTCCGCCCAAATGGCATTCTGTTGGACCAGAGCGGAGGCTCCACCGGAGCCTCCGGTGGGCCTCCGGTGGCCCAGCTTGGCCACTGTGTAAATGGGGTCCGGTGGACCTCCGGTGGGGGCTCCGCCAAAACCACCTTCTGTTGCGCAAGTGCGGAGGTTCCACCGGAACCTCCGGTGGGGCGGAACCTCCGCCAAACCCACCGGTACCTCCGCCACGCTGTCCAGCCAGCGTGCACAAATGTACTGCGCAACTGTGCCAGCAAGTGAAGCCCATCGGAGCCTCCGGTGAAACCACCGGAGCCTCCGGTGCTCCTGGACTGCAACGGCCCTTAAATGCAAGGGGTATAAATACCCCTTCCCCTACCTCTTAAATGCTAAGCTTTTCCCATTTCTCTCTCCTAGCCATTAATGAAAGCTTCATCCGCCTAGATCTCCCACTCCGTCCACCCAATCACTCCCATACTTGGTGGAGAGCTAGAGGAGGCCTAGATCCACACTTCCACCAAAGGAATCCCAAATCCATCCACCACAACCTAGTAGATCTAGAATCCTACTCGAGGCCTAGAAACCTTAGTGGATCTTGTGCTTGTAGCTTCCACCTTGTTGCAAGAAGCTACGGATTGCTTGAGAGCCTCCATCCATCTTGTGGAGTGACCTCGAGCCCTTGTAAAGGTTTGGTCAACGCCTTCAAGTCGACCTCATAGTGGAAACGAGAATCTCCCTCACCGGAGAAGCTCAAGGAGAACAAGGTGTGCACAACCGTGCTATTGTGGAGCGCCTAGGTGGCTCCCCACCTCTCCAACGTAGACGTACTTCTCTTTGAGAAGGAACTACGGGAATCATATCCTTGTCTCCTTGTTTACACTTGTTGTTTGCTTCACTACCTTACGCTTTACTTCCGTTGCACATATTATCTTGCTCACATAGGTTGCTCACCTAGATGCACATCTAGAGAACATTATCTTATCTCGTTTAGCCTCACTAAAAGGAAAAGAAAATAAAAATTGGTAGTCAACCTATTCACCCCCCCTCTAGTTGACCATAGTGCATTGTCAATCTCCCAAGAAGTGTTTTTCTTTAAAGCCTTTTAGCTAGGCATGATAATTTGAGAAGATGCTCACATGAGAAATATGAATTGAAGCAAAAGAGAGCATCAAGAAGAAAATGTAAAACAAATTTAAGTCTAAACCACTTCCTATGAAAACGAATCTTGTAAAAAAACAAGTCAATAAAGCACAAAGTGGCTAGCATAGGAAATCACAACAAGTGCAACTTCAAAAATTTCAACATCAAAGAGAGGAAACTTGATATTGTTGAGATGTTTAAGACCATGTTTCCCTCTCTAATAATAACGTTCAGTAGTATCATGAATAAAATTAACATTATATCTATCACATAAAACATTCTTATCATGAGCCACATGCATACAAGAATTAATACACTCCACATAAGCATAGTCATTCTTATTAATAACAATAGGAGTAGGATTAACATAAAGAACTCAAACATGATAGACAAGTTGCATATTAAATAGATGGTTTGGGTAATCCCACCATAATTATGGAAAGTTTCAGGAGGATGATTGTAATTATAGCCTATGTTATAACTTTCTTTATAATAATTATCAAAGACTGGAGGCATATTGAAATCATAATTAATTTTCTCCTCGATAGTAGGTGGACTAAAAATGTCATATTCATCATTGCAATCATCATATATTGGAAGCATAGTATCATCACAAGCAATAAAATAGTTGTCTTCCAAAATGCGTTCATTTGTAAACATATCATCATTTTTACTAGGATGAGATGTATCAAGCATATAATCATTAATAGCAAAGGGATTTTCAAACACATCATCCACAAGTTTAGAGGTTTCTATATCATCATTGGAAGGAACATGGATGGTACTAATAGTACAAAAATTATTATCATCATTTTCAGAATTGGTACCAAACAAATTTTCAATATCAAAAGTAGCGTGTTTCTCCCAAACATGATCACTTTCATAAATAACAGGCATAGGAAAATCATCGAGTTCAGACTCATCAACAAAAGCTGTAATATGATCAACATGCTTAGGGGGAGATACCGTTACCTCTCTCCTTTTACTCCTCCTCTTCTTCTTCTTCCTCTTCTTCCCCTCTTTAGGAGGGAGAGGCTTGAAAGGGAGCTTCTCCACATACCCTTGTTTATTATCAGAAATAATAGAAAGAACTTTGGAGGATTTCTCCTCTTCACTAATAAGAACAAAACACATATTAGTCCTGTCATATTTTGGTAAAGTCTCCTCTTTTATAATATTTTGTATGTAAGTATTTGCATGGCAATTATCAACACAATAAAGATGGCATCCATGCAAGACACTATTCATATCAGAAGCACTCATATCTATCAAAGAAGTTTTTCTTAATAACTCTTCACACCCCAAAAATAATGTAAGTTCATCATGCTCATTAGGGGTGATCATGTCATAAAAATACAAACTTGCAGTACTCATAGGATTCGAAAGGATACTATCATGGCCTGAGCATTGGAAATTAAAATGACCCAATTTATAGCAAAGTTCACAAATAAAAGGATAGAGGGCACAAACTTTTTCACCAAGATCATCTAGAGCCCTACTCCACATTATAGTTTTTTCATTCCTATGATGGATACAATATTCTTATTCGATTTGATTCTTTTCACAAGGTCTAAGTGCTCCACAAAAATTAACATGCTTATAAGAAATAGTACTTTCAGAAGTTTGAGCATGTTTATTGCAATCATCAATAACAATTTCATTTTCCATGCAAGTATCTTTATAAGGTTCATGATATATGTCCCAATTTTCTTAGGAATATTAAGATAAGAAGAAAATGATCTATACCAACCAACAACTATTTGAGGATCAAGACCATATTTAGCATTAAGCTCATGAAAATCAGCAGTTTCAGCAAAAGTCTTAATGCAATCATACTCATAATTTATACCTGATTCTTTACCTATTTTGTTATTCCAATCTTCACTATTGATTCGAATTCTCTCATATCCCACTTAGCTTCAACCTTCTTACCATAAAAAGAACCCTCTGAACATGCACCTAGATAATCCTTCCAATGTCCTGAAAGCCTTGCATACAAATTAGTAACAATTATTTCCTCAGGAAGCTCATGGTTAGGACATTTGAGTATTAATGTTTTCAGTCTTCCCCAAGCTTTGGCAATGCTTTCTCCATCATGAGGCCAAAAATTATAAATGTAATTCCTATCTAAATATAGTTCATGAGAAGGATAAAATTTAGAGTAAAAGAGAGATTCAAGTTCCTTCCACTCCAAATGACGAGGATCATCTAGTAGTTCATACCACTCCATTTCTTTGTCCTTAAGTGACAAAGAGGAATAGCCTCCAATTAACTTGGTCCGTTGAGATACTTGCACACTTGAATAACTCGCATAATTCATGCATAAAGTGTAAATGATCATTATGATGGACATTTCCATCTCCAAAATAACGGTTATCCATGACAAGTTCAACAATTTTCTTGGTATTTTAAAAGGAATGCTTTCAGTAGGCGGATTTAAAATATCACAAGCATCATTAGGTTTATCACATATGGGAGATAAAGTATCATCAGAGCAAATTTTCTCCTCTAAAGCTGGAAAACTAAAAAGATCGTAAAAACTAGCTTCCCCAAGCTTAGACTTTTCCCTGGAATTAGGAATGATGGGGTGCAAAGAATTAATGGTAATAACATTGCTATCACTATTATGCAAACAAACTTCCATAGATTTTTTAATTTTCTCATCAAAAGCTTCATGTCCTAACTCAACATAAATATTATAAAGCTCTCTCATATATTTGTTGTTTTCCATTAAGCCTAACTAGTGAAAAATAAAAACAAGAAACAAAATACATAATTGCAGAATCTAAAGGAAATAACTCCGAGCACTCACACCCTAGGATGTGAGTACCTTTTACCTTACCTCCCCGGCAACGGCGCCAGAAAAGAGCTTGATGTCTACACACACTTCTATTCTTGTAGACAATGTTGGGCCTCCAAGTGCAGAGGCTTGTAGAACAGCAACAAGTTTCCCTTAAGTGGATCACCCAAGGTTTATCGAACTCAGGGAGGTAGAGGTCAAAGATATCCCTCTCAAGCAACACTGCAATCAAGATACAAGAAATCTCTTGTGTCCCCCCCTCTAGTTGACCATAGTGCACTTTCAATTGGTATCAGAGGCTCGGCTCTTACTAAGGGCTTAACTGCCCAAGAGTACAATGGTCGATGAAAATGCCCCCGGAAGTTCTAGTGCGGAAATCTCCAAAATGTCCGACACTATATCTAACCTACAAGATACGGTTGGAGTTCTCCAAACCGAACTATCTAAGGTTAGCTCTAGTGTTAGTTCGGAAGTTTCTAGCATAAAGAAAATGATGGAGGCACTGATGGGGAAAACCAAGGAGTCCACGGAACCACCCCTCACCACCAACGATGTTAGCTCGGACGAAGAATCCATTCCGGATATCGACGAGATGGAAGCTAACATCGCTTTAGCTAAGGCGAAAGCCAAAGCAAAAGCCGATAAAAAGGCTAAGAGTGGTGGGAGCTCAGAGGGCTCCAAGTCTCAATCGGCTAACGATTCGGGGTCTCACTCTAAAGTTCCACCACCTCCCAATTATGATTCTATCCACCCTATTGCCACTATGCCACACATGGTTAATGTTGGAGTTCCTCCCATGCTTAACACTAACGAGTTCTCTTCTTGGAAGTTCGATATGGAGTCTCACATTTCAGGATCTTGCACCGCATTGTGGAGAAGCATTCTCCATGGATTCCACCCGCACGATCCGAACAACTTGACTCCAAGAGAGGATGTGGAATTTCAAATCAACAAGACCGCTCTTGTGACTATCCAAAAGGCTCTCCCAAGAGAACACCTTGAACACATTCGCGGTATCAAGACCGCCAAGGAAGCTTGGGATAAGCTTGACTCCTTGTTCCAAGGCAATGCAAGCATCCAATCATCCAAATATGATGTTGCTCTTGACAAGTCCGAGAACTTTGTCATGCTTGAAGATGAAAGTCCCGAGGAGCTATATAGAAGAGTGGTCACCCTTGGCAATCAATTAAGGGACTTTGGAAAAGAGGAAATCTCCGATGAGTGGATCAAGAGGAAATTTGTCAAGGCCATAACCCATTTTGAGAAGAATCTCTCCACTAGCATTCGAACAAGATCCGACTACAACTCCCTCAACTCCATTGGTGTCCTTAGTGAGTTCATAGCCATATCCTTATCTCACAAGAGCGCGGATGATGCTCTTGCTCGCTCAAGAGGCCATGGGAAGTCTCCTAACCTTGCCTTGAAGTCTAAGGCCATGGCCAAGATAGAAGAAGTGGATGATGATGATGAGGACTATGAAGATACATACAAGGGTGCCCACAAATGTATTGCTCTTGCCATGCAAGGGTATTGGAAGAGATGGGAGGCTCACAAGGCCGGTGCCCCTAGACCTTCAAGGAACAAGACCTTTAGGAAGAAAGGGGAGCGGCCAAGGACATGTTACAATTGTGGAAGTGCAAACCACTTCGTCAAAGAGTGTCCCTTTGAGCCACGAGAAGAGAATGAAGGGAAGCTTGTTCGCAAGGACAAGAACAAAGCTCCACAAAACAAGAACCTCGCTAGAAGAGTCCCAAGGGCTCTATATGTTCAAGAGGGCCCCACATTGGAAACATACTACTCCGGAGATGAAGGAGAAGATGAAGTCGTAGGTGTTGCCCATGTCGCCATAGCTACGACTTCCTCTTCATCGGTCTCTCTATTTGAATCTCCCAATGAGAAGGCATCGATCCGACCTACATGTCTCATGGCAAAAGCCACCGTGGTAATATCTTCCACCTCCAAGTCTATTATCACTAGATCTCCCTCATTATTGGATTGTGTTGAAAACATTGTTGATGATGAGGAGGCCAAGAACCTAGGATCTTGGTTGTGTAGTCTTGAAGGTGAAACTAAAGAAAAGGTAAAAGCTCTCCTAAGGCAACTTGATGAGGCTAACTCCCTCATCGATGAGAAGGAGGAGATCATCATGACCTTGGAGAACCATGGCGGTAGCAATGATAATCATGATGACGGACTCATCAAGGCTCTTGAAAAGGAGAGATCCATGAGAGCCTCTCTTGAAGAGAAACTATCTAGTCTACACGAGACGTATGCTATTAGTGTTTCAAAGCTTAGAAAAGATAACGAAAAATCTCTTGCCAAGCTTAAGAAAGAACATGCCAAATCTCTTGTTTTACTTAAAGAATTTGAAGAGGAAGAGTTGAAGCTAGGAATAGCTCATGAAAAACTTGTCTAGGAGCATGACAAACTAAAAGGGGAGTTTGCATCTCTCAAAGAAATTCATGACAAACTTGCCAAGTCCCGAATCAAGCTTCTAGCTCAACAATCTAATAAGCATGTTGCATCTTCATCAAATAGCATTGTTATTGTGCCTACCTCTTCTACTACAACTAACATTGTAGGGAAGGAAAGAATTCTCAATGATGCAATAAGCTCTCAAGGTGCCAAGAAAGGAAAAGAGGGACTTGGCTTTGTTTCCAAGTTAAAGAAGAAATCCAAGAATGTCACCTCTCCCTCCCGAAATGTTATCTTTGTGAAAGAGGGTGAGGTGACCAAAGAGAAGGAGACCAACGCCATTATGGGCGGTGATACTTCTAGGGGGAGCATCACTCATAATGATTTCGCCGGAAAATATAACCCATCTTATGTTCTTATGAAATCTAGAGATGGACATGTTTATGCTAAATACGTTGGTACTTCTTATGGTGATGATTATCATTGGACTATTTGGGTTCCTAAGACCCTTGTGACTAACAAATGAGGACCCATTGAAGGATGGGTACCTAAATCAAGAAATTGATCTCTTATAGGGAAACGCTTCCGGATCAAATAGATGGACAGTGGATAGTGGTGCATCCCAACACATGACCGGAAGCCATGATGCAATAAGTAATATTGAACCTCCTTTACCACATCTCAATTGCGTTACAATTGGTGACAAGTCCGAGCTTAAGGTATTGGGATGAGACAAGGTAGCTATCTCAAATGATTTATCAATTGAGAATGTTCTCCTTGTTGAGTCCCTTGGCTATAACTTGATGTCCGTTCTTCAACTTGCAAATTGTGGTTTTACCTCGTTCTTTAATAAAGAGAGTGTGATTGTCACTTGGGAGACTTCTCTTAAAGTAGACTTTGTTAGGTTTGTCGAGAACGGCATGTACGTAGTGGACTTCTCTAAAGAAGACACGTGTGCCGCGACATGCCTAATGGCTAAAGTTGATGTGGGGTGGCTTTGGCATCGCCGACTATCCCACACCAATATGAGAATGTTACATGACCTCCAAAGTGGCAATCACGTTCTAGGACTAACCAAAGCTAAGTTTTGTAAAGATCGTGTGTGTAGCTCTTGTACCTTTGGGAAGCAACATGGAGAACAACACCCAACCAAGACAACTATCTCCACCACAAGAATTCTCGAGCTCATTCACTTAGATCTCTTTGGCCCACTATCCTATGATAGCCTCGGAGGAAACAAGTATTGCTTGGTGATTGTGGATGATTATTCAAGATATTGTTGGGTGTATTTCTTCAAGAGGAAAAGTGAAACTCAAAATAGAGTCATCGAGTTCATCACTCTAGTGGAGCGCCAACACAATGCTACCATATTGGCCATTCAGAGTGATAATGGCTCGGTGTTCAAGAACTACACCGTTGAGGGTTTTCTTAGTGAAGAAGGCATTGCTCATCAATATTCCACTCCCTATACCCCTCAACAAAATGGTGTTGCGGAGAGAAAGAACCGGACTTTGATGGATGCAGCTAGAACTATGATTGCGGAGTTCTCTTCTTCCTATAACTTTTGGGCCGAAGCCGTCTCCACCGCTTGTCATGCTACCAACCGGCTCTATCTTCGCAAGATCTTGAACAATACTCCCTAAGAGATTCTCACGGGCAAGAAACCGTATGTATCTTATTTCAAGGTCTTCGGTTGCAAGTGCTTCATTCGCAAGAAAGGAAAACGGTTGTCAAAATTTGAGACTAGATCTTATGAGGGTATCTTTGTTGGCTATGCCACGAATGCTCACGCCTATAGAGTCTACAACAAGTCCACCGGGCAAGTTGAAGAAGCTATAGACGTAGTGTTTGATGAGGACAACGGCTCCCAAGGGGGGCGTATAGATCATGGTGTTGTAGGAGATGCAATTCCTCCCATCGTCATAAGAAGAATGGGGATTGGTGAAATAATTCCCATTGAGGGTTACCGGATGACGGAGGGAGAAGGACTATGCCCCACTCAAGTGGAGCCATTGACTACACCCATTGATGATCAAGCTATCCAACAAGATGCACCAAGCCCTCAAGCTAACAATCAAGGCCAAGCTAATGAACAAGGCCAAGCAACTCATCTAAATCATGATCAAGATTCTATTATTGTTGAGAATGCTCAACCTAGTGGTGATTCATCACCCATCATTGATCAAGGACAAAATGAAGATGGACATGTCTCCGATGAAGAAGGTGATTCTCAATCCATATCCAAGGAATCTTTGGAGGAGATACTAGCACGTAGAGCAAAGAGAAGGCTAGAGAATCTTGAACGAGCGGGTCATACGGAGGACATGATTCTTGGACAAGTTCGTGGAAGAGTGGTCACTAGAAGGCAATTGGCGGATTTTAGCAAGGATCATGCTTTTGTCTCTTTCATTGAACCCAAGAAGGTATATGAAGCTCTCGAAGATCAAGATTGGCTTGAAGCCATGCTTGATGAACTCAATAACTTCGAGCGCAACAAAGTGTGGAAATTAGTGCCAAGACCCAAGGATTGCAAAAATGTCATTGGCACCAAATGGGTGTTCAAGAACAAGCAAGACAAAGATGGCATTGTCATTCGCAAAAAGGCAAGATTGGTGGCCCAAGGTTTTTCTCAAGTCGAAGGTATCAATTTCGGTGAAACCTTTGCCCCCGTAGCTCGCCTTGAATCCATTCGCATCTTACTTTCCTATGCATCTCATCATGGATGTCAAAAGTGCTTTCCTTAATGGTCCCATTAATGAGTTAGTATATGTCAAGCAACCTACGGGTTTCGAGGATCCCAACCACCCCGATCATGTCTATAAACTTGATAAGGCGCTCTATGGACTTAAACAAGCTCCACGTGCGTGGTATGAGCACCTTAAAGATTTTCTAGTAGATCGCGGGTTTAATGTTGGTTTAATCGATCCCACCCTCTTTACCAAGACGGTTGGAGGTGACTTGTTCATATGCCAACTCTATGTGGATGACGTCATTTTTGGGTCTACTAACACTTTGTTCAATGAGGAGTTTTGCAAGCTTATGACCGATAGGTTTGAGATGTCTATGATGGGAGAGTTGGAGTTCTTCCTTGGCTTTGAAGTAAATCAATATTATGAAGGGACTTTCATCAAACAAGCCAAATACACTCAAGACATGCTCAAGAGGTTTAATATGAATGATGCCAAACCTATGAAGACTCCTATGTCCACGACCACCGACTTGAAACCCGACCCCAACGGTAAAGAGGTAGATCAAAAGGTATACCGCTCCATGATTGGCTCTTTGCTCTACCTTTGTGCATCTAGACCCGATATCATGTATAGCGTAGGTAAATGTGCAAGGTTTCAAGCCTCCCCAAGGCAAAGTCATTTGGAAGCTGTGAAACGAATCTTTCGATATCTAGTTCATACCCCAAACTTCGGTCTTTGGTACCCCAAGGGTTCAAGCTTTCAGCTCATTGGATACTCGGATGCGGATTATGCGGGAGAGAAGACGGATAGGAAGTCCACATCCGGGGGTTGTCAATTTCTTGGCCGCTCCTTGGTATGTTGGTCTTCTAAGAAGCAAAATTGCATTGCTCTCTCCACCACCGAGGCCGAGTATATCTCCGCGGCAAGTTGTTGTGCCCAATTGCTATGGATGAGGCAAACCTTGAAGGATTATGGTATTCATTTTGACAAGGTGCCTCTTCTTTGTGACAATGAGAGTGCTATCAAGATCGCCTACAACCCGGTTCTTCACTCCAAGACGAAGCACATTGAGATCCGTCATCATTTCATTCGGGATCATGTTGAGAAAGGTGATATTGATCTCTCATATGTCTCCACGACGGATCAACTTGCCGATATCTTCACGAAGGCCCTTGATGAACCAAGATTTCGAGCTTTGAGGAATGAACTAAATGTCATAGATTCCTCCAACTTCACTTGAAACCTTGCATATCTACCCTCATTATGCATGCTATTAGGCTTAGATGTAGGCATGGACATAGGGGGAGCGCTACTCAACTCATGAATATGCACTCCTCCTATTATGCGAAAAACAATTCATCATTGCATATCTAGTCAATTGTGACTTATTGTGCTTAATTGTGAGTAGTAATTTTGGACCCAAGATATATCTTCGCGGTGCCAAGTTACACACTCAAACATGGTGGCTTCGGCCACCGACCTTTGGTATGTTTTGGATCTTTCACGCCTATCATATCTCCGTCTTGACAACTCGTACGGGTTCGGTCTTCTACCTTTTTATTGCTTCTTGCGAACCCCTTCGAGTAATGTCTCTCGTATATCAGTGACGATTTTCCAACCCAAGCCTCCCTTGCCCAAACCAATATTTCTATCGAAATGCTCGTGTTTTTACAATCTTGGCGCGCGAAAATTTGGTTGAGCGGAGGCTCCGGTGAATCCACCGGAGGCTCCGCTGCCATGGGCGGAGGCTCCGGTGAATCCACCGGAGGCTCCGCTGCCCCTGTCCACCGGAACACCACCGGAGGCTCCGCTGGCTCATATTTGGTCAGCGGGCCTGATATTGACTATTTTTGTGGACAAGGGGCGGAGGCTCCGGTGGGAACCACCGGAGGCTCCGCTGGGGGGAGCGGAGGCTCCGGTGAAACCACCGGAGGCTCCGCCGGGGCAGTTTTTCGTGGATAAGGGCTGGGGCGTGCGGGGGTAAGTGAGATCCAATCTCATTTTCCCCCACCCGCCCCCTTTCTTCTTCCTCACGAACTGCCGCCGCCCCCAAGCTTTTCGCCGCCGGATTGGGGAGCTCCACCGCGGGGAGACCTTCTCCTTGCCTTGGGACGCCCCGGGAACCTTCCCTCCTTCCTTTTTCACCATGGACGACGCGGGTATGTGCTCTCTCTCTCTCTCTCTCATCTAGTTGATGGATGGGATGCATAGGAGTTCATGTTCTTGCTCTCTAGATTTGTGGATTTGGAGTCTTAGGAGTGGAAGTTCTCAAGTACAAACCCTAGCAACCTAGATAATGCGTGTTAGGCTTGAATCGTTGCGGTTGTAGGGAAGATTGGTTTGCCCTAACCCTAGTTATTCAACCCTAACACCATGTGTATCTTGGTTTCTTGGATTTGTGCGTGCTTTACCAACTCGAGCATTACTCTTCCTTCATGATCTCTTTGCTTTTCTCTTAGATGCTTCCGGTTCCAAGGGGGTTCGTTACAAGACCACCGGTCGTCGCAAGACTCCTCAAGTGGATGAGATTGAGGAAGAACTTGACAACACTCAAACCAAGCGCAAGCGGTTCCCGGCCACCGAGAAAAAGCTGTCAAAGAAGAACACCGCCAAAACTGCCTCCAAGATGTCCGAGGCGGCTTTTGTGAAGGAAAGGCGTGAGAACCCCTATGTGGTTGCCCGTGATCGCTTGATGCCACAATTCCGGGGCAAGGATCCACGTTTCCACACTGTTTTCCAAGGGCAAATCTATAATGAGATCTTGATGAGGAAGCCGAAGGATAATGTCGTCCCTCAACACGCCATCAACCTTGGGCACATGGAAAGGAACCACAACTACTTTGGGGAGGCTCTTGAGCTCATTGAGAGGTTTGGACTTGGTCCCATAATCAGTCTTCAACAAGATTTTGATGAAGATCTTGTCTGTCAGTTTCTAGCCACCGTTCATCTCTCCAATGAGACCGAACGCCACCTCATTTGGATGACTAAGGGAAGACAACTTGACATCAAGTGGAAAGATGTTGGCACTCTTCTTGGTTACCCGGATTTTGGTCCATTTGCTGAGGGTGAAGAGTTTGCTAATGGATGGTTCCGAGTTCATGTCATCAACACTGTGTCCCTTTCCAAGGATCAACTCACTCCTCTCTATCACTGGAAGAAGTACGCCGTTGGGTTTGTCAAGGGTCTCTACCCCACATATGATATCATGTTGCGCATCTATAGAGAGACCATCAACCCAAAGGCGGGGAATGTGGATGAGATCCAGGGGTTTCTTGAAGAACCTCATGCTCCTAACTCATCAACAGCGGATGGCTGACACTCCTCGCAAGCTTGACGTGCTTGACTATATTTGGAATGAGTTGTGGCACACCGTGATCAACCGCAAGAATGCTTGCTTTGGACCGTTCATCATGAAGATCATCTTGGACGTGTGGGATGACAAGTTTCCGGATGAACCACTTGACGATGAGGGTTAGATCCCTCACACGGAAAAGAGACTCCTCATCAAGGACCACACGAAACCAATTGAGCATCCCACTCCCGCCGTTCGCAAGCACAAGGCCAAGCCCCGCATCATTGTTGATGAGGAAGAAGAAGAGTCCGGACCATCTCAACCACCTCCATCTAGCAATGCTTTTAAATGGATGGCAAGGGCCCTCAAGAAGGTGTTCCGTTTGAACAAGAAGATTGAGCAACATCAATGGGAATCTCATTATGATCAAGAGCTCAAGAACCACAACAAAGCTCAAGCCTCTCGTCAACGTCTCCGTGAGGAAGGTCTCTCCATTGACTCCCCGGTTCTTCCTAGCATCACGGATTGGGACAAATGGCAAGCAAAGGACTCCAAGGGCAAGCTAATTGAGTGGTCCGAGGAAGAAGGAGACGAAGCTACTAGCTCTCACCGCCGTGCCCCCTCTCCGGACCCGGAAGCCTCCTCCGAGTGATCTTCGGGACGTTAGCATCTTGATCTCCCTCTTTTGGTATCTTGATGCCAAAGGGGGAGAGAGATATCTATTAGGAACGGGCATTTGCATGGGTCTCCCTCAAGCTTGCTTCTTCGATTTGCATCTCTTATTTGCTTGAGGGAGTTTGGCTTCTTATTTGGTCATTCGGAACTTCGTGTGTTTACATTATTCCTATCTATCGTGAACCTCGTTATATTATGCATGTATGAACCTCGTATCATATTATCTATGTGTTATGTGTGTTATGTGATATCATTGTCATATTATTCCTATATATCATGCCTAGATACTCTCAATATGAAAGGAGCATACCTTTAGGGGGAGCTCCGTTCATATTGAGTTCATATTGAGTTTTTATCATGCAAATAGATATGTTGTCATCAATTACCAAAAAGGGGGAGAATGAAAGATCATCGTCCGTTTTGGTAATTATATGACAACATATCTACTTGATCTAATGTTTGTTCGATGAATGAAAATGCCCAGGTTAAATTAGGGTCACTATCTATATGGGGCAAGTGTTTGTTTTATACGAAAAGAGCAAGGAGAAAGAAATCCAGGGAGGGATTTTTGCACAGGAGCGGAGGCTCCGGTGAATCCACCGGAGGCTCCGCCCAGGGTCCGGTGGGGATCCGGTGTGGGCTCCGCCCAAATCACCTTCTGGAGCGCAACTGCGGAGGCTCGGACGGAAGCTCCGGTGGGGCTCCGGTTGGGCGGAACCTCCGCCATTCCCACCGGAGGCTCCGCCTCCTACACAACCTGGCGTGCGCACACAAGAGGGTCCGGTGCGCCTCCGGTGGAGGCTCCGCCCAAATGGCATTCTGTTGGACCAGAGCGGAGGCTCCACCGGAGCCTCCGGTGGCCCAGCTTGGCCACTGTGTAAATGGGGTCCGGTGGACCTCCGGTGGGGGCTCCGCCAAAACCACCTTCTGTTGCGCAAGTGCGGAGGTTCCACAGGAACCTCCGGTGCACCTCCGGTGGGGCGGAACCTCGCCAAACCCACCGGTACCTCCGCCACGATGTCCAGCCAGCGTGCACAAATGTACTGCGCAACTGCGCCAGCAAGTGAAGCCCACCGGAGCCTCCGGTGAAACCACCGGAGCCTCCGGTGCTCCTGGACTGCAACGGCCCTTAAATGCAAGGGGTATAAATACCCCTTCCCCTACCTCTTAAATGCTAAGCTTTTCCCATTTCTCTCTCCTAGCCATTAATGAAAGCTTCATCCGCCTAGATCTCCCACTCCGTCCACCCAATCACTCCCATACTTGGTGGAGAGCTAGAGGAGGCCTAGATCCACACTTCCACCAAAGGAATCCCAAATCCATCCACCACAACCTAGTAGATCTAGAATCCTACTTGAGGCCTAGAAACCTTAGTAGATCTTGTGCTTGTAGCTTCCACCTTGTTGCAAGAAGCTACGGATTGCTTGAGAGCCTCCATCCATCTTGTGGAGTGACCTCGAGCCCTTGTAAAGGTTTGGTCAACGCCTTCAAGTCGACCTCATAGTGGAAACGAGAATCTCCCTCACCGGAGAAGCTCAAGGAGAACAAGGTGTGCACAACTGTGCTATTGAGGAGCGCATAGGTGGCTCCCCACCTCTCCAACGTAGACGTACTTCTCTTTGAGAAGGAACTACGGGAATCATATCCTTGTCTCCTTGTTTACACTTGTTGTTTGCTTCACTACCTTACGCTTTACTTCCGTTGCACATATTATCTTGCTCACATAGGTTGCTCACCTAGATGCACATCTAGAGAACATTATCTTATCTCGTTTAGCCTCACTAAAAGGAAAAGAAAAGAAAAATTGGTAGTCAACCTATTCACCCCCCCTCTAGTTGACCATAGTGCACTTTCAATCTCCCAAGAAGTGTTTTTCTTTAAAGCCTTTTAGCTAGGCATGATAATTTGAGAAGATGCTCACATGAGAAATATGAATTGAAGCAAAAGAGAGCATCAAGAAGAAAATGTAAAACAAATTTAAGTCTAAACCACTTCCTATGAAAACGAATCTTGTAAAAAAACAAGTCAATAAAGCACAAAGTGGCTAGCATAGGAAAGCACAACAAGTGCAACTTCAAAATTTTCAACATAAAGAGAGGAAACTTGATATTGTTGAGATGTTTAAGACCATGTTTCCCTCTCTAATAATAACGTTCAGTAGTATCATGAATAAAATTAACATTATATCTATCACATAAAACATTCTTATCATGAGCCACATGCATACAAGAATTAATACACTCCACATAAGCATAGTCATTCTTATTAATAACAACAGGAGTAGGATTAACATAAAGAACTCAAACATGATAGACAAGTTGCATATTAAATAGATGGTTTTGGGTAATCCCACCATAATTATGGAAAGTTTCAGGAGGATGATTGTAATTATAGCCTATGTTATAACTTTCTTTATAATAATTATCAAAGACTGGAGGCATATTGAAATCATAATTAATTTTCTCCTCGATAGTAGGTGGACTAAAAATGTCATATTCATCATTGCAATCATCATATATTGGAAGCATAGTATCATCACAAGCAATAAAATAGTTGTCTTCCAAAATGCGTTCATTTGTAAACATATCATCATTTTTACTAGGATGAGATGTATCAAGCATATAATCATTAATAGCAAAGGGATTTTCAAACACATCATCCACAAGTTTAGAGGTTTCTATATCATCATTGGAAGGAACATGGATGGTACTAATAGTACAAAAATTATTATCATCATTTTCAGAATTGGTACCAAACAAATTTTCAATATCAAAAGTAGCGTGTTTCTCCCAAACATGATCACTTTCATAAATAACAGGCATAGGAAAATCATCGAGTTCAGACTCATCAACAAAAGCTGTAATATGATCAACATGCTTAGGGGGAGATACCGTTACCTCTCTCCTTTTACTCCTCCTCTTCTTCTTCTTCCTCTTCTTCCCCTCTTTAGGAGGGAGAGGCTTGAAAGGGAGCTTCTCCACATACCCTTGTTTATTATCAGAAATAATAGAAAGAACTTTGGAGGATTTCTCCTCTTCACTAATAAGAACAAAACACATATTAGTCCTGTCATATTTTGGTAAAGTCTCCTCTTTTATAATATTTTGTATGTAAGTATTTGCATGGCAATTATCAACACAATAAAGATGGCATCCATGCAAGACACTATTCATATCAGAAGCACTCATATCTATCAAAGAAGTTTTTCTTAATAACTCTTCACACCCCAAAAATAATGTAAGTTCATCATGCTCATTAGGGGTGATCATGTCATAAAAATACAAACTTGCAGTACTCATAGGATTCGAAAGGCTACTATCATGGCCTGAGCATTGGAAATTAAAATGACCCAATTTATAGCAAAGTTCACAAATAAAAGGATAGAGGGCACAAACTTTTTCACCAAGATCATCTAGAGCCCTACTCCACATTATAGTTTTTTCATTCCTATGATGGATACAATATTCTTATTCGATTTGATTCTTTTCACAAGGTCTAAGTGCTCCACAAAAATTAACATGCTTATAAGAAATAGTACTTTCAGAAGTTTGAGCATGTTTATTGCAATCATCAATAACAATTTCATTTTCCATGCAAGTATCTTTATAAGGTTCATGATATATGTCCCAATTTTCTTAGGAATATTAAGATAAGAAGAAAAGGATCTATACCAACCAACAACTATTTGAGGATCAAGACCATATTTAGCATTAAGCTCATGAAAATCAGCAGTTTCAGCAAAAGTCTTAATGCAATCATACTCATAATTTATACCTGATTCTTTACCTATTTTGTTATTCCAATCTTCACTATTGATTCGAATTCTCTCATATCCCACTTAGCTTCAACCTTCTTACCATAAAAAGAACCCTCTGAACATGCACCTAGATAATCCTTCCAATGTCCTGAAAGCCTTGCATACAAATTAGTAACAATTATTTCCTCAGGAAGCTCATGGTTAGGACATTTGAGTATTAATGTTTTCAGTCTTCCCCAAGCTTTGGCAATGCTTTCTCCATCATGAGGCCAAAAATTATAAATGTAATTCCTATCTAAATATAGTTCACGAGAAGGATAAAATTTAGAGTAAAAGAGAGATTCAAGTTCCTTCCACTCCAAATGATGAGGATCATCTAGTAGTTCATACCACTCCATTTCTTTGTCCTTAAGTGACAAAGAGGAATAGCCTCCAATTAACTTGGTCCGTTGAGATACCTGCACACTTGAATAACTCGCATAATTCATGCATAAAGTGTAAATGATCATTATGATGGACATTTCCATCTCCAAAATAACGGTTATCCATGACAAGTTCAACAATTTTCTTGGTATTTTAAAAGGAATGCTTTCAGTAGGCGGATTTAAAATATCACAAGCATCATTAGGTTTATCACATATGGGAGATAAAGTATCATCAGAGCAAATTTTCTCCTCTAAAGCTGGAAAACTAAAAAGATCGTAAAAACTAGCTTCCCCAAGCTTAGACTTTTCCCTGGAATTAGGAATGATGGGGTGCAAAGAATTAATGGTAATAACATTGCTATCACTATTATGCAAACAAACTTCCATAGATTTTTTAATTTTCTCATCAAAAGCTTCATGTCCTAACTCAACATAAATATTATAAAGCTCTCTCATATATTTGTTGTTTTCCATTAAGCCTAACTAGTGAAAAATAAAAACAAGAAACAAAATACATAATTGCAGAATCTAAAGGAAATAACTCCGAGCACTCACACCCTAGGATGTGAGTACCTTTTACCTTACCTCCCCGGCAACGGCGCCAGAAAAGAGCTTGATGTCTACACACACTTCTATTCTTGTAGACAATGTTGGGCCTCCAAGTGCAGAGGCTTGTAGAACAGCAACAAGTTTCCCTTAAGTGGATCACCCAAGGTTTATCGAACTCAGGGAGGTAGAGGTCAAAGATATCCCTCTCAAGCAACACTGCAATCAAGATACAAGAAGTATCTTGTGTCCCCAACACACCCAATATACTTGTCAGGTATATAGGTGCACTAGTTCGGCGAAGAGATAGTGAAATGCGAGTTTATGAACGCATTAAAACTTTTATGGCGTCCGATGATTTTCATAATGTTAGTATTGTTTATGGTCTTGATTCTCAAGTTGCTGCAGACTTATATAAGGCTTTTTCTTCTTACATTGATATTCCTAAAAAAGAATAGGACAAGTACCATGCACCTTATAAAGATACTATTAATTGTGCTGCTAGAGATATAGAAGTTCATATTGTTGATTCTATTGTGCCTGAACCTTATATTGAGAAAATGCCTTTCCCTGCTAAGGTAAAAGAACATTCTATGTTAGCTAGTGTGGTTAATAAAAGTGCTAAGAAACTTGTAGAACCCGAGGAACAAATAACTGTAGAACCTACAGTAGCAATAGTAAAGGACCTTGTTTCTGAAAATATAGAAGAGGGACACATTATATTTTGTGAAGATGCTTCTAATATTGTCTCTCATCCTAGTAAATCTAGTAAACCTAGTGTTCTTGTGCTATCTATTAGAATAAGTGATCATTGTTATTATGGTTTATGTGATATTGGTGCTAGCTCTAGTGCTATTCCTTATGAGCTTTATAAAGAAATCATGCATGAAATTGGTTCTTATGAACTTGAATACATTGATGTGATTATTCAACTTTCTAATAGGGAAACTATTTCTCCGATTGGTATTGTTAGAGATGTGGAGGTCTTATGTTATAAAACTAAATATCCTGACGATTTCCTAGTACTAGGCACTTCTGCTAGTGATATTTGTCCTATTATATTTGGTAGACCTTTCTTAAACACTTGTGGTGCTGTTATAGATTGTAAAAAGGAGAAAATCCTTACAAAGTTTGATGTAGAGTCTTATGAATTTAATTGCTACAAATTTGCTAAAGCACCTTATGAAGCTTAATTACCTAATGAGAATTATAGAGTTGAACAATTGGCTGCTATTGCTCTTGCTCCTAACAATCCTTTGCATCAATACATGGAAGACCACGAAAGTGATGTCTTTATGGAAGAAAGGAATGAAATTGACGAGATTTTCCTACATCATCCATCAATGCTGAAACATAATTTACCTGTGGAAGATTTGGGTACCACATTACCACCAAAGGAGGATCTTGTTTTTTATTAAAAACCTTTGCCTGACAATCTTAAATATGCTCATATTGATGATAAGAAATTATATCATGTTATTATTAGTTCTCAACTTTCTGGTGAAGAAGAGGAGAGATTATTGGGAATATTGAAGAAACATAGAGGTGATATTGGTTACACTCTTCATGATTTGAAGGGTATTTCTCCTGCTATATGTCAGCATGCTATTAATATTGAACCTGATGCAAAACCAGTTGTTGAACATCAACGTTGTTTAAATACTAAGATGAAGGATGTGGTAAGAAACGAGGTATTAAAACTCCTTGATGCTGGTATTATTTATCCTATTGCTAATAGTAGATGGGTTAGTCTTGTGCATTGTGTCCCTAAGAAAGGATGGATGACTGTTGTGCCAAATGAAAATAATGAACTTATTCCTTAAAGAGTAGTGGTTGGTTATAGGATGTGCATTGATTTTAGGAAGGTTAACGAAGTTACTAAGAAACATCATTATCCTTTGCCTTTTATTGATCAAATGTTAGAAAGGTTGTCTAAGAAAACTCATTTCTGCTTTCTTGATGGTTATTCTGGGTTCTCTCAAATTGATGTTAGAAAGCTTGATCAAGATAAAACAACTTTCACTTGTCCTTATGGAACCTATGATTATAGACGTATGCCTTTTGGTTTATGTAATGCTCCTGCTACTTTTCAAAGATGCGTGCCTGCTATATTTCATGGTTTTTGTGAAGAAATTGTGGAAGTCTTCATGGATGATTTCTCCGTCTATGGAACTTATTTTGATAATTGTTTGCAGAATCTTGATAAAGTTTTACAGAGATGTGAGGAGACTAATCTTGTTCTTAATTGGGAGATATGACATTTTATGGTTAATGAAGGAATTGTTCTTGGACATAAAATTTCTGAAAGAGGTATTGAAGTGGATAGAGCTAAAGTTGAAGCCATTGAGAAAATGCACTATCCTAGGGATGTCAAAGGTATTCGTAGTATTCTTGGTCATGCTGGTTTCTATAGAAGGTTTATTAAAGATTTCTCTAAAATATCAAAGCCTCTTACTAATCTTCTTCAAAAAGATGTACCTTTTGTTTTTTATGAAGATTGTAGAGAAGATTTTGAAATTTAAAGAAGGCTTTAATATCTTCCCCTACTGTTCAACCACCTAATTGGAATTTACCGTTTGAAATTATGAATTTCCCCTACTGTTCAACCACCTATAGAAGTTCTTTAGATGAATGGAGGAGTGAAGCATATGAAAATTCTAAGATCTTTAAAGAGAAAGTTAAAAGGTGACATGATTAGAGAATTATTAAAAGAGAATTTCATGTTGGCGAGAAAGTGCTATTGTATAGGTCTCATCTAAGATTTTTTGCAGGAAAATTACTCTCGAGATGCGAGGGACCTTTTGTTATCGAAGAGGTATATTGTTCGGGGGCAATTACAATTGTTTCCCTTGAATACAACACTTCACAAGTGGTGAATGGCCAAAAACTCAAGCATTATATTTCTGGAGATCCTTGTAATGAAAATGTTGATTGTATTCAAGCCATGATCCCAGAGGAATTTATTAAGAAGCATATTTCAGAAACCATAGAGTCAGTTTTCGAATAGGTATCAATTTTGGTAAGAAAATGTTCGCGAAACATCTTCCAACTTTTATTTCAACTGTTTTTTGAAAATATGAAAAATTATGAGCCGGAAACGAGGCGGAGACGGAGCCCGTAGGCTCCACACCATGAGGTGGCACGGGCCCACCCCTGGTCGCGCCAACCTATGGTGTGGGCGCCCCGGAGCCCCTACCGACTCGTTTTCGACTTGTACTTTCCTTTCGTTATGAAACTTTTTGCTATATAATCCCCCGGATCCCCCGAGGTCTCTATATCTTTTTCTCGTCATGTTTTCGTTTCGAGCTGTTTTCCTGTCAGGAGTCCGAAGTTTCTGGGTCAAGGATATCCTCCTTCGGCTTTAGCATTGAGGAATACGCTGCACGTCGTCTTCGACAAATCCATCAAGACATCAACAAGGGTGCTTTCGCGGGATGGGTGACGGAAGAGGAGATAGATGCAAGGAGGGAAGACATGATTAACAACATGAGGGAAGAGATCCGGAGGGCTGCACCAGCGCCTACTAGCAACCCCACCTTTGAGGGATCCATTAACCCTCGGCGTCGTTATTCTCATAATGTCTAGGGGACCGTGCCTCAGGATCAAGACCCCAATATACTTCATGTGTTAGCTGAAGCACACCGGGTCGCCGATCAATTCTGCGAACAATATCGTATTCTCAAGGCCGAGGTAGAAATTCTGGAGGCGGAAAACATTGAGCTTCGTCGCATCATCAAAGGCTTTTTGGCTCCTCTCCAAATGATACCACCACCACCACAGAAGAATTGATTCGTCATTGGTTTTGGCATCCCCTCGGCTTGTTCCAAGCTTGGGGGAGTGCCGCGGTATCACATCACTATCTTTCATCTCTTTACTTTTTAAGTAGAGTCATATCATGAGTAGAGAGGTTATCATATAGGATGGTTTGCAGTATGGAAGTATCTCTCCTTAGTTGGTTATTGCTGTATCCGTTGGTGTGAGTTGCCGGTTTGAAATATTAATGAGAAGTTTCATCATTTACTTCCTGCACACATTATTTTAGTTTTCAATTTCTGTCATATGGTTGAGCTTGTTGTTAGTATTTGGTATCACTCTAGAGATCATCAAGTTAATCTAGTTGTTTTTGGCAAACTTAGCTTGGGTCAGCAGAAATAATAATCTGAGATGCTAGCATAAGAAAGAGGAATTTGCCTTTTAGCTCGTAAACTTAGTATTCACAAGTTAAGATCGCTTGGGCTTACAATGAAGATTGCATGCTTGGTTTCATCATATGTATATTTGTTTGTTTTCCCTCAACTCTTATGCTTGCTACCCAGCCTTACTAGCCAAAAACCCTGTACTGTGAGGGAATGCTTCTCGTGCATCCAAACCTTGAGCCCCAAAACCTCGCCATGTGTCCCACCATACCTTCCTACATGTGGTATTTCCCCGCCACTCCAAGTAAATTGCTCATGTGCTAACTTTAAAACTTTCAAAATTACTCTTGTTTTGTGTTACTGTTTTTGCTCATGAGGACTTCAATACAGAATCTTTATCTCACTCATTGATTGGACTTCAAATCCCTGGACTAGTGGCTTCATCCGCTTATCCAAATGCTAGAAGAACTGGCAGCGGGGTGCCCAACCCCAAAACTAATACACAAATTCTCTTCACTATTTTTCCCCCGATTTATCAGTCAAAGCATAATCGTGTAAACAAAAGAGAGTGAGGGATGACCTTCTACACAAGTTGCGTCCCTCATATGGGAGCCGCTCTTATGAAGTCTAGTTGGCTTGTGTCGTACTGTATTTTCTGTTTACCATTCGTTGACACTAGCATACACATCTCCTAAAATATAGACACTCCTCCACAACATGTGATTGTTGGCAGGCACCCGAGGATTCGGTTAGCCATGGTTTGTGTAAGATGGATGGGAGGAGTGTCAAACTTTTATACCTATGTTTTATTAAATAAAAGCTCTAGCACATGAGTGATCCATGCTTTCCTCTGCAAAGGGCATATATTTTACATTTATGTTGAGTCAGTAAACCCATTCCTTTCTGTCTCCAGCAAGCATTTGAGTTGTTGTGATCTCACCATCTATATGTTGATTTATTCAATCATGTTTTCTATTCTTCTTTGTTTAGCACATGCTTTATTATCTGAATGAATATTACTTTGAAAAGCTATGAATCACTATAAAATAATTGTTATAATTAAACATGTTAATCTCTACAAGATAAGTCTTGTTATAAAGACTTCACCTAAGATAAGTATGATATCATTAAATGTTCTCTGACCAAGAATGAAGTTTGCCATTACCAATTTTGATTCTATCTTTTGCATCTTTGTTTGTGACTCCCATTACTCGTTTCAAGTTAAGTTATATGAGAGGAAGTTGTTGTCTATATTGATTGGTGCATAGATAGATGTGATGCTTCTTGTCCGTACTTTATTTATCGACTCTTCACTCCATAAACCTGTGGTCATGTTCACTGAGTTCAGTTTCGCTTGGGGACAAACGAGGTCTAAGCTTGGGGAGAGTTGATATGTCCATTTTGCATCACTATGTTATATCATAATTTTCTGTTATTCATCGATATATTTCATGTTATGATGCATCCCTTATGTTATTTTTATCTTATTTTGCATGTTTTATAATTTTTGGAGAATAAACACCGAGACCAGGAATCTGATGGAAAAAGCACCGCTGGGATACCATATTTCAGAAGATCAGAAGAAGAAGTGGGACACCGGAGGTGTTTTAGAAGTTCAGAGGAGGAACCCAGCCAGAAGGAGAGCCAGAGGGGGGCCACCAGGGGCCCAAACCATGAGGTGGCGCGCCCCCCACTTGGCCGCGCCACCAGGGGGTGTGGCCACCCTGGCCCACCTCTGGGGGTATCTTTCGCATACTTGGACCCTAGGAAACCCTAAGCCTCATACCATCGTCAAAGAATTATTCCGCCGCCGCCTCGGGGTGGAAAACACCCGAGAGAGAAAAGCTCTCTGGCTGGGAGAAATCTGCCGGGGAAATTCCTCTCCGGAGAGGGGAAATCACCGCCATCGTCACCGTCATCACTCTGGGCATCATCAAGATCGTCATCAACATCATCGTCACCACCAGCACCCTCACCCTCATCATCCACCGTCATCCCGTTGTAACAATTAGGGGCCTCTATCGTTGTTTTGCATTAGATCTCTCTCCCGGTGTGAATTACTTGTTAGTAGTTGATGCTTGTGAGATTTATCGGTGTTTGCACTTTATGACCAGATTGTTATCATCCATTATATCACCTCCGATCATGATTGTGAGGACCGGAACTAGACTTCCAGACCCCCTGTGTTCTCATGTCAATCCCAAGATCAATGTTGACAACACAGCGAAATGAATACCATTGCAGACCGTTCAAAAGTAAAATTATTACAAAGTTTGAATAGCAATAGCCACATAGTACAATGTCTTGTGACATTTTATTACAATCAGAAATCTCAGCGGAATATAAAATGTGAAGTGACTCCATCTTAGCCACAGGCAGTCGATGTAGTCCATGAGGCCTCACTCTTCAGCGCCGTCGTAGTAGTCGTAGTCGTCTCCTTCGTAGTAGTTCTCTGAACGATAAAAAAAATCAATGCAATGAGTACATCAACATAATATACTCAGCGTGCCCCCTCTATGCATGACCTATAATATCTACATGCGGCTTCAAAGGAAGGCTATATGGTTCTTTTGCATAAAAGTCAATTTTATTTCACAATGCCATAATAGATTTGTTAAAAGTGGTTTTAGACGAAAAACATGTTTTGTATTCAGTGGGGGTTATATCATCAAAGTGAGTGTCATCGACACCTCACAATATCAGTAGGATTCCAGGATAGGGGTAGAGGGAAGTAGCAAAATAGGTTCCCGTATGTCAATAATGATTCATGTGCCGTCCATGACCGTGGACACGGCTATTCGAATAGTTTTACTCTGCAGAGGTAGTACACTTTACCCACATGTCACAATCTTCCTTGTTGCAACCAGCCGTCGCTAGTATAGCAATAGGAATCTTGTGACGAGGTATTTTAGCTAGATCCCCCAAAGATGTGACATGCCCACCGGGTCTGTCCCGGTACCGAGAGTATGTCCCGAAACCGTTCCCCCCATCTGTGCCGAAGGTTCTCTCGTAGGTAGACACCTCATCTGCGGTACGGCGATATCGACACCTAAGGCTGACTAACCTACTTGACCAAGCCGGTGCCCATATAGCATGTGGTTGTACGGTCGTCACAATCTTCAAATCCAAGATTTATTAGGCCCTTATGCGGCACGGACGACGGATTACTCCCTCCGGCTGGTGAAGGGTAGCCAATCGCTCCGTCAATATTCGGATTCAGCTGTCGCCCGCGCCATGTTTAGATGGTAAGTTTCACCCAGAGTAGAAGATAGAGTAGAGGAAGCAACGACGGCTCATCGGCCTAGCTCAACGAGCTCAACAAGTTCAAAAGGTCTGTGTGTGACCCGAGGGTAAATCAATTCCTCTAAAGAGGCAAGATAAAGATGTCCTAGTTATTATTGAGCATGGCTAAGCATTTCTACTCTAACAGGATTACTATATAATTTCTACTCAGGGTATCAAGTACAAGGCGACAAACGGCCCAGGCTAGTGTGTCAATCGACACGCTAGTAATTTGAATAAAATAGCATGCATAGTTTTAAAACAACACCCCTTGTAAAACATAGGATAAAACATGAGAGGGGGCATGCCTTCGTTGTCGTGGTGTTGTTCTTCTTCGTAGATCTCGCTGTCCTCAAACCCGTCACTCCCTAATCGTCAAAGCGATGAAATACCAATAAATAGCAACTTCAAATAAACTCGCGAATTATGTTTCTACGACCAACTGTTACTGTTCTTCACTCGATCTGTGAATTTATGCTCTGACAAACAAGTACTATTAGCATGCTGATCTGTTTCTTATGAGGTGGTTTGCCCGTATTGCAACCTGCCCTAAATTAGCAAACACAAGTAAAGCGACGATATTGTTGTGGCCTCTATCATCTACCAGATTTTCTACAATGAGATATAGTACAGTCTCATTTGTTTGACAATGTAATTGATGGTTCGTTGAGTACTATACATAAATGCTACTAGAATACTATACTGATTTTTTAATGCATCTAAGCATGTCACAATCAGGATTACAGACTAATAAATGGGCAAGCTTTATTCATCTGTTATGAAAAGTTTTAACACACGATTCTCATTTTCCTATTAATTATGTACTCTACCAAGCAAAGTGCAAATACCTCTGATTGGATTTTCTTTCATTATGGTTATGTCATTTTCCCTTGAAGCCTTTCCATGGTTCTTTTATCAATTCGTTCTAAGATAATTTGTTCTACTCTACGCTTTAGTTTCAATTTTTCTACAATATATGTAGAAGACTTCGCAGCAACCTGCGGGGAACCATCTAGTTGATGCAATTCAGGTGCTCTTGGCTTAGGTTTTGGGAGAAACAGGTTAGGTGAGCTTGGAGCTGGGCGAGCCAGGCCTGGTTGACCGGCCTCTCACCTTTTTTTTGTGAGACCGTTTTATTTAATATTATAAAATCTAAGAAAAATATTTATGCTTATGCGGAGTTCAATTATGTTGATATGTGGCTAACTACTTCCTCCGATCTGGAATAATTGTCGGAGAAATGAGCTAGGCAGGTACCGAGGGTGGTTGGCACTATGGTCAACCAGTATACCGGGCAAGGCGAAAATTCATATGTGGAGGCTAATCGAGAACGGCTTGGCGGTGGGAGAAGAGTTGCAAAGGAGAAACATCAAAGAAGGCGTGCGGTGTGTGGCATGCAACCGCGATGAATCTCTCCTCCACAGTTTATGGAGGTGTCCACACTCGGCTGCGGCATGGGAGTCAATCGGAGCCAGTATGGGATTGTAGCTATCATGCTCGGACAACTCGGTCAGGTGCTATCGATATATGCGGGTTTGGCTCCTGGAGTGGCTTTGCCGCGTGGATGACCATTAGAGGGCGATGGGTATCATGCTCCTATACCAACTCTGATTATCTCGGAATGAGGCCCGGGACGATGGACCTCTGAGGATCCACGTGATATAGCTAGCAAGGCTGCGTTCCTGACAGTTGAATGGGCTGGACTAGCACCTAGCAGAACAAGGGCTGGGAGTTCGGCCGTGGAGCACTGGAACCCCCCCAATTGCAGACCGGAGCAAAGTCAATGCAGATGGAGCTTTCTTCCCTGACTTGGGTCATGGAGCATGTGGCGTGGTGATTAGGAACCACCACGGTGATTTCGTTTCTGGAGATTGCCGTTTTTTCACTTTTGTTCCCGATGCTGAAAGGGTGGAACTTCTTGCCGGCAAACGAGCTGTGGAGCTGGCCAAGGAACAGCAACTGACGAAGATATGCTTGCAGACGGACAGCCTGAGTGCGATCGCGAAGCTAAACCGGGGTGACAAGGACATATCCATCCATGGTCTCTTAGTCGAGGAGATAAAAGCGCCACTGAACGAATCCAGTGATCATTCGGTCAAGCATGTGAGACGCTCATGTAATAGTGTAGCACATGTTCTAGCTAAGTTTGGTTGCGAGAACAAAATTTGTAACACCTGGTTGGGCTCACCACCAGCGATGATTGTAGGCATGTTGGCGTCGATCTTTACTTAATGAAATGCAGCGGTTAAATCTATATAAAAAAAGAATACTATACTGATTTTTTAATGCATCAAAGCATGTCACGATCAGGATTACAGAATAATAAATAGGCAAGCTTTATTCATTTGTTATGAAAAGTTTAACACACCATTCTCATTTTCCTATCAATTATGTACTGTACCAAGCAAAGTGCAAATACCTCTGATTGGATTTTCTTTCATTATGGTTATGCCCTTTTCCCTTGAAGCCTTTCCATGGTTCTCTTATCAATTCGTTCTAAGATAATTTGCTCTACTCTACGCTTTAGTTTCAATTTTTCTACAATATATTTAGAAGACTCCACAGCAATCGCGCGGGGAACCATCTAGTTGATGCAATTCACGTGCTCTTGGCTTAGGTTTTGGGAGAAATAGGCTAGGTGAGCTTGGAGCTGGGCGAGCCAGGCCTGGTTGACCGGCCTCTCCTTTTTTTCGTGAGACCTTTTTATTTAATACTCCCTCCATCCGGAATTAAATGTCACAAAGTTTGACAAAAGTGAATGTATCTGACACTAAATTATGTCTAGATACATCCACTTTTGTCAAATTTTGTGACGTTTATTTCCGGACGGAGGGAGTATTATAAAATCGAATAAAAATATTTATGCTTATGCCGAGTTCAACTATGTTGATATGTGGCTAACTACCTCCTCCGATCTGGAATAATTGTCGGAGAAATGAGCTAGCCAGGTACAAGTTCTAGACACAAGTTCCGTCACTTTTTCCGGAGTACTAGTTATGAGAAAATGATCCAAAGCTACCAAATATTTTACCCGGCCCATGGGTAACGGAAACAAAAGGCCGCTGGAACGCCCAGCCCATGTATGGAGATACTAATGGAGAGCCCTGGAAGGATCCACTCCGGCCCCGCATCTTCTTCCAAAGGAACTAGGGTTTGATAGGAAAGGAAGAGCGCAGCTCTCGTGCTGCCCCAAGCTAGCTAGCCGGTTTTCGCATGAGTTCATGTTGCTAGCTCCAGCAAACCTCGCCGTGGCGCTTGCCTGACGTTGTATGTTCGACCATACATTCCAACCGCCGCTCGCTCGGTTTACTCAAAGGGTGATACACCGATTTCTCTCTTCTTTGAGCATCGTAGATTTAAGTTATAGGGTAGACACATCTTTGGCTGCAGGTAGCGATCTTCAATTTGCGTGTCCCTCTTCTTCGCGATGCACCGCCTCAAGTCGTCGAGTCTCTTCCACCCAACAAAGAAACGGCGCCAGTTTGTTAATCTGGTACTGGACACCTGCAAGAAGGATGGCTCCTTCGCGATGCAGCGCATCAAATCGTCGAGTCTCTTCCACCCAAAGAAACAGAACGACGGACACCCACTGCCACCGCCATCGCCGCCGGTAGAAGCCGTGCTGCCTAAACCTGCAAGCTCCTTCCTTCTCGGCACCCCCAAGGAAGACGGCGGGGATGTTATGTTCATGCCCTTTGGCAGCAGCAGGGACAAGATTGTGAGCGCAGACCAGGATGGCATGGTCGTGGTTCACGACCTCTCCCAGAACACGGTATCCAGCAAGCCCATGCTCGAGGGGTGGTCGTTTCACTCCGTCCCCATCACTGTCGGTGACGATCTGTACCTCATCAACAGGTGCCCTCATGGAGAACCTCCGGCCGGTGTCTACGATCTCCCAGGGTGGTTCTGGCACTCTCTCCCGCTGCCCCCCTACACAAAGACCCCAGGGTACGAGCCTAGAGGCTCCACCAAGATCTACTCCTCTGCCGTGGTTGGTGACAGCATCTGGGTGTCTGTCAGGGGTGGCATTGGCACCTACGCCTTCGACAGGGGCAGCCGCGAGTGGAGCAAAGTTGGCAGCTGGGAGCTCCCCTTCCGCGACGACGCGCATTTCATCCCCGAGCTCGACCGCTGGCTCGGCTTCTCCAGTGGACGAGAGAACCAGTTCTTTTGTGCTTCAGACCTCTCGGCCGCTGCGGCAGGCGGGGCAGCGTCGCCCACTCTGTCTCACGTTTGGAAAGAAGACATGGCTACAAACCCGCGGGACTGGGATGTGATGAGCTCCGACCTTGTCCGTGTTGATTCTGGCAGGTTCTGCATCGCCAGGCTCTGCCATGTCTGGGATGAGTCGGATGACCCCTTTATTAAGGAGACATTTCTCGTGTTCACGGGGGTGGAGTTGGAGCGCAGCGACGACACAGCGGACGCCGGGATCAAGATGGTCAAGCATAAATCCATACGCTACAACATTGATGGCAAGGTGCTCCACTTGGTATGCTAAGTAGAGTATGTATTACTCCGATCGAGAGGGTTAGCAAATAATGATCTTCTACTATCCAAATGAGATTGGAAAAATTATATATAAAAAAGGATCTTCTATGATGGGATCGATTGATGGATCAAATCAACCTCATGGCGTGGGTGGGACGTTGGTGTTTGCTCTGGAGTCAGCCCCTCGGACCAAAAAACTGAATAAGCGAGTATGAGTAAGTTGATCAGCACTTCCATGATGATGTTGGTGTTCTGAGTTTCATGTCTTCTACTAGGACTTTAGGCTAATGTAAAGCTGTTCAAATTTTCACTGGCTTGTAATGTACTCAATACTATCTCTCGTATCATCGGGTGGACCCTCACAATTTGCTCACCTGGTGCTGTCAGTGCACTAGCTGGGGCTTTGCCTGCACACTCTTGATCCGCTGTCAATTGTCCATCGGTTATGGCCACTCCAAATTCAGTATCTTGCAATAAGAGCGTTCTCCTCTTGCAATAGGAGCGATTCTCCAGCCCTAGAGTAGGCATGCAGCTCGAGGAGACCGACAAGTCCACAACATGTACAAGACGCTGCTGCAGGACGTGTAGGGGAGGATCAAGAAGGTGTACTGGACGCAGATGGAGGGGAGGCTGGCTGGCTCGCTGCATCCCCATCCTGGCATCCTTCATCCGCCGTGGGCGAGTTAGAAGAGTGGGCATATTTGATGTTTGCTGATTTTACCTGGAGGCTAAATTCTATTGTG
Organism: Alopecurus myosuroides; assembly: GCA_028641055.1. Taxonomy (NCBI): domain Eukaryota; kingdom Viridiplantae; phylum Streptophyta; class Magnoliopsida; order Poales; family Poaceae; genus Alopecurus; species Alopecurus myosuroides. The sequence continues at coordinate 434,579,554 of CM054058.1, read as the reverse complement.
TCAGTTTTTCTTTGCATTAACAGATCAGAATCATAATTTAGCAGGCCCCATGTATATTTGTAGGAAACACTCACCAAATCGGTTTGAAGGCACCAATCCAGTATTTCAATGTTAGGCCTAGAATAATATGTACAGTCTGTCCAAATGCATGCCGCAGCAGCATTCTATCCTACAACATATTACGCCACAAATTTTAAAAAAGGAGATCGAATATTGAGACACAGTAGCAGCTTGAATTCTAGCATTGCATCACACACAAAATAGCAAAAATAGAAGTTGAACATACTAAGCTTGGTGATGATAGTTCATCATCTATTTTTTCTCCTCTAATTTTCTATTTCAATAATGTTGAAGTTATTGAATCTTGTGCTTCCATATCCAGAGAATTAGGGAAATGCTTCATTATAACATCCTTATTCTATTCTTCTCATCTATTGGGATTTTTTTTCCAGCTTATTTAGTTCCGTTGGTTGCAGTGATCACATGTGCATCTTCTTATATTCCTTTTACCACAATTTTAGTGTTGCGTGATGAAATTTTTAGTTAGATTTGTGTTACCTTTCTTCATCATCGATCTGTACAGCCCAGCAAATTTAGGACACGTGCCGTTTTTGTTAGTTTTGTGTTACCATTCTCCACATGTTAGTTTTGTGTTACCATTCTCCACATATCAAATTTCGTAAAGTTTTTATGTAAGAATGCTCTCGAAGTTTATCACCCGTCCATTTGTATTTTTAGTGATTGGCAATACTAATATAGAACAAAATATAAGTCTAATATGATTCATGTAAAATGGTTCAATGTAATTTGGAAGTAATTGCATCATGGTTCTCTAAATTATGAACGCTGCAGCTTTTCTAGCACAATATCTTCATGTCACATTGGCTGCTTTGTGCTAACCGATTATCCATATTACTTTGCATGAGTTCCAAGATATATTTCTATTAGTGGACAAGATATAAGGTTATTTCGTTGATACCGACACCTTAGTCACGTGCTTTGGAATAGATTACTTGAAGAAACTTTTCGAGTTTGCAACAAGATAATTAACTAACGAAGTATAAATTTTCACATTAGTTTAGCTCCTTCATTAAGTTTTTTCTTCTTAAATTTCCTACATGCATATAAAATTATGGTGCCAAGAATGGTAGATCAGTTCTAATTACCACCATCATTGTTTACTCTAGGATGTGTTATTTTTGCTGAACTTGGAGCCGCACACAAAATAAGATCGGCGAGGAGCATTCCTTTGGACATAATTATGTTTTAAGTCACAGTCCATCCCAAATAACCATGGCATGGTCCAGCGATGTTGGAGTATATCATTATTCGGTTGGAGATGGGGCCTTTCTTTCCTAATTAGTTCACGAGGAATAGGTTATGAATAGTTGTTTATACACTATTTGAAGCCTATGATTATTCGGAAATGCTGACTAACTACATAGAATTTCATTGATTTGGTCCAGCTTCTACTTGCCTTGTCTTTATTTTTTGTGTTGGTATTTCATTATTGATTTCTTAACGTAGTTTGTTGTCCATCTCAGCCACGTTAACTGTTATTTTTTACATTGCAAATTATGTTCACAATTTGAGCTTGATGCATGGACAATCTTTATTTTTATTGCATAACTATTTTTTGGTAGCTAATGTCACCTTTCTTTAGGTTCAAACGTACCTTTGCAGCTTAATGTGCACTCACACATATGATCTTTTTAGTTGTGCTTGTGAGTTGCGATGATTTCTTGGCTGTAAGATTGTAGATGGTGTTAGAGGTAGGGAGTGTCTATGTCACAGTACACTGAGATTTCCTTATGTCTCAATCGACTGCTGCCATCAGGTTTTCGTCAGCATTTCAAGAGACAGGACCAAACGTCTGATATATATTCTTTATGTACTCCCTCCGTCTCATATTAATTGTCTCAAACTAGACAAAAGTGGATGTATCTAGACATATTTTAGTGTTAGATACATATACTTTTGTCTCATTTTGAGACAATTAATATGGGACGGAGGGAGTACTTTTTTTCTGGGCTGCATCTTTTGGCCTTTCTGTCCAAACTGTAGCCTTTCTTTCTAGGACTTTTTACTACATATGTGTAGCTTTGTCCATATTTCCGTGTTGGCCTTGTGTGGCTTCATTTTCTCACAGGACCAAAAGCACAACTTACTCCTTCAGCAAGAAAGACCTGGTAGTTCTGTTTCTCCCCCATTGCTCTAGCACTTTCTTTCTCCTCCTTCTTTCAGGAGTCGGCAACAAAATTCCCCCCTTTGTAGAAGTAAAAGATCAAAACGCAAGCAAGATTTACTCACATGAATTGTTGAAACTACCCTCCCCTGTTCTTCCCCACCATAGAAAATCGAACAATAAAGCCATGAGTATCTGCATGTTTCTTTTCATGTCCTAGATCCCGAACAACTACTTTCATCTTATGTTGCAATAGACTGAGATTTTCTTATGTCTCAGTCGACTGCTGACATCAGGATTTGTTGGATGTATGCACAAAAGGCAAAATACTATTTATACATTTGTTCCATAATTATGATTCATATTACTATGTTATAACTGACATGGTTACTGAATATGAGATTCAAAGAAAAACTCACGCTCACGTGTAGTAACATGAACACAGAAACAAACCCTAGTCTTGCCTTTTACGACTAATTCATTGGATGTTTGATGACTATGTTTTCCTGGTCATGGACATTGTTTTTGTCAACATCAGTGAATAGCATATTGTAGGAAGGGAACAATGTGGTTGGGTATTCCCTAAGTAGATTGGTATGCCAAGATATTCCACTAAGACATCTTTGTCCTTGGAATCATATCACAACATGGTTATATTAAAATGCATCCTTTGACCATGTTGTTATCGGGATAATATATTCTGGAGGTTTTACTTTGGTGCTTTCAAGAGTCACACCGTAAATTGGATGAACATAAAGGTATCTACTGGTGATTCTAAAGGAGTATATTACCTCGATGTTCTGAGGTGGGAATTACTTCTCCGTAAAAAGGGAGATGCATACCTGGGCCCACTCATTATTCCAGATATCCATAAGTTCTGCAAACTTACCGATACATCATGTGGGATATCATAATACAGTGACAAGAAAGAGAAAACTTGCCGGATAACGAGACGGGGCAAAGGTATTAGTGAACCAGAGATTGTTTCACAGGCAATACCAGAATCAATTGTCTCAGGAAAGTTCGGTATCGTGGGTAATAGGAGATTTGTATAATAACCAATGGGTTCAGCAGTTTATTTGTTTAGTACGTGGGAGTCAATATGGTTGTCCACGACACCTCTATTGATTATTGAAAAGGAAAGAGGTTCTAGTTTCATGTCCACACACTATCAAACCTGTAGGGGAAACACACTTAAGTTTGGGCTTATTTTTGTGTATATTGGTATGTCTGGATCAACTAGGAGTATCACGAGAGCAATTTTTATGAGTGATAGATATATTTTATGTACCAGAGAGAATTTATAATGAGGGCATGAGATGTCCCGGAGTTATAGAAATAATTTCTATTACTATCGGAATTTATTCTAGAGTTGTTATGAAAGAGAAATTGAAGCTCCACGATTTACGAAGCAAATGTAAGGCAGCATGACATGTCCCAGGATGTCGGAAATATATTTCTGATATCATTAGATAACATCGATGATTTCATCTATATGATTCATGGGGTTCTGGAAGAGTTCTGGGGGACTTTCCATATATGGGAGAAGTGCCCGAGGGGGAAAGATTTCCTCCTCTCGGCAAACCCTACTTTTAGGGGACGCCAGGTGGGACCCACGGTCTCACAAAGTGCATTTGTTTTCCCTCGAAAATTTCCCTGATTTATTTGAGAAATAAACGAGTGGGAAAAGAAAAATAAAAAAAAGAAGGCGATTGGACTCCACTTGGGAGTCCAATCCAAAATCTCCTAGGAGGCTTGGTGTGGCCAAAGGTAGGGAGGGGGAAACCGACTCCCCCCCCCCCCCATGGCAGGTTCTCTCCTTGCTCCACTATATAATTCCCACCCCTCCTCTCTTTAAAAAACACACAATTGTCTCCCAAGCCTCTCTCTTTCTCTAGAAGAATTAGAGGACTAATTAGAGCTTCTATTTATAGCACTTCCAATTGATTAGATCCTTCTCTAATAATTAGAAAATTAATTAGAGCTTCTAATTAGAACACTTATAATTGTATTAGAACTACTCTAATATTTGGAAGACTAATTAGAGCAATCTAATTGTATTAGAGCTTCTTCTAATCAGATTAGAGCCTCCTCCAATTAGATTAGAGCTTTATCTAATAGAATTAGAGCTTCTTCTAATTAGGTTGAGGTGTTCCTCTCCTGATTATACCTAGCTTCCAATTACTCTCTCTCTCTCATGTGTTGAAAACTCCACCTTCATATAGACCTGCAACGCTAAGTCCTGGACGGCAAAGCGCTGTAGAATTTTCCCCAACGTATGTGTGCATACTCTCAGAGGGATAACATGTGAGACCCTCACTATGTTGGATCATGATGCTGATATGGAGAGTCGGCAACATCATTACCCACAGGCTTATGCGTGAGGATCTTTCAAAGGCTTCATCGACATCGTCATCGACGCCTCTTCCGCTACTACGGTGTCTGGTACACGATCTCGAAAACTAGTTCTTGGAATTTATATTCACTTGTATCTACATAGCAAGGTCTTGGTTGTTGCGTAGAAAGTTTCAAAAAAATTACATTCCCATTGTGCAACCCAGGAGTGGTATCATAGCGATCTATGCACCGGTACAAGATCCGATCTAGAGCACCGGTGAGTGTGGGCATTGCATAAGTTTGTGCAAATACGTTGAAAAGTTCTCCAACGTTCAGATTATTTATAATTGCTTCCCAATAAGATTTGTTTTTTTTCTAACACCATATCGAGATTTTTTCAAACTTCTGGAAATCTAGGATGTTCGAGTTGCCCTTGGCATATCCCGTATAGTCTGAGAAGTGCTTCAGTAGATTTGGGTCTCTTTATAGCTGGTCTCATAATTAGTATTGTGGAAAGGGCATGTGGATTGGACCCACACGGGGGTCATGGTTATGAATAAGTTTAGATTGAGGCTCTAGAAGTTTTCGTCATTGTATTGTTTCAATCACTCCACAATGTTAATCTAGCAATATGAATAATCATGCCTTATGGAAGTGTAGGTTACTTAATGACTCATTTCATAGATCCTACAACCACGCTAAAAGAGTCAAAACAAACGTTAGGTATGTCTAACTCTGTTTTGTAGGAAACGTGATGTGGTATAGTCTCAAAGTTTAGAATTTTGAGATGCTTTACCTAACACTGTTTTGTAGCTAGCAAACCATCATAAACCCGATCATGGCGATGATGGGAAAGGATAAGGATTTCACTTGTCGTGAACCTCGACATGGTGCCGCCAACGAAGATGTCACGACCCCGGACCCAGAGATATACATATTGTTATGTGCTCCTAGCCATGGACTCACAAGGGCTTCAGGGTTACCAGCCCCGGCCGCAACAAACAACGGCAGGCAGACCGGATTCATCGGCACGTAGTCCGGATCCCCGGTCTACTACTCCTTGTATCCATGCTAGTCATAACCAATTATGCATACCCAAGCGTCCACGAGTCGGATGAAACTGAAGGAACGGGACCAAAGTTATACAGAGCTGCTATGTGTCCAGAAAGTGCAACAACAATCGAGGGTTACTGGGGTTACCTCGCCCCAGGCCGATCACATCGACAGGCGGGCTCGGACATGGATCATCGGCTCCACAACCCCTCGACTGCGACAACTATGCAGGCATAGCCAAAACTGTATAACGATGAGCTCGAAACCAACAACCGATCAAAGCAGTACTCTAAACATGAAGCTTTATTAACATGTGTTACTAGAGTATAGCTTACAAGCAGAGATCACACGACCCAACATTACATCAGACAACGGAAGGCAAGTTATCCTATATAACTAAATAGAGGCAACCCACTAATTTTACTTCTCTCAACATGCAGCCTCCCAGGTCATCAAATGTGCCACCTCAGCATTATTTTTGTTTGAGAAAAAATAGCATACGTGACAACTCGCGCAAGCAGCCCTCACGTACCATATGTCACAACTCTCAGAAGCAACCCTTCCGATCCAGCACAGCCTTCGCTAGATTGGCCCATAGGCAGCCCACTTCTTCAACCAAAATGGTCCAAACACGTCTGGCCCATAGCCAGCCAACTTCTTGACAACACACGAGGTCAACGAGCGTCCTCTAAAAAAATCACGTTCGTCTTCCCCATCGAATTCATCTTCCCAACCGCATACGGCATTGACGCCTCTCTTCCTCTCCCCCCACGATCTACGCGACAAACGGAAACTGACTCCACCAGGCGACGAGTTCGCGCAGATTTCCCCCATTTAAACTCACACGTACCATCGTCCTCCCATCTTCCTCCCATACTGCCGCTACCGGTGGTGAGTCCTCCCATACTGGCGGCGCCGCTGGTGAGACACAAGCTCCGTTTCCTCCATTTTCTGTACCAGATTATTTACCAACTTTTACTTCTCATGTGTGCAAGGAACCTACCGTGAAGCTGCTGTTCTTGGTGCCTGCTCGCCACATTGCGTCGTTGCCACATATCATACTGACAGATCGTATAATTTTATCAAAATACCTGCTAAATATGCTAGCCTCATTCTGGTAATTTTTTACATCAATCTTTTTAAGCTTTCATGCTCCACCGGCTAAATTTTTTCAGCAGTTTAACGTTTCAGGCTAAGTATCACCACCTTCGCGTTTCAGGAAAATTTAGCTGCATCCCATGTCAGGTTGTTCTCTATAAATTTGCCCTTTCGTATACTATATGGTCGCGGCGTTTGTCCGTTGTTCTTCCTCGGGGCAGTGTTGAACAGTATGGATTGTGTTTGTCCCTAGAGTATATGGATCGGGATGGTTAATAATGGAATAGCTTTCTTTCTCCATACCTAATTTTCATGGTGGTATTTTTCTGTCAGGTACGTCTATCTGTAGTTCCCTATTTTAAGGTTTTCTTGCTCTAGCTAGCATTCCTTTTGAGTAGTTTGTTAGCAAGATAGATTTGTTGATTGTCAATAGCCAAGAACTCTTCTCTATCATTTCTCCCCATGAAGACTTGCTAAAATACGTACTAATGCATAGACGCTATGTACGCCCAAAATCTCCTTTTCTTGATGAATTAGTTTTAATTTTTCTTGGTTTCTTAAGTTGAACCTCATGTGTCTCCGTGTAAGCATATATGTCGTACCTTGAGTGTGCTGTTTTCATCTCCTCGAATCATGTGAATGCTAAGAGCTTGCATTTATGAAGACCGCGAGGGTTTTTTACATGGAGTCTAATACTGCAGGGAGAATCAAATGTTGCGTATACCAATGCAGCTTCCTTTGCAATTCATTCTAAAGTAAACATGCAGATATCCTTTTCCCATCCTTTCCCTTTGTATATCGCCTAGGCTTTAACCGTTTCAGTTTTCTATTCCAGTTAGCAGGTAATTGTTTTGAGCTGCTGTGAACCTGCATTGCTTGCCCCATGGTGTTATCATAATCTTTAGATTAGCTAACTGTATTTAAAATACATACCAAGTTCGTTCGCTTGGTGAATATGATTTCTAATAGTTGTTTTTTTGTAGAATAAATAAGATAGAAGTACCTGGTAGGAAGATTTTGTAGGCACGATACAACCTGCATCCAGAATTCTATGCATCGAGCTAAATACATTAGCTATCTTTTTTTTTATGACCCTTCATCTGTTTAAACGATATCAGGTGGCTGCCTATGTCTTCCTCTCAGTGGTTAAATCACTACCTTCAGGTGTGTTTTGCCTCTCCTACTGTTTTATCGTTCTTACATAATCATACATAATCACGTAGAGTTCTCTCTTCACAGTAGACTTCCTAACCAAAAGATACCAAATTTCAGTTTTTAAGTATAAATTCAATTCTAAGCTGCAGAAAAAGGTGAGTCCGATCGTGTTAGTGGTAAGTTTGAGTCTGTATCGTGTATTCATAGTATCAGTTCAACATTTCAATTGTAAATATTAATACTCCATATGATATTTCTTTATTCTTATCTTTGATTCTTTTGTTCAAATAGTGTATGTTTTCCTTAAGTTCAATATAAAAGGTAGAATATACAAGTCCCGCAGCAACGCGCGGGGTATCATCTAGTGTTGCTAGTAAACAAGAACGAAAAAGGCCTAAGAGGCCGCAACATAAGGCGACGTCCCAGCCCATAGATTCCAGGCTGCTACCTGGGAACCCCAAACTACTCATCGATGTCCACGCTGAAACACCACCGGAGTGATATCTTCACCTGAACCAAAATTAAGCAAACCTGAGTACGGGAGGTACTCAACAAGACTTAGTTAACCTGTTATATATCTGCTATCTTCAGAAAGGGTTTTATGAAGGCTGTTTTGCATAAAGCAATCTTTGTTTTCCAAATCGAGGAGGAATAGCACGTCTCATAGAATGTTTTGAAAACAGATGAGAAAGCTACTCAACTACTGAGATCATCATCTTCTTGTATTCCACCAAGTCGTTCTCATACCCACACTATCTCATCCTACAAGGATCACCCCTCCCGGCATCTCCGGGGAGGCACCCTTCATTCATTGTTTAACAAGTTTTAGTCATTCCGTTGAAGTTATCTATGATCACAGAATCCGTTGCCAAGTCGTCCGTAACCGTGGACACGGCTTCTCGAGGAGATTTATCCCTGCAGGGGGTACACTTTACCCACACGTACCATCCGACTCTTAACGCCACATGTACGCTCCTTGGGAGCGCGGCAGAGGGTGGTTGGCTCCGACCTTTACCTTGCGTAACCCTATCCATGAGTCAACCCAAACAGGGCCACCCCGTCAACAGGGAGTTGGCCACCTCCTGACGGCACCTGTTCTGTGAGTCAGGATCAAGATCCGTGTACGTCCATCACTTGTCCCGGTCACGCCCTAAGTTTTCTCCAAATCGTTTTCTGACTCACACGCAGATGGAAAGATCAAACTACGTGACTCATGGATGTGGCTAAACAAGTTAGTTAGTCAGGCGAGGTTCATTGGCTCGCTCGTGTGGTTGTACGCTCAGTCTTGGCTTCGAAGGCGAGAACTCGCTCCTAGGGGCATGAACAGGACAAAACGCCACAACCCATTGTGGCCTCACATCCATGCCAGTATTTAGTCAAGTTATCAAAGTTAATTCAAATCATAACAACATGACATAATAGGTTCACGTATTGACCAGATTCATCAACCGGATGGATTAGATCACAACTAGGCATGGCTAAGCAAGACTCACAGGGTTTAGCGGAGCGCGCACAAACAAACCTATAGTTGCTAGGAGCAGTGGATCAGGATATCTAGGTTATGCAGTATATAGGAGAACTCTATCTACTGACACCAAATAGTTTGTAACCGAATGCAGGTACGAGATTCAAAACACTTTGAAACCATATATGAGCAGATAAGAGGTTATGCTTGCCTTGGTTATAAGAAAACCAGATAAAGATCTTCTGGAATAAGTGCTTGACTTGTCGGTTAAGATCAAGTATTCGTCATGGATTCGTTGGCCTTCACTTCGGAGTCACGTTCTACCGAGGGGGAAACAAACACCGAAAGAGAAATAACAATCAACACATGGCATCGATGCAAAGCGCAATATGTATGAATGAGCAGGTTAATGCACTGAAAATAAAGCCCTAAACATGTTCGATGAGTTGCTAGGGTTCGTATGTCAGTTATGCAATTTTCCTTAAATTTGGACGAAATAGACCCCGAAGGGGCAATTCGGATGATTCTGAAAGTGAGTGCAAGTTAAAGTGCTCAAATGAGGTTTAAAACATCATAACTAGGTTGCATTTGTATTTTGAGCATTTTGGTATATAACTTTTAATTTTCTAATTTTAGTGAATAAAAACTTATTTTTCTATTTTAAATGAATTAAACCACATTAAATAATGTCCAAAAATGAAATGTGTCAAACATGTATGAAAGTGACATTTTTGGAAAGAGTACATTTTCCTGATCTCTCCCATATTTTTATTTTATTTTTCTGAGCAATATTTTGGAAGATATTAATTAACCAAATTTAATCATTTTCTGGAATTAATTAAACAGAGAGTTATGACGTCAGCAGGACGTCACTGTGACACAGTGATGACATCACCGTTTCCTGTTCTTCACGGAAGGATTCAAATTCGACGCAATTCGCGCGTAATTCGCGCGTAATTCGCGAAATGAAGGTTACCACCACGTAGAGGGAAACGAGTGGAACCTAGGGGTGGCGGAGGGACGACCAAATGGTCGCCGGAAGCTCGCCGGCGACGAGGGGCGCGGCGGCGGCCAAGGATGCCCGGCGGGAACATGCTACAGAGAGGGAGGGAGATGGCGGAGACCACCCGCGGGTTCAGGAGCTCACCGTGAAGGTGATGGCAAGGTCGGGGTGGCTCGCCGTGGTGGCAATCGACGGCGGCGACCAGAATTCCGGCGGCGGCCGTGGCAGATGGCGGCGGTGAATTGGAGCTCTACCGGGGCTCCCTGCTGCTGCTCGAGATCGAGGAGGACCAGGAGGAGACGGCGGTGGCGGTGAGATGCTCCACGGCGCTCGGGAGCGGCCGGAACGGCAACAACGACCGGCGGCCACCACGGTTAGGTTAGGGTTAGGGTTTGTTTCGCGAGGGGAGACAGAGAGAGAGGAAGGGAGCCGAGGGGGTGAGAGGCACACCGGGTCCTTATCCTCCCTCGCAGGGAGCGGCGGAGGGTGGGGATCCCCTCGCGGGATCGACGGCGGGAGCAGCTCCACCGAGCTGCTTACCGTCTGGAGGTAGAAGACAAAGAAGTTTTTCTCCAAAACCCCCTGTCTTTCCTGAAAATTGCAAACGAGTCCTTTTCTACATAAAAACAGAACAAAAACCAAAGGTTTTGGGGACCTTTTTGCAAACAGAAAAACTGGCAAAAATAAGTTTTGGAAAGCTTATCAAATTTCCAACCAAGCCATGTTTTCCTGTGGTGAAATTGAAGTATTTTCAAGAACAAAATTTTGGAAACCAAATTAAGTACTTTTTGTGAGATTTTCTCAAACCAATTAAATTCACAATTTAAATTGGTTAAAACATGGTTTAAATTTTTGTTTGATGCATGTATGATATGAACACAACACCACACACTCTACTGTAGCAAACTTGGGATGTTACAAATCTACCCCCCTTACAAGAATCTCGTCCCGAGATTCCTGAAGGAGAAGAAAGGAGGAACACCGGTTTTTGAACGACCTTCTTGAACCTTACGGTTCTCTTCTTGGGGAGGTTGACCCGTAGCATCTTGAGTTATTGAACGGATACACCTTAGGTAAGAGGGAAACTCTTAGGAAATGATCTTCACGAAGATCGAGTATCTCATGGCTAACTTAGGACAAGGATGTTCATAAAGAACCGTCGAGTTAACAGGCATGAAACACATCAAGATTACGGAGGGAATAAGAGAAGGTTTCAAGTTTGCGGACGATTGCTCTTGAAAGGATTTAGAATATGAGCTTTGCACAATACTTTAAATCCTTTTCGAAAAGAAAGGTGGAACAACTGATGATATCGAGGTTTCTTCAAACAGATAACCAAGATGAAAAAGATGGTCTTGGATACCACGACATAATATCCGTAGACGAGGAAAATCACGAGAAAACACTGTAATCGTGAGTCGGAGAGAAATTTGATACAAGATCATGTTCACTCTTCGGCGTGGACACGAAAGATAACGAAACTTCCATTCCGTCAAAGTTTGTCGAAAACTTTATCAAAGATTGGAATGTTACTTCATGACGGAAGACGAGTAACCACGGAATGTTGGAACACCGTAGTGGAGGAGGAACTCTTGGTCACACCATAAGACTGGCTAACCAACGAGGATAAAAACACCAGAAGGAGTAGGGAATCTCTTTCCTATGGTGGATTTGGACGTAGCAATACGTTTACCACATGGTTAAGATCCCATGGCTGGAATGACTGACAAATTCACACAATGTGTGAGACGAACGGAACTTCAAGTACAAACAACTTGAAAAAGGGAACTGATAAATGGTGGTTACGAAACACCACGAGATGTTTTTATGATGAACTTGTTTCCACCAGAACAAAGATTTGGAGGTTCCACGGAGGAATATTGAGAAGATCAACTTCCAACTTATCCTTGATGTTCTAAATACCGACAGCAGGCTCACGACAGGCCTTCTATAGGTCATCAAGTGAAAGTAAAACTCCGGTTTGGAAGAACGGTGAGAAAAAACTTGTTAGAATGAACCACACCAGAATTCTCACGGAGAGTGGTTGTTCTTACGGATTCAAAGAGATATGACATTAGGCCTTCCGGCTAATTGTGTCAACCACCACATCAACCATGCCAGATTCTGAAAAGACCTAATTCAATACCCTTGAGGAAAACACCAACCATCGTTGCTGCTTGAGATTCAGCTCTGGTTAGTGGATTGATAACTCAGACTCGATATGTTTGAGCGAAGAGATTGCACAGGTTACCAACGAGATACATTTACTAGATTCTCAAGATCTGGACTACGATGCCACGCTCAAGAAGATGAGCAGGATTGAAGAACTCATGTATTAGCAACTTGCAAAAGACGGTTGCACCTACATGACTTACTTGCAATGAAACACATCGGAGTCATTGTTGGGAAGATTATTACGAAGATAACGAAGTTCTTGGACTTCTTCTCTTCACGGATAAACAGTCAGAGCTTAGTGTGGATGGAAATTTCTTCAGGTAATTGGAGGTAACAACCCACCATCTCAAGAATAGTCCACACGTGCATGACCGACCAGGGATTGTTCCCAAAGGAAACCGGAAAACTCTACTCGGATCCACGGCGACAACTTCACCATAAGCACATGAACCAGAGTAGGTTACCTCAAACATCGAGAGAACAACTTCGTGATAACACAAAGATGGTTCTCAAAAGTTTCCAACCTTAGTGCCAAGTGTTCAACATGAACCTCTTGCAACTTCGAGAAAATAGGAATGTCATCGATGGGCTCGACAACACGCTTATCAAAACACTCCAAGAAGAGGGGTTTCATATGATATATGAACAAGGCAGAACATTGGTCAGACCAAAGGACATGAGGTGTACTCGGGCCAAACACCATGAGTGAAAACACCATCAGGATAGTCCTTGAATCTGGACTTGATCTGACGATAGCCCAAATCAAATCAAGGTAGAATCACAACATGTCCATTAAAGAGATACTATCATGCTTCAACACTAGGAAAACTAGATATCCCTTATCAAAGGAACAAGTTGGCGGAGCTTTTGCCTTTCAACTCTCCAAGTTGTTGTTTAAGCTCAACCACTAGTCCAAGGTGTCTAGCGTAGGTTCTTGGAGAGAGGAGTGGTTCAAATTACTCCTGGTTTAGACATCACGGTCAGGTAAAACCTGGTGATACTTCTAGAAAGACAACCAGAATATCACAACCTACCGTTAGGTCTAGGAATTTGAAAGGAGGCTTGCTTTTCAAAGCAACTGATATGAACATGAGAGCTTGGCATGAACCTAACTCTCTGACCAGAAATGTGCACCGGAGTGAACGGATTTGGTAACACGACCAACTTCAAAAAGAGGCTGGGTGACCAGTAGTGCTAAGAAGGATACAGATGTTTCTTAGATCTTCCGAAGCAATGGAAATTGCTAGGAACATCTGATGCACACCTCAATGCACACCCAACATTCTTGAGCATTCCAGCTTGGGGTGAAGGTGGTTAAAGATGTGTAAGAGCATCACTTCATCAACAAGGCCATGAAACTTAACACGACCTCTTGATATAAAGGAGTGTGATACCCGAAGGTAGAACAGAACAGAAGCTAATGAAACTTCTTTATTCTGTCGATTACAAAACTTTGACCTGGTTCTAGAGATGAACGAGGTACTGGAGTTTGTTTCTCCTGACATCCCAAGGTGGAATGTTTTAACGGAACACCAGTGGAATGCATTGGCAGACTTCCAACACACCTAAGAAAGTTGGTTTCCAAACAACGGACGGAGTTTGGAAAGCAACTAAAGAGTGGGAACGTGCTCTGGAAAGTCCTGAGATCACGTTGGATGCACAGGGTAATACTCATGTGTAGAACCCATGGCAAAAGGTTGGTATAGCTGAACCAAGAACAAAGATATGGGAATCATAAGAACACTTTTGTCATGATCCTTTTGATTCCTAGAGGAAACCTATGGCTATTAGAGCTGAGATTACCTAGCCATCCTGAGGTAAAACAGATTCCTCAGGATCCAAAGAAACAGAACTTGGGTTAAAGGTCAGCATCCTGTGCTGGTAGCATATACATCACATGGTTAAGAAACCACATGATCCAACACCCTTCAATCCAGCACATTCCAGGACCTTCGGTTCAAGTTCAAGGGGCAAAACCACAACGAAAGGAGTAACTACTATCTTAGTGCCTTAAAGGACACTATGAGTAGCAATCACGGAGTATCTTTCAAAGAACGACGATAGCTCCGGAAGAACTTGAGCAGAGGATAACGGATACATTCGAGATGAAAAGCAGATCTCGAGGTTCAGGATTTAGAGACTTTAGAACAGGAGTATGTGGAAACCACACAACTCTGAGAGATTATGATGGAAAGGAAATCTCCCAGTTTAAGAGATAACGGAACATAGAACACACACGACTCTAGAAACTTTAACACTAGGTCAACTTGGGTAAAAACGTCATTGCCAAAGAAGGCACCTAGGTCTTGAATGACTAGAAGAGATAGCAAAACCTTTTCAAATCAAAACAGGTAAGGTGACCCAGAGTTAGAGCGATACCAGATAAGGAGTAAAAAGAATCCTAAGAAGGTTTTTCACAATCCATTTGAAGTTTCAAAGTAGTTTTCACAAACACTAGACTCAACATCGACCAAGCAGTAAGGTTTTCCTACAGGCAGCCCTGCTCTGATACCAAGACTTGTCACGACCCCGGACCCAGAGATATACATACTGTTATGTGCTCCTAGACATGGACCCACAAGGGCTTCAGGGTTACCAGCCCCGGCCGCAACAAACAACGGCAGGCAGACTGGATTCATCGGCACGTAGTCCGGATCCCCAGTCTACTACTCCTTGTATCCATGCTAGTCATAACCAACTATGCATATCAAAGCGTCCACGAATCGAATGAAACTGAAGGGAACGGGACCAAAGCTATACAGAGATGCTATGTGTCCAGAAAGTGCAACAACAATCGAGGGTTACTGGGGTTACCTCGCCCCGGGCCGATCACATCGACAGGCGGGCTCGGACATGGATCATGGGTTCCACAACCCCTCGACTGCGACAACTATGCAGGCATAGCCAAAACTGTATAACAATGAGCTCGAAACCAACAACCGATCAAAGCAGTACTCTAAACATGAAGCTTTATTAAACAAGTGTTACTAGAGTATAGCTTACAAGCAGAGGTCACACGACCCAACATTACATCAGACAACGGAAGGAAAATTATGTTTCTAATCAACAAGAACCAAAAAGGCCTAAGAGGCTGCAACATAAGGCGACGTCCCAGCGCATAGATTCCAGGCTGCTACCTGGGAACCCCGAACTACTCGTCGACGTCCACGTTGTATCACCACCGAAGTGACGAACTCCACCTGAACCAAAATTAAGCAAACCTGAGTACGGGAGGTACTCAACAAGACTTATCTAACCTATTATATATCTGCTATCTTCAGAAAGGGTTTTATGAAGGCTGTTTTGCGTAAAGCAATCTTTGTTTTGCAAGTTGAGAAAGGAATAGCACGTCTCATAGAAGGTTTTGAAAACAGATGGGGAAGCTACTCAACTACTGAAATCATCATATTCTTGTATTCCACCAAGTCCTTCTCATTCCCACACTATCTCATGCTACAAGGATCACCCCTCTCGGCATCTCCGAGGAGGCACCCTTCAATCATGGTTGGCATGTTTTAGTCATTCCGTTGAAGTTATCTATGATCACAGAATCCGTTGCCAAGTCGTCCGTAACCGTGGACACGGCTTCTCGAGGAGATTCATCCCTGCAGGGGGTACACTTTACCCACACGTACCATCCGACTCTTAACGCCACATGTACGCTCCTTCGGAGCGCGACAGAGGGTGGTTGGCTCCGACCTTTACCTTGCGTAACCCTATCCATGAGTCAACCCAAACAGGGCCACCCCGTCAACAGGGAGTTGGCCACCTCCTGACGGCACCTGTTCTGTGAGTCGGGATCAAGATCCGTGTACGTCCATCACTTGTCCCGGTCACGCCCTAAGTTTTCTCCAAATCGTTTTCTGACTCACACGCAGATGGAAAGATCAAACTACGTGACTCATGGATGTGGCTAAACAAGTTAGTTAGTCAGGCGAGGTTCATTGGCTCGCTCGTGTGGTTGCACGCTCAGTCTTGGCTTCGAAGGCGAGAACTCACTCCTAGGGACATGAACAGGACAAAACGCCACAACCCATTGTGGCCTCACATCCATGCCAGTATTTAGTCAAGTTATCAAAGTTAATTCAAATCATAACAACATGACATAATAGATTCACGTCTTGACCAGATTCATCAACCGGATGGATCAGATCACAACTAGGAATGGCTAAGCAAGACTCACAGGGTTTAGCGGAGCGCGCACAAACAAACCTATAGCTGCTAGGTGAAGTGGATCAGGATATCTGGGTTATGCAGTATATAGGAGAACTCTATCTACAACCATAAATACTTTGAACCGCATGCAATATACGAGATCCAAAACACTTCGAAAATCATATACGAGCAGATAAGAGGTTATGCTTGCCTTGGTTATAAGAAAATCGGATAAAAATCTTCTGGAATAAGTGCTTGACTTGTCGGTTAAGATCAAGTATTCGCCATGGGGTTGTTGGCCTTCTCTTCGGAGTCACGTTCTACCGAGGGAGAAATAACACCGAAAGAGAAATAACAATCAATCATGGCATCGATGCAATGCGCAATATGTATGCATGAGCAAGTTAATGCACTGAAATAAAGCCCTAAACATGTTCGATGAGTTGCTAGGGTTCGTATGTCAGTTATGCAATTTTACTGAAATTATCCCGAAATAGACCCCGGAGGGGCAATTCGGGCAATTCTGAAAGTAGGTACCATTTTAAAAGCTCAAATAGGTTTGAAAACATCATAAACATGTTGCATTTGTTATTTTGAGCATTTTGGTATATGACTTTTATTTTTCTAATTTTTGTGAATAAAAACTTATTTTCCTATTTTAAATGATTAAACAACATTAAAATAATACTCATTTTTCAACTTGGTCAAACATATCTGAAAATGACATTTTTGGGTAGAGGTCATTTTTCTGAGCACAACCATATTTTTACTTTATTTTTCTGAGCAATATTTTGGAAGATATTAATTAACCAAATTTAATCATTTTCTGGAATTAATTAAACAGAGAGTTCTGACGTCTGCAGGACGTCACTGTGACACAGTGATGACATCACCGTTTTCTGTTCTTCATGGAAGGATTCAAATTCGACGCAATTCGCGCGTAATTCGCGAAACGAAGGTTACCACCACGTAGAGGGAAACGAGTGGAACCTAGGGGTGGCGGAGGGACGACCAAATGGTCGCCGGAAGCTCGCCGGCGACGAGGGGCGCGGCGGCGGCCAAGGATGCCCGGCGGGAACATGCTACAGAGAGGGAGGGAGATGGCGGAGACCACCCGCGGGTTAAGGAGCTCACCGTGAAGGTGATGGAAAGGTCGGGGTGGCTCGCCGTGGTGGCAATCGACGGCGGCGACCAGAGTTCCGGCGGCGGCCGTGGCAGATGGCGGCGGTGAATTGGAGCTCTACCGGGGCTCCCTGCTGCTGCTCGAGATCGAGGAGGACCAGGAGGAGACGGCGGTGGCGGTGAGATGCTCCACGGCGCTCGGGAGCGGCCGGAACGGCAACAACGACCGGCGGCCACCACGGTTAGGTTAGGGTTTGTTTCACGAGGGGAGACAGAGAGAGAGGAAGGGAGCCGAGGGGGTGAGAGGCACACCGGGTCCTTATCCTCTCTCGCAGGGAGCGGCGGAGGGTGGGGATCCCCTCGCGGGATCGACGGCGGGAGCAGCTCCACCGAGCTGCTTACCGTCTGGAGGTAGAAGACAAAGGAGTTTTTCTCCAAAACCCCCTGTCTTTCCTGAAAATTGCAAACGAGTCCTTTTCTACATAAAAACAGAACAAAAACCAAAGGTTTTGGGGACCTTTTTGCAAACAGAAAAATTGGCAAAAATAAGTTTTGGAAATCTTATCAAATTTCCAACCAAGCCATGTTTTCCTGTGGTGAAATTGAATTATTTTCCAGAACAAAATTTTGGAAACCAAATTAAGTACTTTTTGTGATATTTTCTCAATACAAATTAAAT
Source organism: Alopecurus myosuroides (assembly GCA_028641055.1). Classification (NCBI taxonomy): domain Eukaryota; kingdom Viridiplantae; phylum Streptophyta; class Magnoliopsida; order Poales; family Poaceae; genus Alopecurus; species Alopecurus myosuroides. Next base: position 434,561,127 of record CM054058.1, on the reverse strand, counting down.
TCACAATTTAAATTGGTTAAAACATGGTTTAAATTTTTGTTTGATGCATGTATGAGATGAACACACACCACACACCCTAATGTAGCAAACTTGGGATGTTACAGAAGATCCGTTGGAGATGAAGGAGGACTATACTACATCACTAGTTTTACTCGTGCATGTTTTATTAAGTTTTCTTCTCATCCCTTGAATGCGCAGTAGACATGATTATTAGGGTGATTTATCATAAAAATATCAAGGTAGATCATTCTCTCCCAACTGTAGCACCATCAAGCTGATTGGGGTTCGCATCCATCACCTGGATTCAAGGATCAACGTGTTCTTATGATCAGAAGGCGGGTAACAAGATGATCCATACTCATCACCTGGATACAGGAGTGAGTATGACATCACTTGTTACAGCAAGATCAGTTTGTTATATTGACGTTTAAGAATGAAACTCATGAGCTCGGAGCACATACACCGAAAGGTGAAGCGGAAATCACGGTGATAGTGATTGGCAAGTTGGCCTACCCGTTGTAAGCTTATAGTCATAGAGGTGGATACATCCTTTGGTTGTAAATTGAGTGTGGATTCCGTAACAGATTAAATTCTGATCACGAGGAATATCAGATTTAGTGGGAGCACATAGTTAATTATTTTAACAAGTGCTTAGAAAATAATTATGAACATGTCTAAGTGAAATATCAAATTGTGGATCCATGGCTTGTAACGTACCCGCTATTAACCTTGGTCCAGTACTTGAGAAGAAACCACTTGCTGCCAATGGAAGTAACTATGCGGATTGGTCTGTGCACTAAGAATTGTTCTCAGGGGTATCAATAAAGAGTATGTCATCGATGCTCCTCTTCAAGAGGATCTCGATGGCAACGCTTCTGATGCAAAAAAGAATGCACACATCTTGATGAGTGATGATGCTAGTTGTTCAATGTCTCATACTAACATATATGGATCCTGAGTTGCAGAAATGATTTGATTGTACGTTCGCGTATGACATGATTGTTGCACTCACGTCCATGTACCAGACACAAGCCAAGACTAAACGTTATGAAATAACGAAGTCTTTGTGGTCATGTCACATGGCATAAGGAAACTCAGTAAGAGAGCATGTAATCAAGATGTTTGGTTACCGTGCTAGGCTTCAAGATTTGGGATTTCCAATCCCGGATGTGCTAATTATAGATTTTGGGTTGTCTTCACTCCCCCGTCTTACAATGGTTTCATCATGAATTACAACATGAATGGGATGGAGAAAACACCGAATGAGCTCCTTGTTATGCTTAAAACTTCTGAGACTGGTGTGTGGATGAAAAAAATCAAGTATTGATGGTTTCCCAGACTACATCATTCAAGAAGAAAACGAACAAAAGGGGCAAAAATGCTAAGGCACATAATATGTCAAAGTTTTCTGCATAGAGTAAGTCCGGATGCCTATTCTGTAAAAAGAAAGGGCATTGTAAGAGGAACTGTAAAAGCTACCTCAGGCAAAAGAAAAAATTCACCAAAGGTATAAGAGTTATACCTAAATGATACTCCCTCCGTTCCAAAATGTAAGCCTTTTTAGCAAACTAGTTTAGCTTTCTAAAAAGGCTTACATTTTGGAACGGAGGTAGTATTTGTCATTCTTATTAGTATTTTTGGTGTATCAATTTCTAAAATTATTTTATGCATTCGATATAGGAGTTGCGGAAGTAATGAGATGGAAGAATAAAAGGTGTTGATGAGCGCAAGCTAGGCGCATAAAGGATCGTCTAAGGATGAAGACATCTCCACTTTTATTTTTATAATTCGAAGGATTTATGAGCTTTGGCTCAAATTATTGTAATAAGGTTGCATGCTTGGATATGTAATACTCTTGTGGATTGATATGACGAAGTCCTGGTTATATTATGAGAATATTATAGATCAATTCCTTCATGGATGCTCAAGTTACAAATATTTTGAATTGATATTATTTATTCTGAAATATTTTATGATGAAAATCAACAAGAAAAGGGACTTCGCAGATTTTTTAGAAGTTATAGTGATGTCTTGAAAATTATCAAGTAATATTTGAATGAGACAAAGTTAAACACTAAGAAGGATTCCTTTGCAAATAATTTCTTGATATTGCCCATGGAATAGTATAATAACTTAAGTTTTATTTTAGCACAAGTTTATTGTCTTTACTATGTGTCATAGTTTTGAAAGACAAATTATAAAGAGACACACTACGAAAATGCCGTTTGTCTCTCGGGTGCCATGACTCTCGCTATCTGCATTGTTCGTTTGTTGGTTTAGATGCGTGTGAGAACTAATACTTAATGGAGCAGATGAAATACCGGGCATATACGCTTGTTATGCTTGTTATATACGCGGCACCTTCTGGATGAATTTATTGGGGTGGAAGATGCAGGTGTGCTAGAGCTGGCACTGTGGGACGTGACCCATCTGAGCAGAGGACAGTGTTTTCAGTCACCAATCCGGCAAAGTGGACACGCGAAGCCTCTCAATATCCGCTTTTGTTCCTCTTCCTCTTCAATCTAGATCTACTAAAAGAGGAACCTTGTTGCCATGGTTATTTTTCATGCTCAAGGGATGGAGTGTCGGATATATACCGATTAGGGGTATATCCAGCATTGTCCTAAGGAGCCGGATTACCAGGGTGGCCTGAATGGTAATGGATCACAGTCCATTAGGCGGCCCAGTAAGCTGACGCGCAGAAGCCGGATTCTAGAAGAACCCGGACCACGGCCCACGTGGTACGGCTTGGAGAAGAAGGCGGATTACTGATTTCCAAGTTAGAAACTTACCGTAGTCTTCTAGGTTTCCTTTCTGTAAGCCCTAACCCGGCTATCTATATAAAGCCGGACGGGAGAGAAGAAAAATACGGACAATTAGCAAGAAGCTAACTCGCCGAGAAGTTGATCCTCGTCGAGTTAGCTAATCCCAACTCACATTGTACTTTGTATACTTCAGGCTTCAGCCCTGATTTAGTGGGATTGCAGGAGTAGGAACACCGCCTAGTTGCGACGTACCGAACCTGGGTAATTTTGGTGTTCCTGGTTGTCATAGTACCACGTCCCCCCACGTCTCTATCAGTAGTCTCATAGTACCCCCGTCTATGAACTCTACTACGATGTCTCGACAGTTGGCTCCCAAAGTGAGGCTAGTGACGTAAGGTGTTATGTTTCGATCAGGGATACTCGGCGGAATCGGCAGTACCATAACTGTCGGAAGCTTGGAATTCGACAACGACGTCGGGCGCTTCCTCGACAACGGATCGTACATGCCAGCATGGAATCATCTGGTAAGTGCCTGCGTTTTACCGAATGCATCTGCAAAAATATTTATCGGATTAACTGCAGAGGCAATGGGATTCTGTGGTGGAAGTAGATTTATCCCACCCTCCCTATACCCAGTTGAAGAAAACTATGATGACGGATTTTGCTCAGATCGCCAATATCCTGCCGAATTTGCTGCCTCTCCAGAGATGCCTGCAATCATATCTCACTTTATTGGCATGGTGCAATCCGAGGTCGCCGAAAACACGGATGAAAGCAATCCCTTGGAAGAGGCAGAAGAAAACAATCCCACGGTAGAGGTGGCAGATCCGGCATCCGTCGATACGACGACGAACTCGGAAGCCGATTCTGTGCTACCCGCCTTTGAGGCGAGATTAGAGTCGGAACCCGGATCGGACGAGCTCGATTTCGAGGACGAAGATGAAGATGCTTTCGAAAGAAAGGTCAAATCTCTTCAAGAGGGATTCCATGAAGTGCTTATGGCAAAACCGGCTGAAAACACGGGTGCCGAAAGCCAGGAAGACCCTCAAACACCTCCACCAGATGAGGAAAGAGAGGACGGTGAAACCAGTCCAACTTACCCTGATGTCAAGGAATTGACAGAAGACGAACCTGGCAAAAAACCTCCCTCTTCCAAGAAGAGAAACAAGATTGCCAAGAAACTCTAGTACAAACTCCGGAAGAACAAATTGGCGGATACCGCTAACAAAAACATGGAAGTAGGAGGAGGAAGCGGAGTCAAGCCTGCGGAGAAGAAAACGAAGGAAATCCCTGTTCCACCAATGTCAAAACAGGACAAACGTGATTTACTTCAAACACCAGTGAGACTCCACGAACCCCCTGAAGTGCTGAAGCCAGGAGACAAGCTCTTCAAAGGCAGCAGCAAAATCTATTCAGAACTCGGGAAAATCTCCTAAAAACCCAGGCTGACATTAAGTTGCAGCAGGAATAAATTGAGGAGTACGAAACAAGGAATAGATCTGGCATAAAACCTACACGGTTACCCGGAATCGCAAGGCCGGAAGTATTGCCGCCAAAGGAACGGTTCCAAAACCCTTCCTGGCAAAATCAAGTAAACGACATTGATGCCAAGGGCGAACCTGTATACAAAACCGCAGCAGAAAACGCGGAAGCCGCATTCGCCATCCTCAATGATGATCTGTATTCCAATGACGAAAAGCTTCAAGGGGTGTATGATTTCTTAGGAAAGGCATTGCAACAGCAACAGCGAGGGCAGGCAAGATCAGGGAAGTTGCATGACGACTCGTCCCTATGCAAAACCGCCACATGCGCCGCTGGAGCACCTGGACCTGGAGAACCTGGAGATTCAGGCAATTCAAAAGAGAAGAAAGGAGATCCGAGAAAGGATAAGAAAATTCCCGATAACAAGGATGCAACGTCCAGAACAAGATCCCATCCGCCGAAAGGTGAAATCAACCCCCGTGATCGGGAAGAACAAAACCGGAAGGACGGAAAAGCAATGCCACCTCCGAGACGCCCTACTGAAAAAGCCGGAAGATACAATGTTCCTCACAGGCGTGAGAGATCCCGTACTCCCCCTAGGAATAAGGAAAGGCCAAGGAGCAGAACTCCGCCTCATTCCAAAGGGCACGACAACGGACGCAACAGGTATAATCCCGGAAGAGCGCATCCGCGCAACAATGGGCCAGAAAGGAGCAGATCCCCTTCTGTCCATTCAGCCGGTAGATATTTCGTTCACGCTGATAGAGCGGAAAGAGATGATCTATTCTTTGGACCTAACTGTTTCACTAACAGGATCCGGAGAATAACTCTACATTCGGGCTTTGCCAAAGTTGGTCCGACATATCAAAAATATACCGGCAGTACAAACCCGGATACCTGGCTCTCAGACTACTATACAGATCTAGAGGCCGTAAAATTCCTCCGCCTAATGTTGCTGGACGGAGCCAGAGATTGGATCAACGGGCTTCCGTCAAGAACCATGGATAGCTGGGATGATATGGCTAGAGTTTTTACTCAGCATTTTCGGGGAACATACAAACGCCCCAAGAGCATCAACTAGCTAAACCGCTGCATCCAATTTGAAGATGAGCCATATGTCGACTTTATCTCAAGATGGACTGCAATGAAAACAGCTGCTCTAGAGTAAGTGATGTACAAGCAATGCATGCTTTCATCAATGGATTAAAACCCGGCCTCGTACCGTTCATGGTTGGTTCAAAGGAGCACAAAGATCTCGGATCTATGCTTACAACCGCCAACGAACACGCAGCGGCTGAAGACGACATTAGAGCGAGAGGTGGAAATATAGATGCTTTGGCTCAGGCCAAAAAGACGCCTCGTTCTGAGAAAAAAGCTACTCCAGAAGCATAGCCAAAGCCCAAAGAAGTTAATTTAGCCTTTGGAAAGGATAATGGCAGGAAATGGAAAGGAAGAAACACAGAACCCATCTCCTACTCAAAGGAAGAGTGGGAAAAGATTAAGTCGGAAAACTGTGTCCGCCATTCACAATTTGGGAAATCTATCCATACTAATGCGCAATGCCAACTTAATAAGCATATGAAAGGCAGTGCAGGATCCGAGAACAAGGGGAAAAGCTCCAAGAGGAAATTCTCCAAGCAAAAGCCAGAAGCTGAAAAAGAAGACAGTGAATCGGACACTGATGAAAAAATCCAGGAACAACAGCGAAAAGGCGAACCAAAGTTCCCGAGAGTTGACGAAGAATGTAATTTAACTTTCCTGGCAACTCCCTCTGCAAAGGTGGCAAAGAGGACACTTCGAGAAATAAACGCGGTTGTTCCACCAACCCCCAAATTCTTGAAGTACTCGAACACACCAATTACCTCGGATCAGTCTGATCATCCCGGAAATATCCCGGAACCCGGCACATAAGCTCTAATTGTAAGCCCTATTGTTCAAAACACTAGGATAAAAAGATTGTTGATGGATGGAGGATCCAACATCAATATAATGTACCTGGATACACTGAAGCATCTGCGAATCTCCGAGACCCAGCTCAATCATAGCAACATACGTTTCCACGGCATCGTTCCTGGCAGACAAGCATAATCCCTAGGAGAAATTTCCCTAGACGTAACCTTTGGAGAAAATAGCATTTACGACAGGAAAAAATCTCTTTCGAGGTCGTACCGTTCGAAAGTGTATACCACGCAATACTTGGTCGTCCAACTTTCGCCAAATTCATGGCAAGATCATGTTATATCTATAACAAGCTGAAGATGCCAGGGCCAAAAGGAGGGTAATCACCATATCGGGAGACTTCAAATTGGCTAACGAACTGGAAAAAGGAAACGCCCTTTGCGCAGAAAAAGTGATAGCAAAGAAGGAATTGAAAGAGCTGGCAAAAGAAGTATCACCGACAAAAATTCCGGCAGGAAAAGAAAGCCGGAAGCCGGCAGATAGTTTCAGAGCTTCCGAGAATACAAGACAGGTTATCCTAGATCCCAAAGATCCGACAAAATTTGTCATAGTGGGAACCGGGATGACCGACAAATAGGAAAGCAAGCTCATCAAGTTCCTTCGTGAGAACTGGGATATCTTTGCCTGGTGTCCTGCGGACATGCCGGCTGTACCCAGGGAACTTGCTGACCATCAACTCAAGGTGATTGCAGGATCTAAACCCGTCAAACAAGGTCTCCATAGATTTGACGGAAGAAGACGGAATGCTATTGGCAAGAAAATTATGCGGCTTTTAGCAACTGATTTTATCCAGGAAGTTATACATACTGAATGGTCTGCAAACCCAGTATTAGTCCCGAAGAAAGATAGTACTGTTATTAGGATGTGTATAGATTACACCGGCCTGAACAAATTGTGTCCAAAAGATAGGTTTGTGTTACCGCGAATCGATCAAATAATAGATGACACTGCCGGCTCTGAGCTTTTATGCTTTTTGGATGCTTATTCCGGGTACCATCAAATACGTATGAAGGAGGAAGACCAAATCAAAACTTCCTTCATAACTCCGTATGGAACATACTATTACATAACCATGCTTTTTGGCCTGAAGAACGCAGGTGCAACTTACCAGCGTTGCATGCAACGATGTTTGCATAGTTAGATTGGCAAAAAAATTCACGTTTACGTCGACGACATTGCCGTCGTTTCCAAGGAAAAAGACACACTCCTTGAAGATCTACGGGAAACCTTCGAAATTTTGCGCACTTACAAAATGAAGTTAGATCCATTAAAGTGCGTATTCGGGGTTTCCTCGGGAAAATATCTGGGTTTTATCGTTTCTCACAGAGGAATAGAAGTAAACCCGGAAAAGATCAAGGCATTCTTAAACATCTCAAAGCCTGCATGCTTAAAATATGTACAAATATTAACGGGTTCTGCAGCCGTTGTCAACAGGTTTATAAGCCGGCTAGGAGACAAAGCTCTGCCAATATACAAGTTGTTGAAATTATCCGACAAATTTGTATGGACAGAAGAGGCGGACAAAGCATTAACCCAGTTAAAAGAAACCTTGATGAAAGCTCTGATTTTGGCATCGCCAAAAGACGAAGAACCCATATTACTGTATCTCACGACAACAAACAGGGTTATTAGCGCTGTGATAGTTGTGGAAAGGCGGAAAGAAGAGCAAAGCATACTAGATCAACATCCAATGTATTATTGTCGAGACATCGTAGTAGGGTTCATCGACGGGGGTTCCATGAGGCCTACGGGTAAAGACGTGGGGTGAACATGGTAGTATCACAACCAGGGACACCGAGGTTTACCCAGGTTCGGTACGTCGCAACTAGGAGGCGTTCCTACTCCTACAATATCACTAAATCAGGGCTGAAGCCTGAATTATACAGAGTACAATGTGAGTTAGGTTTTGCTAACTCGACGAGGATCAACTTCTCGGCGAGTTGGCTTCTGGCTAATTCTTTGTTGTCTTTCTTCTCTCCCGTCCGGCTTTATATAGATAGCCGGGTTAGGACTTACAGAAAGGAAACCTAGAAGACTACGGTAAGTTCTAACTTGGAAGGCAAGAATCCGCCTTCTACTCCAAGCCGCACCACGTGGGCCGTGGTCCGGGTTCTTCTAGAATCCGGCTTCTGCGCGTCAGCTTACTAGGCCGCCTAATGGCCTGTGATCCATTACCAATCAGGCCACCCTGGTAATCCGGCTCTTTAGGAAAATGCCGGATATACCCCTAATCGGTATATATCCGACAATTATGTCAGCGAAGTTTTTTTCGAGTCCAAACAAAGGTATTCACACTATCAAAAGCTGGCATATAGCGTGTTTTTTGCACCTCGAAAACTCCGCCATTATTTCCAAGGATATTCCATAACAATGGTACGTAAAGCACCACTAGGGGATATTATCAATAATGCGTATGCAACATGCCGAGTAGCCAAATGGGGCATCGAGTTAGCTGTGTTCGACATTAAGTACCAACCCGAGACGACAATTAAATCGCAGGCGTTGGCAGATTTCGTCGTTGATTGGACAGAAGCAATGGAAAACACACCAATGCCGGAGTCGAAATACTGGGTCATGCACTTTGACGGATCCAAGATGAAGGAAGGCGCTGCAGCGGGTGTAGTGCTAAAATCCCCAAAAGGAGATACTATGGAGTATGTATTACAGATACACTTCAACGCCAGCAATAACGTGGCATAATACGAAGCTTTGCTTCATGGCTTGCACACTGCAAAACAAATAGGTGTCAAACGCATACTATGCTATGGTGACTCGGATTTCGTACATCATCATCTCAACCAAACATGGGACGCCAAAAGCCCCATCATGACCGAATATCGGAGAACGGTGGACGAGTTTGCCATTTGCTTCCTAGGATCTGAAGTACTTCATGTCAAAAGGGAAGAAAACTGGAACGCGGATACATTAGCCCGCATGGGCACGGAAAGAGTGAAAACCCTACCACCAGGTGTGTTTGTCCAACATTTGCATGAACCATCGATAAAAGGTGGAGATGTTGATTACCCTCTCGTTTCCAAGTCAATTGAAGTCCTGCTCGTTAACCCGGATTGGACAATTCAATATTTAAACTTCTTAGTGGATCAGAAGTTCCCGGATGGAGCGGACGAGGTCTTGCAAAGACAGATAAAACCTCGATGCAAAGGATACACGGTAATTAATGGTTGCATGTATAAACGCAGCACTATCGGAATTTTTTAGCGATGTATTTCGCCAGAAGAAGGCCGAGAAATACTGCAAAAAATCCATGCAGGAGATTGCGGACATCATCAATAAAAAAGCATAGTTAAAAAAGCATTCCGTGCAGGATTTTTCTGGCTAACAGCCAAGACAGACGCCAAACACATAGTAAATACATTTGCCGGATGTCAGTATTACGCCAAGCAGACGAATATGCCATCTAAAGCACTCAAAACTATCCCTATTACATGGCCATTTGCGGTCTGGGGGCTAGATATGATGGGACCATTCAAAACTGTAAGAGGCGGACTCACACATCTACTCGTTGCAGTAGATAAGTATACCAAATGGGTGGAGGCAAAACCCATCAAAAAGCTTGACGGTGTAATTGCTAGGAATTTCATCATTGACGTAGTCACGAGATACGGCGTTCCACACAGCATAATTACTGACAACAGGACAAATTTCTCAATTGGAGAGTTGGCAAAATATTGCCGACAAACGGAAATACGCCTAGATCTCGCATCTGTGGCACACCCGCAATCCAATGGTCATCTTGAAAGAATGAATAGCTCAATCCTGCAGGAAATACACCCAAGACTCGAATCTCCTCTTCATAGAGCAGCTGGAGCATGGGTAGAGGAGTTACCTTCCGTGCTTTGGAGTATTCGAACGACGCCAAACAGATCAACAGCGCAAACCCCGTTTTTTCTGGTTTATGGCACAGAAGCAGTGCTTCCTACGGACATGCTCCATGATAGCCCAAGAGTGCAGGCTTACGATGACTCGGATGCCGAAAGTGCACGACAGGATGTCGTCGATCTTCTAGAATAAGAACAAGAACTTGTACTTCAAAGATCCGCCATTTATCAGCAAGGATTACGACGCTACCATAGTCGGAAAATCAGGCATCGTTCTTTCAAAGAAGGTGACTTAGTACTAAGATTGGTGCAAGAAAGGAAGTACAAGTTAGCCCCAGTTTGGGAAGGATCATTTGTCATTAGAAAAGCTATGAAAAATGGATCATACTATATTGTAGATATTCGTGATACGGAGGATGATCCCAAAAGACCGAATCACAAAAGGAAGAGAAAGATAGATGTCGAAGTAGGAGAGACCAAAAGACCCTGAAGCATCCAGCAGTTACGTCCCTTCTACACTTAGTTCAATTTCTATGTAAACATCTTTGAGATCATGAAACAAAGTTGTCGGAATTCATACATTTATGTTTTTACATGTTTACTATAGTACAAAGCATAAATCCGCCTTATCTATTTCCCAATGATCTTTCAAAATACTCAATGTTAACCCGAATTGTTCCTGCGTGCTCGGAGTTAAAAAAACTGAATGATTTTCGGCCTAAGGAGGCTTAAGGAAACCCAGATTGTGCCTGTGTTCCTGAGTTTCATATAAAATTCCTTACTTTTATCTAAGTATTATCTGATTGTTCTTATGTTGGGTCACTGAAATTAGTAAGTAAAAATGCCTTTAGTATCATTCATGTTTCCGAGTTTCGACTGATTGGTTATACTCAGTCACTTGACATTAAGACTATATACTATCAAGCCATTTCAAACACTAAGGACAGTTAAGACATATAAACCAGAGAACTTAGAAGATAAAGGAATAAAACCCGGAAAACTTGCAAAGACTTAATAAATTAACTGAAAAACCGGAGTACTTGTTTATACAAAAGAATAGATAGCATTAAAATAAGTATTACATTGTAAGAACAGTAATGCTTCTATTTTCCTATCTTCTACCCAGGACCAAGCAGCTTATTCAGGCATCCGAGTCTTCGTCCTCGCTGCTGGATTCCTCGGGAGTTGTCGAGATTTCCTCCTCGGGGTAGAAGGTGGATATGTTCACCATATTGGCGATCTTGGTGGCGTGACCTTTGATTTCATCAAAGATGCTGGACCGCTGAGCATCCGTGTATCCTTGAGGGATGCCGGACGCCACGCGCCAAGATTTGGTAGTGGGGTAATGCATATGCATGAGCCCAAGGGCCATGCGTGCACCACCACGAGCCGCAGAGCGAAGCCAGGACTCCTTGCGGTTCGCCGCCTCAACGATAGCCTCCGGAAGTTTCTCAACTTCCGAAAACTCCCCAGATTTGTCGGGAATGTACTTATTAATAAGTAACATCCCTGCAGCCTTGAGCGCGGTGAAGACTTTCCCAAAAGCCCGGATTCTCTCAATCTGGGTAAGCTGGGGGCTACTTCCTGTTTCAATCAACAAACAAATGTTAGGAAAAACAGAAGAAGGGAAAAGTACGGTAAAAGTCAAATACTTACCGATAATCCGGTCTATCTCCGTGCCTTCCTCTAGGCGTTGGTTCAGGGCATTCTACAGGTCCCTGATTGTAGCTTTGTCTTTCTCGGCCTGGCTGGAGGCCTTAGACTCGGCAATGCCAACAGCTAGTTGGCTGGCCTCCAGTTCCTTTTGGAGCTTCACAGTAAGCTTGTGAAGATCCAGGTTTTCTCAGCGAAGGTTCTCGGCGTTGCCGGCATCATCAGCAATTTCTTTGTCTTTCGCAAAAGAAGCTAAAAAGCAAGTAAAAAAGAAGAGTTAGAAACTCGGAAAATTACTTAGGCAAAATTACGAACGAAAGTAGAGAAATATTTTACCTGATTCACTCAGCTGCTGCTGAATGGATGTCAGTTCGGCCTCCTTATCTTCAAGAATATTAAGAAGGGTTTTCACCTCCTTGTTCTTGATGGTAGGTTTATTGAAAACTTCCATGTTGATGTTTTAAGCAGTATGCTGAAACACGGAAAAGAGATAAAAATGCTTAAGTTAAGAACAAGCATAATGATGAGAAAAGCATTAAGTGAAAAGTATACATTCGTCTTATTGCTTGGGGGCTTGAGATATTACCTGGCTCATCTTGGTCAAGTTCGCCAAGTTTTCATTAAATTCTTTTGCATAGTCTGCAAAAAGAATCCCGACATTGCAAATACCGTCATGGATGAGCTGCCGAGGTGAAAATACCAAGTTATTCCTTACAATAAGCCCGCCTTGCGGCCAAGGACGGATTAAAGGTGTTGGAGCGAAGTATTTGGTCGCCCACGGATGCATATATCCCTGTTCGTCAAATGGCTCTTTCTTTACCTTAAACTCCTTGTCAAAAGTCGGAATGGGTTCCTCCTCAGCTGTATAAGAAGGGCCACCCATTTCCGGCACCGCCCTTTCCCACGCGTACGACTCGGACACAATAGGCTGGCTGGTCTGCAGGGGTTCCTCCTCCCTAGCAACCACGTTTTCCTCCGCAGCTGCGACCGGAGTGTCGGGAGCAGCAGCAGGAGAAGGTTGTGCCCTTCTCCGGGCAACAGACTTATGTTTCTTCAGCCTTTTTGTCTTCAATGTTGTTATAGCCAAGCTAGAAAGAAAACATCCGAGAAGTTAGAATTCCGAGAAAAGGAAAGAAATTCCGAGAAAAAGTAAACCCGTATGATTTACCGGGATGTAGCGATGGGAACTCCGTCAAGATCGATTATTTCTTGAGTAGCGGAAGGCTTCTTGCGTTTCCGTCCGCCAGCAAAGTTAGCATGCATTGCATCTAACTCGGCATCGGTCGCAAGATCCGCTTCAGGAAGGTCGACAATCTGTCAAAAAAGACAAAGTTCGAGTTAAAATAAATATCCGACAAAGAAGAAATGCAAAACCAAAGCCCAAAATGAAGAGCCATACCTTTGGATCCGGGTTTGTCGCCGTGTACATCGGCCGACTTTCCTCATATTGGTCGCGTGTTGCGACCAACTAGTTAACGCGTTTCCTCAAATCTTTGGCCGACAAAGATTTGTTCATTATCCGCATTGCGTCTTCGGGTCCCGAGTATTCGCACATAAGCCAGGGACCGCGATGGGCCAGAGGCTGAATCCGCCTTTCTAACCAGGATAGGACTGTGTCCATGACGGTAAGTGGGGGAGACGCGGAAACGATCTTGGCGACGCGTCGTTTGATCCTTAGCAGATCTGGCGGCAGGGTTTGAACTGCGTCCACTGCCCAGTTGTCTTGGGGAGTGGCAGCGCAGTTGACGAAAGGTGAGATTCCCGTATCCTTTCCAGGATATGGGACATCTTGGTGGTAAAAGAAGGAACCCGTCCAAAAATTGACGGATTCTGAGGTTTTTATCTTGGGGAACCAATCCTCCCTAAACCTACGGAGGGTGAAACAAATGGTTCCACAAGTCGGGAGTGCGCCCTCAGAAGGGTTTCGCTTAACCCCGAAGTAATATTGCCAGAAATCTAACTTAGGCTCTATTCCTAGATACCCTTCAAAGAGGGCCTGGAACCCGACTAGATATAGTATGGAGTTGGGAGGAAGGTTCTAGGGTTGAATGTTGTAATGGTTTAGGACCTGGAGGAAAAAGGCAGAAGGTGGTGATGCATGTAAAATGCATAGATGAATTTTGCATATTTTCACATGGTTTTCTATTACATATTGCATCATATAAGGGTATAATTCAATGTTTTATAGTATTTTGGGGTTAAATTACAAAGTCCCCCAACTTTTATGGAATTAACCCTGCTTGTCAGAAACCCCGTTTTCTATATTTTTTACGTTTCAGGGGGAAAACTTCCGCGAAATCACCTGAAAATCTGCGGGGGGTCATTTTCTTGGAAGGAGAAGACTTGCGGGCAAAGGATCCACGAGAATTGGGCAAGGAGGCCCAAAAGAGGACCCTCCACGCGGCCAGATTCCTTGGCCGCGTGAGAGGCCCCCTTTTGGCCCCTGTGGCCCCAATTCCTTCCATCTTCGACTTACCGACTCCGTCTTGACCTAAAACCGACTATAAAAAGGGTCCCCCGTACCCTTACGGAGGAGAGCGCCGCCGAAACACCAAAACACCGAACAGAGACCAGAAGTTCCAGATTGGAGGGGGAAAACTCCGGCGGGGGCGCCGCCGGTGTGATCTCCTACCCCTCCAACGTCATCTCCATCGTCATCTACATGAAGAGTGAGTAGTCCACCCCAGGGCTATGGGTTTGTGGAAGTAGCACTTGTATCTCTCTCTCTCTATGTGCTTCACTAATTAGATCCGTATGAGCTGCCTCACATGATTACGGGCACGTTTGTAATTCCTATGCGGTGGATCTTTTCTATGAGTTATTGAATCTGAGATGCAATTGTTTCTCTTGAGTTATTTGAGTAGATGTATCTTATGTACCCCGTTCTTATTTGCTAGCTTTGATCAATCTAGTTCTTGAGAGCGTGTGTGGGGTGATGGGTGCATTAGTTGGAGTAACGGGGGGTGGCTAGTGCTGTGAAAGTGACAGAAGTTCAGCGATCCACTTAGGTTTTGTTAAACCTTTCTTAGTTACCTCACTAGGGATAAAAAGGAGTACCTTGTTACGGGGATTTGAAGTGACACTAATCAATCTCCATGACTAGATTAGCAAGTTTTACTTCAAATTCATGCCAATTGCTTAAAGCTATACTCTGGTTTTTCCTTAATTATCGAGGTGTTATGATTTATTTCGCTCTTGGTGGAGTATAAGAGGGATCAATATGACGTAGAGATCTCTATGCTCGGACGTGATGCCCATATGAAAGTACTCAATGTTAACATGTTATGTAATCTCACATGTAATTCATTTATGTCAAGTCTACTACTTTATTTGAGAGAATGCAAGTGTGAAACCATGAACCCCGGTCCTATTTTAATATAAGAAAACACTTAGTTACTTTTCTGCAATTTACTTACTTGCACTTTACTTTACTTGCATCTCCAATTCGAATTTACATTATCTCCATCACCACTTGCATCACAAAAATACAAAAACAATCCATTGCATATTTATTTTCTCATTTGCATTTAGTAGTAGATTTAATTACTGCACATTTACTTTCAGTTTTGCATTGCAATTTAGAAGTCTCACACCTTGTGCTTGACAACCACTTGGTGAGGTTGAGGGCACAAAATTCTCTACTTGTTTGCAGGATCCTGGAGGAAGATTGGAAGACAACTGCTGAAATACTGGCTCCCCAAGAGTTCGATATAAACCCTCGAGTCACCCTCGTGGGGAAGAAGGCTTGCCACTATCTACACACTCTGCACTTGGAGTCTCAACCTAGCCATCAAGCGTTTTTCTGGCGCCGTTGCCGGGGAGCCATAGGTGAAGGAGTTGTCCAAGGGAACTCACAAGAAGTCTTCATCACCAACAAGGTGTGAAAACACCTAAGCTTGGGGAGGTTGCACCTACGTGAGTACCGTCCTTTCTATCTCCACCTTCTTTCAAGTAGATTGTTTTGTTTCTTGTCTTGTTTTTGTTTTGTTTTTGTTCTTGTTTTTGTTTTATCTTGCATATTTTATTTTAGTTTGCATTTTAGTTTTGCATTTAGTTATCTAGTTTATTTTAGTATTTCGAATTTTCTTAGTTACTTTACTTTTGTTTTGCATAAAAAATTAAAAACTACATAAAAACTGTTAAAATGGGTGATAGAACTAAATTAAGTGACTACACAAATACACCCAATGACCAATTCATTGCTAGGCCAATTACTACACCTGAAATACAAGCTGAAAGCTATGAAGTAAGTCCTAGTTTATTGAATTTAATTACTAGAGAGCAATTTGGTGGTAGTGCTATGGAGGATGCCTCTATGCATCTTCATGATTTCATGGAAATATGTGATATGCAAAAATATAAAAAATGTGCAAAGTAGTGTTTTAAAACTGAAATTATTTCCTTTTTCACTTAGAGGAAAGGCTAAAGAATGGTTACTTTTACTACCTACAGCTAGTATAAAGTCTTGGGATGATTTAAAAGAAGCTTTCATTAAGAAATATTATCCTCCCGTTAAAATTTTGCAAAATAGGAATAATATCCTCTCATTTAGGCAAAATGATAATGAACATGTAGCCATGGCATGGGATAGAATTAAATTAATGCTTAGAACATGCCCATCACATGGAGTAAATGAATGGACCATACTACACTCTTTTTTATAATGGTCTAAACTACATGTCTAGAAATATACTTGATTCTGCTGCTGGAGGTGCCTTTATGAGTAAAACTGTAGGAGAGGCTAAGAGCATATTAGAAAGCATATTGCAAAATTATAGTCAATGGAATACTGAAAGAGCACCCAATCCCACTAAGAAAATAAACTCAATTGAAGAAACCAATGATTTGTCTTCTAAAATGGACACTATTCTTGCTTTTATTAATAAACAAAATATGGAGAATGTGCCTTTGTAGGAGCTAGTTGGTAGTAATTCTGAATGTGTGGATGTTAATTTTGTTAGGAATTATGGTAGCAATGGTTTTGGTAATTCTTACAATTCATATAGTAAACCTCCTTATGTGCCAAATAAACCTTTTGTTCCATATCCTAATGCTAATGAAAATAAGTGGAAGCCTTCTAGTGAAATTTCTGAATCTAATAAATTGCTTATGGAACAAGTTGCTAGTGACAATGCTATGATACATGAGTTAAATAAGTCTATTGCATCCATTAGTAGTGATATTAAAGGATTGCAACTTCAATCTTCGAATTTAGATAAAGCATTGTCAAAATTAGCTGATAATCAAGCAACTCTATTAAGCATGTCAGCAGGAAAGCCGCAAGCACAACCTAGTGTAGGAATGAATTCTATTACTATTTCTGCTCCTATTATTGAAAATATTGATCATATTTCTGAGAATACAAGTGAGCATGTTCCTACTAGCTTAGAAGAAACTTTGAATGAAATAGTGAAGTACCCTGAATATTTACTTCCATATATGTCTTATCTTGCTAGCAAAGATGAAATTAGTCCTCATGAATAGCAAAGATGAAATAGTGAAGTACCCTGAATATTTCTGCTCCTATTATTGAAAATATTGATCATATTTCTGAGAATACAAGTGAGCATGTTCCTACTAGCTTAGAAGAAACTTTGAATGAAATAGTGAAGTACCCTGAATATTTACTTCCATATATGTCTTATCTTGCTAGCAAAGATGAAATTAGTCCTCATGAATCAAGCATGCTAGCTAAATTAGAGAGTAAAGTAGAGGAAATTATGATGCTTACTGAAATTAAGGATCCATTGCTTGATTTAGAAAAAAGTAGCTTGCAAGAACTTATTGCTACTCTACAAAAATTTGCTAGTGATCCCACTATAAATGTTAATCAACCTGGCTTTGGATCTTATATTGCTAATCATGTCTTGCAAGAAAAAAATGCTAGGTACCAGAATGAGGCCATGATACCTCCTAAGCTTGGGGATGCATGGATCCCCAAGGTGCTAGTTTCAATTGGAAAAGAAATTCACCATGCTATGTTAGATCTAGGTTCTAGTGTATCGGTACTCTCTAAAGAATTATATGAATTGCTAGAACTAGAAAATTTAGAAAAGTGCTCAAGTGATTTTTTCCTTGCTGATAACTCTACTAAACATGCTATAGGACAAGTAAAAGATGTTATGATTGAATTGCACATGACTTTCGTACCCGTTGATTTCATTATTATGGATATGGGGGATAAATCCCCTAGTCCTATTATTTTGGGTAGACCTTTTCTTCATACTACAGGTGCAATCATAGACTCCAAGGAAGGGAATGTCAAGTTTCAGTTCCCTCACAAGAAAAGCATGGAGCACTTCCCAAGGAAGAGGGGCACGCTGAAGAACAAGCTCCCTCATGAGCTTTATCCCTCTTGATTATCAAGTAAGTAAAGCCTAGCTATATGGCTATAAAGAAAGCGCTTTACGGGAGGCAACCCGGTTGTTTTTGTTTGGATTTTCCTAGTGTCCTATTGCTGTCTCAAGAGATTAGTTTTTTTGTATTAATTCTGGAGTTTTCAATAAAGAGTCAATGTCGGATATATACCGCATAGGGGTATATAAGATGGTAGTCAAAGTGCCTGGTTACCAGGGTGGCCCAAGTGATAGTGGGCTATGGTCCATTGGGCGGCCCAGTAACTCGACGCACAGAAGCCGGATTCTAGAAGAACTCGGATCACGACCCACGTGATCTGGCTTGGAGGAGAAGACGGATTCCTTACTTTCCAAGTTATAGTTACCGTAGTCTTCTAGGTTTCCTATTCTGTAAGTCCTGATCCGACTATTATATAAAGCCGGACGGGAGATAAATTAAACAACAAACGAATAACAGAGAAGCTTTAGGCCAACTCGCCGAGAAGTTGATCCTCTGCGAGTAGCTAGATCTAAACCTCACATTGTAATCCTGTTTCCAGGCTTTAGTCCTGATTAGTGAGAAGTGCAGGAGTAGGCACGTCGTACTGTCGCGACGTACCGAACCTGGGTAAATCTTGTGTTCACTGTCCACCACGCGATCCCGTTACCCCACGTCTCTACCGTAGTCTCATGGCACCCCCGTCTATGAAAACTACTACGATGTCTCGACAGTTGGCGCCCACTGTGGGGCAAACGACGTCAGGCGTGAAGTTCCGATCTGGGATACTCGGCGGAATCGGAAGATCAATCACTGTCGGAAGCCTGGAGTTCGACGACGACGTCGTACGCTTCCTCGACAACGGATCCTACATACCTGCGCAAAACCACCTGGTAAGTGCCTGCGTGTTGCCGATCGGATCTGCTAACATCTTTATCGGACTAACTGCAGAAGCAATGGGGTTTTGCGGTGGAAGCAAATTTATCCCACCCGCCCTATACCCAGTCGAGGATGACTATGATACCGGATTCTGCTCAGATCGCCGACAAAAAAGTGACACACACTTTATCGGCATGGTGCAGTCCGAAGTCGCCGAAAACACGGATGACGGAAATCCCGTGAAAGACGCAGACAAAAACACACCCGTCACAGAGACGGAAGACCCGACACCCGTCATACAGGCGGAAGATCCGACATCTGTCAACATGACGATGAACTCGGAAGCTGACTCTATACTAGCCGCCATTGAGGCGAGATTAGAATCAGAAACCGGATCAGATGATTTTGATTCCGAAGACGAAGACGCGGACGCCTTCGAAAGGAAAGTTAAATCTTTTCAAGAGGGATTCCATGAAGTATTAATGGCAAAACCGGCTGATACCACGGACGCCGGCAGCCAGGAAAGCCCTAAAACCCCTCCGCCAGAGGAAGAGAGAGAAGACGGAGAAACTTCTCCGATATTTCCTAATGTAAAGGAACTGACAGAAGATGAGCCTGTCAAAAAACCTCCCTCTTCCAAGAAAAAGCACCGAGCTGCTAAGAAACTCCAATACAAAATCCGGAAGAAAAAATCAGCTGATCTAGCTGATGAAAACCTGGAAGTAGGAGATGCTAGCGGAACAAAGACTGCGGAGAAGAAAATCAAAGAAATCCTTGCTCCGCCAATGACGGAACAGGAAGAACAACAGCTGTTGCAAACACCAGTGGGAGTAAACAAACCCCCTGAGATGCTGGAAGCCAGGAGACGAGCCTTCCAACGGCAACAGCAACATCTACTCAGAACTCGCGAACACCTCCAAAAAACCCAGGATGACATTAAGCTCATGAAGGAAGAAATCGAGGAGTACGAGAGAAAGAATAGATCTGGCAGTAAACCTACAAGGTTACCCGGAATCGTAAGACCGGAAGTACTGCCGCCAAAAGAAAGGTTTCACAACCCATCTTGGCAAAAGCAGGTAAACGGCAAAGATGCCAGAGGCGAACCAATATACAAAACCGCAGCAGAAAACACGGAAGCAGCGTTTGCCATCCTCAACAATGATTTGTATTCTAATGGTGAAAAGCTCCAGGGGTGTATGCTTTCCTAGGAAAAGCATTGCAACAACAACAGCGGGCCCAGGAACGATCAGGAAGACTGCAGGATAACTCCGCCCTATGCAAAACAACTACCTGCGCCGTTGGAGCACCTAGACCAGAAGAACCTAGAGATTCAGACAATTCAAAGGATAAAAAAGAGGATCCGAGAAAAGACAAGAAAAACCCCGACAATAGGGATGAAGCGTCCCGAACCGGATCCCATCCCCCAAAAGTTGGACTCAAACCCCACGATCGGGAAGAAAAATACCGGAATGACGGCAAAATAATGCCACCTCCGAGAAACCCAGCTGAGAAAGCCGGAAGATACGATATACCTCACAGACGTGAGAGATCCCGGACACCTCCTAAGGATAAAGAAAGGCACAGGAGCAGGACTCCGCCTAATCCAAAAGGGCGTGATCATGGAAGAGATAGAAACAATCCCGGAAAAGCGCGTCCGCGCAACAATGGAAAAGAAAGGAGTAGATCCCCTTCTGTCCATTCAGCCGGAAGATATTCCACACACATTGATAGAGCGGAAAAGGATGATCTATACTTTGGCCCTAAGTGTTTCACTGACAGGATCCGAAGGATAACCCTGCATTCTGGCTTCGCCAAAGTCGGTCCAATGTACCAGAAATATACCGGCAGCACAAACCCGGACACCTGGCTCTCAGACTACTATACAGCCGTCCAGATCAACAATGGGACAGACCTGGAAGCTGTCAAGTTTCTTCCCCTAATGTTACTGGACGGAGCCAGAGATTGGATCAATGGATTACCATCAAGAACTGTCGACAGCTGGGATGATATGGCTAGAGTATTTACTCAGCATTTCCGGGGAACATACAAACACCTGAACAGCATCAACCAGCTGAACCGTTGTACCCAATTCGAGGATGAACCATACGTGGATTTCATCTCCAGATGGACGGCAATGAAGAATAGTTGTTCTGGAGTAACTGACGTACAAGCAATGCATGCTTTCGTCAATGGCCTAAAACCCGGACTTGTACCGTTCATGGTTGGTTCCAAGCAGCACAAAGATCTCGGATCTATGCTTACAACCGCCAACGAGCACGCTGCAGCCGAAGACGACATCAGAGCAAGAGGAGGCAATATCGAATCACTAATACTTGCCAAGAAAACCCCTCGTTCTGACAAAAAAGGAACTCCAGAAACAGCGACAAAACCCAAAGAGGTCAACATAGCCTTTGGAAGTGAAAAAGGGAATAAGTGGAAAGGACGCAGTCCAGATCCAATCAACTACACTCCAGAGGAGTGGGAGAGGATTAAGTCGGAACCTTGTGTCCACCATTCACAATTTGGGAAACCCACCCACACAAACGCGCAATGCCGGCTGAATAAGCACATGAAAAGCAGCGCAGGATCCGGAAATAAGGGGAAGGGTTCCAAAAGGAAACCCGCCAAACAAAAGCCAGAAGCTGACAAGAAGACAGTGAATCGGACACTGATGAAAAAATCCAGGAACAACAGCGAATGGGCGAACCCAAATTTCCGAGAGTTGATGGAGAAGCAATGCTAACATTCCTGGCAACTCCGTCAGCAAAGGTGGCCAAAAGAACACTTCGAGAAATAAACGCGGTTGTCCCGGCAACCCCGAAATTCTTGAAGTACTCCAACACACCAATTACCTGGGATCAGTCTGATCATCCCGGAAATATCCCTGAACTCGGCACACAAGCTCTTGTCGTAAGCCCTATTGTCCAGAACACTAGGCTAAGAAGAGTGCTGATGGATGGAGGATCCAGCATTAACATAATGTACCTGGATACACTGAAGCATCTGAAGATTTCCGAGTCCCAACTCAATTACAGCAACATACGCTTCCATGGCATTGTTCCTGGCAGACAAGCACGATCCCTAGGAGAAATTTCCCTAGATGTCACCTTCGGAGATAAAGATCACTTCCGGCAGAAAAAAGTATCCTTCGAAGTACTGCCGTTCGAAAGCGTGTATCACGCAATACTAGGACGTCCAGCTTTCGCCAAATTCATGGCAAGATCCTGTTAAATTTATAACATGCTGAAAATGCCAGGACCCAAAGGAGGAGTAATCACCATAGCTGGTGATTTTAAGCTAGCAAATGAGTTGGAGAAAGAAAACGCCCTTTGCGCTCAGAGAGTCATAGCAAAGGAAGAACTGAAGGAATTAGCCAAGGAGGTATCGCCGACAGAAATGCCGGCAGGAAAAAAACTCGGAAGCCAACAGACAGCTTCAAGGCGTCTGAAAATACAAAACAGGTAATCCTAGACCCCAAAGATGCGACGAAGTTCATCGTCGTAGGGACTGGGATGACCGACAAATAGGAAGGCGAGCTCATCAAGTTCCTCCATGAGAACTGGGATATTTTTGCCTGGTGTCCAGCTGACATGCCAGGCGTACCCAGGAACTTGCTGAGCACCAACTCAAGGTGATTCCAGGATCAAAACCCGTCAAACAAGGTCTCCGTCGATTTGACGGAAGAAGACGGAAGGCTATTGGCAAGGAAATTATCCGGCTTTTAGCAGCAGATTTCATCCAGGAAGTAATCCACGCTGAATGGTCTGCAAATACGGTATTAGTACCGAAGAAAGACACTACTGCTCTTAGAATGTGTATAGATTACACAGGCTTGAACAAATTGTGTCCGAAAGATAGGTTCGCGTTACCGCGAATCGATCAAATAATAGATGCCACTGCAGGCTCTGAGCTTTTGTGCTTTTTGGATGCATACTCCGGGTACCACCAAATACGCATGAAAAAGGAAGATCAAATTAAGACTTCTTTCATAACCCCATACGGGACGTACTATTACGTAACCATGCCATTTGGCCTGAAGAACACGGGCGCAACCTACCAGCGTTGCATGCAACGTTGTTTGCATAGTCAGATTGGCAAAAACGTCCATGTTTATGTGGACGACATTGCTGTCGTAACCAAGGAAAAAGATACACTCCTCGAGGATTTGCGAGAAACTTTCGAAAACTTGCGCACTTACAAGATGAAGTTAAATCCATCTTAGTGTGTATTCGGGGTTCCCTCAGGAAAACTTCTGGGTTTCATCGTTTCTCACAGAGGAATAGAAGTTAACCCGGAAAAGATCAAAGCCATCTTGAACATCTCGAAGCCTACGTGCGTAAAAGATGTCCAAAGATTGACGGGTTTCGCCGCTGCCGTCAGCAGATTTATTAGTCGGCTGGGGGATAAAGCCTTACCACTCTACAAGTTGCTGAAGAAATCCGACAAAGTCAAGTAGACAGCGAAAGCATTGGAATATCTAGCAGTTATGTCTCTTCTATACTTAGTTCAATATCTATGTAAACATCTTTTGAGATCATGAAATAAAGTTGTCGGAATTCTGATATCCATGTTTTTACAAGTTCACTATAGTATAAAGCATGATTCCACCTTATCTATTTCCCAATGATCTTACAAAGTACTCAATGTTAACCCGAATTGTGCCTGCGTACTCGGCGTTAAGAAACTGAATGATTTTTCAGCCTGCTAACGGCTAAAGGAAACTTGAATTGCCTGCGTGCCCAAGTTTCATTTTTAAAAAATTCCTTGCTTCTCTAAGCATTTTCTGATTGCTTATATGTTGGGTCACTGGAGCTAGTTAGTAAAAATGCCTTTAGTATGATCCATGTTTCCGAGTTTCAACTGATTGGTTATACCCAGTTACTCGACATGACGATTCATAATGCTATCGAGCCATTTCAAACACTAAGAACAGTTAAAACATATATGCCAGAGAACTTAGAAGACAAAGGAATAGTAAAATCCGAAAAACTTGCAAAGAATTTCATAATTAAAATTGCAAAAGGCGGAATTCTCATTCATACAAAAGAAATAGAAGCATTACATTTTGAATTACATTGTAAAAGAACAGTAATGCTCCTATTGTCTACTTTCACTATCCAGGTTCAAGGTAGCCCTTCAAGCATCCAACTCCTCCTCGCTGCTATCGTCCTCGGGGATTGGAGGGATCTCCTCTTCTGGATAATTGACGGAGATATTCACCATGGAGGCAATCTGGGTGGCGTGGCCTTTGATTTCATCAAAGATGGTATTTCGCTGAGTATCCGTGTATCCTTGAGGGACACCGGACGCCACGCGCCAAGATTTAACACCAGGATAGTGCATACGCATAAGGCCGAGTGCCATGCGCGCACCACCCCGTGCAGCGGAACGTAGGGTGGACTCCCTGGACTCCGCCACCTCCATGATGGCACCCGGAAGTTTTTCAACCTCCGAGAACTCCCCAGTCCTTGCGGGAAGGAACTTATTGACCAGCTGCATTCCAGCAGCTCGGATCGAAGTCCATGTCTTCCCAAAGGCTCGGATTCCTTCAATCCGAGTGCCATCTGGGGTGTCTCCTGTTTTTCCAACAAAACAACCAAAAGGGTGTCGCACCCGGACTTCTAGGGGATACTCACAGTCCGCTAAACAGTAGATAAATGGCTTACGGGGCATACTGGCACCCGCATCTCAATATGAGTAGGCCAACACGTAAACGTGTGACAACCATTCTCTACTATTCATCGTCTGCGCAAACCATCCCATAGAAATCCAGATACTTCATTGACGTACTTCATAACATACACACATGGTACGTCAACGGCATTTGAACAAGTGATATCACAACAGATCTCTAAGACACAAATAAATAGAAATAAGTTACAAATAGCTCTCATTAGAGCAGAGATAGCAAATACAATCATCCAGAGGACACATGTCCCAACAATTCATCAATTACAACACAGCGGAAGCATCCAAAGTGTCTGAGTACAGACAAGATCCAAATAGGCCTAAGAGGCCGGAAACGAAAAGACGGGGCCCATCCACGAAGTCTCGGATCCTGCCCGGGTCCGCTATCTACTCGTCAGCAGCCTCATCATACTCCACATAGTAGCCACCATGGGGATCCTCGGAAACGTAGTCTGCGGAAACCACAGCCCCAAAGGGGTCAGTACATAAACGTACTGGCAAGCAAGACTCACAGTTCACCAAAGGGTACCCGTCAACACCAGGCACAGATGCTTTGGGTTCAACGGAGGAAAGGGGTGATACAAAAGATGCTGCAGCGGGCTGCACTAACCAACTACAACTTCCGGCTAACAGAAAGGAGATAAGATAGCGTATCAGAACCAACTAACAACTAACTCCAAACAAACCCATCCTGGATCTCGCCCCTTATCCAAAGAAGCAATCCGAGGATAACTCACACAGCTGGATTAATGATGGTTCAAGTTTTTGTGGCAATAAGACTATTACTAGTCAAGTTATCATTAGTTAGATGTAAGTTGTTCTGAGTACTTGTTAGCCAGTACTTTCACCAAGTCATCCATAACCGCGGAAAACACGGCTTCTCGAGAAGATTTACCCTGCAGGGGTGCACCAATTTGGCCGTACACGTAAGAATAACCCGCCAGATGGAATGGCCTTTCCACCAAGCGGGGCACTCAACACAACTCAACTCTTCTTCGCATCAAGCCCAAAGAACCCCGTGCAATTGAGCGCACGGCTAATCAAGCCCCACGAAGAAAAGGGGACCCTCATAGCACTCTAAGAACGTGTCTCCCTAAATGCCGACTACAAAATTTCCACCCTGGTACCAAGGGTTCGCACCTGCATATGCATGCGGCAAATGGAAAACCCGAACTAAATGAGGCGATTTGGACGAGATGCGAATCGAATCAAATTGAGGGGGGCGCCCATACACGCTTCCCACATGCGGTTAGTGCGCTCATCATGGATCAGTAGACAAGACCCTTTTCCTAATTAAGGTCGACACTAGCAGGCCTCAAAACCACGCCGGGCCTCCTGCCGGTGCCTTATCATCAAATTATTATTAACCACACATTAACAGGTTGATTGTTTAAACATCGAGCCCCAGAACATGAGGAATATGGTAACAGAAAGTAACGGACAACAGACTCGAGCAAAACAACCCTAAGCATGCTAGTAATACACGGGCAACAAGCAAAGGGGTTATAGGTGTGGAGGTGAGGCTATATCGGGGTTAAAGGATAACATGTGATAGGTTCGGAACAGAAGCAACGATTCAAAAGGCTAGCAGAATAGACAGCGGAAAGTACCGGTATCCAATGTTGAAAGGAACACAATGGTTCATGTGAGTGAATACTTGCCTGCAAACTCAGCAGCCTGGTACTGAGTTAGAGCCTCGGAAGGGTGTCGTAAGTCTCGTCTGTCTCAACGTCATCGTCTATTCGAGAAGAAGCAAACAAATAACACAGAGAGACAAACAATCAATAACATGGCATAATGCACAATCATGGGATGATGCATGACCATTTAATTGATGCATCCAAAATAAACTAGTTGACATGGTAACATAACATAATTAAATGGACCCACATGCAATTTGGATTGCATATGGGAAGCCCGTGAATTATGGTTGGATTAAATGATCTACAACTAACCATCATGTGAAAGTGAATTAGCATGAGGAAAACCAGAAAGAAAACAACAATAGAAACAATTTGAAATGAAGTTTACCAAGTTTGGAAATGTAGTTATTAAGTTATGAAAATTTGCTTCTTAAAGGAGTTACACAAGCATTTGTTGTTTTCACCAATTTTAATTGTTCAAAATAGATAACAAAGTTCATATTTGGAAAGAACACACAATTTTAGATGGAATACATGTTTCACTTGTTGAAAAAGGATTTAGAATAAATTACTTATGAATTAAACAAGTTTAAACAAGATTTAAATGAATTTAATTCAAGTATGAATTTATTTGAATTTTTATTTGTTTAAAACATTAAACCAAATCCATATTGGAAAAGTTTATAATTTTCTGGTTTGAAAACATCTTTTATATGTTCAAAAAGAAATTAATTTGACCAAGTTATGAATTTAGCAATTTTGAATGATTTAAACAAGGTTTAAATTATTTAACCAATTTTAATTATCCAAAACATGAAACAAAGTTTATATTTGAAAAGGTGGTTCAATTTAGCATGGAAAACATATTTCATATGTTGAAAATGAATTTAAAATGAGCAAGTTACTAATTTGGCAATTTTAAATGCATTAATCAAGAAACAGTTGTTTTCAGCAATTTAATTTATTTAAAACAGAACACAAAGTTGATATTTGCAAAGTACATGAAAAATTGAATGGAAAACATATTTAGTTTGTTGAATTTGGAATTTTTATGCCCAAGTTATGAATTTTGCAAAATTAAATGAATTAAACAAGGATTCAAATATTTCACCAATTTAAAATATTCAAAACAGTAAACAAAATTTATATTTGGGTAGAGAATTTAATTTTGAGTGGAAAACATATTTAAAATGTTGAATTTGGAAGTGGAACGAAATAGTTATGCATTTTTATAGTTTAGGTGTTAATCTGCCACTTATTTAGTATCCAGGGACTTAGAATTTATTTTACAGGGTCCTAGAAGAAACTAGCAAGGACTTGTGTGCAATTAGCAAGTTGTTCTGGTTCTGAAAAATAAAACGTAAAAGAGGGTTAATTCCCGCGGGGGTGGGATTCGATCCCACGCCCTCGTGGGCGCGCGCAGCGGCTGTTGCCACTGCGGTGCTGCTCTGTGGCTTGGCAGGTAAGGCTCGGGGGGGTTAACCTTCAGATCGGAGCCGTTTTTACTGAAACTGAAAGGTTCAGTTTCTGAACCTTACGACAGGTGCGATCGCCGGAGTACAGCCGAGCAGCGCTGCCGTTGTGCGTGCCAGTGTGCTGCGAGCGTGCGGTGAAACGTGACAGCAGCGAGGGCAAACGGAGAGGGCCAGATGGAGGGTGAGGTGATCACCGAGGGAGAAGCAGCAGGGAGCGGGGCGTGCTCGGGCTCGGTGAAGAGGGGTTGGCCGGCGGCGAGATGGGGACGGCGGCGGCGCCACAGGCCTTCCCCGCCCCTGGCGTGATGTCGAGGAGGTAGCCGGCGCAGAGGGGGTCCGATTCCCGCCGTTAGCCCGTGCGAAGGTGGATCACGTCGCCGGCGATCGACGGAGAAACAGTGGCGGTGGCGGTGATGGTTGCAGAACAGAGATGGAGGAGGGAGGAGAAGAGGAAGATGACGGCGCGAGAGAGGGAGAGAGGAGGGAGGTAGGCTAGGGCTAGGGGAGGAGCTAGGGGGTAGGGCTTAAATGGAGGAGGAGGGCGTGCTCGCAGCCGTCTGCTGCTCTGAAACTCGACGTGGATGCAGCGGATGGCCTGCCGTACGAGGAAGAAGAGAAAGAGGGGGGTACGGGCCAGGGGAGATGGTGGGCTGGCCTGCCCCCTCTCCCTCTCTTTTAGGTTTTAATTTTTATTTTTGTTTCTTTTTTTTTTGCTAAAAGGAAAAGGGAGAAAAGGAGTGGGTTTTAGGGTTAGAAAAATTAGGAGAAAAATTGTTATAGGTTAGTTATGATTACAGCAACAATTTGTAAACTTTTGTTTTCAAAAAGTTTGAATTATGGTGTTGTTGTATTTTTAATTGAAATTTGAGTGAATTTACTATTAATTGAATAATTGAACTTAAGCAATTAAAAGTTTTTAAAATCAAGTTTATTTGGAACAAATGATAGATTTGTTTTGTAATTTCCATAAAATTCAAAAGGGTTGTTGTTTTGGAAATATAATTGAATTTGAAAATGTTTTGGTATTAAATAAATTATTGATAGAAACAAATCAATAGTTTGAAATTACAACTCTAATGGAAACAAATAATTGCTTTAATTTGAATATTCATTTGGAAAAATTGTAACATCACAAGTATGAAACAAAAGGTTTGAATTTTTGGTTTGAAATTCAAATAGAAAAACCAGGGAAAACAAAGGAAAACAGAGGAAAACAATTGGAAAACAAATGCAAAACTTAAGATGCCATGATGCAAAACATAAAATAACAAAGAGCAAACATTCTAATGGATGTTTTTCATACTTGGGATGTTACAAAGGGTTAGGTGAAAAAACAGAGAAAGAAAGCAAGACATGGAAAATGGTAAATGTATAAGAAATTTATCGATAAGCTTGTCGATCTTGGAAACTTCCTCCAGGCGAAGATTCAGAGCGTTTTCCAAATCCTGAATGGTGGATTTATCCTTCTCCGCCTGTTCGGAAGCCTTGGAATTGGCAACCCCAAGGGCCAAATGGCTGGCCTCCAGATCTTTTTGAGTCTTCACAAGATTCTTGTGAAGATCCAAATTCTCCTTTCGGAGATTCTCGGCATTGCCGACATCTTCAGCTATTTGTTTGGCCGTAGCCAAAGCAGCTGGAAATCAAGGAAAATTCCGAGTTTAGAAAGCTTCCGGAATAAGTACTTAGACAAAAAGTTGAATCGAAAACTTTAGAGGAAAAATGTTTACCTGCTGTTTCCGACAACGCGAGCTAAGACGATGCCAGCTCCGCCTCTCTCTCCTCAAGAATAGAAAGAAGATTTCTAACTTCTTTATTCTTGATGGAGAGTTTGTTGAAAACTTCCATGTTAATGGCTTCGGCGGTTTGCTGGAACATAGCAAGGAAAAGAATGATTACTAAAAGCATTAAGGCAAAAAATCATACATTTTGTTTAATGCTTGGGGGCTAGAGTTACATACCTGGCTCATTCGTTGCAAACCCGCCAAGTTTTCATTGAACCCTTTTGCGTATTCCACAAAAAGGGTTCCGGCCGCGCTTAGGCCGTCATTGATAATCTTGAATTCCTTGTCAAAGGTGGGAATCTCCTCGTCGAATGTCCGGGAAGATTTTCCCACCTCTGGAACCGCCCTTTCCCTCGTATCCGTGTTGGACACAACGGGATGGCTGGGCTCTAGTGGCTTGGTGGTGGGGGCTGCAGCGTGCTCTTCCGCCATTGTGGACGGTGTGTCCGGGGCAATGACGGGAGAAGGTTGACCGCCTCGGCTGGAAACAACTTTGTATTTCTTCAGCTTCTTCGGCTTTAGGTTGGAGGGAGGCAGGCTAAAAACAAAAAACCCGGAAAAGTTAAAACTCCGAAGATGGAAGAAAATTTCCATGAAAGAAAAGAACCCGGAATATCTAACCTGGAAGTGGCGACGGGGATTCCGTCAAGGTCGATAACTTCCTCAGAGGAAGAAATCTTCTTGCGCTTGCGCCCACCTGTAGTGGCAGTACGCAAGGCATCCAGCTCAGCTTCGGAGGCTAACTCCAAGTCTGGAAGTTCAGCAAACTGTTGAAAATACAAATCAGAGTTAGAAGCAGGAAAATCCGAGAAAGAATGTTAAAACTCTACCCAAATGACGGAAAAATACCTTGGGAGCCGGATTGTCGGCCGTATACATCGGCCGACTCGCTTCGTATTGGTCGCGAGATGCGACCAACTGGTTTGCGCGCCGTCGAAGATCCCTTGGGGACCAATCCTTGATGGATGTCCGCATTGGGTCGTTGGCACCCGTGTAGTCGCACAAGAGGCGGCCACCGTGATTGGCCAACGGCTGGATCCGCCTATTTAACCAGCAAAGGACCGTGTCCATGCCAGTTAGAGGTGGATTGGAGGAAGTGAGCTTGGCGATGCGCCGCTTGATCCTTAGAAGATCAGGCGGCAGAACCTGGACGGCTTCCGTTCCCCAATTGTCCTGGGGAACGGCAGCAGTGTTGGAAAAAGGTGGAACCCCGATGGCCTTTTTTGGGAAAGGCACATTGGGATGGTAGAAGAAGGAACCCGTCCAAAATTTGACGGATTCCGATGTTTTGATCTTGGGGAACCAATCTTCCCTAAATCTCCGAAGAGTAAAGGAGATGGTTCCGCAAGTCGGGAGTGCGCCCTCCGAGGAGTTCCTCTTAACCCCGAAACAATACATCCAAAAATCTAACCTAGGTTCTAAGCCTAAGTAACCCTCGAATAATGCCTGGAACCCGGCCATATAGAGAATGGAGTTGGGTGGCAGGTTATGGGGTTGGATGTTATAGTGGGAGAGGATTTGGAGGAAGAAAGCAGAAGGTGGGAGTCCCATACCTCTTAAGAGATGGGAGGAAAGAAGAACCCTTTCGCCGTTTTTCGGCATCGGCTCGTTCTCGTCCTCAGGGAGCCGCCATTTCCCTTTGAGAATCAGACCCTCCTTTTCCAGGTTTGGAAGGAGGGCTGGCGGAATGCTGCGGGCAATCCAATTGCCTGCAGTTTCCACCTCTTCATCCGCTCCGGCGGCGGCGGACACAGCGGCTTCCGCAGCGGCGAGCTCGTCGTCGAGAAGCTGGATCTTCTCCTCCGCCATCTCGGGAGCGAACGGCGGGGAAGGTGCAGAGCTCGATCCCATGACGTTCGCGGCGGCGGAAAGATCCTCTCCGCCCGCCGCAGAGGCCGCGGTCTTTTCCGGCTCGTCGCCGGCGCGCTTCGGTGATCCTAGCTGTGGATCTAGGTCACTGATGAGTTCGTCGATGGTGTTTGCGGTGGAGAGAGTGGGGGAAGACGGCGAGGTTGCCATTTGGTGGCGGCGCGTTGCGTCTCCGGTGTGCTCTGGGTGCGGTGTGCGCTCGGGACGGTTCTTCGCTCGAGAGCTTGTGCGCGGCAATGGCGTGGACAGTGAGAGTGCGGAAGATTTTCAGCGGGGACGAAGACGGCTACTTATAGCCAGAAATCCGTCAAGATACGTGCCAACGGCTATTTTGACCGTTGGATGATCAACGCGTGTCACTCGCCGGAAAATCCGGGAAATGAAACGACAGGGTAATGATAGCTATCTCCTCGTTTCCCGTGAGAATCTGTCAGAGATACGTTACCGGGTTTCCCGCGTGAAACCCAAACGTCCCTTACGTCAGCATGATTTAGGGCGCTGACGTAGGGAGTTCCTTCTCCGCGAAGGATCGTGAGAGAAAAGCCGGATTTTCGGGATTCCGAGTTTCACGTTACCATCTCTTTCAAAAGAAGAAGAATAAGAAGAATCAAGACTGCTGATTGAAATTTCTCGGACAAAGCACATTTGGCGAAAGACGGCGAATCAGAGTTTTAATCCTTCTTGGGAGCTACTGTCGGATATATACCGCATAGGGGTATATAAGATGGTAGTCAAAGTGCCTGGTTACCAGGGTGGCCCAAGTGATAGTGGGCTATGGTCCATTGGGCGGCCCAGTAACTCGACGCACAGAAGCCGGATTCTAGAAGAACCCGGATCACGGCCCACGTGATCTGGCTTGGAGGAGAAGACGGATTTCTTACTTTCCAAGTTATAGTTACCGTAGTCTTCTAGGTTTCCTATTCTGTAAGCCCTGATCCGGCTATTATATAAAGCCGGACGGGAGATAAATTAAACAAAAAACAAATAACAGAGAAGCTGTAGGCCAACTCGCCGAGAAGTTGATCCTCTGCGAGTAGCTAGATCTAAACCTCACATTGTAATCCTGTTTCCGGGCTTTAGTCCTGATTAGTGAGAAGTGCAGGAGTAGGCACGTCGTACTGTCGCGACGTACCGAACCTGGGTAAATCCTGTGTTCACTGTCCACCACGCGATCCCGTTACCCCACGTCTCTACCGTAGTCTCATGGCACCCCCGTCTATGAAAACTACTACGATGTCTCGACACTATAAACGTGTATCACCGGAAATCTTTCAACATTGCACAAAAAATTTACATTTGGTTGATATCATGTACTTTTGTTTTTGGACTCCTGCCATGCCGAAATGAAATAGAGGAATAGTAAGTTTTGATGAGTAAGTATCTATATGACTAGAGAAACGCATTGGGCCGCTAACCCAAGCCATGCTTTATCATGGTGGAAATTTACTTACAGCTTGAGTGACTCTACAACACATCCTATAATAAAATAAGAAGTTATGCATAATAGTGAATGAAAATAAAAAGGATGATGAGTCTACTCCGTTTGTTCATCTTGTCATTGTAACATGGGCTTGTCTCCATGTCATGGGGCAAGAGGTACCTCTTTGCGGTTCTCTATGATGTCATTGATACTTATTATGATTGTACAAAGCTTATTAGGAATCTTAAGTTGAGTAATCATGGAGTAGGTTTTCACACTCACGGGGCATGAGACTTTCAACCACATTGTCATTCTCATTACTTCAATACTCACAATTTTAAGATGCTAGTGATAAAGGGGCAATGAGAGTCCTAGATATGTGGATACCACATTTCAATTAGTAATTTTAGTTGAATAATTTAGAGGCTAAATAAGACTTGATCATGTTTTACCTCTACTCAATTTTCTCCAAAGTGTCCACTATATTTTCTATTCTCCATTATGCTATTCTTTGACCAATAAAGGATTTTATTTTTCATTTTGTGTATGCATTTGGTCCATAGTGCTTTTATTTCATTATACACTTTGTGAACTTTCATGAAGCATCTTTGCTTGCATATTTGATATTTCTTACAACATGAATTGTATATTGCTACTCATTTCAAGTATTAGTCATTTGATTATATGTAGCATGAATAATCCTCCTTGATATCCCATGATTGTTTCAATATGCAAAACCCATCTTAGTTTTATCACCTTCATACTCGAGGACGAGCATGGGTTAAGCTTGGGGATGTTGATGCATGTAAAATGCATAGATGAATTTTGCATATTTTCACATGGTTTTCTATTACATATTGCATCATATAAGGGTATAATTCAATGTTTTATAGTATTTTGGGGTTAAATTACAAAGTCCCCCAACTTTTATGGAATTAACACTGCCTGTCAGAAACCCCGTTTTCTATATTTTTGACGTTTCAGGGGGCAAACTTCCGCGAAATCACCTGAAAATCTGCGGGGGTCATTTTCTTGGAAGGAGAATACTTGCGGGCGAAGGATCCACGAGAATTGGGCAAGGAGGCCCAAAAGAGGACCCTCCACGCGGCCAGATTCCTTGGCCGCGTGAGAGGCCCCCTTTTGGCCCATGTGGCCCCAATTCCTTCCATCTTCGACTTACCAACTCCGTCTTGACCTAAAACCGACTACAAAAAGGGTCCCCCGTACCCTTACGGAGGAGAGCGCCGTCGAAACACCGAAACAGAGACCAGAAGTTCCAGATTGGAGGGGGAAAACTCCGGCGGGGCGCCGCCGGTGTGATCTCCTACCCCTCCAACGTCATCTCCGTCGTCATCTCTATGAAGAGGGAGTAGTCCACCCCAGGGCTATGGGTTTGTGGAAGTAGCACTTGTATCTCTCTCTCTATGTGCTTCACTAATTAGATCTGTATGAGCTGCCTCATATGATTACGGGCACCGTTGTAATTCCTATGTGGTGGATCTTTTCTATGAGTTATTGAATCTGAGATTGCAATTGTTTCTCTTGAGTTATTTGAGTAGATGTATCTTATGTACCCCGTTCTTATTTGCTAGCTTTGATCAATCTTGTTCTTGAGAGCGTGTGTGGGTGATGGGTGCATTAGTTGGAGTAACGGGGGGTGGCTAGTGCTGTGAAAGTGACAGAAGTTCAGCGATCCACTTAGGTTTTGTTAAACCTTTCTTAGTTACCTCACTAGGGATAAAAAGGAGTACCTTGTTACCGGGGATTTGAAGTGAAACTAAACAATCTCCATGACTAGATCTAGCGAGTTCTTACTTCAACTTCATGTCACATTGCTTAAAGCTATACTCTGGTTTTTCCTTAATTATCGAGGTGTTATGATTTATTTCGCATCTTGGTGGAGTATAAGAGGGATCAATATGACCGTAGAGATCTCTATGCTAGGACGTGATGCCCATATGAAAGTACTCAATGTTAAACATGTTATTGTAATCTCACATGTAATTCTTTATGTCCACCGTCTACTACTTTATTTGAGAGAATGCAAGTGTGAAACCATGAACCCCGGTCCTATTTTAAATATAAGAAAATACTCTAGTTACTTTGCTGCAATTTACTTACTTGCACTTTACTTTACTTTCATCTCCAATTCGAATTTACATTAACTCCATCACCACTTGCATCACAAAAATACAAAAACAATCCATTGCATATTTATTTTCTCATTTGCATTTAGTAGTAGATTTAATTATTGCACATTTACTTTTAGTTTTGCATTGCAATTTAGAAGTCTCACACCTTGTGCTTGACAACCACTTGGTGAGGTTGAGGGCACAAAATTCTCTACTTGTTTGCAGGATCCTGGAGGAAGCTTGGAAGACAAGTGCTGAAATATTGGCTCCCCAAGAGTTTGATATAAACCCTCGAGTCACCCTCGTGGGGAAGAAGGCTTACCACTAGCTACACACTCTGCACTTGGAGTCTCAACCTAGCCATCAGGTGGGAACCCCATACCTCGGCTAATGTGCGAGGTGAGGAGAAACCTTTCTCCGGCTTTTGGCGTTGGCTCGGAGTCGTCCTCCTCATGCCGCCATTTGCCCTTGAGAATCAATCCTTCCTTCTCCATTGTCGGAAGGAGGGAAGGAACCAAGTTGCAATGGCTCCAATTCCCGAACATTTCGCCTTCGTCCTCCGCTCCGGCCGCGGCCGCGGCAGCGAGTTCCTCACCGACGAGGGTGAGCTTCTCTTCCGTTGTTTCGGCGGTGAAGGGCGGAGACGGTGCGGAAGATGATGCCGCCAAGTTTTCGGCCGCGAGAGGAGGATCCTCCCGGGCCAGGCCACCGGTGGTTCCCTCCCGCGCGCTCGCGGCGGCGCGGCCGGGAGAATCCACTTGGGGATCCATGTTGTTGATGATCTCATCGATGTCGACGGCGAAAGAGTTTTCCTCTGCGGCGCGCGGTGAGTCTCCGGTAGCCATTTTCGAGCGGCGCGGGGAAGATCCGGAACCTCCGATGGTGATCTTCCGGGAACGGTGCTGAACGCACAAGCTCTGCTCGCACTAGCAAGTTCTTGCCTTGGGAGCAATGGCGCTTGGGAGTCTGGAAGCTGGAGTGAGAGCGGAAGGGCAACCGGAGGGCCCAAGGGCGGCTATTTATAGCCGGAAAAACTTTGAGATGCGCCACAACGACTCTTTTGACCGTTATATCTTCGACGCGTGTCACGCACCGAAAAATCCGGGAAATGAGGGGACGGATGATAATTGCTATCTTCTCGTTTCCCGCAAGAATCTGTCAGAGATACGTTTCAGGGTTCCACATTGAACCCAAACGTCCCTGACGTCAGCACGATTTTATCGCTGACGTCAGGAAGTTCCTTCTCCACGAAGGCTCGTGGAAGAAAAAGCCGGATTTTGACAAAATCCGAGTTTCGCGTTAAAGCATGATTTGAGGAAAAGAAGAATCGAGACGAAGTGCCAATATTTCTCAGAAAAGAATGCAAATTGACGAAAGACGACAGATTGGAGTCTCAGTCCTTCTTGGGGGCTACTGTCGGATATATACCGACTAGGGGTATATCCGTCATTGTCCTAAGGAGCCGGATTACCAGGGTGGCCTGAATGGTAATGGATCACAGTCCATTAGGCGGCCCAGTAAGCTGACGCACAGAAGCCGGATTCTAGAAGAACTCGGACCACGGCCCACGTGGTACGGCTTGGAGTAGAAGGCGGATTTCTTCTTTCCAAGTTAGAAACTTACCGTAGTCTTCTAGGTTTCCTTTCTGTAAGCCCTAACCCGGCTATTTATATAAAGCCGGATGGGAGAGAAGAAAAATACGGACAATTAGCTAGAAGCCAACTCGCCGAGAAGTTGATCCTCATCGAGTTAGCTAATCCCAACTCACATTGTACTTTGTATATTTCATACTTCAACCCTGATTTAGTGGGATTGCAGGAGTAGGAACGCCGCCTAGTTGCGACATACCGAACCTGGGTAATTTTGGTGTTCCTGGTTGTCATACTCCCACGTCCCCCACGTCTCTATCAGTAGTCTCATAGTACCCCCCTCTATGAACTCTACTACGATGTCTCGACATGGAGTTCTTTGAGGAGGAGAACAACGTCAGGTGAGATCCTATCCCGCCGGATATTCAATTTACCGCTGGAATAAACAATTGGAGTAAGTTCCTTCGTCGGCATGATCGCCGCCGAATTCGCCTAAACCCTAGGTCTCCTGTGCTGCTGGCGGCAAGAGGACCGGGACTGGATGTTTTTGAGCGCAAATCAACTCTAGCAGATACGGGAAAACCTCGTACCGGAAAACAAGTATAGGGGACCAGGAAAAATGTTTTCCGGGATGGCATGGTGCGGCGCTGATACGCTAAAATTCAAACTTAAAATTAAAACATAGTTTTCCCTACATTGCTCCGGCGAGCTCACATTCAGACAAGTGTAGAAACTAGAAAAGTACAAATAAATTTTGCCGGAGCGATCTTCGTTTTCACCTCCGAGCGCCTTCGTCACCACTCGATGACGATGAGATGCTGGCTGGTCGACCTGCGTGCCACCTAGGCTAGGTTGGCCTCGACTTTCACAGTTTCGAGGCGAGCCTCCACGCCTTCTTCGATGTCCGCCACCGCCTTTGTAGCAGCAGCAACGTCCCTGTCCGCAAGCTTGGTCCGCTTGTGCGTCGGGGACAACACGCGCTGCGCCGTCGTAAAGCGGCACCGACCGCCGCCGCCCGAGGTGACGGTCACCTTCGCCTGCCATGGGTCATCCAACACGACGATGGGCGCCGTTGCGGAGCTACCCTCCTCCGCATCATGCGAGGCTGCTGGCATCGGGGTCGGCACGTATCACAGATGGTTAGGGGCAAGCAAGCCTGCGAAGCGGTTGCGCTTTAGGCGGCCACACTCCTCCGAGCAGCGGCGTTGCACCTACTTCGAGGCCTCCGCGCCCACCGTTGCGCCCTCTGCAGGCTCCATCGCGACTCAATTGCTCTTCGAAGGAAGCAAAGCTAGCGGCGGCGGAGATGACAGGTGTATACTCTAAATCGCCCCCACCCCCTACATTTAGCACTAGGACAGATTCATGTCGTGCGTCCGCTAAAAAAATTCTCGAGGCGGCCCGATATCGGAAGAGCTTCTTTTCGGGTGACCGTGCCTCCGGTGAGTCAGATCCGCGCATGCGTAATCACCGTGAGCTTCTTTCTTCTGGTTTCTGCTTCCCATGTTCTTTTTTGCACGGCTGCTACACTACGTCAGTACCTATCCGAAAATTGCCCGCGAACCACGGGTGACCGTGAGCTATCAACGCCCGCCCGAAATGCAGGTCTGCTCGGGCAAAAGAAAAAGTACCGCATATTGGACAGAAAACCGGTCCGGTAAGGTTTTCCCGTGTCTGCTTGCTGTGAGGATTTTTTGTTTTTTTGTGAAAACCGCTCTGGGGGAAACTTAAATTTTTTTTTTCAGAAAAAGGAAACTTTATTAGTGGTACCCACTGCTAGTACGCCCGCTGGTCCGGGTGTTGGGCCTCGCGGCCGGTTTGGCTCGCTCTGGTAATGCCATTTAGCTGGGCTGCTCGTGGGCTATAGGCGCGTGCATTTTGTAGCAAGGCGCCCCGGTTTTCCTCCGCTTCCACTCCCGGGTTGGTTCTCCGCTCTCCACCGCCGCCGCCCCCTACTCGCCGTCCGCCTGCTCACCGCCGCGCGCGGCGAAGAACCTCTCCTCCCCAACCCTCCGTTCCCTCCGCGATGGGGAAGCGCCGGCGGTCGATAAAGAAGCAGCCCGACTCGTTACCTCCCCCTGCATCCCCAGCCACCCACGCTCCCGAGTCGAGCCCCACCCCCAGCCCTAAAAGCCCTGGCTCGCCGGCTACCGAGCAGGTGCCTGAAGTTTTAGTCCCTCCGGACTGGGCCTCCGCCACCGCGTACATCTCCTCCGACCTCTCGCCGCCGCCGGTCGTCCTCGTGTGCGGCCCCGCGAACAGCGGCAAGTCGACCTTCTCCCGTCTCCTCATCAACTCGCTGCTCCCCAGGTGGCCACCATAACTCCAATCCTAGCGGCTCCATTAGCGCTGCTACATATCATGATGTTTATTTAACCGGTGTGTTGGGCCGTGTTGGTTTGCAGGTACGGGAGAGTCGGGTACTTGGAAACCGACGTCGGGCAGCCGGAGTTCTCGCCGCCAGGCTGCCTATCTATACACGTCGTCGACGAAGCTATTGCAGGTAGCTGTGTGCATGTGGGTGGTGATTGGGTGTTAGTGGAGATGACTTCTGTTGCTGGTTCCATAATTCACTGACATGTTGGTTGTTGTCTTGTGTGCAGATTTGCGGTACCCAGTTCTGCGGGAGGCTGAAAGGTGTGATGTCCTCCTATTTCTCTCGTTAAGCTTGCTAAATGATAATACTGGTTACAGCTCAGGTTTTTGGGGTTTAGGAATCTATGCTTACTGCTTATTGTGTTCGGGTTATGATGCTTAAATGTCCATTGTTCAATTTGTGCTACTTTGTGCAATTGTTGCTTAGGATGTGAAGTGGAAAGTCCATAGTTTTGTTTGTAGCTGCTTGATCACTGAATTGTTCTCGTGATACACAGCAAGTCATACAAATAGGAACATGTTTAGGAAATTACAAGCTCCAGCCTCCATGTTAGCCACATGTATATAAATGGCTTCAAATTTGGATAAGCTCCAGATTTCACTACAAGCTAACCCTTGGGTATTTTGTTACGATAGAGCAGCTCCTGTTGCTGCTTTCTTGGGGGTGCACCGCAATGTTGCATACATAGTAAAATTGCATAAGAACTGAATGCAATTTTGTCCGCCAAGGGCTTAAATACTGAGGTGTTATGGGAGGATTTACTGTAGTATCTGACGCGATAGCACCCACTGTTCATTCAGGAAATCCAGGCCTAATCTTCTTGATGGAGACGCGGATACAAGATTTGCTAGACAGTTAATGATATTAGGTAGTAATCCCTATGGACAGAATCTCTTAGTTTAGCTATGTTCAAGTCTCTTAGTTTAGCTATGTACAATTAAAAAAAGCTATGTACCAACTCCAAACAAATTCATCGATTAGTTTTTCCATAGTAACACAAAAAAATAATTCCTGCAAAAACGAAAAAGAAGAAAATTGACCAACAAAACCTCAAGAACGTGTATAAGTTGTTTGGTGGTGTTTACCTGCTGGTGTTAAGTACCAAAGACCTTTTCCTTTCCCAAATCATTGCTCATAAATTTTCCTACCATATGTTTCATGTTATTGTTATATCTTACTAGAAAAAATGCCCGTGCGTTGCTACGGTTGAAACCCAGATAGTTGATGTTTCAAGGATTTGACTAATTGGTCACTTCTATGTCCGTTGACAACATAGCCATGGTTCTCGTGTTGTGCTTTGCGCACCTGAGACGCACATAGTTCACTACTCCACCGTCACATTCTTCGGCCCCCATCAATGTGTTGCGCCGATTATTTCTCCAAGTAGTGCATTACTCGATGAGGTCACCACTACCACTTTTCTCTCCTTATCCTCTCCTGCTAGATTATAAAGATGAACTCGAGACCCACTTAAAAACCCGTCGGGCACTGTCCTCTCCCTCTCTCGAGGGCATGCAAGATGCACTTTGTTGGCGAATTGGGGAATTAAACTGTGGCAATGGAGGAAGCACATGCACTCCTAATTACCAATATGCTCCAAATTAGCAATAGGAAATATTAATTTCAATATGGATGGATGATGGTACATTTGAACTCCTAATACTAAGTACCAACTTCGTCGACTAAGACCCTCTTCACTAACCGATGCATTTTTTACTACAAAAGATATGGAAGCTTGTTATCCTTAAAAAGAGTACACACCAACCTATACCATGAATTGCAGTCAAGCAACCTGACCTTCTAGCTCCATAACCATAGCAATTAGCAAAGAGAACCTACTGAAGAACAGGAACGCGTAGAACATTCCGAAGAAGACAAGGTTTGAGAAACCTAAAGTGAACAAAAAGCTAGACAGAAAAAGATCCACGGTCCTTGTTAGCCATAAGTATTTGTTGCCCAGAGAAATACACACATAAAATTATATATATCCACACATGAGCATTTAATCGAACACATGGAGAGCATGGGTGTCCTACGAACCTGCAGCTTCCTAAATTCCCCTGCATGTCTCACAGACGGTGGTTGGCCCAACATCATGCCGCTCTTTAGCTTGTGGGCATGGTCATGGAAGATCCTGTTGGCCGCGCACCACAGGATTTGTCATAGTGAGGCATTCACTACGGCACGCATGTAAAGCATGTAGATTTGCATCGAGTTGCCTCTCATGAAACTCATCAGCACAGTAGCTCCATCGTCCTTGCAGCTTCTTCACCGTCGGGTACAGCGCATGGTTAGTTTCCCGTCGGACGCGCTGTACAAGCTGAGCAGGAGATCCACGACCCCGATGCCACCTGATGCGATGATCTTTAAGACAGCGATCCACATCGTGCGATGCACAGGCTGCCCTCATCCTCCACGTTGCGCGCATCCGCCGTCGACTAACCCGCTCCCACCTCACTGGCAAACGCCGCCGGCTTCCCTGCTCCGCGTCACGCGCGGCCGCCGCATCCCTCACTCACCCTGTGCGTGGCCGTCGCCTCTCCTACTCCACAACACGCACGGGCCGCCGGAAAACCCCTAAAACGCGCATGCCAGTCCTTCACCGCGAGCTTCCTCCCAGCGCGACCATGGCGTCAACCGGTTCTCCACCGCCAGCTTCCTCCGAGTGCCACCACGGCGTCCGGTTCTCCACCGCGAGCTTCCTCCGAGTGCCACCACGGCGTCAACCGGTTCTCCACCGTGCGTTTCTCTAAGAGGACCTCCACCACGAGCTTCATTCTAGCGGGCGTGTGCTCCTCGTTTCCCCGGATGGTGTGTACCGAGCTTCCTCCGAGCGGTCGCCTGCTCCGGCGTGGTTTATGCCAGATCCGACGCGACAAAGGATCTCCGCCATGGATCTTGTTCCCGAGCTCTACCGCGCGGCGTTGGTGCTGCCTGGAGCGCTCTGCGTCCTGGTAACCGTCGCCATCGGGCTGATGTGAGCGAACGTAGGAACAGAAGCTTGGAGGGCTCTGCGCGCCGGGCTTCCGGATCTCGTCGAGTTTGCTTATGTCCGTCATGATTCTTGCTTAATGTCCTGTCTAATTGCCAACTCGCGTGTCTCATATCGTCGAAAGCTCGATTTGGATAGGTTGGATCGATCTAAAACAAAGATTCCACAAGATATAGACATTATATTGTACTTATATTGATCGAACTCGAGAAACAAATTAAAAGTCATAAGCACGATTGGATGGGTCGGTCCAAGGTGTCCTGCAGTCCGGTTTACAAACGAAACTACATATTATCGTGTACCAGGTGGACAAGAGTACCGTACGTGAATTATGGATGAAACGCGTGAGCGCCAGACAGACTAAACCGGTTGGAAAAAATCAGTCCGAAATTAATTAGCGGATGGACAAGACCACGGAAACAAAATTGGTGGGAGGGAAATATGGTAAAATTATTGTTGGACCGGAAGAAACCTTCCTCTCTTTATTATTAGGTAAAGATTCTGATCAATCACCAGACCATAGTAGGTTCTAGAATCTTCAAAATTATCAATTTTCTATTTGTGTCCTTAGGTAGACTTCGATTCTACTGAACTAAACATTGTATTTAATATTTTTCAATTTATTTCCTTTCTAATGTGGCAATGCACGTTTCTTTTATGTAATCAGGTGCTTCTTTTATGGCGATATATCTTCAAAAAGGGACCCAGAAACATACCTGAACTCTTTATTTCTCTTGTATTCCTACTTTGTTGAAAAATATCGATGCCCTGGGAGTGAAGTGCTTCCTTTAATTGTGAACACTCCTGGATGGGTGAAAGGTATATATATATTAATAGTCATCTTAAGCTGCCCAATTTTTTCTATCAGCGACATATCTGTGTGTTAATTGTTCACTGTTCTGAAGATATGTTTTCATTTTAATGTAGGTACTGGTTTTGATATGCTTGTTGAGATGCTAAGGTATATCTGTCCCACAATTGTTGTTCAGATACGCACCAGAATGCAGAGAAAGAATCTCCCTGATGGAATGTTTTGGTTAGATAATGGTCAAACAGGACCCATTGTGATTACAATTGATGCTGCATGTCACAAATCCCTATCCAGAGAGTGAGTAAATTTCATTTTCTCAGTTTAATGTTCAATTCAGTTTGAAAAAACTGTTTCCAAGTTAAGTAGCTAAAAACAGTGAAAAAATTCCTAGTGTTTTGA
The DNA here is from genome assembly GCA_028641055.1 of Alopecurus myosuroides. NCBI lineage: Eukaryota > Viridiplantae > Streptophyta > Magnoliopsida > Poales > Poaceae > Alopecurus > Alopecurus myosuroides. The sequence goes on along the minus strand of CM054058.1, from coordinate 434,518,041 downwards.
TGATTATGGAAAGGCCAGACGCCTGATCGTGAGGAGTTTGTACCTCCCTGGGTTCAAGTCTTAACTCTTAAGACCACGGAATAGTCTTAGCATTAATAATTTGATGCATATGGCAACATGAAAGTGGTATGGTGGAGGCCATTTAACCTCCCCGTGCCTCAGGTTGAGTCCTAGGAGCAACTGGACGCCTGTCCCCTATAGTGAATGGAGGACCAAAACTTTGATGACTATTGTTGTTGCTGACTAACTGTAGCTAAGACAATAAACCAGTCCCTTGTACAAGTTCGTAGTCATAGATAAGCTCAAATTCTTAGACAACAAATAAGTAAATAGCACTGAATATGTCATACATTCTACAAACCAGTTTCCATGCCGTGTTTTTCTACTCCATTCCATAGGAGAAGAAATCAGCCAATATAATTAGCACCGAAATAATACATATCTTTTTCTGTAGTATTGTTGGTAGAAATAATTACGTGACCTTTTATGTACATTACTGTAGTTCTGTGCTTGTTGGTTGAATCAGACCTGGTTTCCACATCAGCTGCAGCTGATGGATTGCTCATAATACTTGTAGGCTCATATTCTGAAAACCACTGAACTTTGTTTTTATTGAAAAACTAATACTAATGTTGTCTTTGAATTGCCTAGATCGTTAAGAAGGAAAGATGGGGGTGGAACACGTGAACGCCGCCTAGTGGAGTACTTTAAGCAATGTTTTCCAAGTGAATTATCACTAGCAACAAATAAAGAGCTTGCTTATGCCCTAGCGTCAATCCCACCCTATGAAGTATCATTTTCAGATGTTACAGTTACACATCTTCATTGTGAGGTCAGTTCTCTTTCCGATTACTATACAACCCGTCACACCTTTTGTCTTACTTTCTGTAGTTTAGAATCAAGTTTGAACCAAGCATGAACGCCTCAGAGATTTACACTTCTGTAAACCAATTCATTCGGCTAAGTGATGGTCAACCCTCACACAGCTATGGTCTCTACCTTTAAGATTGGTTGATGCCTTGCATTATGTGACCTGGGTCGAACCTTTGTGTCAGTTCAGCTGAAAGATGTTAGTAGTAGATTGAATCAAGCAGCACCCTTCAGAGAAAAAATGGGTTCTGAGCAAAAATGCAAGGACCAATCAAAGTGTTAAGCAACTGGTTCTCGACTAGAAAGGCTTATGGACCCAAGTGAAGTACGAGCATGCATTCTGTAACTTTTTTAGCCTAGATGTTGAATTATATTTCGTCAGCTTTATGAGTTACTGCTTTACTCATTAACCATGATCTTATATTTAGGTTATTATCGAGATCAGTATTATTTGCAAAAAAAAAAACTACCCCAGTTTTCTTTGCTTTGGTAATAAAGAATTCTTGTGTTTGCACTCTAGGTTTTCGGAACTGCCAAACAGCAAAATAATTATAATGTGCCTAATATCCTTTCTGTTCAGGTGCCCCGTACCGAGATCTGGCGTAGTCTGAATGCTACCATTGTTGGCTTGGCAAATAGTTGTGACACGGCTCAGTCTGCCCATGCAGTCCCTTGGTGTGTCGGGCTTGGTACTCCCCCTGCCCCCCTCTTTCTTTCATACACATTGGTAATAATTGCAATTTGGGGCGAAGCTGCCTGTTTTGGCTTGTATGGGGTAACTATCTTGTGCTTGGATGAGTTTTGAGTATGGCGCCTTACATAGACATGTAGTTTGATTTTATTTTTTCTTATGATAATCATAGGTTATCATGATAAATTAGTCATCTTAGAGAATCATATGTTGGCTTGCACATTCTTTTTGCAAACTGAAAAAGTTTGATCAATGCGGACAGCTCCTGTACCCTATTGGTAACTAGGAGAATTAAGGTGCAAGCAATTTTTTCTAATAATAATTAGCTGTCAAAGAAGCAATTGCAGTTGTTCTATACAGTGAATCAATATTATATGGTTTCAGCAACATAGTTTTGCTCGTTCTCATCTCAGTCTTTAATTAATGACTGAGATTGATATACACCGTAAACCAGTCATTTGGCAATAGCAGCCCGACCTTTATATAAGTCGTAAACCGGACACTTGAAGATAGCAGCTCCAACCTCTATATTGAATATGTGTAAACATTGACAATGGTTGCTACCTTTGCAGGTATCGTCAGAGGCATCGATGTGCAAAGAGGCTTGTTATATGTAATCACTCCTGTTCCTGTTGAGTGTCTTCAAAGCGTGGATCTGCTGCTGCAGGGGCTAATCGATATACCGAGATCTATTCTGCAGGTAACAATGCTTGCCCTGGCTATAGTATATCAAGCTCGATAGGCAAGTAATATCTCCGTACATGCTAGACTATCACTTTGGTTGGTAAGCAAAATAAAAATGTACCATGTTGACAAATACTAAAAAGAAATTTGCTAATTCAGAAACAAGTAAAGCATTGTCTGTACACGAATTCAAATATATATATTCTTAAGTTGATGCCACTTTCTAAATCATGGATATCATCAAGTATGCTAAACTGCTCGCACTTTTTTCTTGACCTTTGTGCGTCCTTTCAAATTATAAATAGCTCTTGTTGGTGCTAGAAGAAAACAAACTTGGTCGATACTTATAATACTCCATGAGAATCAAGCTGTACTTATTAGGTACTCCTAGATATCAAACTGGACCGCAGCCAGTTAGGCTTAGATCATGCATTCCCCTACAGAATTGCTCTGGAACATGTAGATAGATAGTTTGCACTGGGCATGACATTCCGTGTAATCTTCTTTTTCCTTGCAGGTCAAGGGATGCGTCTCGCCGTACATGTCGACGAATGTGCGGGACAAGATAACGGAGAGGGATTTGTATGCGAGGAATCTGAATAGCCCGCTGGCCATACAGAACGGCGATTCCGACTCAGATGCAGATATGTAGCTTGCATCATGTTGGTCTTTTCATTTGCTGGAGAGCTATGTATGATGTTCAGTCTGTTTGACATGTTGGAACGCGAAACGGGATTTTGGTAGTGGATTCTTATTATGCCAGTTTTGTCTTCCTTCCCCATAGTTAATTTTGCCCAGTCTAAAGAACTGCACTGATTTGTCTGACTCTGTTGTGTGGGTTTTGCGTGGCCCGCGTTCGTTACTATCTGCAACAGAGCTCGGGTGCCTATTGCTGTCTCAAGGAGGGAAAAACATTTGTACCAAAAAAAGGGAGGAAAACTATTCAACAAGGCCGAAGTCACATACTGTCAAAATGTATAAGCCTGTGTAGTACGGAGTATATAGCAAATTCTTTATATCCCCCACGAATCAGGACAGGTAAAATTTCGTCAAGAAAGCTGAAAGTCAGACGTGCTTAGTTTTGCCTACTATCAGGACAAATAGATTCACAAATTTATTCAGGATAATTTATAATTTGCCACACTTTTCTCAAATCCTTTATAAAAAATCCCCCAATTTATTCAGACAAAGCAGAGGAGCATCCGCGTTTTCACTAACGAAGCATCAACACCATCACAAACTGACACTGACGCACCCCAGATAACATACCAGCAGACAGATGAAAACACAGACACACCACCACTGACACTGATCACTAATCACTCACTCACTCACTGATCATCGATCACTACCCACTCAACTTCGATTCGACGTGCAGGCAGACGATTTGGGTTCGCCCCATCCATCTCAGGCGACCTGGACCTGGATGGTCTTGGGCTTCTTGGGCTCTGGCGGTGGCAGCTTCTCAACGGACACGGTGAGCACGCCGTCGCGGCACACGGCGGAGATCTTCTCCATGTCGGCGTTCTCGGGGAGCACGAACTTGCGCATCAGCTTTCCCATCCGGCGCTCCATCCGCAGGTACCTGGCGTCCTCCTTCTCCTCCCTCTGCCGCTCGCCGCTGATCACCAGCACCCGCTCGTCCTCCACCTGCACCTTGATGTCGCCGGACCCGAGCCCCGGCATGTCCACCACGAACGCGTACGCGCCGGGCAGCTCCTTCACGTCGGCGGGGGTCGCCGCCATGGCGCGCGCGTCGCGGACGTAGGCCCGCGTCGGGCCCTGCTTCTCGCCGCCGGCGGCGCCGGATCCAGACCCGGCCTCGCCGTCCGGGATGTCCAGAATGTGCTGCAGCGCTGTCATCAGCGGGGTCTCCAGCCCGAACATCCTGCCCTCCATTCTTGCTCACTCGCTGATCTCAAGCTCAAGTTGTTTGGGACAATTAATGGTTGGATTCTTGATTTGTGGATTTGCTCGGTGGTGATGCGACGGTAGGAGGAGGCGGAGCTTATATGGGTGGCCGGAGGCGGGGAGTCTGGAAGGTGATGGAAACTTCTAGGTGGTGGAACGCGAGCGGTGCGGTGGGACTGGGGCGTGGGGCTGCCAAGGCGAGCTGATGGAGAAAGTTCCAGAGCGTTCGTTGAATTAGCGCGCTCTTCGTAGTTGGTTTTTCCAGGCGAAAGCCCAGCGCTAGAGCGCCGACTGCGACGATGCCTGCGGGTGTGTAACTTTTTTGGGGGCGCTGTTGAGGATATTTTCGCCGCGCAAGGACTCCGGGTGAAAACCTAGACCGTAGGTCTAGATATTGGCGGCGGTAGGCGTCGTTCCTTTCCTGGAGGCTTTGTCGTGGAGTTCCCGTAGCTATAGGATTAGTCCCTTTGTCATTGGTGGCGAGTTTGGCTTCCGGTGTTTTTTCTGTCTATCTTTTGGTCTGCTTTGTAAGAGGATAACCCCATCATTTTGTATCGGTTGAGGCGTTGTGGCTTTATTTATAAAGCGGGGCGAAAGCCTGTGTCGTCGTCGTAGTTGGTTGCTTTATGGGCCCACGTGTCACTCGGGCAGTCGTGGCTAAAGTGTCTTGCTGTCCAACGGACCATTGGAACGGAGGGGAGTCCTGCCTTTTCTTTCCGTCGTTGCTCTACGAAATTCCATCTCAAAATTCTGCCAAAAAAGGAAAAATCATCTAAGAAAAACTCTATGGAGTATAGACAAATCTCGGCCGGTATGAATTTTTCTATGGTGAACCTTGGATCGAAGAAATGACATAAAGGCACGTTTGGTTCCGAACCGAAGCTAGAGTATCTCTAGCGGAGCCCCGTAAAGCGCACGGGACCAGAAAAAGGCCACTGAATTTTCGGATGGAGGCGCCTTTTTATCGTAGCAGAACCCGTATAACGCAGCTGGCCTGTATACCGTTTTCAGTTGCATGAAAGTCCGAGGTGCGTATCCCTTTAAGTAGTGGCCACGCATCCATTTTTAGGTCACGCCTCTATCCTCCGCCGCCACCGACGAGCAATTCTTCTGCGCAACCACCCACCTCCGACAAGCAATTACTCGCGCCGCCGCCCAGATATAGCTCCACCACGCCATCGTGCTGCCGAAGATGAGGACCCCGAAGTGTGAACATGTGGTGACCCAGCACACCACTGCATGTGTAGTGCGCAAGTCGGTGACATAATACTCACAGAAGGACTTATCCGTGAATATTACATCTCTCAGAGTGGTACAACAGAAACACAGCGGGTCCAAGCAAAGCTATAAGATACAAACTTCGTTACAAAATCTTGAGAATCTCTTTGGTGAATCAAAGAAGATCTCCTGCAAATGAAACATCATAAGAAGCAATACGAAGCTCCAAGCCGGAGAAGAACTCTAGCTCAGAACCTAATCCACTACGGCTGATGTCAGCCCTAATCTATGGCTTATAACTACTATGTCTGAGAATGGTCTCTACCTACATCTTGATAGCTTCTCCTCCACCAGCGTTGTTGATGACGATGCTTTACCGACTAAGTACTAGATCACTCCACCTAGCTTCATGATGTAGTGATGGCTTCACGATGACGACTTCCAAAGGCTTCAACTCTAAGCAGGGGGTCAAACGGGATAGAATGAGTAACGCACGTTACTCAGCAAGTTCATGATATATAGTGGGTGGTTGATGCACTAACTACAGCCTTAGACTCGAAAGAGTCATAAGCTAATGCAATGTTTTGTAAAACTTTCTTCAAGAGGTTGCTTTTAATTCTGAAAACTATGCCCGCCAGACCATCACAGGGCTAGAACTTCATGGAGTTGCCTTTCCTGTAGCGTTCGCAGTTCCTTCCCGGAACAGGGGGTAACATGCCACATCCTTTTACACTCTGCAGAGGTGCGTTACTTTACCCATGGACGACCAAGACCATGTTGCACAACCAGGTGTACATTCCTGTCCACTCCCACTCAGGTGTGGGGCCCGGTTGTTGGTCCAAGCCAAACCGTGCTTCTCCGCACAACGCATGCCCACCCATTTCTGCCAGCAGGTTGAACGCCTGATTCCACCCCTCACGATGGAGATCTACTCACCCCTGGCAGACACTCATAGACCCCAGAGTCCGTGGGACGTAAGGGCTCCCATCCATGTGCATGTAGTCTCGCAAGACCTACAGCGTACGTCTCTGGCAGTCCGTTGACATGCGAACGAGAAAAGTATCACGGCTGACTTACTCCCCCCATAGAAGATCCATGGTCAACGCGAATTTACGGCGCACCGAGTTCCGACGGCATTTGTGATTAGTTCCTAGGTAATACGTTCCCGTGCAGATGGAACCTTCCTTTGACCTATTCATCTTACCATGGTTCCATCCGCCCACCATATAGAACACTACCACTCGGGTAGTCATTCAAGTAGTCATATTATTATAAAAATAGGATCATGCATTCTTTTGAGAATATGTGGTAATACGATATGTTTTTTTTCAAATAGTTTGTTATGAAGTACTGCAAAGGATATGAGCAAGTGATGAACTTGCCTGAGATTGAAATAACAATAATAATCCAGGTCTTCGGAATTCGAGGGTCGCGTAGAGAAATCCAAACATCTGAAAGATAGCAAAGTAGTCCCGGTAAGGACTACAGAAAACACTGGCAAGGATGAAACATGCATAGTAATGAGATGCATCGTGAAATACCCTGGAAAACACCCCAGCTTACAAGTGTAAGCCACGTTTGATACGATATCTTAAGCACACAGGTTTTAGGTGAATGGTTTCATTACTTGTGGTGATGTGGGTATTATTTCTTTTAGACTTACATGTGTTTCACTTTTACTTAGCAAACAATTGTTATCATGTTTAGTTATAAGTGGTTATTACTTGGTTAGGCAATAAGACAACGACATATGGAAAACAGCTATTGAAAAGAGAACAGTCACATTTTGTTTTCTATTCAAAAAGTGTAGAGCTTATGACAAGGAGTTAAATTGAAAATGGTGAACTAGTATAACTAACTCTATCATCACAATATTTGCTAATGATTTGTGATGGTAGGTTTTAGTAGGTGTGAAAACATGAGGTTTTTATCAAATAAGGAAAATAATGATGTTGTAGTCATCTATGGTTTTTAATAGACTTTCAATATACTTATAAAAGAAAATTTAGAAGTTAATTGAAATGTTTTACAATTAACATATTTGAGTTGGAAATGCTTTTCTCTTTAATTTGATATATCATTCAATGTTTTCTGAAAATATTTGAATAAATTATTAATTTATTAATTATAAATGATTAAATGACTAGGAAAAATATTGCACACCTGAAATCTTGGTCAAATGACTATGAAAACATCATAGATGAGTTGCATTTGTCATTTGGAGAATTTTGGTATATAACTTGTATTTTTCTGATTTTATGAATTATTTATTATTTTCTCAAATTTAAATGATTTAATTTAATTAAAGAAAATATTTAATTTAAAAGTTTATTAAACATTTCTGAAAAGTTGATAAACATTTAGATTGTAATTTTCTAAACATTTATATATTTATTTCATATTTTTCTGATAAACAGAATTAAAGTTATTGGTTTATTAATTTTATTGATTTTCTTCCAATATTAAATTGACAGGTGGGACCCACCTGTCATATCCAGATTAATTCTAAATTAAAAGAAAAAAATAAGTAAAAGCTCCCCTGACATCATGCTGACGTCAGGGTGATGTCATCGCAGGAGAGGATTTCTCCTGTCCGATTGCAATCCATCGAATTGCTATGAATTTTGGAATTTTATTTGGTGCAATAGCTAGAGGGCGACTTAGTGAACGCGCCGGTGGCGGATATGTGACCAATTGGTCACCGGAATGTCACCGGCGGTGACCAACCGTGGTGGCCGGAGGTGGCGCACGGTGACAGATAGGATTTAGGGCCTCAAATCCCGAACCGAGAACACCACAAGATGCCTGAGCTTACCAGGAACATGATGATGTGGTCGGGGTGACACGGCGTGGTCGAAATCGCCGGCGCGCTTCCGCGGCGGCCGGAGCGGAGAGCAAAAGGAACGGCCGAATTCCCTGGCTCCCGGCCATCCCAACAAACGAGGTTTGCTGGAGGGGTAGAGGAGGTCACGGCGCACCAGAGGATGTACTCAATTCGTCCCTGAGTGGCCGGAGTCGACGGCGCTGAGCAGTGGCCGAAGCTAGGGTTAGGGTTTCGTTCAGTACAGAGAGAGAGAGACAGAGTGAGCGAGGGAGAGAGGAGAAGAGTGAGCACGATGAGGACGCCTCCGCGATCCTTATCCATGCTCGAAGACGGCGGTTGGGAGGTGGCAGCGGCTGTGCCACGACATCGATCTCCTCTGCCTTCTGGCAGAGGAAGAAGAAAGGCAAAAGGAAATAAACATTTCCCCATAACCCCCTAGAACTTTTAGGATTTACCAAGAAGCCCTTCTGTTTTATAAACAGAACAAAAACTTTTGTTTTCAGGGCCAATTTGTAAGCAGAAAAATTAAATAAAAATATATTTGAATTCCTCCTCAAATTTTACATCTCACCATGTTTTGTTTTGGTGAATTTGAAGAATATTTGTATTTTTCATTTAGTGTGCTAGATTAAGTGGTTTTGTTGTTTTTCTCTTCTTTTAATTTATTTAATGGCTTTAAAATTATGCTAAAGCATATTTAGTAAAAGTACACACTCCATCTTGTGGATACCAAGGTGGTGTATCATAATTGGTCAATTTTAATTATAATCCCTTATAGAAAATAGTTTGGTAAAATTACTTGGTACTGGTTCTATGCACTGCTATGGAAATCATTTAAATATGGAATTTTATTCCATGTCACACCAAATGATTATAATGGTTGAAGGAACTTGTTTTCTTTTTATAATACTATGTTATTTTCATATTTACAACTCTTAGCAATTTTGGTTGGCATTTTACTGAGGTGTGTGTTCTCTATGTTTGCTGTTTTCAGCACTTGATCAAGTGGAAAACATGTATGGTTTTGGGATCCTATTTTCTTGTTTTCCACATAGGTTCCAATTGTGGATAATTTCTAATGTTGTTTTAAACATGTAATCATTTACATGGTTATATGTAGATGAGTTTTTGTTATCATCTCTTAGTCTTACATGTGAAAAGGATTTGGAAAACAAGGTTTTAAGCTTGTTTTCATCTACCTCCACATATCAAGACATGTGGATGTAATGGCTTGTTATTATCCCATACTTGATAGTTATTTCCATTAAAAATATTATTATGAGTTCATCATCTCTTATGAGCTTGACAGAGGTTAATGATTCTCTATTATATTCTAATGCTTCACTGGATAAATTCTTATGCTCCCTTACTGAGACAGTGTTGCTTCCTGTGGTCTTGTGTTGCTTGATGTTCTTGTCTCTAGTTGTCACTAGTCTTCAGACATTGCCTTGGTCCTTTGCAAGTAATATCATCCGTTGATGGTCTCTTGACTTCAGAAATTCACCACTAGAGCTGATAGTATATATGGAGTGGTTCCCAGGTACTAACTTCACTAGTAAATTGTAGCTCCTGATAAGATGTGTTCATTTGAATCCATGACCATTTCATTCTTGTGGTGTATTCAATTATGATGAAGACTAGCTTATTGAAACTCAGTTGTTTTAATGCTTACAAGAATATTCTGTTCACAAGGTTGGCCTAACCTTGTAATCAAATTATTCTTATATAACATCAAACACTTGGATTTCAACATGTTCCTTGTTTTCTTCCTTATCTTGGTTTCTTCCTTACTTATAACTTGTAGGTGTGGTTCAAGTTATAATGTGGTTTATTATTTTGTCCTTGTTATACTTCTCCTTTTATGGATCATGGTTTTGTATATGACAGAATGTAGGTGTATTTTATAACATCAAGTTACCATATGCATATAAGTAGAATTTGTTAACAAGTGGATCAGACTTGCCTCCAAATTACTAATCATATACAATGGGCTGAGATGTACTGGGTGATTCAATATTCTGTTTGTTTGAGTATGACACTCAATTGTTTGAGTATACAAAAGTTATATGTTAACAAGGTAATTACTCTTGTTACCAAACTACTTCTATATAACACCAACATTAGAATACCACATTGTTTCTAGATAGTTTAATAAGGATTGATCTTGGGGTATGATTTTCCAAATTCTTTAGGATAGATTGAGTTAGCACTTCTAAGACATCCTAAAGAATCCTTCTGTAGATCTTCTTGTGGTAGTTCCTCCTTTCTTGTGGTTTGCTTCTCTTGCTGAATGACTTAGAGAAGATTAGGAAATAAGATAGAGTGGTCTAGACAACATATCAATATCTAGATTAAGAGTTAGTTCATGCTTTTATTATCCTTCATATAATTCTTATTTTATTTCCCATAAGATATGGGCTTGTTCATATATGGTTAGTTTTGTATAGTTTTCAATCCAATTCCTCTAATAGGGGTTATAACTTGTTGTCATTCATTACTCACATCCAGAGATACTCTAGTTGTTGAATGATGAGTTGAATATAAATGTGGAGTGTTTTTGGAATGATGTCTTTAGATGGTAAGTTGATCAAATGGTTCATTGATGTGTTAAGATTTCATATGCTCACTTGTATGAGATGATTAAAACAATGAGCATGTGAAAGTTATTGGGTTTAATGACTTATGTCAAAGTTGTTAGTTGTTTTTCTTAGGTGTCATGTTGTTACTTTATATCCTTCTCTTTATTAACTTTGGCATTCATAATCCAGATATAAAGATTTGGGAATATCATATGTGATGATCAAGGTTTATTATCAGTTGAAGAAGATTTATTTCTTCTTGTTGATACTTATTTTATGGTTGATGAGATATGTACATATTCGATAAATATGTTAATACAATTATTATATCATTTCCCACTTGGGGTTTTGAGTTAACACTTTTTTGTATCACTTGTGTTCTATTGAAACTTTGTTATTTACATGTGAAGGTTCACTTAGCAGTTATGAGATAATTTATAAAGATGGTGTGTCAATTGATTTATAACTTAAAGAGTTGTTGTTTATAGGTGATAACATCCCTGTTGATGAGATGGTTAAGTTGTGTATTACTTTATTTCTGAAATTATGATTATCAGTTATGAGATTTGGATACTTACCCCTCTTTGAGTTCTAGACACCTAATGATTTATCCCAGGTCACTTATGGACTTGAGGTTAAGGTTGTTGAGAATTTGTGTTAATCACAACCAATGATGGTTTGTGTAATCAAATGATTTGGTTTGTAAAGATACTATGTTATAAAGATCACTCCAAATGTACTCCTGACTAGATGAACTAGACCTATTTCATCATGTCAAGTGAAACTTTGGTCACTTTGATTTGTTTAAACTTTCGCGCCAAAATTTCCCGTACTTTTAGATGCATGCTTTGCAAATGCACATATTAAATTTAGATCCTTATAACTTCCCAAACACTGGGATGTTACAGTATCTCCCCCTTAACAAGAACTTCTGTAGAGCGTTGAATCTTCACATCTGTTTCTTGTGTTGACCTTGGCATGTGTATCCTCTTGTCTTGATTGTTTACCTTCCACTGTCTTCACTATGATCTAATAGTATGCCAGTTGTTAGGACAACTTTGTCTTGTTACTAGACCTTCCTAATGGTCTCACGAAGAACACGTGGTATTTCCACCATATAGTAGATACCAAGTTTCATTCTCCGATGAATAGGTATGGTTTCCTACCTCTCACAACTTTCTGAAGAACATTTGGTCTATCCACCAAGTGATGAATAACCAATTAACTTCTTCCGGTACACTGGATATTGTCAATGTTTAGGACTCCATTTTGTTCAATCTAATGGTCTCAAGAGGAATACTGCTTAAAGAAACTTGTACGATGTAGTGTACATTGACTTAGACTCAATTATTAGTGAAAATATCTTCGAGTTTCCTCGAGTTTTAACTTTTTCCTACAAGTGACTATAACATATTCCACTGGTTACCTCCTATGGTCCTTCTACATCTTTGGGTTTTGACTTCTACAGGGTGACTCTATAAGTTAACTTATCGACCTTCTATGTAATTCTTTCTAGGATATACTACTCATGTTATCATCTTGGCGTCACTTGTGGTATATATCCCTGTGTTGATGAAGTATGCCACCACTCCAAACAAGATGTGGAATGTGGTCCATTCCCATCAGTGGATTCATTGACTTCTGCCTTCTTGACTTCCTGGTCTTCCAGAGCTTTTGTGATTGTTTCTATCTGCTGATTACTCAGACCGCTCTCGTTCTAATACTATATCCTCTAGACCAGTAACATCAAGCTAGAACTCAATGTTTGCACATGCATATGCACATAAAGTTCCAACTTCATGGACAGATCTAGTCAATCAAAGATCCAAATAAGATCCAATAAATCCCAAATGCAGTTATCACTCATGCATCAAAAGCATGTGAAATAGAAGTACTTAGAGTAAAACATCTCAAGTACCAAGGCTCTTAAATGCTATACACTACAATTAGGTATGTATTACCTTATAATCCTAATCTACACAACCACTCTTTGCCCAGGTAATTACTCCAATTGCACGCCTTACTGCAATGGAATAAACCAAGACAAATTACCCTAGAGTAGTTGTTGTCTAACTTGGTTCCACATAGTACTAAGTACCGTGTAAATTGAATTACTTCATTTTGGTTATGATAAACTTCTCATGGCATCTGTTGATCCTTCATGGTGTTGATCACATCGTAGAAGTAGCAATGTAGCTTCCATCAATGCTTATGCCTTCTCCTAATTCTATACTATACTATACTATAATGATTCACCTCTGGACTTGATAACTAAGGATATGGTATATACCCCGTAGTTACCATGGTCTAATGTATCTTTATGATTCTCAAATATCTCTTCTTGACGGGTCTTATACGTACTCTATACCATGATGTACTCCATCCTATTCATTCATAGAATGGGGTAATCATAACTGTGACTTAATCATCTCTGACATATTAGAACTCTCCTTCTCACAATAGCACTAATACATGCTAGACTTCTAACTATTCATACCTAGGTATAAAGATAATAGATAAGTAGATTTACTCAGGTTGAGTAAGAATAATTCTATACAAGTATGATTATATCATTCTTAAGTGAATGATCATCATGGTTGTAGGAAATATGGTTTAGATAAGATGGCTTCCTATAGTCTTTACCAACCTACAGATCTCCTAAAAGGTTTTAAACCTAAGGTCGCTTCGCTCTGATACCACCTGTGGTGACCCAACACACCACTGCATGTGTAGTGCGCAAGTCGGTGACATAATACTCACAGAAGGACTTATCCGTGAATATTACATCTCTCGGAGTGGTACAACAGAAACACAGCGGGTCCAAGCAAAGCTATAGGATACAAACTTCATTACAAAATCTTGAGAATCTCTTTGGTGAATCAAAGAAGATCTCCTGCAAATGAAACATCATAAGAAGCAATACGAAGCTCCAAGCCGGAGAAGAACTCTAGCTCAGAACCTAATCCACTACGGCTGATGTCAGCCCTAATCTATGGCTTATAACTACTATGTCTGAGAATGGTCTCTACCTACATCTTGATAGCTTCTCCTCCACCAGCGTTGTTGATGACGATGCTTTACCGACTAAGAACTATATCACTCCACCTAGCTTCATGATGTAGTGATGGCTTCACGATGACGACTTCCAAAGGCTTCAACTCTAAGCAGGGGGTCAAACGGGATAGAATGAGTAACGAGCGTTACTCAGCAAGTTCATGATATATAGTGGGTGGTTGATGCACTAACTACAGCCTTAGACTCGAAAGAGTCATAAGCTAATGCAAGGTTTTGTAAAACTTTCTTCAAGAGGTTGCTTTTAATTCTGAAAACTATGCCCGCCAGACCATCACAGGGCTAGAACTTCATGGAGTTGCCTTTCCTGTAGCGTTCGCAGTTCCTTCCCGGAACAGGGGGTAACATGCCACATCCTTTTACACTCTGCAGAGGTGCGTTACTTTACCCATGGACGACCAAGACCATGTTGCACAACCAGGTGTACATTCCTGTCCACTCCCACTCAGGTGTGGGGCCCGGTTGTTGGTCCAAGCCAAACCGTGCTTCTCCGCACAACGCATGCCCACCCATTTCTGCCAGCAGGTTGAACGCCTGATTCCACCCCTCACGATGGAGATCTACGCGCCCCTGGCAGACACTCATAGACCCCAGAGTCCGTGGGACGTAAGGGCTCCCACCCATGTGCATGTAGTCTCGCAAGACCTACAGCGTACGTCTCTGGCAGTCCGTTGACATGCGAACGAGAAAAGTATCACGGCTGACTTACTCCCCCCATAGAAGATCCATGGTCAACGCGAATTTACGGCGCACCGAGTTCCGACGACATTTGTGATTAGTTCCTAGGTAATACGTTCCCGTGCAGATGGAACCTTTCTTTGACCTATTCATCTTACCATGGTTCCATCCGCCCACCATATAGAACACTACCACTCGGGTAGTCATTCAAGTAGTCATATTATAATAAAAATAGGATCATGCATTCTTTTGAGAATAGGTGGTAATACGATATGGTTTTTTCAAATAGTTTGTTATGAAGTACTACAAAGGATATGAGCAAGTGATGAACTTGCCTGAGATTGAAATAACAATAATAATCCAGGTCTTCGGAATTCGAGGGTCGCGTAGAGAAATCCAAACATCTGAAAGATAGCAAAGTAGTCCCGGTAAGGACTACAGAAAACACTGGCAAGGATGAAACATGCATAGTAATGAGATGCATCGTGAAATACCCTGGAAAACACCCCAGCTTACAAGTGTAAGCCACGTTTGATACGATATCTTAAGCACACAGGTTTTAGGTGAATGGTTTCATTACTTGTGGTGATGTGGGTATTATTTCTTTTAGACTTACATGTGTTTCACTTTTACTTAGCAAACAATTGTTATCATGTTTAGTTATAAGTGGTTATTACTTGGTTAGGCAATAAGACAACGACATATGGAAAACAGCTATTGAAAAGAGAACAGTCACATTTTGTTTTCTATTCAAAAAGTGTAGAGCTTATGACAAGGAGTTAAATTGAAAATGGTGAACTAGTATAACTAACTCTATCATCACAATATTTGCTAATGATTTGTGATGGTAGGTTTTAGTAGGTGTGAAAACATGAGGTTTTTATCAAATAAGGAAAATAATGATGTTGTAGTCATCTATGGTTTTTAATAGACTTTCAATATACTTATAAAAGAAAATTTAGAAGTTAATTGAAATGTTTTACAATTAACATATTTGAGTTGGAAATGCTTTTCTCTTTAATTTGATATATCATTCAATGTTTTCTGAAAATATTTGAATAAATTATTAATTTATTAATTATAAATGATTAGATGACTAGGAAAAATATTGCACACCTGAAATCTTGGTCAAATGACTATGAAAACATCATAGATGAGTTGCATTTGTCATTTGGAGAATTTTGGTATATAACTTGTATTTTTCTGATTTTATGAATTATTTATTTTTTTCTCAAATTTAAATGATTTAATTTAATTAAAGAAAATATTTAATTTAAAAGTTTATTAAACATTTCTGAAAAGTTGATAAACATTTAGATTGTATTTTTCTAAACATTTATATATTTATTTCACATTTTTCTGATAAACAGAATTAAAGTTATTGGTTTATTAATTTTATTGATTTTCTTCCAATATTAAATTGACAGGTGGGACCCACCTGTCATATCCAGATTAATTCTAAATTAAAAGAAAAAAAAATAAGTAAAATCTCCCCTGACATCATGCTGACGTCAGGGTGATGTCATCGCAGGAGAGGATTTCTCCTGTCCGATTGCAATCCATCGAATTGCTATGAATTTTGGAATTTTATTTGGTGCAATAGCTAGAGGGCGACTTAGTGAACGCGCGGGTGGCGGATATGTGACCAATTGGTCACCGGAATGTCACCGGCGGTGACCAACCGTGGTGGCCGGAGGTGGCGCACAGTGACAGATAGGATTTAGGGCCTCAAATCCCGAACCGAGAACACCACAAGATGCCTGAGCTTACCAGGAACATGATGATGTGGTCGGGGTGACACGGCGTGGTCGAAATCGCCGGCGCGCTTCCGCGGCCGCTGGAGCGGAGAGCAAAAGGAACGGCCGAATTCCCTGGCTCCCGGCCATCCCAACAAACGAGGTTTGCTGGAGGGGTAGAGGAGGTCACGGCGCACCAGAGGATGTACTCAATTCGTACCTGAGTGGCCGGAGTCGACGGCGCTGAGCAGTGGCTGGAGCTAGGGTTAGGGTTTCGTTCAGTACAGAGAGAGAGACAGAGTGAGCGAGGGAGAGAGGAGAAGAGTGAGCACGACGAGGACGCCTCCGCGATCCTTATCCATGCTCGAAGACGACGGTTGGGAGGTGGCAGCGGCTGTGCCACGGCATCGATCTCCTCTGCCTTCTGGCGGAGGAAGAAGAAAGGCAAAAGGAAATAAACATTTCCCCATAACCCCCTAGAACTTCTAGGATTTACCAAGAAGCCCTTCTGTTTTATAAACTGAACAAAAACTTTTGTTTTCAGGGCCAATTTGTAAGCAGAAAAATTAAATAAAAATATATTTGAATTCCTCCTCAAATTTTACATCTCACCATGTTTTGTTTTGGTGAATTTGAAGAATATTTGTATTTTTCATTTAGTGTGCTAGATTAAGTGGTTTTGTTGTTTTTCTCTTCTTTTAATTTATTTAATGGCTTTAAAATTATGCTAAAGCATATTTAGTAAAAGTACACACTCCATCTTGTGGATACCAAGGTGGTGTATCATAATTGGTCAATTTTAATTATAATCCCTTATAGAAAATAGTTTGGTAAAATTACTTGGTACTGGTTCTATGCACTGCTATGGAAATCATTTAAATATGGAATTTTATTCCATGTCACACCAAATGATTATAATGGTTGAAGGAACTTGTTTTCTTTTTATAATACTATGTTATTTTCATATTTACAACTCTTAGCAATTTTGGTTGGCATTTTACTGAGGTGTGTGTTCTCTATGTTTGTTGTTTTCAGCACTTGATCAAGTGGAAAACATGTATGGTTTTGGGATCCTATTTTCCTGTTTTCCACATAGGTTCCAATTGTGGATAATTTCTAATGTTGTTTTAAACATGTAATCATTTACATGGTTATATGTAGATGAGTTTTTGTTATCATCTCTTAGTCTTACATGTGAAAAGGATTTGGAAAACAAGGTTTTAAGCTTGTTTTCATCTACCTCCACATATCAAGACATGTGGATGTAATGGCTTCTTATTATCCCATACTTGATAGTTATTTCCATTAAAAATATTATTATGAGTTCATCATCTCTTATGAGCTTGACAGAGGTTAATGATTCTCTATTATATTCTAATGCTTCACTGGATAAATTCTTATGCTCCCTTACTGAGGCAGTGTTGCTTCCTATGGTCTTGTGTTGCTTGATGTTCTTGTCTCTAGTTGTCACTAGTCTTCAGACATTGCCTTGGTCCTTTGCAAGTAATATCATCCGTTGATGGTCTCTTGACTTCAGAAATTCACCACTAGAGCTGATAGTATATATGGAGTGGTTCCCAGGTACTAACTTCACTAGTAAATTGTAGCTCCTGATAAGATGTGTTCATTTGAATCCATAACCATTTCATTCTTGTGGTGTATTCAATTATGATGAAGACTAGCTTATTGAAACTCAGTTGTTTTAATGCTTACAAGAATATTCTGTTCACAAGGTTGGCCTAACCTTGTAACCAAATTATTCTTATATAACATCAAACACTTGGATTTCAACATGTTCCTTGTTTTCTTCCTTATCTTGGTTTCTTCCTTACTTATAACTTGTAGGTGTGGTTCAAGTTATAATGTGGTTTATTATTTTGTCCTTGTTATACTTCTCCTTTTATGGATCATGGTTTTGTATATGACAGAATGTAGGTGTATTTTATAACATCAAGTTACCATATGCATATAAGTAGAATTTGTTAACAAGTGGATCAGACTTGCCTCCAAATTACTAATCATATACAATGGACTGAGATGTACTGGGTGATTCAATATTCTGTTTGTTTGAGTATGACACTCAATTGTTTGAGTATACAAAAGTTATATGTTAACAAGGTAATTACTCTTGTTACCAAACTACTTCTATATAACACCAACATTAGAATACCACATTGTTTCTAGATAGTTTAATAAGGATTGATCTTGGGGTATGATTTTCCAAATTCTTTAGGATAGATTGAGTTAGCACTTCTAAGACATCCTAAAGAATCCTTCTGTAGATCTTCTTGTGGTAGTTCCTCCTTTCTTGTGGTTTGCTTCTCTTGCTGAATGACTTAGAGAAGATTAGGAAATAAGATAGAGTGGTCTAGACAACATATCAATATCTAGATTAAGAGTTAGTTCATGCTTTTATTATCCTTCATATAATTCTTATTTTATTTCCCATAAGATATGGGCTTGTTCATATATGGTTAGTTTTGTATAGTTTTCAATCCAATTCCTCTAATAGGGGTTATAACTTGTTGTCATTCATTACTCACATCCAGAGATACTCTAGTTGTTGAATGATGAGTTGAATATAAATGTGGAGTGTTTTTGGAATGATGTCTTTAGATGGTAAGTTGATCAAATGGTTCATTGATGTGTTAAGATTTCATATGCTCACTTGTATGAGATGATTAAAACAATGAGCATGTGAAAGTTATTGGGTTTAATGACTTATGTCAAAGTTGTTAGTTGTTTTTCTTAGGTGTCATGTTGTTACTTTATATCCTTCTCTTTATTAACTTTGGCATTCATAATCCAGATATAAAGATTTGGGAATATCATATGTGATGATCAAGGTTTATTATCAGTTGAAGAAGATTTATTTCTTCTTGTTGATACTTATTTTATGGTTGATGAGATATGTACATATTCGATAAATATGTTAATACAATTATTATATCATTTCCCACTTGGGGTTTTGAGTTAACACTTGTTTGTATCACTTGTGTTCTATTGAAACTTTGTTATTTACATGTGAAGGTTCACTTAGCAGTTATGAGATAATTTATAAAGATGGTGTGTCAATTGATTTATAACTTAAAGAGTTGTTGTTTATAGGTGATAACATCCCTGTTGATGAGATGGTTAAGTTGTGTATTACTTTATTTCTGAAATTATGATTATCAGTTATGAGATTTGGATACTCACCCCTCTTTGAGTTCTAGACACCTAATGATTTATCCCAGGTCACTTATGGACTTGAGGTTAAGGTTGTTGAGAATTTGTGTTAATCACAACCAATGATGGTTTGTGTAATCAAATGATTTGGTTTGTAAAGATACTATGTTATAAAGATCACTCCAAATGTACTCCTGACTAGATGAACTAGACCTATTTCATCATGTCAAGTGAAACTTTGGTCACTTTGATTTGTTTAAACTTTCGCGCCAAAATTTCCCGTACTTTTAGATGCATGCTTTGCAAATGCACATATTAAATTTAGATCCTTATAACTTCCCAAACACTGGGATGTTACAGTATCTCCCCCTTAACAAGAACTTCTGTAGAGCGTTGAATCTTCACATCTGTTTCTTGTGTTGACCTTGGCATGTGTATCCTCTTGTCTTGATTGTTTACCTTCCACTGTCTTCACTATGATCTAATAGTATGCCAGTTGTTAGGACAACTTTGTCTTGTTACTAGACCTTCCTAATGGTCTCACGAAGAACACGTGGTATTTCCACCATATAGTAGATACCAAGTTTCATTCTCCGATGAATAGGTATGGTTTCCTACCTCTCACAACTTTCTGAAGAACATTTGGTCTATCCACCAAGTGATGAATAACCAATTAACTTCTTCCGGTACACTGGATATTGTCAATGTTTAGGACTCCATTTTGTTCAATCTAATGGTCTCAAGAGGAATACTGCTTAAAGAAACTTGTACGATGTAGTGTACATTGACTTAGACTCAATTATTAGTGAAAATATCTTCGAGTTTCCTCGAGTTTTAACTTTTTCCTACAAGTGACTATAACATATTCCACTGGTTACCTCCTATGGTCCTTCTACATCTTTGGGTTTTGACTTCTACAGGGTGACTCTATAAGTTAACTTATCGACCTTCTATGTAATTCTTTCTAGGATATACTACTCATGTTATCATCTTGGCGTCACTTGTGGTATATATCCCTGTGTTGATGAAGTATGCCACCACTCCAAACAAGATGTGGAATGTGGTCCATTCCCATCAGTGGATTCATTGACTTCTGCCTTCTTGACTTCCTGGTCTTCCAGAGCTTTTGTGATTGTTTCTATCTGCTGATTACTCAGACCGCTCTCGTTCTAATACTATATCCTCTAGACCAGTAACATCAAGCTAGAACTCAATGTTTGCACATGCATATGCACATAAAGTTCCAACTTCATGGACAGATCTAGTCAATCAAAGATCCAAATAAGATCCAATAAATCCCAAATGCAGTTATCACTCATGCATCAAAAGCATGTGAAATAGAAGTACTTAGAGTAAAACATCTCAAGTACCAAGGCTCTTAAATGCTATACACTACAATTAGGTATGTATTACCTTATAATCCTAATCTACACAACCACTCTTTGCCCAGGTAATTACTCCAATTGCACGCCTTACTGCAATGGAATAAACCAAGACAAATTACCCTAGAGTAGTTGTTGTCTAACTTGGTTCCACATAGTACTAAGTACCGTGTAAATTGAATTACTTCATTTTGGTTATGATAAACTTCTCATGGCATCTGTTGATCCTTCATGGTGTTGATCACATCGTAGAAGTAGCAATGTAGCTTCCATCAATGCTTATGCCTTCTCCTAATTCTATACTATACTATACTATAATGATTCACCTCTGGACTTGATAACTAAGGATATGGTATATACCCCGTAGTTACCATGGTCTAATGTATCTTTATGATTCTCAAATATCTCTTCTTGACGGGTCTTATACGTACTCTATACCATGATGTACTCCATCCTATTCATTCATAGAATGGGGTAATCATAACTGTGACTTAATCATCTCTGACATATTAGAACTCTCCTTCTCACAATAGCACTAATACATGCTAGACTTCTAACTATTCATACCTAGGTATAAAGATAATAGATAAGTAGATTTACTCAGGTTGAGTAAGAATAATTCTATACAAGTATGATTATATCATTCTTAAGTGAATGATCATCATGGTTGTAGGAAATATGGTTTAGATAAGATGGCTTCCTATAGTCTTTACCAACCTACAGATCTCCTAAAAGGTTTTAAACCTAAGGTCGCTTCGCTCTGATACCACCTGTGGTGACCCAACACACCACTGCATGTGTAGTGCGCAAGTCGGTGACATAATACTCACAGAAGGACTTATCCGTGAATATTACATCTCTCAGAGTGGTACAACAGAAACACAGCGGGTCCAAGCAAAGCTATAGGATACAAACTTCTTTACAAAATCTTGAGAATCTCTTTGGTGAATCAAAGAAGATCTCCTGCAAATGAAACATCATAAGAAGCAATACGAAGCTCCAAGCCGGAGAAGAACTCTAGCTCAGAACCTAATCCACTACGGCTGATGTCAGCCCTAATCTATGGCTTATAACTACTATGTCTGAGAATGGTCTCTACCTACATCTTGATAGCTTCTCCTCCACCAGCGTTGTTGATGACGATGCTTTACCGACTAAGAACTATATCACTCCACCTAGCTTCATGATGTAGTGATGGCTTCACGATGACGACTTCCAAAGGCTTCAACTCTAAGCAGGGGGTCAAACGGGATAGAATGAGTAACGAGCGTTACTCAGCAAGTTCATGATATATAGTGGGTGGTTGATGCACTAACTACAGCCTTAGACTCGAAAGAGTCATAAGCTAATGCAAGGTTTTGTAAAACTTTCTTCAAGAGGTTGCTTTTAATTCTGAAAACTATGCCCGCCAGACCATCACAGGGCTAGAACTTCATGGAGTTGCCTTTCCTGTAGCATTCGCAGTTCCTTCCCGGAACAGGGGGTAACATGCCACATCCTTTTACACTCTGCAGAGGTGCGTTACTTTACCCATGGACGACCAAGACCATGTTGCACAACCAGGTGTACATTCCTGTCCACTCCCACTCAGGTGTGGGGCCCGGTTGTTGGTCCAAGCCAAACCGTGCTTCTCCGCACAACGCATGCCCACCCATTTCTGCCAGCAGGTTGAACGCCTGATTCCACCCCTCACGATGGAGATCTACGCGCCCCTGGCAGACACTCATAGACCCCAGAGTCCGTGGGACGTAAGGGCTCCCACCCATGTGCATGTAGTCTCGCAAGACCTACAGCGTACGTCTCTGGCAGTCCGTTGACATGCGAACGAGAAAAGTATCACGGCTGACTTACTCCCCCCATAGAAGATCCATGGTCAACGCGAATTTACGGTGCACCGAGTTCCGACGGCATTTGTGATTAGTTCCTAGGTAATACGTTCCCGTGCAGATGGAACCTTTCTTTGACCTATTCATCTTACCATGGTTCCATCCGCCCACCATATAGAACACTACCACTCGGGTAGTCATTCAAGTAGTCATATTATAATAAAAATAGGATCATGCATTCTTTTGAGAATAGGTGGTAATACGATATGGTTTTTTTCAAATAGTTTGTTATGAAGTACTACAAAGGATATGAGCAAGTGATGAACTTGCCTGAGATTGAAATAACAATAATAATCCAGGTCTTCGGAATTCGAGGGTCGCGTAGAGAAATCCAAACATCTGAAAGATAGCAAAGTAGTCCCGGTAAGGACTACAGAAAACACTGGCAAGGATGAAACATGCATAGTAATGAGATGCATCGTGAAATACCCTGGAAAACACCCCAGCTTACAAGTGTAAGCCACGTTTGATACGATATCTTAAGCACACAGGTTTTAGGTGAATGGTTTCATTACTTGTGGTGATGTGGGTATTATTTATTTTAGACTTACATGTGTTTCACTTTTACTTAGCAAACAATTGTTATCATGTTTAGTTATAAGTGGTTATTACTTGGTTAGGCAATAAGACAACGACATATGGAAAACAGCTATTGAAAAGAGAACAGTCACATTTTGTTTTCTATTCAAAAAGTGTAGAGCTTATGACAAGGAGTTAAATTGAAAATGGTGAACTAGTATAACTAACTCTATCATCACAATATTTGCTAATGATTTGTGATGGTAGGTTTTAGTAGGTGTGAAAACATGAGGTTTTTATCAAATAAGGAAAATAATGATGTTGTAGTCATCTATGGTTTTTAATAGACTTTCAATATACTTATAAAAGAAAATTTAGAAGTTAATTGAAATGTTTTACAATTAACATATTTGAGTTGGAAATGCTTTTCTCTTTAATTTGATATATCATTCAATGTTTTCTGAAAATATTTGAATAAATTATTAATTTATTAATTATAAATGATTAAATGACTAGGAAAAATATTGCACACCTGAAATCTTGGTCAAATGACTATGAAAACATCATAGATGAGTTGCATTTGTCATTTGGAGAATTTTGGTATATAACTTGTATTTTTCTGATTTTATGAATTATTTATTATTTTCTCAAATTTAAATGATTTAATTTAATTAAAGAAAATATTTAATTTAAAAGTTTATTAAACATTTCTGAAAAGTTGATAAACATTTAGATTGTATTTTTCTAAACATTTATATATTTATTTCATATTTTTCTGATAAAAAAAATTAAAGTTACTGGTTTATTAATTTTATTGATTTTCTTCCAATATTAAATTGACAGGTGGGACCCACCTGTCATATCCAGATTAATTCTAAATTAAAAGAAAAAAATAAGTAAAATCTCCCCTGACATCATGCTGACGTCAGGGTGATGTCATCGCAGGAGAGGATTTCTCCTGTCCGATTGGAATCCATCGAATTGCTATGAATTTTGGAATTTTATTTGGTGCAATAGCTAGAGGGCGACTTAGTGAACACGCGGGTGGCGGATATGTGACCAATTGGTCACCGGAATGTCACCGGCGGTGACCAACCGTGGTGGCCGGAGGTAGCGCACGGTGACAGATAGGATTTAGGGCCTCAAATCCCGAACCGAGAACACCACAAGATGCCTGAGCTTACCAGGAACATGATGATGTGGTCGGGGTGACACGGCGTGGTCGAAATCGCCGGCGCGCTTCCGCGGCGGCTGGAGCGGAGAGCAAAAGGAACGGCCGAATTCCCTGGCTCCCGGCCATCCCAACAAACGAGGTTTGCTGGAGGGGTAGAGGAGGTCACGGCGCACCAGAGGATGTACTCAATTCGTACCTGAGTGGCCAGAGTCGACGGCGCTGAGCAGTGGCCGGAGCTAGGGTTAGGGTTTCGTTCAGTACAGAGAGAGAGACAGAGTGAGCGAGGGAGAGAGGAGAAGAGTGAGCACGACGAGGACGCCTCCGCGATCCTTATCCATGCTCGAAGACGGCGGTTGGGAGGTGGCAGCGGCTGTGCCACGGCATCGATCTCCTCTGCCTTCTGGCGGAGGAAGAAGAAAGGCAAAAGGAAATAAACATTTCCCCATAACCCCCTAGAACTTCTAGGATTTACCAAGAAGCCCTTCTGTTTTATAAACTGAACAAAAACTTTTGTTTTCAGGGCCAATTTGTAAGCAGAAAAATTAAATAAAAATATATTTGAATTCCTCCTCAAATTTTACATCTCACCATGTTTTGTTTTGGTGAATTTGAAGAATATTTGTATTTTTCATTTAGTGTGCTAGATTAAGTGGTTTTGTTGTTTTTCTCTTCTTTTAATTTATTTAATGGCTTTAAAATTATGCTAAAGCATATTTAGTAAAAGTACACACTCCATCTTGTGGATACCAAGGTGGTGTATCATAATTGGTCAATTTTAATTATAATCCCTTATAGAAAATAGTTTGGTAAAATTACTTGGTACTGGTTCTATGCACTGCTATGGAAATCATTTAAATATGGAGTTTTATTCCATGTCACACCAAATGATTATAATGGTTGAAGGAACTTGTTTTCTTTTTATAATACTATGTTATTTTCATATTTACAACTCTTAGCAATTTTGGTTGGCATTTTACTGAGGTGTGTGTTCTCTATGTTTGTTGTTTTCAGCACTTGATCAAGTGGAAAACATGTATGGTTTTGGGATCCTATTTTCTTGTTTTCCACATAGGTTCCAATTGTGGATAATTTCTAATGTTGTTTTAAACATGTAATCATTTACATGGTTATATGTAGATGAGTTTTTGTTATCATCTCTTAGTCTTACATGTGAAAAGGATTTGGAAAACAAGGTTTTAAGCTTGTTTTCATCTACCTCCACATATCAAGACATGTGGATGTAATGGCTTCTTATTATCCCATACTTGATAGTTATTTCCATTAAAAATATTATTATGAGTTCATCATCTCTTATGAGCTTGACAGAGGTTAATGATTCTCTATTATATTCTAATGCTTCACTGGATAAATTCTTATGCTCCCTTACTGAGGCAGTGTTGCTTCCTATGGTCTTGTGTTGCTTGATGTTCTTGTCTCTAGTTGTCACTAGTCTTCAGACATTGCCTTGGTCCTTTGCAAGTAATATCATCCGTTGATGGTCTCTTGACTTCAGAAATTCACCACTAGAGCTGATAGTATATATGGAGTGGTTCCCAGGTACTAACTTCACTAGTAAATTGTAGCTCCTGATAAGATGTGTTCATTTGAATCCATAACCATTTCATTCTTGTGGTGTATTCAATTATGATGAAGACTAGCTTATTGAAACTCAGTTGTTTTAATGCTTACAAGAATATTCTGTTCACAAGGTTGGCCTAACCTTGTAACCAAATTATTCTTATATAACATCAAACACTTGGATTTCAACATGTTCCTTGTTTTCTTCCTTATCTTGGTTTCTTCCTTACTTATAACTTGTAGGTGTGGTTCAAGTTATAATGTGGTTTATTATTTTGTCCTTGTTATACTTCTCCTTTTATGGATCATGGTTTTGTATATGACAGAATGTAGGTGTATTTTATAACATCAAGTTACCATATGCATATAAGTAGAATTTGTTAACAAGTGGATCAGACTTGCCTCCAAATTACTAATCATATACAATGGACTGAGATGTACTGGGTGATTCAATATTCTGTTTGTTTGAGTATGACACTCAATTGTTTGAGTATACAAAAGTTATATGTTAACAAGGTAATTACTCTTGTTACCAAACTACTTCTATATAACACCAACATTAGAATACCACATTGTTTCTAGATAGTTTAATAAGTATTGATCTTGGGGTATGATTTTCCAAATTCTTTAGGATAGATTGAGTTAGCACTTCTAAGACATCCTAAAGAATCCTTCTGTAGATCTTCTTGTGGTAGTTCCTCCTTTCTTGTGGTTTGCTTCTCTTGCTGAATGACTTAGAGAAGATTAGGAAATAAGATAGAGTGGTCTAGACAACATATCAATATCTAGATTAAGAGTTAGTTCATGCTTTTATTATCCTTCATATAATTCTTATTTTATTTCCCATAAGATATGGGCTTGTTCATATATGGTTAGTTTTGTATAGTTTTCAATCCAATTCCTCTAATAGGGGTTATAACTTGTTGTCATTCATTACTCACATCCAGAGATACTCTAGTTGTTGAATGATGAGTTGAATATAAATGTGGAGTGTTTTTGGAATGATGTCTTTAGATGGTAAGTTGATCAAATGGTTCATTGATGTGTTAAGATTTCATATGCTCACTTGTATGAGATGATTAAAACAATGAGCATGTGAAAGTTATTGGGTTTAATGACTTATGTCAAAGTTGTTAGTTGTTTTTCTTAGGTGTCATGTTGTTACTTTATATCCTTCTCTTTATTAACTTTGGCATTCATAATCCAGATATAAAGATTTGGGAATATCATATGTGATGATCAAGGTTTATTATCAGTTGAAGAAGATTTATTTCTTCTTGTTGATACTTATTTTATGGTTGATGAGATATGTACATATTCGATAAATATGTTAATACAATTATTATATCATTTCCCACTTGGGGTTTTGAGTTAACACTTTTTTGTATCACTTGTGTTCTATTGAAACTTTGTTATTTACATGTGAAGGTTCACTTAGTAGTTATGAGATAATTTATAAAGATGGTGTGTCAATTGATTTATAACTTAAAGAGTTGTTGTTTATAGGTGATAACATCCCTGTTGATGAGATGGTTAAGTTGTGTATTACTTTATTTCTGAAATTATGATTATCAGTTATGAGATTTGGATACTCACCCCTCTTTGAGTTCTAGACACCTAATGATTTATCCCAGGTCACTTATGGACTTGAGGTTAAGGTTGTTGAGAATTTGTGTTAATCACAACCAATGATGGTTTGTGTAATCAAATGATTTGGTTTGTAAAGATACTATGTTATAAAGATCACTCCAAATGTACTCCTGACTAGATGAACTAGACCTATTTCATCATGTCAAGTGAAACTTTGGTCACTTTGATTTGTTTAAACTTTCGCGCCAAAATTTCCCGTACTTTTAGATGCATGCTTTGCAAATGCACATATTAAATTTAGATCCTTATAACTTCCCAAACACTGGGATGTTACAGAACCCGTCTCCCGCCCCGCATTCGACCCGTTAGATCCGTCTGACGAGGCGCGGAGGAGCGTGGTGCGCTTCCACGCCGCAAGGAAGAGGGCGACCGCATGGCTTCAACAACCGCCTACTCCCTCTGATGTAGTCCCTGTCATACCGCGCCCTCCCAAAGTCCGACCGCATCCGCGAAACCGCTAGGCGCGGCGA
The DNA here is from genome assembly GCA_028641055.1 of Alopecurus myosuroides. Lineage (NCBI taxonomy): Eukaryota > Viridiplantae > Streptophyta > Magnoliopsida > Poales > Poaceae > Alopecurus > Alopecurus myosuroides. Next base: position 434,489,951 of record CM054058.1, on the reverse strand, counting down.
GGGCAGCTTGAGCGGCGCGGGGAGCTCCTCCAGTGCAGGTAGCTCCTATCGCGCCCTCGTCAAAACGCAGTCGCGAGAGGTGGAGCCTCTGTCGGAGTATGACCCGACGACATTTGGCCCCTCCTTCTTTGAGCTGGACTTCGTCCAGTCCCCGAAAATGCGGTCGAGGCCGTCGTGGCGACCCTCTGCCAGCGTTCTCCATCGGAGAAGGAGGAACTCCAGGCACAACGCCGCCACCAGCTCGAGATGAACGACGTGCTCCTCGAGAAGGACATCGATCGAGGATCCACTCTACATCGGCTGTTCCGACGAGGAGTGAGCGGCACGCCAGCAACTCGAGGTGAACGACGTGCTCCTCGAGAAGGGCATCACTGCCTCGCTCAAGGAACCACTCTACATCGGCTGTTCTGACGAGGAGCGAGCGGTGTGGCCATTCTTTAGCCGCGCCGGTGCGCATATAGATCAAGGCGCCGCCCACGGATAGATCACGGCTAGGGCTAGTGCACCGATCCGTCGAAACCGAAAATTCGTGAAGAAAGCAGATCTGCTTAGTTTTGCCTTCTGTCAGGACAAATAATTTGCGCATACTAATAATGTGAATTAAGAATACAGCCTTCTGTCAAGTTTCTTTTGATGTGCAATTGAAATTAGAACCTGATGTTTTTTATTTCGCAATAACCTATTGGCATTCTTATATAACTACATAGGAAATTAGCACAGATAAAAATTTATAGAGGCTTAATTGGAGAACTTGAGTTCCAGAGAAAATAGAAATTCTTCCCCAAAGTATGGCCGATCCTCCCAAAATGCCACGAGGAGGTGGTTTGAATGGGTGAAGACACGTTTTGTCAAAACACTTAAGACATCGTTTCATATTTCACCCAGTTCAGACTACATATCCCCATCAATTTATGAGCGCTTATATCCGGCTAATTTACGGATGCGAAATTTTGGAAGTAAAAAACAGAAGCATAAATGTGGCCAAGAGATTCATAAATTTATTCAGATAAAGCAGAGGAGCATCCGCATTTTCATTAACGAAACATCAACACCATCACAAACTGACACTGACACCCGCAGATACCATACCAGCAGACAGGTGAAAACACAGACACACCACTGATCACTCGTCACTCACTCACTCATCAACGATCAGTGCCCACTCAACTTCGATTCGACGTGCAGGCAGGCGATTTCGGTTCGCCCCATCCATCTCAGGCGACTTGGACCTGGATGGTCTTGGGCTTCTTGGGCTCGGGCGGCGGCAGCTTCTCAACGGACACGGTGAGCACGCCGTCGCGGCACACGGCGGAGATCTTCTCCATGTCGGCGTTCTCAGGGAGCACGAACTTGCGCATCAGCTTCCCCATCCGGCGCTCCATCCGCAGGTACCTGGCGTCCTCCTTCTCCTCCCTCTGCCGCTCGCCGCTGATCACCAGCACCCGCTCGTCCTCCACCTGCACCTTGATGTCGCCGGACCCGAGCCCCGGCATGTCCACCACGAACGCGTACGCGCCGGGGAGCTCCTTCACGTCGGCGGGGGTCGCCGCCATGGCGCGCGCGTCGCGGACGTAGGCCCGCGTCGGGCCCTGCTTCTCGCCGGCGCCAGCGCCGGTGCCGGACCCGGAATCGCCGTCAGGGATGTCCAGAATGTGCTGCAGCGCGGTCATCAGCGGGGTCTCCAGCCCGAACATCCTGCCCTCCATTCTCGCTCGCTAGCTCGCTGATCAGGGATCTCAAGTTGCTTTGGATTATTGATCTGTGGAATTGCTCGGTGGTGATGCGACGGGAGGAGGAAGAGGGGCTTATATGGGTGGCCGGAGGCGGGGAGTCTGGAAGGCGATGGGAACTTCTCAAAGGTGGTGGAACGCGAGCGGTGCGGTGGGGGTGTCAAGGCGAGCTGATGGAGAAAGTTCCAGAGCCTTCGTTGAATTAGCGCGCTCTTTGGAATAGTTGCTTTATGGCCCCATGTGTCATTGGGGCAAGCGTGACTAAGAGGGTGTTTGGTTTGGCTTTTAGGCAGGCTTTCCACGCTTATAAGCTGCAGCTCAACCAAAGAGTAAATTTTATACTGGCTTTACCACAGCGCAACGCGCTTCCACACACGTAGAAGCGAAAGCACAGCCTGAGGTGCTTTCTAGGCTTTGTACCAATCCCACGCCCCTTCTATCCCTGCTACTTCCAGGTAATTACGAAAAAAATGCCATCGTATATAATTACCACATCTCCTCCCGTTTTCCTGCCCCCAATCCTCATTTCCCCTGGGCCGCCGCACCAGAGAGAAACACGGGCGAGCAAGAGCTCTAGCCCTAGGCCGGGCTGACCTTGGACGTTCCTCCGGCGCCGGTGGCCGGAGCTGGACGACGCCGTCCGCGCCCAGCCCTTCCCCTCGCCGTTCGCCCGCCCCATTTCGCCCGCACCAGAGGACATGGGCGAGCAGGAGCTCGAGCCCTAGGCCGGCCCCACCTTGTTCCTTCCCTCCGCCGTCGTCGCGGACCCGTTCCTCTCGTCGTCCGTCCGTCCGCCCGCCCGCCCCATCCGCTCCGTTCGACCTTCTCTCGCCGCATCTGCATCTCGACGGTCGCCGGCGGCATCCCGGGCAAGTCCTCCGCCCTCCAGCTCGTACGTTTGGCCACTCCTTCGATTGTGGCCAGCTGCTGCCCCTGGACTGGCTGCTCTCAACTCGTGACTCCACCATTTAACTCAAGGTAGCTATATTTTCTCTCTGTTTTTTTCAATGACAGATGTATGGATGTATGGATTATTGCTTTGATTGTATATGTTGTATGGATCGTTATATGTGTGGCTTGCTAAATACATGTTAATGATTATTGGTTGCCCATGTATGGATTGTTAAATACATACAGTAGTATGGATGTATTGTTGAACTTGTTGTATGTATGGGTTGTTGGATCTGTTGCTTCCATGGATTGTTGCTCACATGTGTACAATAAATTATGTCGGAATGGTTCTAGATGGAGAAGGCAAATTGGGATGCATATCACACTAAGGTATTTTGTGAGATATGTAAGGAAGAAACTCTAAAGCATAATAGGCCGCTTGGATGCTTGAATGCTAAAGGATATAAGAACCTTGAAGATAAATTCTTTGAAATCACAAAGGCAAGATGCACAAAGAAGCAATTTAAGAACAAATGGGACATGTTAAAGAAAGAGTACACTCAATTCATGGAGTTGAAACATCGCTGAAATACGAAAATACTAGACTAGTATCGGTGATTCAATATTGAAATATACGCTGAGTATATCTAGGGCATATCAGACTTTTCACAACTGACAGCTGACAGCTGACAGCCAGTTTGGCAAACAGTTTCAGTGCTCACAGCAGCTTTCCAGAACAGCATGTCTTCCACAGCTCACAGCCCACAGCTGCTTATTTGAAAGCCACAGCCCAACCAAACACCCTCTAAGTGTCTTGCTTGTCCAGCGGACCATTGGCCGCATCTGAACTTTGGATGAAACTAGGAACTAGTAAGTGTGCCCGTGTAATGCACGTCGGTTAATAAAAAATGTAAACTGTAAAAAACAAATATAATATTTATATTACTTTATACATTTTTCAAGATGCAATCATGCTTGATATACATGATAAGGAAAGGATCACAAGGAGAAAATAATATCGTTTTCTGAAGGAGGCAGCAAGTTGCTGCATCTATTTATTAAGAGCGAAGCCGGGACAAATGCCGGTAAGAGTACAGGAGGTTAGTTACAAAGAGGCAAGCCCGAAATAACAGAACAACACTATATACAGAAAGAGAACAACGATGCAGTTTTCAGAGGGAGGCAATGGGGGTAGTGATTCTTCTTGTCAATCTCCTGGAGGCCACGACTTGGACAGAACTCCGGCCGTCCGCCACTCTTTAAGCTCAACTAAGATCTTGTCAACCACCACCGTAGGTTGCCTAGCTTTGTTGTTGAAAACGCGGTTGTTCCGCTCTTGCCACAGCATCCACCAGGTTAGCAAGGCCACAGAACACCATCTTGATCGATGTCTAGAAGGAACCGAGGCAGTGGCATTGATCCACCAGTCTTGCAGATTGTCGTAGATGCTGGCTGAGGTATCAACTGGAATGCTTGTTCACTGGAGCAGGTCGATCCAAACCGACGAATAGAAGGGGCATGCAACAAAGAGGTGAAAGGCCGATTCCGGCTCCATGGAGCAGAGCTTGCAATTAGGATCATGAGGCAGCCCCCTCTTGGCCAAATTGTCCGTTGTACGCGCCCTATTACACAGGATGATCCAGGCGTGTACCTTACATTTGGGAATTAGTTGGATGGCCCAAATGTCCGTAGAACCGAGGGCCTGACATTTGCGCCGAACAGTCTGTAAGCAGAGGCTGCAGAGTAGATGCCGTTAGAGGTCCATTTCCAGGTGACCTTGTCTGGCTGGTCGACAACCAAGATGTCACCAAGCTGGTCCAACAATTGCCACAACATGAGGTATTCTTGCAGGGAGGCTAGACTGGGGTTTGGCTTAATAGAAGAAATCCAAGCCCTGTTTGGGAGGGCTTCTCTGATAGAGCATTTTTTGTTTCTGGAGTGCCTGAAGAGGTTCGGGAATTGCTGGCAAAGAGGGATCCCTTGAAGCTAGTGTGATTGCCAAAAGCTGGTGGCTCTTGCATTGTTGATAGTGATGGAGGTAGAGGCCCGGAACGCCCCCCCGAACAATGTCGTCAACAGGCAACGGAAGGCCATGCCAGGGTTTAGAACTGTCTGTAGCGTCTTGCCAAATAATATCGTTTGCCTGGTCCTTTTTGTCGAAACAGAGGTACTCATCTTAATAAGCTGTGTACCTACAATTTTTTCATCAGGTCACGACACTTAAATAGGATCCAAGGGAGTACCACTACTTTCTAACTCCCAGACGATACATGCCCATTACACATAATGAGTAAGGGCATCTCCAGCCGTTGCGTCCCCCCTCCAGGGCCCAAAACGCCGCTGTTTTGGGGCCGTCGCGGCGCCAAACGGCGCTAATCTGGAACCTGGGGGGGCAGTCTTCCCAGTCGCCCCCCGAGCCCAACTTTCGGCCCAAAAAAACTCGAGATTTGAAACTCGGCGCATTTTATTGATTCACACATAGTTCATACATTTTCGACGCAAATTTAAACTAACAAACGCAAATTTAAACTAAAACAACCTAAACTACTTTAGTCCTAGGCGCGCAGCGATGGCCTGGCTGTAGTCGACGTCGTCGTCGTCCGGGCCGTCGCCGTCGCGCCTGCTCTTCCCCTGGCCGGGGTCGCCGCAGCCAGTGTTGCTCGTCCCCGCGACGGAGTCTCCCCACCTGCTCACAGCGAGGGCTCGTAGGACCTCGGCTTCTTCGTCGGAGTCGGGGTCGAGCACGACGTACGGGATCTCACGCGTCTACGGTGGGGGAGGAATACGGCGGCGGGCCGCGTTGGCGGCAGCCTCTTGCTCGCGCGCCGCCTTGCGCTGCTCGGCCTCAGCGAGCAGGCGGCGCTGGAGCTCCAGCTCCTCGGCGGTGCTGTCGCGCAGGCTCCAGTCCTCGGCGACGTCGTCGGCGACGGGCTGGAGCGTGTTGCGCGACAGCTCCTCGGCAAACTTGAGGTCGGGCCACTCCTCGTCGTCCTCGTCCTCGTTCGCCTCCGTCTTCGGGCGGACGGTGCGCTCGAAGCCGCCCTCCTGACGCTGGCGTGGCCCGCCGATGCGCAGGGCGCCGCCGCTGCGCCTAGGGACTGGCGCGCCGGAGTTTAGAAGGGGAAGGGTGAGAGAGAGGGAATGCGCGCTGGAGGAGGACGACGTAGCTGACGACGAGCCGCCGCGCATCCGCCGCGGTGCCCACAACTGTGCGCGGGGCGGCATCTCAAGCCGGGGGTCGTTGCCGGCGTGGATGTAATCCAGCACCCACGCGAGAGTGCGGTGCTGGCCTCCCCACCAGCGCTTGCGCCCGTGGCTGTTGGCGCGGCCCTCGACGGGGCCGTTGTTGCCCTCGGAGGCGAGGTCGGCGTCGCGGCGGCGCTGGAGTTCTTGCCACCAAAAGGCGTCCTGCCCGTGCGGCCTCGTCCGCTGGCAGGCCTTGTCACACCTCGGCGATGGCCTGCCGAAACTCCGCGTCCGTTGAAGGGAGCGGGGGCACGGGCACCCCGCCCACGCTGAGGGTCCAGCGAGGCTGGCCTCCGCCGGAACTCGGGAGGCGCATATCCGGTGGGCACGGGTAGCCCGCCCGGTACAGCGCCCACGCCTCGTTCCGGCGAAGGTTGTAACATTCCAAGTATGAAAATTCCCCTTTTGCAATGTTGTTTCTTGAATTTTTTATTCAATGCATCATGTCATCATAGTGCATTCATGTGTGGAATTTCAAATTTCAAATAAATTCAAATCATTATGTTTCACACTTGGTCTGTTACAACCTTTTCAAATAAAATATTCAAATCAAACAATTTAATTGTTTTCCATAAACTTGATCCTCCAAATAAGTGACTTGGGTAATTTTCAAATAATTCAATTATTGCAAGATTCAAGCAAATTCATATAAATTTCAAACAGCAACAAATATTTAAATTTTGAAAAACAAAAGTTGGTGCAACTGGGCATTTTCAATAAGGAACTTATAAAAATTATCACCATAATTTTAGGGTCCCAAAAACCCCTTCTATTTTCTTTCTTATTCCTTTTCTACAAAAAAAAGGGAAAGAAAAAGAATTAAAATAAAAAAATCTGCTGGGGGAGGCAGGCCCAAAGGCCCACCTACAACCCCGAGCGACCCAGCCCACGTCCCTTTTCTTCCACCTCCGTACGATGTCGACATCAGTGACGACAGCGAAAGCAGCACCACCACCGTTCCCCCTCCTCACCTGCTCCCCTCCTTAAAACGGTGTCACTCTCTCCCTCCAAACCCTAGCCCTAGCCCCTCCCCTTTTCCCCTCCAGCCGCCGCCGCCTCCCTGCTCAATCTCCCCTCAGATCCCCTCCTTTCTCTGAAGATTTCTGAACCTCAGCAGCCGGAAGTTGGGCTCCTCGCCGCCGTCGGTCCGTTCGTCCTCGGGCCGCTCTGAGCACAGGAATGGAAGCGCCACACCGTCCTCTTCCTCCTCGCCGAATTCCAGGAGCCGAAGCCGCCTAGGTCGACGCCGGCGAGGTCGTCTTCCTCCCTCGTTCGTGAGCACGTCGGCATCAGTTTCACCACCGAGAACGCCCGCGATCTCGAGCCCCTCGGTGAGTTGCCGTCCTTCGGGACCGCCCTCTTCCCTTCCCCTCGTGCTCTGGGTGCGTGCCTTCGAGCAACACCATCTCCTCCGCGTCAGGTGGCCGCAGATCGTCGTCCCCTGTGATCCCGAGAAGTACCATCGTCTGGTCTTCAGTTTCGTGAAGAAAACCTCCGCGCGGAAACACCTCATAGGGGCCCGAAGCCCAGTTCTATCACCAAGTGCAGCGTAGCCCAGTGGCTAGAGCCCCCCGTGCGCATCCTCGAGCTCCCTAGTTCGAATCCCTGCGGAGGCATTATGCCCAACCTTTTTTGGAGTTTATCCCCGCAGCCCAGCCCCACCTGTCATCGGTCCTAGGTGCCAGCGTGGCTTTGGGCCCACGTATCTGCGTGTAGTAAAGCGTGGGTAAGCCACCCCTCGGTGAGAAAACGATTCGAGGCTGTTTCCTGAAAAATAAAGAAAATGCAATTCTCAAAGCAGATCAAAATCTTAACTTGTAAATTCCACCAAATATTCATAAATGCTCCAATTTTGGTGATTCAAATTTCTACAAACTCACACTGAGGAGCACTTTCTGTTAATGTCAAAGTTGCAATATGTTTCTGTTAACAATTTTGCACTAAATAATTAACTACAGAAAATGCAATAAAATTGGAAACTTTGGAAAATCATAACTTGAGTTCTGTTCACCCAAATTGAGCAAACTTGAGCTCTAAAAATCTGTCTTAACAAACTCTACACAGTGGTATTTTGGTTGGTCACCATTGAATTAAATTTGAACATGTTTCCTTCTGTTTACTAAAAGGGGCAGAATAAAAATGCTTATGGAAGAATGCATAATAAATTCAATAATGATCCAAATATTATGTTTAATATCTCAAAATGTTCAGTGAAACATTGTCCACATGTTTTCAAGTATTTCCCATGCTTTTGTAACTGAAAGTACCTCTTTTTAAATTGTTTACCAAAAATGGCAGAAATGAAAACAATAAGAATTAATTCTTATTTATTATTTTCTTCACCCAAAAATTATGGAAACTATACCAAAATGGAAAGAACTTCAATTAATAACAGAAAAGCATCATTTCATGCATGTGGGAATACTATTGATGTATTGGTCTTATTAAAATTAATAATAGGCCACTAAGATAAATATGAGAGGTTTTCAAATAATGCAAACTTATTTGGGACACTCATTTAACTTGATGATCATGTCCATGATCTCTTACTTGCATTAAATGTCATGCATCATCCCATGTTTGTGCATTATGCCATGTTATTGATTGTCCGTCTCTCTTCGTTGTTTGTTTGCTTCTTCTCGAATAGACGACGACGTTGAGACATACGAGGTTTACGGTACCACTTCAGAGGAGTTAGCCCAGTACCAGACTACTGAGTTTGCAGGCAAGTATTCACTCACATGAACCATTGTGTCCGTTCCACACTTAATACCGATACTTTCCGTTGTCTAATCTGCTAGCCTTATGATTTGTTGCTTGTGTTCCGATCCTATCACATGTCATCCTGCAGCCATGAATATAGCCTCACTCCCACACCTACAACCTGGTTGTTTGTTAGCCTGTGTCGTAGTATCATGCTTAGGTTTGTTTGTGCTCGAGTCTTGTTGTCATTTATCTTATCACCTGTTTAGTTTGATAGATGGGCTTGTTATAATCAATATTATGTTAATGTTTGGGGTAATAATAATTTGATGATAAGGCACCGGCAGAGGCCCGGGTTAGGGTTTTGAAGCCTGCTAGTGTCGACCCTAATTAGGAAAATGGTCTTGTCCTCTGATTCATGATGAGCGTGCTCACCGCATCCGGGTGGTCGTATGGAACCCCCCTCGACTTTGACCTGATCCGCAGTTTGTCCGAAGAGCCACACTTAGTTCGGGTGTTCCATTTGCGCATACACATGAATGGGTCGCTCCCATGGTTGATTATGATGATGATGATGACGCATACATATAGGGCGAGGCCTGTGGTGCCGGGTGGTGTGGTTTTCACCCTTGCGCTTAGGTTAGGTCGGACTGGCCGGTACCTTATAGCTCCGTGGCTCCTAGGACAGGTTGCAGAGATGGTTCGGGTCGTGTTGAGTCCACCTGAGTTTTAGTTGGTGGCTCGAGTGTGTACGGGTACTGGAGCACACCCTGCAGGGATGAATCTTCTCGAGAAGCCGTGTTGTCCGCGGTTATGTGACGACTTGGTGAAAGTGCTGGCTAACAAGTACTCCGACAACTTACACCTAATTAATAATAATTTGACTAGTAATAGGCATATTGTCACAATAACCTGAACCTTCATTAATCCAACTGTGTGGGTTATCCTCGGATTGCTTCTTTGGATAAGGGGCGAGATCCAGGATGGGTTTGTTTGAGGTTAGTGTGTCGGATATATACCAAATAGGGGTATAGAAGATGGTAGACAAAGTGCCGGATTACCAGGGTGGCCTAAGTGGTAGTGGGCTTAGGTCCATTAGGCGGCCCAGTAATCCGACGCACAGAAGCCGGATTCTAGAAGAACCCGGATCACGGCCCATGTGATCTGGCTTGGAGGAGAAGACGGATTCCTTGCTTTCCAAGTTACAAGTTACCGTAGTCTTCTAGGTTTCCTATTCTGTAAGCCCTAATCCGGCTATTATATAAAGCCGGACGGGAGATAGATAGGAGGAGAAGGAATAACAGAGAAGCTCTACACCAACTCGCCGAGAAGCTCATCCTCGTCGAGTAGCTTAGATCTAAACCCTCACATTGTATCCCTGTTTACGGGCTTTAGTCCCGATTAGTGAGAAGTGCAGGAGTAGGCACGTCGTACTGTCGCGACGTACCGAACCTGGGTAAAATCCTGTGTTCTGTGTTTACTACGCGATCTCGTTACCCCACGTCTCTACCGTAGTCTCATGGCACCCCCGTCTATGAAAACTACTACGATGTCTCGACAGTTGGCGCCCACCGTGGGGCAAACGACGTCAGGCGTAAAATTCCGATCTGGGATACTTGGCGGAATTGGAAGATCAATCACTGTCGGAAGCTTGGAGTTCGACAACGACGTCGGGCGCTTCCTCGACAACGGATCCTACATACCGGCGCAAAACCACCTGGTAAGTGCCTGCGTGTTACCGATAGGATCTGCTAACATCTTTATCGGACTAACTGCAGAAGCAATGGGGTTTTGCGGTGGAAGCAAATTTATCCCACCCGCCCTATACCCAGTCGAAGATGACTATGATGCCGGATTCTGCTCAGATCGCCGACAAAAAAGTGATACACACTTTATCGGCATGGTGCAATCCGAAATCGCCGAAAACACGGATGACGGAAATCCCGTGCAAGAGGCAGACAACAACGCACCCGTCATGGAGACGGAAGATCAAACACCTGTCACAGAGGCGGAAGATCCGACATCCGTCAACAAGACGATGAACTCGGAAGCAGAATCCGTGCTGGCCGCCATTGAGGCGAGGTTGGAGTCGGAAACCGGATCGGATAACTTCGACTCCGAAGACGAAGATGAGGACGCTTTCGTAAGAAAGGTTAAGTCCTTTCAAGAGGGATTCCATGAAGTTCTTTGGATAAGGGGCGAGATCCAGGATGGGTTTGTTTGAGGTTAGTGGTAGTTGGCTCCGATGCGCTATCTTATCCCTTTCTTTTAGCCGGATGTTGTAGCGTGTCTCTGTAGTTGGTTAGTGCAGCCCGCTGCCGCACCTTTGTATCACCTATCTTCCGTTGAACCCAAAGCATCTGTACTTGGTGTTGTCGGGTACACTTTGGTATCTTGTGCGTCTTGCTTGCCAGTACTCGTCCGTACTGACCCCTTTGGGGCTGCTGGTTCTGCAGACTACGTCTCCGAGGACCCCCATGGTGGCTACTACGTGGAGTATGACGAGTAGATAGCGGACCCGGGCAGGATCCGAGACTTCGTGGATGGGCTCCGTTCTTTTCGTTTCCGGCCTCTTAGGCCTATTTGAATCTTGTCTGTACTCAGACACTTTGTTGCTTCCGCTGTGATGTAATGATGACTTGTTGGGACATGTGTCCTCTGTATGACTGTATTTGCTATCTTTGCTCTAGTGAGAGCTTTTGCCACTTATTTCTATTTGTTTGTGTCTTAGAGATTTGTTGTGATATCACTTGTACAAATGCCGTTGACGTACCATGTGTGTATGTTATGAAGTACGTCAATGGAAGTATTCGGATTCCTATTGGATGGTTTCACAGACGATGAATAGTAGAGAATGGTTGTCACACGTTTACGTGTCGGCCTACTTATATTGAGATGCGGGTGCAGGTAGGCCCCGTAAGCCAATTACCTACTATTTAGCGGGCTGTGTGTATCCTCTAGAAGTCCGGGTGCGACAAAGGTTGCGGCGGCGCCATCCATTGGCGGCTGCGGCGTCGTCGTAGTTGGCCATCTGCGTGGAGGGGGGAGAGAGCACGGGGGAGAGAGGAGAGCGCCGAGGAAAAAGGCGAGGGAGCAGCGAGGTGGAAGAATGGGGCGGGCGGCGAGCGGCGGGGGACTTTTGTACCCTGTCGGGCATTTACTGCGCGCGCGTCCCCTCGCTGCCGCCCGCCACGCCATTACGCCGGCAGCCTTTGAACGGGCGCATGCACTGGGCGGCCGCCACGCCATAAACGCCGGCAGCCTTTGACCGACGCGGGAGCCGAGAAGATGATTACGGGGGTTTCTGTCCCCGCGTTTTTGCGCCGCGTCACTGACAGAGCTGGCCCGCGTGGGCAGCAGCGCAGTTTGGCCTGGGTGCCGCGGCGCGAAATAGCGCCGAAACGGCGCTATTTGGGCTTCTGAGCGGGCCGACTAGTGCGAAAACGGCGCTATTCGCCGCTTCCGCCGCCAAAAAGGCCGTCTGGAGGCTCTTGGGGGCGACTGGAGATGCCCTAACATCCTGTGGTACACAACACTATATATTTACTTTGCTGCTGTCATTGGGGGCAAGCGTGACCATGGTAGCGGAGTGCCTTTTCTTTCTGTTGTTGCTCTACGGAATCCCATCTCAAAATTCTGCAAAAAAAGAAAAAAATCATCTAAAAAGTACAGAGAAATCTTGACCCGTATGAAATTTTCCTATGCTGAACTTTGGATCGAAGGAAATGACATAACTTAATCCTTTATGGATTTGGGGTTCTACATTCGACTCTATAAGAATTTTAACATGCACACCAACGTTTACATTCACTAACTTAGAATTGGGTTTTTTTTGTGTGTGTGTTCTATCTAAATGACTATTTCTATGAATTTCTTACTATTGAATTTACATTCCTCCTAAACTTTTATGTATACCTCATGTTCTACTTTACGATCATGCGATTTAAAGAGGAAGAATTTTTCATACGGGTGGTCTGATATGATCCGGCTTTTTTCACAAGATTCATCTACTCTAAGGGCATCTCCAGCCGTCCCCCCCCCAGAGCCCCCCAAGCGGCGTTTTTCGCGCCAGTCGCCCCCCCCCGCAGGAACCGATTTAGCGCCGCTTTCCGCCGTTTTTTGCGCCGTTTCGCGTCGCCGAACCCAGGCCAAACCCAGCACGCTGGGTTCGGCCTGGGGGGGCGAAATGCGTTCGTGGGCCACAGCTGTCGGCGACGGAAGGCGATCTCCCTCCCTTTTTTCGGCGTTTCCCTCCACTTTCCTCCCCCTCATGTACCTCTCCCCGCACTCCATTCCCGCCGTTTGCCACCCAACCCGAGATCTAGACGCCATGGCTCCCGCCCGATTTACAGGACCCCGCGTCGCCGCCGCCGCCGTATCCATTCCCGCGACCTCCGACCTCGACAAGAAACCGCGCAAGCCGAGAGCGCCGAAGGAGAAGCCGCCTGGCATGACCAACAAGGAGTGGATCGCCGAGAGAGCGCGCCTGGCAACGGCCAACGTCAAGCGCCGGGGGAGAGAGGCGGCGCAGCGGCAGAGGCAGTTGATGGCGCAGCTGCAGGCGGAGGAGCAGGCCGCCGCCGAGGAAGAGGAATTGGAGGATGAGGAGGAGGACGAGGTCGCGCCGGACGAGCCGCCTACTCCTGTCGCAGCCACAACGCCGCTCGCCAAGCGGAAGAGCCCCTTCGGCCCCATCTTTGCCGGATGGAAGCAGTCGCCGTCGCCACGCCCGTCACCGCACCCGACGCCTGCGTGGTTCGTCGAAGGCGACCCCCTGGGAGGTTTCAACCCCAACCTCACCTTCACCTACCACCCGCCGATGATGTATGGCGCCTCGCCGGGCTACGCAGCTTCCCCGTCCCACCGCCGTGCGATCATGGCCGGACTTCAGCCCCAGGACAGCAGCTACATGGAGGAGATCATCGTGGCCGGCACGATGGCGGCAGCGGCGAGCCCTGGCTTCCTCGAGCAGAGCGGGGAGGTCTTCACGCAGGGAGGCGGTGACTACGGCGAATGGTGGTCTACCGGCACGCGGGATACGGAGGTGCAGGGCGACGACGACGAGGTGGACGAGACGCCGGTAGCGCCAGAGGGGCCAGATCCGGCCGGCGAAGGCCGAAAGCGCCGTGGTCCTGGCCGTCCCCGCAAGGAACCCAAGGTACCCCCGCCCCCCGTCGAGCCTCGCATCAAGTGGTTGAATAGGGAGGACGTCCTCCTCGCCGAGGCATGGAAGACGATCAGCATGGACCCGATCGTCGGCGCCAACCAGCACGTCGACAACTACTACAAGCGGGTGAAGACTGCCTACGATGAGCGCCGGATGATCGATCCCTACTTTGCCTGTTGCGTCACCGATCGCGGCCAGAAGGCCATGGAGAACCATTGGGCGAACATCGAGACGTCCTGCAACAAGTGGCACGGCATTCAGGAGGAGATCTCGATGAGGCTGCAGAGCGGCGCCAACCGCGAGATGGAGATCGTCCGGATGTTCGAGGCGTACAAGAACGACGAAGGCTCCGACTTCAAGTTCCTCCACGTCTTCGTCGTCATCGAGGGCTGCGAGAAGTGGGCAGAGGTGCGGCGGTCGATCAGCAAGGGCAAGGAGTACGTTCCCGACGCGGTGGCTGCGTGCGCATCCGAAGGCCGCCCGCCGATGGGCCACAAGAAAGCCAACCTGGCAAGGGACGGCGCGCCGGCAGCGGCAAAGCTCCAGGCGTCCTTCGAGACCTGCATCGCCGACGCCCAGGCCCAGGCCGGCAAGAGGGAGGAGGTCGCCAAACAGCGATGGGCGGCGCTCATGGCCAACTCGCAGGTGAAGATCGACCTCCTCAGGACTGGCACCGCGGCGAAGAAGAGGAACAACGACCTCGCCTTCCTCATGGGGGGCGACCCGGCCGCGATGACCCCCGAGGTGAGAGCTTGGTTCCTGGCGCAGTGCACCCTCATCCTGAGGGACATCAGTGCGCCCCCGGCTCCGGCTACGTCGTCTGGTGGCACTAGCTACACCACCGCGCCGACGAGCCCGCACGTCGACCTGGAGGATGCCGCGCCCGTCGTCGACAAGCATGCCGAGCCCGTCATCGACCTGGAGGATGACGCGCACGTCGTCGACAAAGATGCCGCGCCCGCCATCGACCTGGAGGATGCATCGCCCGTCATCGACCTCGACGATGCTGCGCCGAGCTCGCCGCCTGCTCCGACGCCTCTGCATGATCGCCTACCTGCCTACGCCGCGCGCGTCCGTCTGTGATTCGATCTAGACAATTTGATCGCCCACCTGTGGCGTTTTTTGTAATATGATTGCCCAAAACCATGGCTGCCGTGATCGCCGAACTAGGGCTCTATTTTTTGGGGCGGGAAGAGGAAGTTTCAAATGATATCGCCGTTCTCTTTTCTGGGCCGCCGAACGGCTGGTAAAATTGCCCCCCAGGTTTTGGTGAGGGGCGGCGCTTTCGCTAGAAAGCGCCGATCTGAAACCTGGGGGGGGCGAACGGCTGGAGATGCCCTAAATCTCGTAGAGATTTTTTTCTTGAATTGATCATCTTGAGAAAAAAATCAGTGTACAAGTAAACATACTTTGGTGTATACTTGATCCTTAGGGGTTAACTGGGCATGCTTCCTTTGTCTTGTGTATTTTAATGATACGAATCAAGAAGTCCTCTCCAGCTCGACATACAAGGTCCATTTATTGGCGTCGCCTCTTTCCCCTTCACGAGTGTTATCTAAAAGACTTGGGCCCCTTCAAAGTGCAGTTTCTTCGTCTCGCTTCCCGTCTAAAATAGGTTGTGATTCTCTGATTAGCTGGGTTGTCATGAGATGGCCCCACTAACCTACCTGCCAACTCTGGATATGTCAACATGAGACAGCAAGACACATCCTTTTCGAGTATCGGTACTCCTGAAGAATTTGGACTGAGACTGCCTTTTGGTTGAAATGCCCAACGCTCACACAACACCTTGCCTCAACCAAGCCAACGGTGTTCGATTATTGGAGGATCTGGCCACATCTACCTCCCTATCTCATAAGGGTGTGAAGACGTTGGTCATCCTTATCACTTGGGAGATATGTAAGGAAAGGAACGCAAGCGTCTTCAGTAACAAGCTCTCCATGCCATCGGTGTTGTTTCAACGCATCAAAAACGAAGAGAAATGTGAGGTACTAGCTGGTGCAAAAAAAATAGTAGAGATATCGGCTAAATCCGTGATGTAGACTGTCTTTTTCCTGTTTGGATTCGACCGAGTTGTGTTTTGCTCCTACGGTATCAATATAATAAGGAAAACCATTTTCCATGTCTCAAAAAGAAAACATATTATTTTTGAACTGTATGAGAAGTAGTCTATAAAATCTCCACGGCAATTCAAATCATGTGAAACAAGCTAAGGAAAGTTCCTACAGAATAAAACCATTTAGTGCCTCCTTAGTCCAAAGGTTTCCTCTTACTTTTGTCTCATTTGTATTTCAAATCGTGTGAACGAATGAGCTGCGAAGCGTCTAGGCAGAGTATGGACCTACTCCCCACCTCACCATAGAGCTCGAGGGCTCTCCTCGAGATGGTATCCTAAGGAGTCGAGCTTCTAGGCCACCCCGATACATAGCCTTAGACCCTCTGAGTTAATTTCAGGTAGTAAGTGAGCTTTGTATAGGAGTTCTTAGGGTGTATTTCTCAACAAAATACCAAGACTCCTATGTCTAGTGAGTTGTTTTGGGGCGTTGGTCCTAACTCTTGGAACTTCATTTCTCCCCTCTTAAGTGCACACATATAAATATAACATCATATATGATTAGTCCTCTAATCATAAGCAATTAACACCAAAACCCTTTAAGGGTATAAGATGTCCCTTCACCCTTGCAATTATCATAAAACTTTACAATGGACTATTTGGTGGTTAAAGTATCATTCTTATTTTTAGAAAATAATCATAGGGGGTAAAGTGTCTAGCAGAATTCGGTAGTAGCACTCTGAGACAAGATTTATACATGTTCAGGCCCCAAAAAACAATCGTACGTAAATACCATACTCATGTTTACGGCTTCTTCTATATTATATTTGTTTGCTAATATGAGATCTCGGGGTAGTCTCAATCATGTTATGATGGATGTTGCAGGGTTAAAGATGACAAAATTTGTCTTGCTCGCTAGGCGAGCAAAAAGGGTTGTTGCGGAAGAGTCGCGGTCGGTCGAGACAGCGGGCGACGAAGGCCGAAATGCTAGTCGAGAAGGTGGAATACAGAGTGTTGAAGATCTAACAAAATTGGCGAGATACTTTGATTCTGCATAGACATGTTTGGGGGAGGGGACCGGAACTCTACATGATTTTACAAGGGCATGTTCCTTGTATTAGGATATAAGTATCTTTAGGTTGGTCTCCATTTCGTCTTAGTAAAGCCATTGACTTTGTAGAATGCTTGTTCTGTAAGTTCGTTAGGCGGTTCGGATGGCATGCTGCCTTGCTCCCAGATTAGGCGAATCTGAAATGTAGTTAAGAATGATGTTTCCTGCTATTTGACCATATTGAGCTGATATTTGATCCCGAGACAGATAGTCATTTGGTCACCATCTAGCATGAACGGGAAGTGGAAAGTAAAATAGTTAGTGAGGCTTAAAATCTCAATGATTCTTTTACAGAACACTGCAATCTCCATGACTCTTCAATGAAGTTTAAATAATTGATGTGGAGATCACATCAAAGATGCATAGTTCGGACATTTCGACGGAGAATGTCCACTGCTCCTCTACATGATATGCATCGAAAGACAACTTTGTCACTACAACAATATGAATCATCATTGTGTATTGAACTGGACGTTCTGCATTAATTTAGGGGGCCTTTATGGTCCTGCATGGATCACTTGAATGCTTCTGAGAATTGGTAGAAGCTTTCTAGAAGAAACAATGTCGAATGATTCTTACAACAGAGGTATGATCAACTCACTTTGTAGTTGAAACAATTTCAGCATGTTACATGCTTTCCTTGCTTGCTCCATTTGCATTCTGTATCCACTTACACTCTCAGTGTTATTATTTCAGCATGTTACTTATGAAAGTGCAGGGAGGTCTTCTAATAACATCAGCAGTGATGTTGAAATGAACTTCTTGTTGAGCTTTGGGATGTCTCAAGGCATGAACACTACAAATCTTGTCATTCGATTTTCTATACACACATCGATGGTAAATGATGCTTTTCTTTTAGTTATCACTGTTTTACTACTTTGCATCTTTGTACCCAATAAGGCTTGTCTTTAGCAGTTTCTTACGGTATGAGCAAGCTGGTCTATTTTAGTTGGCGTTTGATGAAAACAATCCTTATCAGAATATTTTATTTAGTGTAGACCAGTCCAAATCTGGTCTAGCTGGAGTTTATGGACCAGTCTATATGATATAAAAAAATTAACCTATGGTAACATGCCAAACTTAACTCTGGTTTTTAATCTACCTGCCCTCAAAGTCATACATGTTCCAAACCTTATTGAGAAGTCGAAGTGTCAGTTATTTTGCTTCCCTTTACCTTTTCATGTTTCAATGTTAATTATGCAGTAAAATAAGTTGATGGAGTGGAAGATCTATGTAGTTAAAATAAAATTAGTAGTATTTTCAGGCCACTTATACAAGTACTATACTGCTACTTGTTGATGACCCACAAGTGTAGGGGATCGCAACAGTCTTCGAGGGTAAGTGTAACTCAATTTATTGATTCGACACAAGGAGAGTCAAATAATACCTATAAGGTTTAGCAACTGAGTTGTTAATTCAGCCACACCTGAGAAGCACTTAGCAAAATTTATTAGTAATAAAAGGTACTATAAATTAGTGGATGGAGTGGTGTTGTGATGTTTCTCTTGCGTCCTCAATGCACCTAATACGATGGTAATTGTATAGGTGCACTGGTTCAGCGAAAAGATAGTTAATGTTGTGGAAAACGGAGTGAAACAAGTGATATGTGTAATCTGTAATAAACGTGTCAGTAAGGAAACAAATAGTAAAAAATGTAAAAAGTAGCAATAATAGTAAAATATAGACCGGGGTTCACACGTTTCCTAGTGCGAACTCTCCAAACAATAGAATAAGTGTTGAGTAAACAAATTACAGCTGGTAAATTGACAAATCATGGGGCATAACAATGCTATTATGAGGAGATATAGTTTACGGGTTCTAACATGGTAGGCATTACATCAAGGCATATAGACCGCTATCCAGCATGCATCTATATCTAATAGTCCACCTCAAAAAACCTATCCAGCAAATCTCTCTGGTATTAAGTTACAACAACGAAGTGATTGCTTTGGTGCAACAGACAATTGCATTAAGTAAAGTACGTAACGTAACCAACAACATATTCTCCCGCCGAATGTGTCTGTCACTCGAGCGCATACAACAAGGAGGCATGAACCCACTATCTAGCATAAATGCTCCCTCTTAGAGATGCATACACCTATGTGATCAAGATAATCATACACATCGCAGAGAATGCAAGAACACACTAAAACACTCTAAGGATATAAGTGAATAATCTGATATAATGACATGAACAAAATAATCATAACTCCATGGTTCATCGGATCTCAGCAAACACAACACGTAATATTACATCAGATGGATCTCTATCATGTGAGGCAGCTCAAGAGACCATGGTATTGAACAACAAGGAGGAGAGAGTACCAACTAGCTACTCTATGCACCCATAGTCCAAGGGGGAACTACTCACGAAGCATCATGAAGGAAGAACAGTCGATGGAGATGGCATCAGGGGCACTTCCCCGTCCTAGCAGGGTGTCAGAACAGGAACTTCTATCCCCCGAAGTAGATTTTTTGATAGCGGCGGTGCTTAGATGCGGTTTTGAAAAAATCGTCGATTGTTCCTTCGTTTTTAGGTCAAGTGTGAATTTATAAGGGAAAGGGCGACGCGAGGCGGTGCACGGAGCCACCAGGGTCCTCCTAGGCGGGCTAGGCCTGGCCGCGGCCACCACCCTCCTGGGGGCCATGGGCCCCATCTTGGGCTGCCCTTCTATCTTCTGGAGTTTTCCTGGGAGTAAGAAATCCACAAAACAATTCAGCTCAACCCGAGCACTTTGATTTTTGACCTATTTATGCAATGCACTGACAAATAAACATGAACTGTCACTGGGCATTATTAATACTACCTCCGATCCGATTTAAGTGTTGGAACATGACACAAGGTCTAGACAAAATTTCAGCTAGCCCTCCGACACTCATATCGGATCGGAGGGAGTAGGTTAGTCCAATAAATGATAGAAAAAAGTAAAACATAGGGAAAACATGTAAAAAACAAGGATGAAGCATAAAAAAATATAGATACGTTTGGGACATATCACTTGTGCAAGTAGAAATTAACTACTCTTTCCTTTCCTATAAATGGACTTGTGAATATTATTGTGTGCTTAGACTTAAAAGCATCCCATGGTCTGAGTTAGACGGTCTTCAACCAGAGGCAAAAAGCAATAGGTTATGTCCTACACATGCAGATTCTTGCATTTACTGAGAAATACATATGGTTTTAGCTTGATGGCATACATTAGAGGACTGAAATGGAAATTTCAGACATGCACCAATACAACTTCTATTTATGTGAATACAACTCTTTCCTTTTCAATACAACTACTATTTTCCTTCACATTTATGTGCTCCTATCCTGTTAACTTGAGATGACCGTCCAACTGCTTCCAATATCCTGCTGAACACAACCTTTACAGGGACGCACGTGCCAACGGAGAATGATGCTCTTCTTTACCTTTATCTGTTTGGAGAGGGACTCTACTCTTCTTTATCTTTCTCTTCTTCAAGGGTGGTGCTGGTGCTACTTGGAGGGAATTGTTGCTTGGAGACTTCTGCTGCTCTTCTTTACTTTATCTGCTTACAAAGGGTTGCTACTCTTCTTTCTCTTTCTCTTTCTCTTCTTCGAGGGTGGTATTGGTGCTGCTTGCAGGGAACTGTTGCTTGGAGAATGTTGATGCTCTTCTTTACCTCTATCTGCTTGGAGAGGGATGCTACTCTTCTTTCCCTTTCTCTTCTTCGAGGGTGGTGTTGGTGCTGCTTGGAGAATGATGCTGCTCTTCTTTACTTTTATTTGCTTGGAGAGGGTTGTTACTCTTCTTTCTCTTTCTCTTTCTCTTATTCGAGGGTGGTGCTGGTGCTACTTGGAGGAAACTGTTTCTTGGAGAATGTTGCTGCTCCTCTTTACCTTTATATGCTTGGAGAGGCTTGTTACTCTTGTTTCTCTTTCTCTTCTTCGAGGTTGTTGTTGCTGCCAATGTTGCTTCTAGGTTTGCTGCTACTATAAGTGCCAAGGTCTGCTCAACTAGCTCAATGTCTAAAGATAAAGTTATGGGAATTCTTCCTTCTTTCTGTCGGCGATCTTTTTTCATGTGAGGAATGGTGTAGTCTATCCCTCTTTTTTTATAATAATATGTCTCATGCATGATTTCAATGTCATGAAACTTTGAGCTAACGTGTCGACATCATAGTTTCGATATTCTTCCTCCACCCCTTCTATCAATTCCATTATGCTTTGAGGTGCTCTGCAATCGGTATGCGACTGTAGAGACCTGAAAAGGCAGAGATCAAGAATATTTAGGTCGGGGCTGTTTGGGGATTGCTGGATCAACTTGATATCTAGAGGATGAGGAGGAAGGATATGTGGACTGGTTTCGGCCATGGGAGCAGCTTGGAGGTGGGGATTGGAGAGAGGATGAGGAAGAAGGAGAGGTGGCTTCATGGTCATGTGAAATAACTCCATCCATGTGGTAATGAGCGAGACTAATCAACACCCAGAAAAGAAGATGTAGCAATCAAACAACGTGTCAAAAGTTGCCCTTTTCTAATGCAGACTGACAAACAACATGCACAATGTGTATACGTACTATCTTTGACCAGCCTGCCCCGCTAAAACGCACCCTTAGATACTGCGGGGGAGCAGCGGTTTTCAGCGAAGACCGCATGCACATGCCGGGGCTTGTGCGCACCGAGGGAGACTAACTGGCCAAGTTATTTTAGTGGATATATAAGACATTGCGTCCTTTGTGCTGATGTTCAGTGGAAGGCTGCCACCCATAACTGCCGATGCCCTCCGGGCATTATTCAAGTTGTACTAAGACTTGGCAACAACAGCCGAAGAAGTTTTGGTTAGTCACGGAGGTGCAGGTGGAATTGACCTCTCCAGCCAGGCTGAAGAAGCAGAAATTCCCGTTGATATTTGATCGGTCTCTGCTGCTCATTCTATCTGAAGTTGCACTAGTTTCTATGTTCTTTCCAGCTATCTTTGCTAGTTACGTGCCCTATGTTTGTAAGTTGTTTTGGCCCTTTTCTCTAGCTGTTCTGCCTATTTCTCTTGATCACGCCTCTAGAAATAAGGATCATATAATGCATCGTGCTACTATTGTTGAACTTTTATTGAGATCTTTATCTATGCTCTCTATTCCTCGACTGTCATGTTTGTGGAGCTCTATTTGTTTCCTACTGAATAGTGAAAATCACACTCACACCATCCTCAGTTGGAACCCTTGTGGTCTCAACGATCCCGATCGGCGCACCACTATTCATACAACCATTGCCGCCTCATCTTTCCACATAGTATACTTGCAGGAAACCAAATTGGCGCGGTAAGAGGGCGAAGAATTCCGGCTAGTTTGTGGTCGGAGGCTCGCGTTCTCGGGGGCCTGTAAAACGCTTACATGTTCATGAACTTTTATGTGTATGTTCTGGTCAAAAAATCGTTCTGAAACCGTAAACCCGCCGAAATTTACTGTTTTGGCGCTTTTAAGGACTCTGCTAGATATGCTCTCGTCTTTATACATTCCCTACACTTTGGTGGTCTAGGCATTCACAATCTCAAGTCCCTAAATGACGCACTCTCGATACGTTGGAGATTGTTGGAGATAGAAGAACAAGCAAAGGATTGGAACGACCTTCAGATTTTTTTTGTCTCGTGGCAACGAAGCTAATGTTCCAAGCAGGCTGCCAATTCGTGATGGGTAAAGGAGACATGATCAAGTTTTGGATGAACCGGTGGATATTGAAAGAAGAAGTCCAGCTCAAATCACACCGGTACCACATGGATTAATTTGGCGTTGTTGGATCAAGAGGGTGTAGCGCCATGAAGTCGGCGCAGACTTCTTGATGGTAGCTCCGAGATTTGAACATTACAACATGTGGGTGATTTTTCTTGTCGATTCACAATTCATATTATTTTTGTAAAGAGTAAGGGACAATTGAGACATTAATATGAAACTTGTAATTTTTTTTTGGTTGTGCTTTATTGTACAGGAAGACGGAGCATTTGCTTTAATCAAATGATACTCTGTTTACACATTGTCGTTGCTATGCATAAGAGCTTCTAGCATTGTTCGTCGTACCCATGTTTGTTTGGCCATGTGAGGAACAAAGCATATTCATACAATTTGTTTGTAATTTTCTTGCGTGACGTGACACAATTATTTTACTCCCTCCGGTCCGGTAAAAGTGTCGGGAGAGTCTCCTAGTACAAAATGCTTTACATGCTACGACAATTTTTTCGGACAGGAGGGGTAACATTTACCCCGCATATTATTGACTTGGCTTGCTGTCAGTGTGCCACACTTTTTTCTCAAAGTGTGGCATTGATAGGCATCAAACAAATACATGCCCATATATATGCGAAAGGATTCGAGAAATTTCTGGAGAACATGATCATCTTCCAAAATTAGAAGGAGGAAAGAGAAGAAGTGTAAGGTCTAAAAATATCTCTGCTTCCAGAAGAGGGACACTCATGTCATGACAGGCCACGCCCCTGGTTCCCAGTGACATGTGGGCCCGCCAAGCCAGCGGCTCACCCACATTTCCCCACCCATGGGACGGAGGTACAATCGGTAAGCTCTAGAACTTTCTCCATCGCCTCAAGCTAAACACCCCGCCGCTCCGCGCGTGTTCTACCACCGTTGAGAACATTCCTTCACATTCTAGACTTCTCGCCTCCGGCCACCTATATAAAGTCAGTTCCTCCTTCCCGTCGCATCACCAACGAAGCAATCCACAGATCAAACAACCCAACGCAGTTCAATCAGAAGAGAGATCCTAGATCAGCGAGAGAGCGAGCGAGAATGGAGGGCAGGGTGTTCGGGCTGGAGAACCCGCTGGTGACGGCGCTGCATCACCTGCTGGACATCCCGGACGGCGAGGCCGGCGCCGCCGCCGGCGAGAAGCAGGGCCCGACGCGGGCCTACGTCCGCGACGCGCGCGCCATGGCGGCGACGCCCGCCGACGTGAAGGAGCTGCCGGGTGCGTACGCATTCGTGGTGGACATGCCAGGGCTCGGGTCAGGCGACATCAAGGTGCAGGTGGAGGACGAGCGGGTGCTGGTGATCAGCGGCGAGCGGCAGAGGGAGGAGAAGGAGGACGCCAGGTACCTGCGGATGGAGCGCCGGATGGGGAAGCTGATGCGCAAGTTCGTGCTCCCCGAGAACGCCGACATGGAGAAGATCTCCGCCGTGTGCCGCGACGGCGTGCTCACCGTTTCCGTCGAGAAGCTGCCGCCTCCTGAGCCCAAGAAGCCGAAGACCATCCAGGTACAGGTCGCCTGAGATGGATTGGGCGAACCGAAATCGCATGCCTGCAAGTCGAATCGAAGTTGAGTGCGTAGTTAGTGATGAGTGAGTGATGTGTCTGTGTTTTCATTTCATCTGTCTGCTGGTATGGTATCCTGCGGGTGTCGGTGTCAGTTTGTGATGGAGTTGATGCTTCGTTAATGAAAATGCGGGTGCTCCTCTGCTTTGTCTGAATAAATGTATATAAATCTCTTGTCAGTGTCACTTTGGTATGGTGTTCATCAGTTTCTGATGGTTTCACATGACATCTTTTGGATAAATTTTTGCAAGCTACTACGAATAAGCATTTCGCACATACATGAACCTTCTAAAGAGATGGACTCTTCATTGGGAAAATATCCCTGGACTTTTCCAGGATTATTGTGCTTTATCGTCCAAGACGAGCGCAGGTCATTGTTTGTCTACAAACCAGCGATTTCGAACTTCTCAGAAGGGCTTCATGGCTCCATGAAGCGGTGAAGCCCGAGCTCTCTTACAACTCTCCGAACAAGTGCTTGATTGAACTTCATCAATCCTATGTCTGTGCGATCACCTACGATTTCAGGTACAGTCCCAGCGACAGATATATCGGATCGGAGGGAGTATTAGGATCGCGGAAAAAACTTGTTTGGATATCACGAGATAAATGACTGGCTAATTGTATGAACATTTCACACGGATTCCCCCGAGTTGCTTTGCTCCTAACTGACGATAAATCATGGCTAACTAGACGGAGCAGCGCTTCGCTGCGCCGGCTGCCTAGCGTCTTTGCAGTCACTTATAGAATAAGACATAACCATTCCTTAGCATATAGTTTGGCTACCGGTAGTCAACTTAAGTTTATGAATGTGAAAATATTCACCGCATTGTTTATAGCACAAGTCAATATATTTTCATCCAAGGCAAGCCAGGCATCGTCATGGCACGATGACAAGCAAAAAAAACTGAATCATGTAGCAGATGACACAGAATCATCCTTGTGGAGTGTTTATCCTGACAATGCTTCAAGAAATATGTTCTGCTGTCAAAATATTTCCTTTCCATTATTTGATCTCCATCGTCACTCTCTTAAAAGTGTTTCTTCCTATATATGTAGAACAATTAGCTACTCTGGTCAGTATAAATTGTATCATACATAATAGCAGCATGCACGTTGTGGTTGCATTATTAATCTGATGAAATGAACTTAAAGTAATAGTAGATTTTTATAGTAGTACCCTGAGAAATGCATGCTTATGTTCTGTTGTAGATCAATGCATGTCCTTTTTTGGAGCACTTAGCTCCTCATCTTCATGACATCTGCAAGACCAATAATAAAAACATTGCCGGAAAGGGGTGCTTTGTCAATGGAAG
This sequence comes from Alopecurus myosuroides, assembly GCA_028641055.1. Taxonomy (NCBI): domain Eukaryota; kingdom Viridiplantae; phylum Streptophyta; class Magnoliopsida; order Poales; family Poaceae; genus Alopecurus; species Alopecurus myosuroides. The sequence goes on along the minus strand of CM054058.1, from coordinate 434,464,456 downwards.
TTAAACAGGGGCATGTAAACACCACTCTGCAATTTAATTGACAGATGATCAACTAAAAAAAGAGGGAAGCTGATTGTTACAAGGGCCTAGGTGCTAGACTATATATGTGTTTATGCAGTTAGATAACTTTGCATAAGAACACCCGAGCATAGGAGCATTCTAGAAGGTATAGATCTTCCTGTTCATTTTTAGGTTTGCTACTCTTTGTTTTGTATATCTCTCTCGAATGATTTAATATTCGATTCACTAGCATTTAGAATATGTTAGTTCAATCACTTTTAGGCAGCCATTCACCTAAATACAAGGTTCCCTGAGAAGTGATTGTCTGAATTTTACTAAAATTTCAGGTTTACTTAGTCATGTTACATTTAGAAAAGAACATATGTTTAATTATGGTAATAATGTGTCAGCAATATCCATTTAATACTACTTATAATTGATAGTACCAATCTGTATTCCTCTAGATATTTATGGTAATTTCAGAATGCAGTCAAAGAACTTAGAAAATAAACCAGAAGCATGTACAATACATCAATACCTAAGGAGATGTTTCTACTCAGAACTTAGTTCCTGACTTTTGTCTATGTAAAATTCTAAGCAGTGTGTACTTGTCCTCTAATCTGCTGTTATTCCTATATTTGCAGTACACTGTAAAACCATTTTTTTGTAGAATACATGTCAACCTAAGCACGAGTTTGTCTGATCCATGTAAACAATTTATAAATACACTTAGATTGTCGTATCAAGGCTAGATTTTCGATCTTCAGAAATCTGCCACAAACTTGCAACACGGGTTGTTCTTGCCAATCGAATTCCCTTATCTCTTTACATGCCAAATAGAAAGACATCTCTGACAGTAGCAGATCCAGATACTCTTGCTGCTCGTAATTTCAGCTGTGAATACCTCTATATGCTTCTAGATTTTCCATTCTCCACTGTCCACAGCACGCCTAAGCAAAAAAAGGAAATCTAGCAAGACACCAGCGGATCAACAGCAGTCTACTTGCTGAAAAATAAATAGGAACCTAGATACTTACGGATTGGAGGAGGCCGACACGGAGGTACGATGTCAACTCGCGCGGCATCTTCGTCCAGTTCAGACTCCCACAGATCGAAAAGATCGTCAGGTCCCCAGTGTTAAGACATTTTCAGGCCCGATCTGTTCCCTCTGGCCCAAGATCGAGCGCCAACAACGGCTCACCGGGGGGGAAGCTCACTCCAGCTGCCGGAACGATTAGCAGCAGACTACAGGCATGGTGGTGGCACGTTTGCTGGGCGAGTTGCTCCCTGAATGCATTACTGTCAAAACACACGCCATTCACCTAAACACGCCAAATGAAGTGAACTTGTTCTCCCTTACTAAAATCTAGGAATTTAGGTAATTACCTTGAGTATAGTAATAACAACCCCTTTCTGTTACCGTAACTCAATTATCCATCATATTTATATGATATGGACAATACACTATGAAATGGCATGGTATTTTAGGTAAAACATTTATAAGCATTGATTTGAGTTGATTTGCTCACCTCCAGCAAATCTTGGAATTCTAATATCCGACATTTGCAGACAATGACTCCCCTATTTGGCCAATCCAAGACACAACTTCATGGTAACAACTACATGTAGGGCTGCTAAATAAAGCACAGAATAGTACTTTCACAGACAAAGTTTGCTAGGAGCCAAATAATGATGTTTTTTTTTTATAAACGGAATCATGATAAAGAAACAATAACGCATCTAGCTGTCACACTTCAGGTAGCAACTGCTTATGCTCCTATAATTAAATAATGGTAGCATATGAACCTTTACAGCCATCACTATGTAAAACAGGGAAATCCACGTATTAGGAGAAATCAAAATCCGGTTGGCCATCAAACATCACAATCTGATTAAATCATATTTATATTGTTTACAAATAATAATGTTTAGTTGATGTATAACACCATATCAATTGAAGAGCATGTGTCACTGCCTTCACTATGTAAAGTACGGAAAATCCACATATCAGCAGAAAGCAAAATCCTTTTGGCCATCAAACATCACAATCTGATTAAATCATATTTATATTGTTTACCTACAATAATGTCCAGCTGATATATAACACCAGATCAATTGAAGAGCATGCATATTTTTGTTAACTGAAACATAATAGAGAATGCTAACCTATAATTCTACAAACAATTCCATAAGTTTCTACAAACTGGCTGCGAATTTCCATTAATATTAAGAAAATTGGGTTGCATAACAATAATGTGGTAATCTCACTTCGATCTAACAAAAATAACCGGATTGCAAACAGACTACACAAAACATGAGATTGAGATAGTACATATTACCAAAATTCCTCTGCTACAAAGATCAACCAGGAAGTATTAGTTTTCTGGGTACCAGTCAAAGGATGTCACTTGAGGGGGATTGTGACCCTCGAGACGCAGATAGGCGGCTGCTCCAGGTGTTACCCAGATCCGGCAATCCACTTCTGGCGATGCCACCACTCTCTACTCCGGCGATGCCGACGCGGAGCTTCGCTCCCACCTTGGGCAGTGTGTCCGTCCTCCCCGCGCGGCCCTGCTCTGGAGCCCCGAGACATGCATGAGAGGGCACCACGTAGTCCAAGAGGCGTCATGTCTGCTATCCCCACGCGGCCCTGCCCCTGAGCCTTGACCCTAGCGGGGGAGGGCACCTGCGATCCAGAAAGCCTCCCTTCCCAGATCTTGCAGGGAGGAGCCCTCCGTCCAGTGCGCGGTTGGAGAGGCCCAGATCTCGTCCTACTTTGTCGCCACGCGAGCCTCCATGGGGGCCTTCATCCTCCTTCCAGCACCAGAGCAGCGGGCGGGTGGGGGAGAAGTGGATGGGGAGAGGCGAGCTTCTGGACGGCGCGGACGAGGAACGGGTGATGGCGACAGACGTATCGTGGTCGGGTCGCGGGTGCTTCGCTAGAGATCGCGTGCTGCCAGCCGGGCCCATAAAACAGTGTCAGCCGATAAAACAATCGCAGGTGCTTCGCTAGAGGTGCAAATGGCTGAGAGTCCTCCGTCGGCTCCGGGCTTAAAGCCTTAGTTAATACGAGATAAATGGCAGGCTACTTAAATAATAAAAAAGTTTACGAAGAATGAATGTTTGACGCTCTTCCTGTGACCAAAAAAAAATTTATACAAGTTCCGTGTTAATATCTCAACTGTCCCTTGCTCTTTTTTCAAAAAAAAATTGAATCTGTCAGACGACGAACAAAATGGCAGAAACAAATCTCGGAGCGACTATCAATCTATCATTTTTTTTTTTCAAAGACGAGCATGCCATTGCGACACCACGCGACACTCATTGGTCTGCTGTTAAGTGCATTTTGTGTTATATACGACTCACGGTGTCATATGGGTTTCACATTCGGCCAAACCCCTCTGGGTTCTCTCGGCATATTCTGATGCGGACTGGGCTGGCAGTCCGGATGTCAGGCGATCAACGGGGGGGCTATGCCGTGTTCTTTGGCTTCAATTTGATCGCCTGGAGTGCTCGGAAACAGCCTACTGTATCACGTAGCAGTACTGAAGTTGAATACAAGGTTGTGGCCAATGCCACTGCAGAGCTCATCTGGGTACAGTCTTTGCTTCAGGAATTGGGAACTTCCCAACCACAGCCTTCTATCCTTTGGTGTGATAACATCGGTGCTACATACCTCTCGGCAAATCCGGTATTCCATGCCCGAACAAAACACATCGAGGTTGACTATCATTTTGTAAGGGAACGTGTCTCACAGAAGCTACTACAAATCAAGTTTATCTTTTCCAAAGATCAACTTGCATACATCTTCACCAAGCCATTGCCTCACAGTTTGAGGCGTGTAGACGCAATCTTACCCTTCCCGATTCTCTAGGAAGTGGCTAAGATTGAGGGCGGGTGTTAAACTGTATAGTCCTATATAGTTTCTGTAGTTGTACGTGTATTGTACACCCATATATATATGCGAGATAGGCCACCTTTTGAGGTTGAGCCAGTTTCCCCAAACGTATTGTATTACAATCTCCACATGAGAGGATATGAATTTCTTATCAAAACAAGCCCTATTTCTAGTCTTTCACATTGCCCAACAGAAGATCAATCCCAACGATGTGGATGTTAGCTTTTGATGAGACAATTTTCGCTGCCCACCAAAAGTATTGAGTAAAATTAGAAGATCTATTCGAAACACCAAGAACCGAGCAAATCACCCCCTCCCCCCCCCCCCCCCCCCCCCCCCACACACATATAAACCGCAGCTGGGCAAGAAAAGAAAAGATCATGAATGGATTCAAAAGCAAGACAAAAACTGCAAGAAAAATCCCCTCTCCACTTCTTCTTTCTCATGTTGTCTTTTGTGGCAATAGAATTATGCCAAATTAGCCATAACCACACTTTGATTTTCAGAGGGAATTTAGCTTATCACAACTGTGTAAAGGATCTGTCCACAGCAAAGGAAAACATCCTATTGTACATGGATTTGAAAGAGAATGGAGGGCAAGAAAAGAAAAGATCATGAATGGATTCAAAAGCAAGACAAAAACTGCAAGAAAAATCCCCTCTCCACTTCTTCTTTCTCATGTTGTCTTTTGTGGCAATAGAATTATGCCAAATTAGCCATAACCACACTTTGATTTTCAGAGGGAATTTAGCTTTCCACAACTGTGTAAAGGATCTGTCCACAGCAAAGGAAGACATCCTGTTGTACATGGATTTGAAAGAGAATTTTCCAGACTTAGTGAACTTCCACCTAGGTCTATCAGGCCCAACCCCCATGGCCACAGTCATAAGCAAACTTCTCAAACCTGAGGCTTGTTGTTGCATTTTGACATCCGGCCACCTCCTAAAGTCAATTTGCCAGTTTCTAGCACACATCTCTTTGACAGTGCACACCTCGGAGTTGCAAATTTATACAAGGCTAGGAATTGGTCACAGAAAGGAGCTACCCGACACCATTGATCATGCTAGAAGTCAGTTCCATTCCCCCCCCCATTGACAATGATCTTCTTTCCCTGAAGGTACCACTTCTTAACCTTCAAGAGAATCTTCCAAATAGGAGAGTCATTATGTTTCATATTCACTCTCCAGATACCATGAGTGATACCATACTTTTGTCTGATAAGATTTTGCCACAAACCATCCTCCATTTCCAACCTCCACCACCACTTACACAACAGACTGATGTTAAAAAAGGTTTAGGTTTTTTATACCTAGCCCCCTTTTGATTTTGGCTTATTAATGATAGTCCACCTTACAAGGTAGTATTTCTTCTTGAAATTTGTTCCCTGCCAGAAAAACCTCCTTACGATTTTTGCCATCTCTTCCCGACATGACTCTGGGAGTAGGTACATAGACATGTGGTAAATAGGGATGTTGCTAAGGGAAGATTGAATCAAAATCAGCCTTCCTCCAATGAAAGAGTTAGTCCCAGCCCAGCCATCAAGTTTTTCCCCAAGTTTTTCCACAAGGGGCTTCAGATCAGACACCAGGATCCTAGATCCACTAACAGGACCCCCCCCCCCCCCCCAGATGTTTCATAGGCCAATGTACTGGCTGGCAGTCCAACATAACAAAATATAGTACACTTTTGACAGAATCCTCCAATACCAAGAACAATTCACTCTTTAGGAAATTGATTTTCATCCCTGACATCGCTTCAAAGATATACAGAATCAACTTTAAGTGCCTGATCTGGTCCATATCATCTTGGACCAACAGCAGTGTCATCTGCATATTGAAAAATGACAACACCTATGTCCACAAGGTGGGGCACCAGACCAATGATTTGAACATTTGCTTGAGCCTATTGAATCAACTTAGCCAGCCCCTCTACTGTAAGATTGAACAGAAAAGGAGAGAAGGGGTCCCCTGTCTGACCCCCCATATGACTACCAAAATCCTTGCCTCTGGTACACAAGGTTTCATCCTTCACAATGTCCTCAATAAGTCTCCTCCAAAGGGGAATAAATCCTTTTAGAGACACAGAGTGAAGTAGATAAGTACAGTCAACCTTATCATAGACTTTTTTCAAAATCTATCTTGAACACCACTCCCCGTTGTTTTTTTCTTTTGGGTTCATGAAGAATTTCATGAAGTGACATAACACCATCCATGATGTTTATCCGTGTGATGAAAGCAGTTTGGCACTTAGAAATAAGCTTCTCCATAAAAAGCTCCACTCTAAGGGTGGCCACCTTTGTAATAATATGAAGTACCTGCAGCAGCCAGATTGGTCTATATTTCTGAAGGCAATCTGCATCAGGAGATTTCTGCAGCAGGATGATCATTCCAAATTTAAGCCTGTAGAGCCCCAGATTTCCGAGGTACCAGTCATTAAACAACCTCATTATATCACTTCTAACAATGTTGCAACAAACCTGAAATAATTCAATAGGAAGCTGATACGTCCAAAACGTATCTACTTTTCTGAACACTTTTGTTGTTGTTTTCTTATGAACTTGTGAGTTTTGGATGCAACTAACACGGACTAACGCTGCTTTCAGCAGAATTATCTTGGTGTCTCGTTTTTGTGCAGAAAATCAACTTTCATGAAGTTGCCCGGAAAAGATCCTAATTTCCTTGTTTTACCCGAAGACCCCCGGAGCCAGAAGAAGAGCCGGAGGGGGAAGGAGGGGCCCACACCATAGGGTGGCGCCCCCCTTGGCCGCGCCACCAGGTGGTGTGTCCACCTCAGCCGCCCCCTTGGGCTCCCCTTTTGACTACATAACCCCCGTGACCTAAAATCCGAGGGGGTTCGTCATATTCCAGAGAAAAACACTAGAGCGCTGTCGCCACCTCAAAACCCAATTTGGGGATCAGAAGTTCATGTTCTGGCACCCTCCGGGACGGGGATTTGCAGGAGATCATCGCCATCGTCATTGCCACCACTTCTCCATCAACCATCCATGACTCCCCCATCCATGTGTGAGTAATCCCCGTTGTAGGCTGAGAGGGATGGTAGGGATTGGATAATAATGCCAGATTGTTAGGGCATGGTGCCTAGTATCCGTTGTTAGTGTTATATATCGTTGTTGCAACTTGTTATGCTTAATACTTGTCACTAGGACCCGAGTGTCATGATCTCAGATCTGAACATGTTATCGTTTCATGAAGAAAATTATGTTTTTTATCATACCTGCAAGTTGTTTACACATATTGTTGTCCGGAATCCGAGGCCCCAAAGTGACAATAATTGGGATAACTGGAGGGGATGACTTTGATGTGAGGATCACATGTGTTCACAGAGTGTTAATGCTTTGCTCTGGTGCTTTATTAAAAAAAGCACCTTAATTATAGTAGTTTCCCTTGAGGCCCCGCTGCAACGGGCTAGTGGGACAGAAAATGTTGTGCAAGTTTCTCATTTCGAGCACGTACGACTAAATTGGAACACATGCCTATGGTTTACCTAGAACTTGGATGCTTTATTATTATCTATCTGCAATGCCCATGTTTTCATTATTATATGAACTATCTTATCCATGCAATGCTCATTCATCCATCCCTATGCCTACATTATTTTAATCCTGCTGTTTCCAACAATTGCTACCGCTGTTACTATTTTACTCCTACTGTTATTTTACTACTGCTACCGCTATAAAACTGTTACCACTGATAAAATGTTGCGAGCAAGTCTACTTTCAGGTGCAGTTGAACTGACAACTCAGTTGTTAAGTCTTATAAATATTCGTTGGCTCCCCTTCTGTCGAATCAATAAATTTGGGTTTTACTTCCCTCGAAGACTTTTGCGATCCCCTTTACTTGTGGGTCATCAGAATCCCATCAGCGCATGGGGATTTATTTCTAACCATAGAGTCAATAGCAAGTTTTACTTCATCTTCAGTAAAATGGCTATCCAGCCCAGCATTGTCAGAGTCTGACAACCTCTCACAATCCCCCCAAACACCAGTAGCAAACCTCATGATGTTTCCTTGAACACAAACATCACCATTTAGCAAGGAGTACGTAGTGTTTTTTCTTTTTCTACCATTTGCAATTCGATGGGCCACTTCTCACTTGATCTTTCCTGCTAGAATTTCTCCTCTTCAGCATAAAGTCTCATCAACTCACTATGGATGAAACTTTTCCTCTTGTGTTGCAAGCCAGACAACACACCTTGCTCTTCCAACTGTTCCGGAATCTCTAAATCCATGTTGTCTTTAACTTTTCTCAGCTTCAACTGGATGGAACAAACACTATCCGCAGAGGGGATAGTAACCCCCATGATCTTTCCACTGTACACACAAAATCAGGGTGTGCAATCCAAGATTTTTCAAATCTAAACTCTTTTTGCTTAAGAACCATGATTTCTCCAGTAAGGATTGTGATATGATATGATTCTAGGGATCTTTCTAACACTGGTAAGGGGGAAAAGGCTTTCCCAATCAGAATTCATAAGGATCCTGTCTAGTTTCTCAAGAGTGGGGTTTTTCTGATTATTAGACCAAGTATACATTCCACCGGACATGTACACTTCCCTCAAAGAGTAAGTTTTAATAATAGCATTAAAGACATCATAAAACTTTGTAACCTCCTCCCCCCAAGGTTTGTTTTCTCAAAATAAAACCTAAAAATATTGAAATCACCACCAATAAGAGCATGTAAAGCTAAATGAGAACATGCATTAGCAAAAGTAGAGATGAAATCAGTCTTGTCATTGTCCTGGGCAGCTCCATAAACTACCATAAGAATAACCTCTTTGTTTACTTTTTGTCCAAAACATGGGCCTTAACAAAAAAATCTATCAACATATGCATTGATAATGTCAAACCTAGAGGATTTTACACCACAGAGAATGCCCCCGATTTGCTAATAGAGGGAGACCAATGCCACAGGTAATTTCCCTCAAGGTCAAACTTTCTCCAAACAGTAGGACCAATAACAGTTTTCATAGTATCCTGAACAACAATAAAGTCAAACCCATGATCTCTAATCAAGTCACTGAGATTGGTAGAGAAACCCTTCTTACCCGCCCCTCTACAATTTAAGAAGACACCTATCATAAAAATGAAGCCTGCGCCGACTTCCCGGTGATGCGCCCTCTGAATCCGACCACGCTCAGCTTGCTTCCCGCCTTGTTCAGATCATCCCCTTTCCGGCCACGACTTCATTATGTTGCTGTTCTTCCCGCCTTCACACCACCCTTACTCCCAGCTCTCACGGGCTTGGCCTTCCTGGCTTCTGCAGGCCTAGGCTTCAGCGGTTTCTTAGCCGGCGACTGCTTTCTGGACGAAGATGGATGGCTCTTTGTCGACGAGCGCTTTCCGGTCGAGGTTGTCTCCTTGATGGAAACCTTTGGTGGCCTTCTCGACAGCGTGACTCCCCTTCAGATTAGCAACCCTCAGGGTGTCCGAATTCTTTCCCAGCCTCGGAGCATCGGAATGCCTTCCCAGCCTTGGAGTCCTTCCTTTGGCGCTTGGATTCTGAGGGTTGGCACCATCCCTCCTGACATTGCCAGTCGTGAGTGATTCTAAGCTCTCAATTTTTTTCATGGCGTCTTCGATCTGTGCCTCTAAAGGCACATCTTTCTTTGCGACAAGGCTTGTAACTTTCCATGCATTACTTACAGTTAGTGAGTTTCAACATGAAAGGTGGAAAGTGTGGTATCCGCTTCTTTATGCGAAACTCGATCAATCACAATTACAGTTGGCAAATCGGTCAGAATGGCAGAGGTATCATATCGATGTTTGATCCTCTCTCTTCGAAAACAAAAAACAAAAAACAAAGATACACATACCACTCGTTTAGATATTACATTTCAATCCCAAGTTCCTAGCTGCTGATACCTTTTTCTCTAGATTCACCGATCATGATTGGATACTCTTACTATTTAGATGGTTACTACATCAGGTTACTGCATGTAAATTGCAATAAGAAATTTGAGAATTCTTAGCAGAGCACGGACTCAACCTCTATTGGTGTATTGTAATAAATGCAATAACAGTGTGACATACGATCAAGGTGATAACAGAAGATGCTATATGCCCCGTTACACCTAGCAAGGAATCATACTTTTGGCTCCATTCTGTGTTGTTCTTCCTGTTCTGTGGAGGTAATAAATCTATAATGGATTTTTTTTTACTAGAATAAGAATCCGTGAGAATGAATTTATTCAGAACAGACATTATAAGAAGATGCAACTAACACATATAGAGTTTTTGGGGAAGTCGAACATGATGACATGGTCAACCTCCAAATCTAGGCCTCTAGCTGCCAGATCAGTGCAGACCAACGTTGGGCAATCCCCCTCTTCATTCTAAAACCTTTTCAGGTTCTCAACTCTACGGTTGGTTAAAACTTAAAACAAAATCATTCAACATAATTTAAGTTAGTTAATACAAGAAGCACTCGACATACTTCAAGAATTTTTGTGATTTTTATTGCGACATTCTGCATAAACGAGTGAATATAAATTCCTAGTATTGAAGATATTTTGCAGGAAAAGTGAGGTGGAGTTGGACTCCACCTCACCAATCCGAGTTGTGCTAGGAGGGTGGTGTGGCCACCTCCTTGATGGTGTGGCCACCACCTCCTACCCTAATTAGGACTCCTCTCCCTTTTGGCAAGTTTTTTCTCTCCTTCCACTATATAAAGTACCACAAGGCTGTCTCTCAAATCTTTCTCTCTTTCTAGAAGAATTGGAGGGTCTAATTAGAGTCTCTCTGGTTGAATTAGAGCTTTTTATAATCAGGGTTTTTGAGGTATCATCTCCCAATTAGATCTACCTTCTAATTACTCTCTCTCTCTCTCTCTCTCTCTCTCTCTCTCTCTCATGTGTCGAGAACTCCACCTTCATATACACCTGCGGTGTTTAGTCCTGGACGACGAAACGCTGCAGAATTAGCCCTGACGTATGTGTGCATACTCTCAGAAGGGTAACATGTGAGACTCTCACTCTGTTGTATCAAGGTGCATACAGAGAGTCGACAACATCCTCACCCATAGGCTTGTGCATGAGGATCTTCTACAGACTTCATCGACATCATCACCGACACCTCTTACGCTACTACGGTGTCTGGTACACGATCTTGGGAACTAGATATTGAAATTTATATTCCCTTGTATCTGCATAGCAAGGTCTTGGTTGTTGCATAGCTGCATGGCGAAAAATTTAAATTCACATTGTGCAACTCAGCAAGTCTCAATCACTTTTTCAGAAGAATGGCGCGGTCGATCGAGACAGAGTCGCGGGAGACGAAGACCAAAATGCTAGTCGAGAAGGTGGAATACAAAATATTGAAGATCGGGCAAAATTGTCCTGCTACTATGATTTTTGCAAAGGCATGATTGGGGTGTTGGGGAGTGGGGCATTGTCCCCCTCCCTCGGAACTCTACATGATTTTACAAAGTCATGTTTCCTGCATTAGGATATATCTACCGTGGGGGAGCAACGGTTTTCAGCGGAGACCCCGCGTACATGCTGGTTAGCAACAGCAGAAGAACAACACTGCTTTCCGGCAACCCATGTTTATGGAGTCCAAATGATATAGCTAAACCTTCATGAGATTGGCCATGCATGCACAGGCTTATGTGCACGAGGGAGACTAACTAGCCAAATTATGTTAATGGCTAAGCCATTGCGCCCTTTGTGCAAATGTTCAATGGAAGCCTGCTACCCATAACTTTAGATGCCCTCCGGACGTTATTCAGACTGGGCTGCGACTTGGCAACTGCAGTTGAAGAAGCGCTGGTTTGCCACGGAGGTGCAGGTGGCCTTGACCTCTCCAGCCAGGTTGAAGAAGCATAAATTCCCGTTGATGTTTGATCGGTCCCTGCTGCTCATTCTACCTGAAGCTGCACTAGTTTTTATGTTATTTCCAGCTACCTTTGCTAGTTATGTACTACTCACTCCGTTCAACAATAGATGACTTGCATTTGTCTATATACGGATGTATCTATACACTAAAACATGTCTAGATACATTCATATATAGATAAGTGGAAGTCATCTATTGTTAAACGGAGGGAGTACCTGATATTTGTAAGCTCTTGCGACTCTTTGCTCTAGCTGTCCTGCATGTTGCTCTTGATCACGCTTATAGAACTAAGGATCCTGTAATGTATCCTGCTAGTACTATTGTTGAACTTTTATTGAGATCTTTATCTATGCTCTCTATTACTTGAGTGGTCATGTTTGTGGGGCTCTATTTTTTTTCTACTCAATAGTGAAAATGACACTCATCATCCTCAGTTGGAACCCTCGTGGTCTCAATGATCCAGATCGGCGCACCACTGTTCACACAACCATTGCCTTCTCATCTTTCCACATAGTAGTATGCTTGCAGGAAATCAAATTGGCACGGTAAGAGCGCGAAGAATTCTGGCCAGTTTGTGGCATGTATAGGTCGGAAGCTCGCGCTCTCAGGGCCTTTAAAATGTTTACAGGTCCGCGAACTTTGTATGTTCTGGATAAAAAAATTAGTCTGAAACCGTAAAGTGCCGAAATTTTATAGTTTTGACACTTTTATGGACTCTGCTAGAGATGCTCTAATCAAGTATGCATTCCCTCCACTTTGGTGGTCTAGGAATTCACAATCTCAAGTTCCTAAATGATGCACTCTTGATAGGTTGGAGATAGAAGAACAAGCGAAGGATTGGAACGACCTTCAATTTTTTGTTGTCTCGTGACGCGAAGATGATGTTCCAAGCAAGCTGCCAATGCGTGACGAGTAGAGGAGACATGATCAACTTTAGGATGAATAGGTGGATATTAAGAGAAGAAGTCCAGCTCAAATCACACCAGTACCCCATGTATTAATCTAGTGTGGTTTGGATTCAGAGGGCGTAACGCCATGAAGTCGGAAAGCCTCGTGATGGCCGCTCAGAGATTTGAACATTATAAGAGCATGTCTAACAGGCCCCGTATATCGCGAGCGCCCCGTAAAATTCCGGCAGCATACGGGGTGCGGGCCAAAACGGCCTTCTAGCAGCCCCCGTATGCGGCCTGGCCCCTACGAAAATTTTACGGGGCCTGCCAAACCGCCCCCGCCGCCCCGTACTTATAGTGGGTGAGGGTTGGGGTGGGGGTCCAACCCCCCACCCTCAACCCTAGCTCCGCCGCGCGCCGCCGCAACTCCGGTGAGCGATTCCCCACGCGCCGCCGCCCCATTCCCCATTCCAAGCGCAGCGATGAGTTCCCCAGACGGCTCCGGCTCCTCCACCGCCCGCTCCAAGCGCCGCCACGAGCCGGAGTCGCTCGAGGAGGCGTGGCGGCGCCACTGCAAACATTCTGTTGCAGGGAGCCGCCGCGCCGCCTGGAAGTACGCGGCGTGGCCGGCAAGCATGCCGGCGTCGCTGGCGGACTACGCCGAGGGCGGGAGGTACTACTCCGTCGACCCGCCGCCGCGGCCGATGAGCGGCCCCCAATTCGCGAAATGGCGCGCGGATTGGGAGATGCACCAGCAGTGCAAGCGCCGCCGCGACGGCGCGAGCGGAAGCGGAGGAGGAGGCGCGGCGACAGCGGAGGAGGAGGTTCCGGCGACAGCGGAGGAGGAGGAGGCGGCATTCGCGGCGGCCGTCGAGCTTTCGAAGAAGGAGGCGGAGGCCGCGGCGCGGGCGGAAGCGGAGGAGGAGGCGAAGGCCGTCGCCGCCGTCGATGGAGGCTTCCGGCCCCGTCGTCTTCCTAGACTAGACTAGGTTAGGACGAGGTCGAGCTCGATTTCATGTAAGCAATGGTGATCATCAATAAAATCGAGTTCATCTATTCTCCCGCGAAGTTTAAATTCAAACATACAGGGCGGCGATACGGGGTCTGCTAGATGAACGCGTAAATCTTAGCACAAAAATTCCTCGATTTCGTTTGCAGGGCCCTCTACACGCGATTTAGGGGGCGAAATTGTAAGGGTTCTGTTAGACATGCTCTAACATATGGTCCATTTTTCTTGTCGATTTACAATTCATATTATTTTTCAAAAGAGAAAAAACAGTTAAGACATTAACATGGAACTTATAATAAAACAATTGGTTGTACTTTATTGTACTTTCTCCGTTCCATAATATAAGATATTTTAGGTGTTTCAAATGTTGTCTAGATTCGTACTAGAATGAGTGTACATATACACTAAAACATGCCTAGATACATGTGTTATATGCGAATGTGAAAAATATTTAAAACATTTTATATTATGGAACGGAGTGAGTACATTGAGAGCATAGCTAGATTATAGTCTGTTTACACATTATTGTTGCTATGCACAAAGAGCTTCTAGCATTGTTCGTCTTCACCATGTTTGTTTGGCCATGTGAGGAACAAAGCAATGGCTCTGGAGAATCCTTGTGAAACATTCATATAATTGGTCTGTAATTTTCTTGCATGATATAGGGCATGCTTGGATTGAAGCCACGCCTTGCCTCACCACATGTTAGACATGCTACACTCTCTTAGTGTAGTGTTTGGTTTCTGCGTCACTTGTGGTGTGACAAAGTTTTTTAGCATCACACCCCACATGTTATAGAATTTGCTCGCCACAAAAGTTGCGATGTGCCCAACATTTTGCTAAAAAGGTGTGACATAGATAGGCATCAACCAAACACATGCCCAGATGCCAGAAGGATTGGAGAAATATCTGTGGAGAACATGATCATCTTCCAAAATCAAAAGGGGGAAAGAGAAGAAGTGCAAAGTCTGAAAACATCTCTGCTTCCAGAAGAGGGACACACATGTCATGACAGGCCGCGCCCCTGGTTCCCAGTGACATGTGGGCCCGCCAAGCCAGTCGCTCACCCACATTTCCCCATATGAGACGGAGGTCCAAACGGGAAGCTCTAGAACTTTCTCCATCGCCTCAAGCTAAGCACCCCGCCGCTCGGCGCGCCTTCCACCACCGTTGAGAACATTCCTCCACCTTCCAGACTCCTCGCCTCCGGCCACCTATATAAAGTCAGTTCCTCCTTCCCATCGCATCACCAACGAAGCAATCCACAGATCAAACAACCCAACGCAGTTCAATCAGAAGAGAGATCCTCGATCAGCGAGAGAGCGAGCAAGAATGGAGGGCAGGGTGTTTGGGCTGGAGAACCCGCTGATGACGGCGCTGCAGCACCTGCTGGACATCCCGGACGGCGAGGCCGGCGCCGGCGCCGGCGAGAAGCAGGGCCCGACGCGGGCCTACGTCCGCGACGCGCGCGCCATGGCGGCGACCCCCGCCGACGTGAAGGAGCTGCCGGGTGCGTACGCGTTCGTGGTGGACATGCCGGGGCTCGCGTCCGGCGACATCAAGGTGCAGGTGGAGGACGAGCGGGTGCTGGTGATCAGCGGCGAGCGGCAGAGGGAGGAGAAGGAGGACGCCAGGTACCTGCGGATGGAACGCCGGATGGGGAAGCTGATGCGCAAGTTCGTGCTCCCCGAGAACGCCGACATGGAGAAGATCTCCGCCGTGTGCCGCGACGGCGTGCTCACCGTGTCCGTCGAGAAGCTGCCGCCGCCCGAGCCCAAGAAGCCCAAGACCATCCAGGTCCAGGTCGCCTGAGATGGATTGGGCGAACCGAAATCGCCTGCCTGCAAGTCGAATCGAAGCTGAGTGCGTAGTGATGGTTGATCGGTACTGAGTGAGTGATCAGTGATGTGTCTGTGTATCCGGGGGTGTCAGTGTCAGTTCGTGATGGTGTTGATGCGTCGGTAATGAAAATGCGGATGTTCCTCTGCTTTCTCTGAATAAATTTATAAATCTCTTGGCCACATTTTGTTTTCGAGTATTTCAAGAAGTTCCTCTCTAAGTACCGAAATACTCCATACAAGAAGACACTGCCCACCGTACACGTCGAATAAGCGAAGTTGATGAGCGGGTAGTGATCGTGATATGCGTCTGCTTGTCTATCTGCTGGTATGGTGTCTGAGGGTGTTCGTCAGTTTGTGATGATTTCACATGACATGTAATCACATCTTTGGATAAATTTTTGCAAGCTAGTACTACGAATAAGCATTTCGCACATACATGAACTTTCTAACAGAAAGAAGAGATGGATTCTTGCTTGGGAAAATAGCCCTGGATTTTTCCAGGATTATTGTGCTTTACTGTCCAAGACGAGCGCAGGTCATTGTTTGTCAGGTTGCCGTTCAGTAAAAACCAGCGATTTCGAATTTTTCAGTAGAAGGGCTCCATGAAGCCCGAGCTCTCTCTGAACTTTCCGAACAGGTGCTTGAATGAACTTCTCTAATCCTCATGTACAATATGTCTGCGATCACCTACGAATTTCAGGTACCAGGAACGCGGAAAAAACTTGTTTGCATATCACAAGACAGGTCAATTGTATGAACATTTCACTCGGATTCCCCCAAGTTGCTCTGCTCCAAACATGACGATAAATCATGTCTAATACGAGATAAATGCCAGGCAACTTGAATAACAACAATGTGTAGCAAGAATGTATCGTCTTGGCCAAAACGATGCTCCAAGCTCTTCGTGTAGAGCAAACAATTATTATAAGTTCCGTGTTAATACATCTCAACTGTCCCTTGCTGTTTTTTCAAAGAAAAATCTGAACTGTAAGCCGACAAGCAAAAATAGCAGAAACAAAGTCACGTATATCTACAGGTCACAGAATCCAAAATCTCGGAGGGACTATCATGAGGCCTGTGCCGACTTCCCGGTGCTGCGCCCTCTGAATCCGACCACGCTAAGCTTGCTTCCCGCCTTGTTGAAATCATCCCCTTTTCTGCCATATGGCTTCGTTCTGCTGCTGCTGCTGCTGCTGTTCTTCCCGACCTTCACGCCGCCCTTACTCCCAGCTCTCACAGGCTTGGGCTTCCCGGCCTCTGCAGGCCTGGGCTTCGGCGGGTTCTTAGCCGGCGAGTGCTTTCTCGACGAAGATGGCTGGCTCTTGGTCGACGAGCGCTTTCTGGTCGAGGATGTGTCCTTGATGGCAACCTTTGGTGGCCTTCTCGATAGCGTGACTCCCCTCTTACCCTTCAGATTAGCAACCCTCGGAGCGTCCGAATTCCTTCCCAGCCTCGGAGCGTCTGAATTCCTTCCCAACCTTGGAGTCCTTCCTTTGGTGCTTGGATTCTGAGGGTTGGCACCATCCCTCCTGACATTGCCAGTCGTGAGCGATTCTAAGCTCTCGTTTTTCTTCATGGCGTCTTCGATCCGTGCCGCTAAAGGCACGTCTTTCTTTGCGACAAGGCTTGTAACTTTTCCTGCATTAGGCGGGTACTGACAATATGTGAGTATTAATATGAAAGGTGGAACCCCATAGATACGCAGAGACAAACCGATCACAATTGTATTCAGAATGGTAGAAATATCATATCAACATTTGATCAGCACAAAAAATTGCATACCACTTTACATATTACACTTCAATCCCAAGTTCCTAACTGTTGATACTTCTTCTCTAGACTAAGCAAATCATGATCAGACCCTCTTAGTATTTAGATGACTAATAGATCATGTTACTGCATACAAATTGGAGTAAGAATTTTAAGATTTCCCAGCAGAGGCCAGACGCAATCTCTATCGGTATGTGTGTCGAGAAGAGATTGTAATAACGAAGGCAATAACAGTGTGATATGTGATCAAGGTGATAACAGAAAATGATATATGCCCGGTCACAGCTAGAAAGCAATCATACCTTTGGCTCCATTCCGTGCTGTTCTTCCCGTTCTGTGGAGGTAATCAATCTAGAATGGAATTTTTACTAGAATAAGAATCCGAGAGAGTTAATTTATTCACAACAGACATTATAAGAAGATGCAACTAACACATACAGAGTTTTTCGGGAAGTCGAACATGATGACATGGTCAACCTCCAAGTCTAGGCCTCTAGCTGCCAGATCGGTGCAGACCAAAGTTGGGCAATCCCCCTCTTCATTCCGAAACTTGTTCAGGTTCTCAACTCTACAGTTGGTTAAAACAAGAAGCATTCAGCATAATTTAAGTTAGTCAAAACAAGAAGCACTACTCTTTTGCTCCGCATGCTAGAAATTATGTGATTTTTATTGTTCTTTCTGTGGAAAAATAAAATCAGAAAACGGTTATTAGTTCCACTGAGGTGGATTCGGACCAAGCAAGCAGAGCAAGGATTTTGAGTCCACGAGCAAACTATAACATGATAGTAAGAATAGCAACGACTTAACAACAGCACAAGTAATCATTAGTCATTACTCCCCCTGATCCATATTAATTGTCGCTCAATCGGATGTATCTAAACATGTTTTAGTCTGCTCATAGTGGAGAGTAACATAAGCTGGTAACACACACGTAACACGAGGCTATGTTACTACCTTCATAGTGGATAGTAACAAATATGTGGCGCCATATTTATTAGCTTATAGACTCATATTGCTTTGGAATATGTGATGTTACAGTAACATAGCATGTTACCACCCCTCTTTTCTCATTTATTACTTGCCGCATCAGATATTTAGCCTACGTGGCATGCATGTTACTAACTTAGTTACTCCCACTATGAGCAGCCTTAGTGCTAGATATATCTGATTCAGCTACAATTAATATGGATCAGAGAGAGTATATCTTATGGAAAGAACACGTTAGGCAACTGACGGACCTCTCTTCAGCAGGAACCTCTCCATGGTAATTCACAGTAGATATCTGATTCTCGCTTAGAAAATGGTCCACTGCACGACTTGAATTCAAAGTGTTGCAGAACACCATAACTTTGTTTCCCTTTGCTAAGCTTGGTTCAAGAACCTGAAAGAGCAAAATCCCTCAGTATTTCGTGCATTTGGCATAATAGAAAATAAGGAGCTGCCATTAAGTTTACACTACTAACGGTGTAGCTAAACTTTCAACAATCAACAATTGAACAAAGTGAAGAAACAAAACCTGCTAGATAATTTTGAAACAAAATGCATATTGCAGGCATGTTTATCTTATTCTATGTCCTCTGTGTGCCTTTTGACCATTAGACCAAATGTAAAAGCCACGCCTGCTATAACAAAGTGTGTTTTATGTTTGCATGACCAGGTTATGGTCATGGGGCTGAGTTTGTAATGAAGGATTAGCTCGTGAGGATGACAATGGTGCTTAAAAGAGGGTGTGTCAAAGAGAATGAATAATCCTTCTTGTTCCTGGCTTGATCCAACAGATTACCTCCTGCAGCTTTACAGAGTACCCAACTCGTCTTATCTCTAGGACTCTTAACTGAGTACATCTCGTATAGACAACTTGTTTATTTCAAAAGGGTTGATCCTGATTGGCTTAGGGACTGCCAAGCATACGACATTGGCTTGGTTAGACTAACAAAGCCTAATGGTGAGACTGTCAGATGATACATTCTTGCCCGTGTCCGTCTGCCAACCCTGGTGGTGACAGAGCATATTCCCCTCGTGGGCCTGCCGCTGGTACCCTAAGCATAAAAGAATCCTGTACCCATACTGGCAAGTTCAGGCCAGGGGTCCAAGAAGCCATGCCATTTAACAGAAGAAATGCCAAACTCTCCAGATACATTATCTTAATAGGGGGATGATTCATTGTGTAACCCATTCCCACAACGAATTGCTTTTTTTTAACCCATCTCGAGGGAAGGATACGGTGCCAAAAGGCATGGTCCTTATAGTGGATAGTACGAGTCAGGGAAACACCATTCCTGCTAGCCCGCTAGTGCTTTTTTTTTGGTGGGGGCGTAGTGCGTTGTTAAGTGTTAACCCCATTAAACTGTATATGAAAATATGCAGAATTTAACGGACATAACTCCAGTTTGAAGCTAGCTTGCACCGAGACACACTTGTACAGGAAGGGAAACAGAGTTTAAGAAACCTGCAGGAGAGCCTCAAGTTTGTTCTCTGAGCCAGAAAGTTTCATGAAGTCATGACGTGCAGTTGCAATTCTCTTTTGAAAGGTTGATGTCCGCAAATGAACAATACCTTCAAATTCCTCATCAATCAGCTTTTGCACTCCCTGGAATAGAAGTGTGGTCAATAAACAATATTAAAAATTCACAAAACGAGGATAGAAAACTACCAAGGCCTTGGGCATCTATACTAGACAATCTGAAAGAGGGGAAAGAATGGTTCTTGACAACACAAATAGGAGAAGTTTGTTCTATGATGATACTCGATGCAATATTTTTTACGATAATTACAATAGCGTAGCATAAATATTACACTACATATGATTCTCTGAATGGCTGGCTAGAACAAAACCTTAGACATGGTAGCAGACACCAATACAGTTTGGAAACCTTGATCGCCAGACTTTGAAGCACGATTCTTCAAAGGAGCAAGAAACTTCCGTATGTCTTCTCCAAAGCCTTGATCAAACATTGTATCTGCCTCGTCCAGAATCTGCAATGCAGATAAATTAACTCATTCCACATGAAATTCAGGCAGCAGCAAAAAAGTTGAAGAATAGTTATCTTTTGTACATAACTCAGGAGCATACCAGATATTTAATGTCACCGTAAACGATATTACCCTCCTTAATATGATCAAGGATCCTCCCGGGTGTTCCCACGACCATGTCAACAGGCATGTTCAAAGAATCTTCCTGGGGTTTTAGACGAGTGCCTCCGCTGATCATCGTTGAACGAAAACGTGCATGATGGCTTATGGACTTCGCAACACGAAAGACCTGTCATTTGAGATTGAGAGCATCACGTGAACAACAGCCAACTACCCAGACATCAAACCATGCTTCCATTTTTTCTAAAGCACTGCTAACCTGCTCGGTCAGCTCCCTTGTTGGGCACAAGACCACTGCTCTCGGCCGCCTTGGTTTCATTGACATACCCAATGTCGCTTCATCATGACGCAGTAGCTACAAAAATCAAAGAACCACCATGGTTACTTGAACTTCTCGTTAAGAATTAGAAGGCATGTCATACTTCACAGCCAGTAATAACTAATAAATCCAGAATGTGCTCAGTTAAAAGTCTGGAAAAGAAAGGCGCCAAGGAGAAGGCAACCAAACTTGTCTGATGGATGTTACTCGGTGTTTGGGGTCGTTAGCATCGTGAGCATGTATTATGTTGTGCTGGTTGTCGTTGTCAGGGTGACTTCCTGGTTAGTTGGTGCATGCATCTAGGTGATGTTGATGTCCAAGTGCCGACGTGTCACACTAGTGGCGTGTTGGGCAAGAAGGCTCACTTCTGTGAGTGGGTGCACAGCAGCCTGCGCCTTCTGTTTTGTTGTTTCTCTTGATTTGGGGAACAATTTCTGGATTGGATGGTCATTTAGACCTCCACACCCTCATATGTATAGCTCAACTTGTGCTTACATCTTACCTTGAACACTAGAATACTCTAGAGTCTGCTAGGATACTAACTTGGACTCCAACACTCCACTATAATACTCTAGACTTTCCTAGGACACTACTACTACACTAACTCGTTCTCCAACAGTTTCTTATTTGGGGAGTTTTCTATATGCGGTGTGGCGGGTTTTCCTGTTTTCCCATAAAAGTGAGGTGCGCGTACCAAATTGCCTTCTTCTTAGTGAATAGGAAGAGCTTATGTTTGGTTTCTTGAAAAAAGAAAAGAAAAATGTCATGAACTTGGCTCACGGCAGTGGGGATAATGGCCTTAGGGCCTGTACGATGACCCTGAACACAAGAGGCGTGACCGTGCCATGAAAGGCTTTATTGATATTATTCTTGCTTGCTTTATTCAATGATATGGCTTGACATTATTTAGCCTGCGATACAACCTAATATAGGAGGTAAGTAAGGATGACTAACTTGGAAACTAATCATGTCTCTCATTAAAAGGAAACTAACTAGATAAGGATGATGGAGATCTGAACCGCTACTACAAGTCACAGCCCCTTGTGTACTTGGTCCTGCCGTGGGGATTATCTGCCTCACACAGACAAAAGAAAACACTTGTTTCCCCTGACTGGACTCTAACATTCCTTTTTTTTTAAATAAAATGGAGCCAGAGCAGGGTCTTTGTGATTGCCAAAAAAAGGACTATACGAGACAGAGCTATACCCATTTTCATTTCACAAATTCTGCGAGATGCTATGGGGCAAGCAGATATCCACAGGGTTTAAATTCTTCCAATTTGAATTTGCTCTGAACCCCCATCATTTTCCTCTAAATCATTGATAAAATATTTCACCAGATCTTTTACTTTTATCTAAACTTGATTAGAATCTGTTATAAGTTTTAGCTTGAACAGTATATCTCATCAAGTAATCCTTGATAATTCCTGTCTTTTAGGTTCAGACTTCTTAGATAATTAGTATTGTCTGCTTTTAAAAGGAAATAAGGTAGGAGACCTCTCTACCTTATGAGTTTAATTGGTTGCCCGAGGTCAGTTGTTTGTTCACCACTCAACATGCTAATAAAAAAGTAAACTCTTACAGTGGTCACTACATGCTCAGAATGATCTGTTAAATTGGCCCTCCCCATAATTTGGATGATGTCCTCCCCTGGCTAGAAATGGGCCTCTCTAGCGTAAGTATTACAATGGCTGGGTTACTAAATCATGAGACCATGGCATGCTCTACGACTTGTTTTGCGGCTCGCATGGGACAAAATATACCAAGTTTTCAGCAGACATATGCTGCGAATTTGCGCTGTATTACACGGCGCTTTGCTCCAATTGGTAAAGCTGAATCGGTCCAAGTACCTGAACGAGAGGGAGCAAGTAGGCGAGCGTCTTCCCGGAGCCTGTGTGGGAGCCAAGCACGACGCTGGTGCCGTCGAGAATGGCAGGCACGCCGACGCACTGGATCTCGGTCGGCTTGGAGATGCCGGCCTCCCGCATCGCGGCCAGCACCTCCTCCTCGAGCCCGAGCTCCTGGAAGCTCTCCACCTCGACGCTCCTCTGCTGCTGCGGCTGCGAGCCCCTCTCCCCGCCTCTGGCCCGGTCCCTGAGCGGCTTGGGGGGTGCGGGGGAGGAGTCCTTGAGGTGGCGCAGGCGGAGGCGCTCGAGGAGGAGCTCGTGGCGGGGAGGGGCCTCGGGGGCGGCGATGGCGGAGGAGGAGGAAGGGGAGGCGGCGGTGGAGAGAGCGGCGCGGAGGACGCGGAGGCGGAGAGGGGAGGGGCGGGAGAGGAGGAGGCACCGCCCGGCGGCGGCCATCGCCATGGTTGTGGGACTGGGGAGGGTTTAGATTAGAGGGGTTTTGTGAGAGGAGTGGGAGGCGGAGGTCGCGGCGGATAAGAGAGAGCGGGGCAGTGCGAGGTGAAGCAGCCTGCGCGGTGGGCCGGCGGCTGTGTTGTTGTTGCTGATGATGAAGGATGGATGCCACGCCCGCGGCTGCCTGAATGCTTCTCATTCTCACGCATAGCGTACTTTCTCACTTTGCACTCTACCAAAATTATACTCCCTCCGAGGTTCGGAATTATAAGACGTTGGGGGATTTTAGGACAGCAACAAAAATCAACAAAAATACATTTCTACCCTTCCAGGTCCACTCCTCCCAGCTAATCAATACAGGACGGAAAACGTAGATCAGTTACACAACGGAAAACGTGGATCCATTACACGACGGAAATTCAAATCACACACCAGAATACATGACGGAAATCCCGACCCATCTCGCGGTTAATCATCCTAGTTCTTCGCCGCCCTGGATCGTGGGGGGAAATTGAATCTCTAAGAAATCGTCGCTGGAGGTCGCCAGGATCATCGTCGCTGGAGGTCGCCCAAGGATCATCGTCGCTGGAGGTCGCTGGAGGCCACAAGAGGGAGAGGGAGAGGGGGAGCTTCAGGTCGCCGCCGCCTGGTGAAGATCGCCTCTTCCAGCAGGGCCGCCCAGCTCCTCGCCTCCGGTGGAAGGTCTCCAGTAGGTTGGCCAGGCCCTCTCCTATCAGGCCGCCCCCCCTCAACATCTCCTCGCCTCCAGTAGGCCGCCCCCTTTAGCAACTCCTCGCCTCCAGTAGGCTGGCCAGCCCCTCTCATGTCAGGCCACCCCATCCAATAGTCAGGTCAGAACAAAATTGATTATCAGGGCCTACACATAAGTGGAATTCGAAATCCAGTTAGTTGTCATAACTGGAATATCCTGTTATGCTTTGTGTGTACTCTACAAAATTAATTTTTCCACAAAAACATAAGTGAAACCTGGATGGTAGCACGCTTTGAAACTAAAAATTGAGATTTTGGTCGGTAGCATTAGCTTGCAATCAAGTAGAGGTATAATAAGATGCCCAAGATATTTGTGCTATGCACGCTGTGAAGTACTCCTACTGCTACATTGGTACCTGTACTACCAGTTATCGAAAATATAGAAAGTCCGAGCATATTCTATGTAAAACAACATCTATTTCTGAAGAACATGGAGTAGCTTTCATTATTTTCCTTAATGAATTGAAAAACTTTAGCATCAGGGGCAGCTTTCAGTAATATGTGTGATGCAAAGGACTATGGGTAAGTAACTAAGTATGAAAGTATTATATCAAGTTCCTGCATGGATACCATGTGTCCTGAAGATTTTAGCTTTCCATTTAGAGTGGTAAATGTTGCTCCAAGCAGCAGATAGCTTTGCATCTAGATACTCCCAACATGCATGATAGAAAGCAACTGGCATGTATGTGTTGCATTACTTCCAGGTCAACTACAGTACTGAATCAGCAACAGAAGCAGAGTCCCTGAAGCTAGTCAACTTGACAGCAAGGTTGAAACAAAGTTTAGCGGAGAAGAAGGCTTACCAATTTGTTGAAATGGCCGCAGCTGAAGTTCCAATGTTGGATCTCAACTTGCCAGTCCCTGAAGTTGCAATGTTGGATCTCAACTTGACACCACCTAATGAATTCGTCGCAGCTATACAACCTGAAGAACATGAACATGAAATGGATCAAGATGGAGTATTACTTGGTGCAGGTGTTGATCAGATAGTGAAATAAAAGGAATTCACTCAATGACACTCAAAGATACGCTGCCTATGTGGTGATGCATATACTGTGTATGAGTCGAGGTGGCAAGTTTCAAAGAGATGACAAGAAGGAGACGGCAAAAAAAATTTAGGCAGACATCCAAATCATACAAAGAATTTGGAAAGATGCTATGAAACAAATTTCTCAAGGTTTGCCAATAGGTGTGTCAAGCAAGAGAAAGGAGAGATGTGGAAGAAAACCCATAGAGATTAATTTGTCACTCATCCCGAGGATACCACTCAACAGGAGGTGTACTATTCGGTCACTAGCATGGCAGCTGGAATACAGCCCTACTACATTGTTCGCAAGATTCAAAATGGATCAGATAAGGTGACACTTAAGTTCCCTAAAGCCAATACTAACAGAAAAACTTAAGAAATGTAAGGTGCAGTTTTCTATATCATTTCTTGATGAAACTACTACAGGAAATCCTGAACCACTCTTCGAAAATATGTTCAATGTAGTTCATGCCGACGAAAAGTGGTTTAACATGACCAAGGATCACAAAAAACTCTATCTACTGTCTGAGGAAGAAGATCCTACTAGAGCTATACCTCCCAATTGTATTGAAAAAGTAATGTTTCTCACTGCAGTTGCTAGGCCAAGGTTTGACAGCGCGGACCATATGACTTTAATTGGAAAAATAGGCATGTGGCCATTCATGATAGAGGTTCCAGCGCAAAGAAGAAGTGCAAACAGGGGAAAAGGGGCCTTAGAGAGTAAGAATTTGACGGTAACCAGGGAAGTCATGAGAGATATTATTCACAAGTTATTTTTCCTGCAATACAGCTGTTTGGCCATAAGAAGATAGAGGGAAAACAAATATGTATACAACAAGATAATGTGAAGCCACATTTATTGCCTAGTGACCCTGCATTCGCTGCAGCAGTGGCCACTACAGGACTTGACATCAGATTGTTGCAGCAGCCGGCGAACATCCCAGATTTGAATGTGCTCGGTCTCGGGTTCTTTAGGTCCATACAATCGCTAACAAATTGTTTAAGACCTAAAACACTACGGGTATTCATTATAGGTGTGGCGAAAGAATTTCATACATATGATCCTAAAATCTTAAACAAGATTTTCTTAACTCTCCAAACCTGCATGGTTGAGATCATGAACCACAGCGGGGGAAATGAGTATAAAACTCCCATGTCTACAAGGCAGGTCTTGAAAATCAAGGCCTACTACCTACAAGAATTAAATGCCCTGCCGAGGTTTATGCTAATGCTCTAGAGGTTCTAGGCCATGAAGTCAACTAAATTCATCAAGAATTGAAGTTGTGTGTGTTGTATGGAGTACAAGGTGTAATTGTGTGTACTGGATTTGGTGTATTTGTGAATGTTTGTGTGTGTAAGTACTCCTGATGTTTGCAAGTTAATATGAGTATGTTTGTACTAAAACATACTCAAGTACTAGAGTGTATTTTATCGTCTACTGGAGTATGTGTGTGTAATTGTGTGCACTAGAGTATATGCTATCAAGTATTGCTATATGCAGCTTAATTATTTTGTAGTAAATTATTTTCCAGCTGGAGCACATTATCAAGTACTGTATAAATCATTATTTTCCCGTAGTGAACCTGCTACTACTCCAATCTACTCCTTACTACTCCACAAGAACGACAGGCTCGCAGTAGCTTGTTGTTGCAATAATACAACAGCAAGCAAGTTGTTGTCATATTAATGCAACAAGCAAGCAAGCTAGTTAAAACGATATAGCATTTAAAGTATTAATACTTCAACAAATGGTATCAAGCAATCAAGCAAGAAATATTGACCATCTAATGCATCTAAACTTGATACTACTGCAATAAATCAAGCAAGAAATATTTAGCTTTTCAGAACTCAAACATTACTGCAGATTTGGCAAGATGTAAATCAGCAAGGGGTTGTTTGATGATTCTGACATGCATAACCATGAGATGGTTTCATCATAAATTGATAAAATGTAAACCAGTAAGGAGTAATAAGGCCGAAATATGTAATTCAGTTAAGTGCAATCTACTGCGGTTTCGTTTATTGCTTCCATTTGCGGAAGCAAGTAATATTCATTACTTGCACTACAGTAGGTCACTAGCTGGCTATCCCACTGATCTGATAAGAACTTAAGATGTGATGCGCACGTATTCATTTAAGTATTCGGGAAATCATGTAATCAGACAGTCAAATGCACACTTCGTCCCAATATTCTGAAACCGAGAGAGTAGGTCGAAAATTTGGTTTCTACCGATGAATTCAATTATTATTGGCCTATTTATTCTTTAATAAAGTTTCCTACTCTATTCATATAGATGTCTAGTTCAAGGTAGGAGTACAACAGACTTTCAGATAACAAGCACTTCAAGTTTTAGGACACTAATGCTTGTGCATATTGAGGAAACAAGCACCTTGGTAGCTTGCACTACATCACAAGCTTGGACTATACAGTTGATGCTGGAGTAGTTATACTACTAACTCAAACTATATAGAATTTCCGCATTTACGGTAAGGGCAACAATAGCACTTTTTTTAAAGAATTTATATAGAAGATCCCCACCAAAGATATACTCCTGATTTCGGTACATCTATACCAGCATCTACTCCTAATTTTAGTATACATGAACATCATCTGACTACTTGCAACGGAAGTTTATAAAAGATGAAAGGTACATGTAGGATCAAGAATCAAGAAATTCACTGGACAGTGGATGTACTCAAGTGAAATTCACTGGACACTGGAGTAATTCTCAGTAAGAGGCATGAAATGATTCTATTTTTCACCGAGATACATATACCACGACTATTAAACAAAGTGCAGGGAGCGGCTTCAGCAAGGATTGCAGTTTGTGTACATGGAAAAGTGAACTGAAATACTTAACCCCATGATAGGTACAAATGGTATAACTAAAAGAATCAATCTGCCACTCTGCAATGGTTTTACATTTTTGTCGGGGCCATGTTTCTACATTTGTGGGTGGTTTCAACTTTCAACATGCACTGTCTGCTAGCTCACGCCAGTGGAACTATACATGTAACTGAGGGACTTCTTTCAGGAAGGTGCATCAGGATTTGTTAACCAAACACAGGACTCTGAAATGCTCACTTCCTAATCCACTCATTTCACTTCACACCACGGGAAGCTACATCGAGAGAAGTGGCTGGGAAAGGAGGGGGAGCTAGAATCGTAACCTTGTCCTCGTGGCGCTTGTAGAAGATGTCCTAGTACCTCTGCTCGTCCCTCTTGTATTTCTGTGCATCGAGGGAGAAAACCAAGCTGTGGAAATCAACGGCGAGATAGCACAGTAAAGGGGGGAGGGGGCTAGTCTGCGGTCGTGAACAACCTTTCCAGAACAGAGTGATGGGCCTCCCAGAAGAGTTGGGAATGGAGGAGATCTGCGCAGTGTTGTGCTGCTGATCGGCGGCGACCATGGTTCACCGGCCTCTTCTTCCACTCGGCATCTCGCCCTCCGAAGGCAAAGGATGCCGTGTCGCGGCGTCACCATCGACGTCAACATCGTGTGCCCGACGGCCCGACGGACCTGCGCGTCTTGTCCGGCAGCTCCGACTTGTGGTTGGCGTTCCTGTAGGTGGCCGGGCACAGCTTGTGTAGCAGATCAACTCGGTCCTTCGCCAGGTGCGCCTCGGCTTGGCCAAGGACAACATCTGATGGAGGGATGATAACCCGGTAGCCCAATGCCAAGGTGTAACTCGGCCCAAAGGACGCTGCGCAAAGACCCGGCTAAGGATAAAAGAGCTTCTGGAAGGCCCAAGATCGTAGGCCTGGTAACCCGGATTGTGAGTTCCGATAAGGAAGTTTAGGGTTTTGTAAGCGGCGTCCGGGTAGGGTTCAGAGTATACCTTGGAGCGCAGGCCAGGGGTCCGGGTGCTTTATAAGCCGGCCCCTAGGTTAGGTTTAAGGAGATCCAAGAGTTAGAACAAGATTGCTAGGTATCGAGTATCCAGTGTAATACGAGAGTTGAGATAATACATCTAGATCGGAGACTCGGCGACTTGATTGCCGGCTACCAGATCATATATCATCATGTTTTTCCCTGAGCTAAACCCTCTCCCAAACACCAGAGTCGATTTGCCCCAAGACAAGTTACCCCTGGTAACGTCTGTCGTGTTTATCCCACGACAGTTGGCGCCCACCGTGGGGCCTACGTCCAAGGGTGTTTACATCACGGGAGAAGCTCGGAAGAATATGGAGAACTTCGTCGTCGGCGAGATCTACACCGACCGCGAAGGAGAGAAGACGGTGGACGATTCCGGCTGGGGGCCAGAATCGGATCTGCTTGAATTCGGATCCGTCGTGACGATCGGCCAGATCAACGTCTTCATCGGTATGGTACGTACATCCGGTTCGATCCCTGACGACTTTGGATTTGATTCTGTGTCAGGGGAGGCCACCTACGCTCAATCAGATGGAGAAGAATCGGTTGGGACGGTGGATCCGACAGAAGAGCCTACCACGAAGAGGGAACAGCCGGAGGAGCCGGTATGGACCCCGCGTGACCGGTTTACGAGAGAAGATGACACCGAGTCCATCCTGCATCTGTTGGAGGACCGGTACGAGGAGAATACCAGCGAAGAGGGAGAGTACGAATCCGTGCCAAGCTTTGTGCGCCAAGTGGCGGTTTACACGGCTCCGGCTATCAATCTTAATCAGGGGAACGCGACCGCGGCCGCGGCTGGAGCAACACAAGCATTGGCCCTGCAGCAAGATCCGGTTGACGGAAACCCGGTTCTCACCCGGGTTGACGGAGAAGCATCATCAGTTACCAGTCACGCGGCGGACAGCGAGTTGCAGGCAAACATGTTTGGATATCTGGCAAACCGGGCGCCAGGGGCGGGTCCTTCAAATCCGCAACACCCGGCCTTATTCAACAACAACTTGATTCTAGACCCCACCGTTCTGGCCACGGTTATTACTCCGGAAAACGCAGCGGAACGTGTCAGGGATCTGGGCGTAGCCCGTCGTGCATTGGAACAACAGAGAAGGCAGGTAGAAGCAGAAAGGCAAGGGATGGCCACGCGCCAACGTGAGCTGGATGCGCTAGAAACCCGGCTCCGAGAGGAAACGACTAGAATACATCAAAGGCACCAAACCAGATTACCAGCATTGGGAGGAGTCATAAACCTGGCTGCGCTATTCATCACGCCTCAGGATCAGCCGATCCCAGCGGCAAACCAAGGAACCGCCCCTCAGCCAACAACCGGAGGAGTACAACCGGTAGACACGCAGGCCGGGTTACCCGTACCACAGACTGGAGTTACTACCGGCAATACTGTACCACCACCACCACCACCACCATCACGTTTTCGCACACCAGCGGGTCATTACAACAACCCCATGGATAACGTGTACGCAGCAACACTCGCGTTAAACCAAATCCCCGTGAGAGAGTCATCCCACGCAGAGGAGACCCGACGGGCAATAGATCTATTGCGCACCGCGGTGGCACAGCAAGTTAATTACCCGGATCACAGAAGTGGAATGCATGGGACGCCATATATCAGTCAGCAACGAGGCAATACCGGCAATATCCAGACAAGTTCAGCGCGGCGGAGGGAAGAGCAGCAGCAAATGCCGCCTCCTCCCCGCGTTCAGGCAGTACCAGCAGCATCAGCAGCACAACCTATCGTGGACAGTTCCAGAGCCAGGAGAGCCGCAGCCGGGTCTGCAGTGCATGGGCCACCAGCAGTCCCGCGTCCGGCCGCACCCCCTGCAGGATCACACGTTTCTCGAGTAAGGCCGGTCCCGACTAATCTTGCTGGGCCTAAGTGCCTGTCGGACAACATCAGGGCTGAGCCTTACCCGGATAAATTCAAGGAACCGGGTAAAGTAGTGAATTATGAGCCGACTATGGATCCGGAAACATGGTTGGGCAGTTATGAGATGGCAATGTCGATTCGCAACGCAACGGAAAATCTTCAAGCCAAGTTTATGTACCTAATGATGTCAGAAGGAGCAGCAAAATTATGGTTCAATACTCTACCAGAGGGATCTATCAAGTCGTGGGAGGAGTTGAAAACTGCGTTTATCAAGCACTTTCATGGGACGTGCAGAAAGCTGTTTACTATTGACGACTTAGAAAGATGCGTCCAAAAGAAAGGAGAATCAGCGCGCAGCTGGGTGCGCCGAGTTATGGAGATACTTCACTCGTCTACGGATATCCAGCCCAAAGATGCGTTGCAAGCTATGTCAAAGACGTGCAAGTACACACCTTTAGTACAAAAGTTAACTCGCATGAAATCTAGCCGGAATGCTTCGGAGGTTATGATGGGAGAGCTGATGGACGCCTGCAACAAGCACGCCGCGACGGATACTACAGAAGACGAAGTCGATGACAAGAAAGCAAAAGCGAACACAAATAACAGTGGAAGAACCGGCAATGGATCAACGCCGAGTCACAATGGAGGCAACAATGGGAACAACCAGAACAAGCGTCCGTTTGAGGGAGGCTCCGAGTTTGTTGCTAGCACAGAAGCCGGGTCTTCGAGATCTAGGGCAGAAGGAAATTTCAATACTGGAAATAACAGTGGAGGAAATTATCAAGGGCCACCAAGGCCGAGTAACAATTGGGACATCTTCAGAATGGCGTGTCCAAAGCATAGCAGGAATGGTAGGCCGACTAACCACTCATTGGAGCAGTGCGCGGACCTACAGAGATGGAAGAATGAGGAAGTGAACAGAGCCATGCGAGGTGCAGGTCGGGGAGGAGGACCAGGTCCGGGTGGAAACCCAGGCAACGGCCCACCCCCAGCCGGTAACCCGGCAGCCGGAAATCCGGGTAACAACCAAGGGGGGGCTGGAGGTTTCCAGGCTAACCCCAAGCAGTTGGGTCAATACCACGTGCATACTACAGGAACTTCTAATAAGGACAAAAAGATACTGAAACAAGCGGTAAACTCGGTTTCTTCGGCTCTTCCGAGATATCTGAGATGGTCAGAGCAGGATGTAACATGGAGCAGAAGAGATCACCCGGAAAGGATAGAACACCCGGGAGTCTTAGCATTGGTAGTCGCACCACAAGTTAATGGTTATGAGCTGAAAAAGGTCCTGATGGACGGGGGAAGCAGCATCAATATCCTGTATTGGGAAACTTTCCTACGCATGGGACTCAAGGAGTCTCAGCTGCAGAAAAGTTCAACAATTTTTCATGGGATAGTGCCGGGTCACTCAGCGTGCCCCGAGGGAAAGATTGCATTGGAGGTAGCTTTTGGAGAATCAAAAGACAATTATCGAGTTGAGTGGCTCACTTTCGAAGTGGTCAAGTTGCGCAGTCCTTATCACGCGCTATTCGGAAGGCCGGCTTATGCTAAATTCATGGCTAGGCCGTATTATGTGTACCTACAGCTAAAAATCCCGGGCCCTAAGCAGACCATCACAATACATGGAAGCCGGGACATAGCGGCCGAGTGCGATGAAGGAGATGCAGCAATGGCCGAGCAAGCTTGCAGAAAAGAGGAACTCAAGTATTACCGGTCTCAAGTAGACCCGGATGACAGAACAGCACTAAAAAGACCAAGTACTGAAGATGAAAGAGCAAAGTTCAAGGTAGCGCAAGACACCAAGATGGTGGCTTTCATCGAGGATGATCCTTCCAAACAATTTGCCATAGGAGAAGAAGCCGCACGGCCGTTTACAACCACCCGCGTCACGGAAACGCCTCACCCGGATTGGCTAGCAAACCCGGCACTCATAATAAAAAAGACCAACAAGTGGAGAATGTGTATCGATTACGTTGGTTCCGGACAGATCCCCAAGAAGAACTAAACAATGTAACGGGCAGCAGGTTTCAGACGCACTCTTTTCCTATCCAGGGTACCTAAGGGGACTGGAGGGTTTTTAATGAGGCGGCCTGCTGACCCAAGCTTTCTCATATCAATAAAGAGATGGTTAAGCAATATATCTTCTTCACATGCGTTATCAAGTTTTATTTTGTTATGATCTTTACTTCGCTTACAGGTAAGTATCGTTTATTGTTATCAGTACATCAGTTTCCTTAAGTATGTTGCATATATCTAGGTCTTGAGGGCTGATTGCTTGAATAGCACAGTTACAAACTCAAAGACCCGGCCTTGATGCCTTGAGTTATAAGGGCCGATTACTCGCAAACGAGTACGGCTGCAATCTTATAACCGGACAAAGGAGCCAAATTTTCTTGATTTTTCTTACTTAAACTCGATGTGACTCGCACTAAAGTGGCATGATTTGCTCGCTTACGGTTACAATCAGCCATGAAGCCCAATGGGACTTGCCTGACCCTGTTTTCGTATAGATGTAACAACATGATATCCACGCGAAAGCCGGCTTATAGTACAAGATAGTCAAAAGGGTCATCTAAACCACAAGTTATGCAGAGTACAGGGCTAATAGCCGGAAACTCAACGTTTATTAAGCATAACTTCAATACCTATGTGAAACGGCTCTAGGTTCGGGCTTAGCGCAAGACAACTTGTTCTCTCTGGAAGACCACGTATCCCAGACTCGGAATTTCGGGCTTTGGGGACTGGGGATTTCGCAAAAAGAAACAAAGTTGCTTAGTCACTAAGCCCAAAAAATCCAAACATCCGGGTCTTGGGGACTTGGGGACTTAGAGAAAAGTCCACCTGTCAAACTCACGAGACCCGGAAACCGAGTCTCACATACGGAACCATAAAGTAAGTCGGGAATAAACGAGCTTAAAGGCAGACGTGCATCAAGTCCATCCAAAGGCCACAAAGGGCTTTGAAGCTGTTAAAAGTTTCGCAATGTGTCTACATAATGCGATGGTAATATCAAAATGGCGCATACGCACTATCAAAAGAATATCTGCTTTTACAAAGGCATCGGGCAAACAAAGTACCAAGATGACATCAGACAATAATCTGCTCGGCCTCCCGGGTGGGGTCCACACCTCCAACCTTGTCCTCCGGGTCTTGATCATGAGTTTGCTCGTTAAAAGCATTCGCGGCATCATCATCCGGAATTTCAGCATCAGGACGAACAGGTGGACGAACGGTTGGCGTAGAAGTAGTTGGTGCTGATTCCAAATTGGCCCCCTTCTTCGCAGCTTCCTCCCTTCGCCTGGCCGAGCCAGCGTTCCATCTTTCCAGGATATCGAATGGCACGGGCGTGTCTTCCATCACATCCTTGCCCTTAGCATTGTATGGGGACATAAACTTATTCAAATCCATACTGTCGGCAAGAGTAGTCGCCGAATGTCGTACCTCAGCTTGCACGGCCTTGAAGTCCTTGGCCCCAAACCTTGTGCCATCCGCTTTGAACTCCGGAAACCCGGCTATCACCTTTGCCGGCTCAAATTTGGGAAAGTAAGCTTTAGCCAGCATAAAGGCCCGGGTCATGCCAATTCGGCATGACGAGCGCTTCCAGAGCTCAATCCATGCAGGAACAGTGGAGCATGCATGAATTAGGGTCTCCATACCCGGATACGATTCAGTCGGCCACTGAATGGCGTCCAGGATCCACTTAGTGCCGGCACAGAACCTACGGAGGACATTCCTCAAGTTCATTATCTTTTGGATATCATTTTCTTCCGAGGGAGCAAGGTTGGAATCTGCAGGACACAACACAAAGATTACTTCAAAGTATTCCGGGTGTCACATATCAAGAAACAAAAAACCAAGACACGAACCGGTAAGAAGCAAAATCTCACCAACAAGGACACGATAAGCGTCGGAAATTTGAGCTGATAGCTCCTTCAGCGTAGCTTGGACGGTGGTGTATTTCTCTTTGTATTTCGTGACATCCTTTTTCAAGGTTGCCACCTCAGCTTCAAGCGCCTCTCTTAGCTTAACCTCAGTGTCCAGGAGTTGATTGGTCTTGGCCAAAATCTCCCCGGACCGAGATGCGTGCGCCTAGAGATATGGAAAGATAAAAACTAATCGGATATTGCAGTCAGCCGAGTATTGAAAGAAGTACCGAGTGTAACTTTGACAAATTAGACTCGGAACTTGGGGACTAGATGGATATTATTAGATATCAAGTAACGATTACCTGGTGCTCCACTTCCAGGCGCTCTAACATACTGCTCTCTGAGGCCTTCATGGCAAGGAGAGCGCTCATCATTTGATCGAAGGTGTCGTTGCCTGAGCGGGAAGACCCGGGACCTTGGTAGCTCGGCGAGGGATTTTTCTCCGCGGTAGGGGAAGGCGCCCGAGCTGTCCGAGTATCGGACTCTGGTGCGCCCCCCGTGCCCAAGGCGGCGGCCTCCTTCTCGCGTGTGTGCGAGGCTATTGGGTACTCAGCCTCTTGGTCAGCCGAGTTTGTTGGTGGCACTTGTTCTTCGTCGCCAGCTGCGGTAGTCGTATCATCAGTCGGGTTATCCTTACCCGGGTCATCGGTCTCCACATTCTCTTGGTCACTGATAGTGACCGTGGCTCTATGAACAGTATAGATAAGCAGTTAGCATACGACTGGGGAAAGATTGTGGAAAGGCGATAGAGCATCAGGAGAAGAACCTTACCCGGGATTCACCACGTAATCCGAGGGGAGCTCACTGCTAGACCCAGACGAAGCTGAAAATGCCAAAGCAAGTAAGACGTGGAGCTACTCTACTAAGGGGTAAACTGGAAAAACTTTGATATTCAAGAAAGGATCAGATGAGTACCGGCGCGTTGTGTTGAGGATGATGAAATACCCGGGTTAAGAGCGCCTTCACTCGGAAAATTCCGAGTCATTCTACGCTTGGTCAAGGGCGAATCCTTCAGGTACGGCCAGTCGGATAACTCTTGGTTTAGCTTGTGCATGTTATCAAAGGAGAATGGTTTGGAAGTAAGGAGGCGGTATGGAACCTTAAAAACGACCCCTCGGGGTTTCCTCTTTGTTCCGACCTTGACTGTCGGTTCAGCTTCCCCTTCGTCGTTTGCCGATTCCACCCGGTCTTCCGCTTCTTCTTCTTCTTCTTCTTCGCCCTTGTCCTCTGGTTCTGAAAGTTATCAAGACATATAGTCAGAAAATTACAGAACGAGCAGCAATGAGCTTGTGGAAGGCGAGTGAGACTCGGAGTGTACCTTCTTCAGAGTTAATCGCGTCTTCTTCCTCCTCTGGGCTTTCTGAGCCAGGGGGAGTTTTGATCCTCCAAAAGTTGTTATTAGCCTGAAATAAGAATACGGAGACGAGAGTTAACAACTGTATCAGGAAGAAAAGCATGGAGGTAAAGTATGAAAGCCGGATCTGTACCTCAGGTGCTGGGTTCTCGCGTGTAAAGGGTTCTAACCCGGCTCTATTCCGGATTACCTCCAACTTCTCCGTCAAGAATCCCTTGATGGTCTTGTTGGTGTCACCGGCCGGGTAATCTTTAGATGAGTATCGGAGGGAATCTATGGTGTGCCCCGAGTACTCGCACATTAGCTTGGAGCGGATAGAGTTGGGTTGGATCCGGAAGTTGACCCAAGTTTTCACTAAGTTGAGCCCAAGGAGACCTTTGGCCGAGAGAGCAGCTATCTTAGCTAAGAGAGGTTGAATGGATTCCCTGTCCGAGTCAGGGGCGAAGGCGTTGAAAGACTCAGCGATATCAAGGAGCCCTTCCGAGTAACCTGGCAGTCTCTTCTCGCCGGGTGAAGAGGTGTCTCGGCAGTAGAAATAGGTGAGTTGCCAATGCTTAACGTGGGAATTCAAGTTAAGAGTCGACATTGAAGAATTCTTACGGCGTTGGATAGAAACTCCGCCGCAAGCAAGAAGTGCCCCGTCACCGCTTTCGCGGCACGGTTTGCACTGGAAAAGTTCAATAAAGAGAGCCAAATTTGGCGGAGTGCACAAATATGACTCGGAAAGGACGATGAAATGGGTTATGTTCAACATAGAGTTAGGCCCTATGTCGAACACCCGGAGGCCATAATGGCTCAGAACTTCGTGGAAGAAAGGGTGACCCGGAGGGCGAAACCCCCGGGTCACGTGCTCAACGAAGCAAATTACCTCGTTGGCGGCAGGAGTGGGCCGGGTCTCATCGCCCGGCACCCTCCAGTGGATATCCTTCTGAGGAGGGAGCACCCCCAACTCGGCCAGCTCCTCCAGCTTGGCCTTGGTGACTATTGACCGCCCCCAGTTGGCGGATATTGATTGGGTCGTCCGGGTTTTGGCCGGCTGCTTCCCTTGCCTCTTGGGAGCCATGGGTTCAACCTGCAAAGCGCAAGATAAAAGGTATAAGATGTAAGACCCGGAAATCGTGAGTTATACGAGTATAGGCAAACGGCATCAGCTGGACAAAACAACCAAGAATCATCCGGGTATCATTGAAAAGAGCAAAAAGTCATGGACTGTCCGAGTATCAAGAATCAGAACAGAAATTATGGGGAATTTACATGTTGGAAAGTGTTTGAGGAAGACGGATGGTTTCCCATGTATCTACTGCAAGCAAAAGAACCGGAAGAAGAGGATTTTCCGGGTGTCAATGAGGAGAGCGGAAAATTTGGGCGAAATGGATTTAGATCGAAAGGTTTGCGGGCGATTATACAGAGAAATTAATGATTAACGATGATAGGGGAGTGGTGTGTGATCATCTGTTGAGCTATTGGAGGAGCTAGCAAGCATTTAAGTGGCCTAATCCGGCGCGGCAAGAAAAAATGACCCGCGGATTGACCTAGATCCAATCGGGAGTAAATCGAGAAATTGCAGAGAAAGATCAACGGGAATAGAAGGCTTACTGGAGCAGATTGAAGTAAAGCTCGCCGGCGGCAAATAGCGCAGTGTTGGTGCCCCTTTGCGATTCCCGGCGGGCAGGTCGAGGGCGCGGCGGCGGATCTTGGCGGCGGCGCGGGACAAACCGTGGAGGAGCGTAGCCGGCGGCGGATTGGCTCCGGTGACGCGCGTGGGGTCTCCGTGACGGTGCTCTGCGAGCTTGAGCGCGGAAGTGAAGAGAAGGAGGAATAAGGGGAAATGAACCGTTGGGGGCTAGGTTATCCCCTGAGTACTTATTTATAAGGTGCCGGCGGATAGACCTAGTCCAATGGGCGGGAGCCGGAAATTTCGGGATAACGGATACCTGCCCGGATTTTTTGAGATATGCTTTAAGTGTTGGACGGGATATCCAGACAGAGATAAGAAGGAGATCCTTTTCGAAATATCGGGATCAATTATCGAGTAAAGTAAGCCGGATCTTTGACGTTCTTATCAGGGCGTTGACCCGGAAAAAGTGAAGAAGAGCCTACAGAAAGCCGGGTTACTATATGGCCACCTTGGAGTTGGGCCTAGCTGTTTATCAAGACACCTTAACCCGGCCTCTATGGACTTGTACGTTTGATATTTTTGCAGGGAATAGCAAGCGCTTCAAGGAGGATCCCGTGAAGCCCAAGCTATTCTGGGGACTACTGATGGAGGGATGATAACCCGGTAGCCCAACGCCAAGGTGTAACTCGGCCCAAAGGACGCTGCGCAAAGACCCGGCTAAGGATAAAAGAGCTTCTGGAAGGCCCAAGATCGTAGGTCTGGTAACCCGAATTGTGGGTTCCGATAAGGAAGTTTAGGGTTTTGTAAGCGGCGTCCGGGTAGGGTTCAGAGTATACCTTGGAGCGCAGGCCAGGGGGTCCGGGTGCTTTATAAACCGGCCCCTAGGTTAGGTTTAAGGAGATCCAAGAGTTAGAACAAGATTGCTAGGTATCGAGTATCCAGTGTAATACGAGAGTTGAAATAATACATCTAGATCGGAGACTCGGCGACTTGATTGCCGGCTACCAGATCGTATATCATCATGTTTTTCCCTGAGCTAAACCCTCTCCCAAACACCAGAGTCGATTTGCCCCAAGACAAGTTACCCCTGGTAACGTCTGCCGTGTTTATCCCACGACAACACCTGCATAAGACGACAGCTCCAACCCCATCCAATGCTCTACCATCACCCGTCCTGCAGCGCCGTCGTCCTCCCGCTGCTCTAGAACCACCGCCGACGACAGATCTATCACCACCGCCCACATATCGAGCACCGATGAGGTAAAAATCCAAACTTTGACCTACACCTAGACCTACCAGGCTGGACAACAGCGCGGAAAGAGAGGCCCGGCGGGCCGGCGAGAGCAAGTTGTCGCCGGCGAGAGAGAGCAGGGCGCCGGAGAGAGAGAGAGAGAGAGAGAGAGAGAGAGAGAGAGAGTAGGAGGGCCTGCGCCGGCGAGTGAGAGTACGCGCACGAGAGGCGAGTGAGGGAGAGGATAAGAGGAGTGCGAAGCGAGCGAAGGAGAGAGCGATCCGTCTCCTCTCCGACCAGGTGCAAAACTGGAAAGGCGTCAAACATTTGTATGTAACAAAATTTGTAGTGACATCCCCAACGTCTTATAATTTCGAACGGAGGGAGTAGATTATTATTTCTTGTGCAAGTGGGACACCGTTGGATATATTCCCAAGAGACAATAAAATACATCAGTTTATGTTTTGAAGCTATAACTATTATGGTCACTAAATATGATATTTAGAGGAAAACCTGTACGTACGTGTAGAGACATAAACACACTGTTATAACCCTTTGTAATGTCTCATAGACAAGCTCGTTAATATTAGATGACCACGTTTTCTTAGACATTTGTTATGTCAATATTAATGAGAGCAGACTGCTGTTTCAACAATTTAGCTGGATAGACCCCCAGTGTTGGAGATATGCTCTAGAGACAATAATATTCAGTTATTATTCTATCTCCAAGTTCAGAATTAAGTTCATGTCATCACGCTACAACCGCTATAGCATTTCAAAAATGAGTTTTTAAAGAAGAAATGATGTCGATGTTAGACATAATTTATATTAGAGAAAACATAGGACATGAGATGTCCCGAGATGTTAGAAATATGTTTGTAACATTAGTAGATAAGGTCGATAATTTTATCTATAGGGTTCGTAAGATTCTAGAAGAGTTTTGGGCAAAAACTGAGAAGGGTGAGTGCCGGAGGGGGACAGATTCACCCCGATGGCCGCATGACTTGGTGGGTCTAGAAGGTGGGCCCTAGGACCTCCAACCATGACGCATAGAACCTTCTAGAGTTATTCCTAAATTTATTTGAAGGAAAAAATGATAAAGAAATTGAAAAGGAAAGGGGGGAGAGGTATAGTTGGACTCCCCAAAGAGGAGTCCACTCCGAGTTGGGCTAGCACATGGGGTGCGGCTAGCCCCTCCTCCTAGCACAACTAGGACTCCTCCCCCTTTGGTAGGTTTCCCCTCCCCTCCAACTATAAAAAGGACCCCAGGGCTTGAGGCAAATCAAAATTTTGAGAACAATTCTCTCAAACCACCCTCTCTTTTTAGTAGAATTAGAGGGTCTAATTAGAGCCCCTCTAATTGGAATAGAGCTTCTTATAATTGGGTTTTTAATTAGGTGTATTCTCCCGATTATACCTAGATCTAATTGCTATTCTCTCTCATGTTTTCAGAAACTTTGACAATCGTATAGCTCTAATCATAGTCGATTAGTATTACCAATTAGTAACGTCGAAAGGCTGTCTCTCTTTGCCGGTGCCGAGTGCTGGATGGCGGAGAGCTGACGGGTTGACACAAGCGTACACATGCACAACATAACAGGGATTACAAGTGTGATACTTGATGAGACAAGCTTAGCGACATCCTTGTAACTATGCCTAGTTGTGAGGATCTACGATTGTTTAGATCTCTTCTACGACTACATCAAATCCGCTACCGGGTGAGTCGTGGTCTTGATCAATGCATGTATGGGCATGCATCGTTATCTGCATAGTTATCTTGGCAGACTATGTAGGGCAATTTTTAAATTTTGCAGCATAGACCAACACCAAGTAGTTGAGTTACTATGGGATTTGTTTTAACATTGCTATAAAAATATCATCACAAGATGGTTATTTGTTTGCTTTCTTCGACCATGAGAATATACAGTGGTGTTCGCTGGAAAGTTTGCTTTAGTGTAGTCAAGTATCACACCGTAAACTACAAGATTCCTATGCATAGGAAGTGGGTTAGACTTTAAAAAAATTATGCTTGCTTCTTGGTTCTCTCTTTTGCTTCCATTCATATTTCTTATGTGAGCATCCACGTGAATCCACTTTTCTAGGCCTAGCTAAAAGGCGTTAAAGAAAAGCACTTCTTCGGAGATAACCCATGGTTTTATTTTTGCTTTGTTTTTCTATGTTTTCTTTGAGTCAAGGGGATTTATACTTCTGTAGAAACTCCTTGTTATCTTTATTTTCATGTATTATTTGTGCCAAGTAAAGTTTCTGACGAAAGTTGGAGTTGATTTTGGACTTCTGCGCAGGAAACAGATTTCTGCTGTCCACCTTAAAAAATCGTGAAGAATCTAGAAAGATCAGAATGACCTAAAATTGTTTGTTCTTATTCCTCAGCTAATTACGCAAGTTTTTTCATTCTTTAAGTTTTTTATTTGAGCAGTGTAACTGCCCCGAAAAAATTCGTCTTTACAGACCGTTCTGGTTTTGGCAGATTCTGCCATTTTTCTTGCATTTGCTCTTTTACGATGTCAAGTGGATTTCTTTGCTTCACGAAACATCAGTGGCTGTATCTAATGTTTAAAAGTACCAATATCACTTGCTCCCATACATAACCCATGGATTTTTGATTGTTGCACTAACCTTCTAATGCGAATTACTCTTTGAGTGTGGTGTGAAGGAAGTTTTCAAGGGTCAAGAGAAGAGGGTGATATATGTGATCAAGAAGAATGCAAGGTCAAAGCCTGGGGATTCCCCCATGGTTCATCCCAGCAAATTCTAAGAAGACTCAAGCATCAAAGCTTGGGGATGCCCAAGGCATCCCCTTCTTCTTCAACCATTTATCAGGTCACTTTTAGTGAAACTATATTATTATTTGGTCACATCATATGAAATTTACTTGGAGCGTCTGTTATTTTTCGTTTTCTTTTCTTTTGTTTTACTTTCTGCAATAATATCATTGGAACCTAGCATCCTTGTTTGGAAGAGAGACACGCTCCGCTTTTTCATTTGAATAATCGTTATGCTCGTATTCTTAGTTTTTCTTCTAGCTGCTGCAAAAATTCCTGTTTCGCTATTGTTTTCATTGCATATATTATTCAGGGCTGTTATTTTTAGTAGTGTTATGTGAGTAATATCATGCTTGCTTGCTGTATAATTTAGAGAGTTTTTGTTAAAACATATTTTATATGGTGCTTGTCGGGAAAAGAAATTGATGCATTTGGTAAAATTATAAACGATGCAAATAGAAGCTTGCATGGACTGTGGCTAGACTTTTTCACATAATGCTAGATGTTATTTTAATTTTAAAGCCTAATGGTTATTTAGCAGCATGATTTGTCTCAAATAGCTGAGAGTATTTAATGTGCCATTGAAAGAATCATGAGTTGTTCTTGTCATATTAAAGCATAAATTTGTAGTATTCTCCTTTGAATGTTTTATTTGTTTGACTTGGCGCATGCTCACACCATATTTATGACTACGAACCAGTCACTAATACCCTCTATGATCATTTAGTTTTTGAACTTGTGGTACCACTTATGCTTTGATTAATGATGTTTATGTCGATATGCATGATTATGGCCATTATCGCTCTCTTGATTTGTCGCTCCCAGTCTTTTGCTAGCCTCCACCTGTACTGAGTATGAGCTCTACTCATGCAATCCAACTCCCGAAAACCAAAGTATGCCAAATGTGTCCTCCATACCTACCTACATGTGGTATTCAACTGCCACTCCAAAGTAAATTGCTCATGTGTTACCTTTAAAACCTTCAAAATTACTCCTGTTTGTGTTCCTGTTTTAGCTCATGAGGACATAAATAGAGAATCTTTATATCACTTGTTGATTGGACTTTCACACCCTGGACTAGTGGCTTCATCCTCCTATCCAATTGATAGAAGAGCTGGCAGCGGGGTGCCCAGCCCCAAATTAATACAAACAAATTCTCTTCGCTATTTGTTCCCCTGATTTATCAGGCAAAGCATAATTGTGTAAACAAAAGAGAAATATGAATGCCCTTCTACACCAGTTTCTTACTTCAATGGGAGCCGCTCTTGTGAAGTCTAGTTAGCTTGTGACGTACTGTATTTTTTGTTTACCATTCGTTGACATAAGCATACACCTCCCTAAAACTAGACACTCCTCCACGGTATGTAATTGTTGGCAGGCACCCAAGGATTTGGTTAGCCATGGTTTGTGTAAGATGTATGGGAGGAGAGTCAAACATTTTATACCTCTGTTTAAAAAAAAAAAATCTCTAGCACATGAGTGATCCATGCTTCCCTCTATGAAGGGTCATTCTTTTACTTTTATGTTGAGTCTCCATCTTCTAACTTTATGCATAGTTGAGAGAGCATAGTTTCCATTCGGAGTTTAGTGTGCATTTGTCTCAAAAAAATTATTAATTGATTCATGATGTGTTATTGCTTGCTCTCAAATTATTTGTTCTAGTCTTACTCATAAACTTTGAAGGTGTCCTGGCATTTATGTTTTTCCCCACTCTTAAGGACTAGCGAAATATCATTTTGCCATGCTTTCTCTATACTTGAAACAAATGTATAACTTTCGATGCACTGTTATTCATGATCTTTTATTTGTGTTACTTCTCATGATGCAAGGTGATTGCCATGCTTTATTGTTAAAGTTTTATTTATGATTCTTGTGTTGAAGTTCTATGATCTCAGCTTACATATGTTTTTACATTATTGATGATCAAGTTCATGTTGGTAGCATATCACCTCAGAAATTATGTGTTTTTTATCTTTTACCAACTCAAGGACGAGTAGGAACTAAGCTTGGCGATGTTCATACGTCATAAACGTATCCTTAATTTCTGATGTTCCTTGTAGTTTTCATGTTATTTTCCACATGTTTGCTATACACTTTATGTCATTTTTATCGATTTCCGGGACTAACCTATTAACAAGATGCCATAGAGCGAGTTCCATGTTTTCTGTTGTTTTTAGTTTCAGAAAAGTTGTTGTGGAAATATTTTCTAGAATTCCCGAAGGTTCCACAGAGTCCCGAAGAGACCCGGAGAGGAGCCACAGGAGGGCCATACCATAGGGCGGTGTGCGCCCCAGGCCGCACCTGGGGGTGGTCGAGGCCCCCTAGGTGCCCTCTTCCATCACTCGTTCGCCTATATAATCCGCGAGAAACACATGAGGCTGCCGTCGTCGTCATCCCGAGATCGGGAGGGTTCTGGAGCTCTCCCCGGCACCCTGCCGGGAGGGGAATTCATCACCGGAGGGGTCTACACCACCATGCCCTCCTCCGAAGTGATGCATGAGTAGTTCATACCTGGACTACGGGTCCGTAGCAGTAGCTAGATGGTTGTCTCCTCCACTTTATGCCTCATGTTTAGATCTCGTGAGCTTCCACACATGATCGAGATCATCTTTATGTAATGCTACATGTTGTGTTTGCAGGGATCCTATGAATGTTGAATGCTATGTCTTTTGATTAGTAGATGCTCTAAGAGGGAGTATTTATGCTCGATAGTGGGTTCATGCCTCCTTTGCGTCTGTGCTCGAGTGACAAAAACGTGGCGGATGGAGGATATGTTGTTGCCATTAGGGAGAAAACAACAATGCTTTGTCTAAGGATGATGTTATTGTTTACATTATACACTTTGCTTAATGCGATTATCTGTTGCTTGCAACTTAATACCCAATGTTTGTTCGGATGATATTCGGATGGTGGATTATTAGTCATAGATGCAGTCGAATGACGATCTATAACATCCCTGATTTTTGGAAAGTACAAAAATCACTAAAAATTGAAACTTTTTATTTTCATGTTATGCAAGTCACCAAAAACCAATGAGATGCAAGAAATA
The DNA here is from genome assembly GCA_028641055.1 of Alopecurus myosuroides. NCBI lineage: Eukaryota > Viridiplantae > Streptophyta > Magnoliopsida > Poales > Poaceae > Alopecurus > Alopecurus myosuroides. Next base: position 434,419,970 of record CM054058.1, on the reverse strand, counting down.
AAAGGAAACAATACATAACTCAATAAAAATTGAAATTAAGAATCCATTATACATCTATCCCATAAACCCTAAAGCCTCTTACAAAATAAAATTTTCTACCTTAAGGAAAAATATTTATTCTGAGCAAACCTCCTAACAAATATGTTTTCAACCCATTTATAACTATGAAAATGTATATGATAAATAAAAACCATAAAATTATCATCCCTAAAAATTTCTCCTTGTCTCCAAAATTATTCCATATGAATAAAATGTTTCTTTTTGCCATTCAAAGATTTTATCAATCTATATCTATAAAGTGTCACATAAATTATGAAAACAAGTAAAGTAACTATGAAAAATAACGTTTTCAATTGGGAAAACAACATCTTAATTTGAGAAAACCACATTATTTTTATTAAACCCCAAGTCAAATAAATAAGGAAAATTTTCTATTAAGTGACTATGATGTTTTCATCTTATTTAAAAATTATAAAATCATGGAAACAAGTTGAAATGGTTTTGGAAAATAATAATTAACCATATTATAGTCTCTGAAAATTTCCCAAACCCATTTCCCTATTTTATTATTATTTCTCATTTAATTGGAATATTAAGGCAATTATGAATTCATTTGAATTTGTATTTTGAAAACTTCAAAAATGATGAAAACCCCACAAAAGTGGTACTGTTGGGAAGTATTTGAAATAATATGAATTTAGAATTTTGTTTCATGTTATTTGGATTAATTAAACAAAAGATATAAAATAAATAAGAAAACAGGAAAAAAATAAAATAAAGCTGATGTCAGCGATGATGTCATCGTCGTCATCAACCTCCCTCTTCCGTTTCTTCCCGAAATGCGAGTTTTAATCCGCACTTAAATTCGGCCGTTTCAGCCACGATTGATTGCTCCCCAGTGCCCCCCTTAAATCCCTTCCTCCCCTCTCTCATTTTCCCCTCTCCCTCCTCTGCCATTTGTTTCGCGAGGCCACCGGAATAGCTCGTCGGAGTTCGTACTGGCCGCCGTCGTAATCCATCGTTTACGGCCACAGAAGTAGGTCCCTACGGCTGATTTCGTGCTCGTTCACTTCCCCTCAGCGTACTGAACCTCCTCATGCCCTTCTTGTGCTTTTCCCGCAGCAGGAGACAACTCACCGACGACGACCCGACACCACCGCCGCAGATCCACGCCGCGCCACCGAGTTCGGAACCGAGGGAGCAAGCAGACCCCACCCTCGGCCTCTCTGTTCTGCGTGGAGTCTCCCCGAGGTCTCCCCGTGCCCGGAGGCGCCTCCTCGCCTCGCCGACGTCCGTGCCGTGAGCAGAGCGCCGTCGGCGTCACCTTTTTCGGCGACAGCTCCGGCCAGGTACGAAACCAGCTTCCTCAGCCGTTAGATCTAGATCACACGGTCGCGGTTAAATCACTTAAGCGAAAGGGTATTAGCCAATCACGTAGCGCCACATCAGCGCCAGTCAGCCGCGTGCGGTTAGCTAATCCGTCGCTCGGCGCAACGCCTAGCCGGCCCAAGCCCAATTCCTACCCATCGCCCCGCGCGACAGATAAGCCATTTTCGGCCTAGCCAGTCTCTGGAATTATTTCCGAATAGAAATAAAAAGTAGATTTTGCAGAAAAGCCCCTGAAACTTTGAAACCTCATAACTTTTAAACCACTTGGCAAAATTTGATAATCTTGGACTTTTTGAAAAGCCCTTGACATTTATAATCTTTTGGCACTGGCCAAATTTAAATTTGACAAACTTAAAACTGTTCAAATTCAAATATCCTTGTTTGATGAAATTTGGCATAATTCAAATTCTACAAATCCAAAAATTGTAAATAAAATATATTTGGAAACCTTAGGATGTGTAATTTCATATCCCCTGTCCCAAAATAATTGTTGATCAAATTAAAATTGAATTTAGAATTAATTGGAATATTTGAGTAGTTTTGACATATATTTAATTCTGTAAATAATTTCAATACAGTTCCTTTTGCAAAATTGCTCCATTTGATAACCTTGGACCATAAACAACCTTGCCCAACCATTTTGGACACCCTTGGACCATGACCATGTAATTTTAGCCAAACTTCCATCATAGTAGTCCACCTAGTTGGTTAAGTATTAGAGTTGTTTCTATCATTGTTTACCTTTGTTGTTATGGCTATTTTGGAGCCAAGACCAAGTACCTAGTATGCGTAAATCACATACAAGACCAAGTGGTAAACCTTAGACCCTAGTACCTTTGCTTTCTATCACTTCTCCATTCCCCTATTCTTGCTTCATGAAATCATCAAGTTAGCAAAATGGAGATCAAGACTCAACCATAAGAAGAAAACTTCATTTTCAACTTAGTGGCAACATGAAGAGCTACAAGGAAGATCAATGAAGAAGTTTTGAAGAAAAGACTTGTACTCCACACCTAGAAGAAAACTCAAGAAGTACAAGTGTGAAGAAATTTAGAAGAAAACATCTCCCCCTCTCTTCCTATCTTTCTTCTTATTTTCTTTCCATTTGACTTAGTGGTATTTGTGCCCATCCCATACCCAAACCAATTAGTGAAGTGAAAGCCCAGAAGAATTTATCAAGACCAAGAGAAGAATCCATCCAAGGAACAAGACTACAATAGAAGCATGAAGATGATCTTCAAGAAGGCAATCACATGAGGTCTAGAAGCAATCCATACAAGTTGAAGAATAACAAGTTATTTTTGTCCAACCATTGACCCAAATGGAAAACCCAAGACTTAGTAATATTTTCCCTTGGATGATGAAGTTAGTAGACCTACCCTAACCACAATGGAAAATACTAACATAGTCACTCAAATATTTTTGAAGGTGAATATGACCAAGTGTTTGCATGTATTACTTTAGTTGAAGAAGTAATATGTTTATTCTAAGTGAACTCTTGGAACTTCCTCGACAAGTATGGTTATAATAAAGTTAGTTTTCTACAAACTCAACCTAGCCCATCTCAAGTAAACCCTTGGAAATTACTTAACATATGAAACCAAGAAAGAATGAATCTTTCAAAACTCAAACCTTGACCTTGTCCTAGCCAACTTGGTTACATCCCTTTTTCCATGGTTGTTGCTTTGTATGTTTCTTCACTTGTATGATTGTTTGGTAGAATGTTTGTTTATTTTGTTATTGTGTTTTCAATGAATAGATTGTACGGAGAGCAACGATCTTTTGTGAAGAGAGTGTGAATTCTTCACCAACTTCAACAAGGCAAGTAACACATCATAAACTACCCATTATTTTCTATATGCATTAGTTGATTTTGAGTAGTATGCATGATAGGAAATTTTAATAAGTTATATTATGCTATGCTATATCCTAGTAGTGTGTAGCCATCCTTATACCTTGTTATTTTGATGCCTTGGTACTTATTTAGATGCTTTGCCATGCTACAAAATTTGTTTTGCTAGATGTTGAGGAAAAATTCTAAGTATAACTAATGAATGAACCACCTGGGTGGAAGTGGTAAGACTGGTTTATGTTGAGTGTTTCCTCAGGGCCCTTGTCTAAGGGTTATTCCACTTGAGGTTGTCACTTGAGGATGGCCACCCAGGAACAAAGAGATTACTATGTCCCTCTAAATCTAGTAGCTTCCCGTGCAACCTTTAGTCATATGGGCTCTGTCTTGATCAACTAAGTTGAATGAACTCACTAGGCTTACCAGCAGATGTAGCATAATTATAGGTGGAGCGGGTAAGCCAAACGGTGGTGGAATTTCTTCTGAAAGATCTCGTCTCAATCTTCTCCTTTCCTTAATGCACTCAGGGTGTATAGGATGTTTGGGCTGATTTGAGTCTGAAGGTGAAAGTGCACAAACTCTGCAGAGTCAACAAACTAAGATCTTAGCCGTGTCCCCGGTTATGGACAACTATGAGCAGCTGGACAAGGATTGACGGAAGAATCTCATCATCAATTTCAGTAAGTAAAATTTTGACCAAGTGAACAGTATTGTGGTGCTTGGATCTTAATCCAATGTTGCCACCCTTTTGAAAAGAAATGTTTGTTTTACAAAAGTGATAGGAGAAAACTGGCTTTATGCAAACTTAGCCAAAACTCCACTCAGCCAAATAAGCATGTAGTAATAGTCTTGCCATTTATATCCACCATAGTGTTACTTGCCAATACATTAAATTGTATTGACTCCCTTGTGGCTGCATATTCCATATTGCAGATATTTTCTCAAGACGAGTGAGGATTTCGTTTAGGATCTCGAGACTATCGCCAACATGTTTTGCCTGTGGCACATGAAGAAGATGGGCTCAATGTTGTACTATGTTTTCCGTTGTATTTCTTTGTTTTCTGCTAGTCTTCTAAGACTATGCAAGTTGTAGTCCTATTTTGTAAAGACTGGATCATGCGATGTAATAGAATTTGATGCATTTGCATGATATTTCATTTTGTACTGTGGTGCTAGCAATTGATCCAGGGACTAGCACAATAACACAGGTATTCCATCTTTATTAAAAGTTGGGATGCTACAAAATGGTGTCAGAGCATTGTGTTGCCTGTAGGATTCGAGACCCTAGGTTTGGATTAGAATAGGAAAATCCATAGGAATAAAATTTTACTATCTTACAACTACTCCTCAAAGAAATCTTTTATAACTTCATTTCTCCTCGTACTCCTTCCCATGATACATTTCTAATAATTTCTCTTATCTGTAGATGGCCAGTATCATCCAATCACTCAAGAAAGGACCAATGATGACCATGACCCTGGAGTGCGACACTGAGTTCCCAAGAGCACTGAAGGATCTCATGTTAATCATGGGATTTGAAGGACCAGCAGTCTATTGGGGTTTTCCCTGCATAGATGAGGAGGATGGTTTCGAATATTGGTGGGTGCAGATTCATCTGTACAGAAACAAGGAGTACGACCACAAGATGGGAGGAGATTGCATGTTTACCAACAGGATAATGCATTTTTCATTCCTCGATTCAGCAAGAAGTGCTGCATGGAGTGCTATTAAAGAACTTACAGAGAGACTCAAGTGGAGACTTCACAACACTAAGAAGGGTCTCAAAGAAGTCGAAGAAGAGATCAACACTCTTGAAAAAGAGATTACAATGTACAAGAACGCGAAGATCATCGTGAAGACTGAGTATTGAAGACCTCTCATGAGGAATAAAGCAAGAAAGTTGTTACCCTGCCTTAAATAGTAGACCACCATGAGATGTAATAAAGTTGTGAGACACGAAAAACACGATTAGTGTATTGATCATACCAATGAGTGTGGTATGACAATATTAGTTTGTTTTCAAAAACTATGTTGTTTGGTGTGATGAATGTGTTGCTTTGTGTTTGTTATGTGTTGTTTGTAAGATGAGTTTCCTTGATCTGCTGTGTTTGGATAGGAACCTTCTTAGATCCTTTCTAACCTCTACTCATCTTCCCTAAAACCTCAAAACAGATGTCTAGCCAGAATGCCAACAACCCGGAGAACTCAATAGCAATGCAGATGCTACTAGAAGCTCAAACTCAGCTGATACAACTGATGACCCAGAACAAAGCAAGCAACCCCAATATGGAGTTAACACCAGGAATGCAACAAGTGTTAGATACCCAATCCTAGATAGTGCACATGATGTCCCAAAACATGACCAATAGTGGAAACCATCAACCCTTGGTAGCTAGAGATAACCAGGAGACAGAAGAAGAAATATTTTCAACACTCAAAGCCTGCAAAGCTTGTGGAGAGATAGGACACTATTCCAAAGATTGTCCTGATGAGTGGCCCCATGGTGATGCAAACAACTCAACTAAAGGATACTTCACTCAAGTTACTTGTTTTCTGTGTGAAGGAACAACACATGTTCCAACACAATGTCCACTTTACCCCATGGTACAACAAGTTGGACAACAAGAAAAAATGGAAATGCTTAGTGCAATCCAAGAGAACTTAGGAAAACCAGATGTGAAGGGAAAACGCAAGCTGGATACTATTCAAATGGACCATGTCAAGATGGATACTGGAGCCAAGAATACACCACATCCATATTCATCCAAACACTCCACCAAGAATTGCTATTCTTGTGAAGAAGATGGACATTTATCTAGAAATTGTCCCAACAAGAAACCCAGACCTTCAACCAACATAGTTGAGTATACTGGGCAGCAGTATGAAGATATGATGGCCAATTTAACTCCACCAAGGAAGAAGAAGAAACTTCAGAAGAACCCCAATCCTGTCTATAGAGACATCAGCCAAGTGACTTGCTTCAAATGCAGAGATAAAGGACACTATGCAAATGGATGCCCTCAAAGGGAGAAGGAAGGAAACATGACTTTCTGAAAGAAGGAATCTTAGGCAAAGTTCATGTTGAAAATAAATTTATTTTCCCTAGAAGTTCTTCAAGTGTAATAAACCACAATGAATGTCTGAGAAATGTGTTCCCATTATAATGAGATGATGTTGTGAAATCCTCTCAACTTGATATTTTGTTTGACCCAAAGAGTGACCCCTCAATGTCAAAGGTAGTCCAACATACCTATGTTGGTCTACAGCTCTACCACGCAGGAAAGTTCTACTCAAGCCAATCCCAGATCAATCTACATTCCAATCTAATGAAAATAGACTACCCACAAAAATTTCTTTTAAGGGTGGTAACCCACCCAGTTGTCCTGAAACCCAGTTACCCAAACCTAATCTTTCTTTCTTGCCTTCCCAAATCTCGGGACGATAATTCTTTTAAGGGTGGTAGTCTGTAACATCCCTGATTTTTGGAAAGTACAAAAATCACTAAAAATTGAAACTTTTTATTTTCATGTTATGCAAGTCACCAAAAACCAATGAGATGCAAGAAATAAAAGGAAACAATACATAACTCAATAAAAATTGAAATTAAGAATCCATTATACATCTATCCCATAAACCCTAAAGCCTCTTACAAAATAAATTTTTCTACCTTAAAGAAAAATATTTATTCTGAGCAAACCTCCTAACAAATATGTTTTCAACCCATTTATAACTATGAAAATGTATATGATAAATAAAAACCATAAAATTATCATCCCTAAAAATTTCTCCTTGTCTCCAAAATTATTCCATATGAATAAAATGTTTCTTTTTGCCATTCAAAGATTTTATCAATCTATATCTATAAAGTGTCACATAAATTATGAAAACAAGTAAAGTAACTTTGAAAAATAATGTTTTCAATTGGGAAAACAACATCTTAATTTGAGAAAACCACATTATTTTTATTAAACCCCAAGTCAAATAAATAAGGAAAATTTTCTATTAAGTGACTATGATGTTTTCATCTTATTTAAAAATTATAAAATCATGGAAACAAGTTGAAATGGTTTTGGAAAATAACAATTAACCATATTATAGTCTCTGAAAATTTTCCAAACCCATTTCCCTATTTTATTATTATTTCTCATTTAATTGGAATATTAAGGAAATTATGAATTCATTTGAATTTGTATTTTGAAAAATTCAAAAATGATGAAAACCCCACAAAAGTGGTACTGTTGGGAAGTATTTGAAATAATATGAATTTAGAATTTTGTTTCATGTTATTTGGATTAATTAAACAGAAGATATAAAATAAATAAGAAAACAGGAAAAATAAATAAAGCTGATGTTAGCGATGATGTCATCATCGTCATCAACCTCCCTCTTCCGTTTCTTCCCGAAATGGGAGTTTTAATCCGCACTTAAATTCGGTCGTTTCAGCCACGATTGATTTCTCCCCAGTGCCCCCCTTAAATCCCTTCCTCCCCTATCTCATTTTCCCCTCCCCCTCCTCTGCCATTTGTTTCCCGAGGCCACCGGAATAGCTCGTCGGAGTTCGTACTGGCCGCCGTCGTTATCCATCGTTTCCGGCCACAGAAGTAGGTCCTTACGGCTGATTTCGTGCTCGTTCACTTCCCCTCAGCCTACTGAACCTCCTCACGCCCTTCTTGTGCTTTTCCCGCAGCAGGAGACAACTCACCGACGACGACCCGACACCACCGCCACAGATCCACGCCGCGCCACCGAGTTCGAAAGCGAGGGAGCAAGCAGACCCCACCCTCGGCCTCTCTGTTCTGCGTGGAGTCTCCCCGAGGTCTCCCCGTGCCCGGAGGCGCCTCCTAGCCTCGCCGTCGTCCGTGCCGTGAGCAGAGCGCCGTCGGCGTCACCTTTTCCGGCGACAACTCCGGCCAGGTAAGAAACCAGCTTCCTCAGCCGTTAGATCTAGATCACACGGTCGCGGTTAAATCACTTAAGCGAAAGGGTATTAGCCAATCACGTAGCGCCACATCAGCGCTAGTCAGCCGCGCGCGGTTAGCTAATCCGTCGCTCGGCGCAACGCCTAGCCGGCCCAAGCCCAATTCCTACCCATCGCCCCGCGCGACAGATAAGCCATTTTCGGCCCAGCCAGTCTCTGGAATTATTTCCGAATTGAAATAAAAAGTAGATTTTGCAGAAAAGCCCCTGAAACTTTGAAACCTCATAACTTTTAAACCACGTGGCCAAATTTGATAATCTTGGACTTTTTGGAAATCCCTTGACATTTATAATCTTTTGGCACTGGCCAAATTTAAATTTGACAAACTTAAAACTGTTCAAATTCAAATATGCTTGTTTGATGAAATTTGGCATAATTCAAATTCTACAAATCCAAAAATTGTAAATAAAATATATTTGGAAACCTTAGGATGTGTACTTTAATATCCCCTGTCCCAAAATAATTGTTGATCAAATTAAAATTGAATTTAGAATTAATTGGAATATTTGAGTAATTTTTACATAGATTTAATTCTGTAAATAATTTCAATATAGTTCCTTTTGCAAAATTGCTCCATTTGATAACCTTGGACCAGAAACAACCTTCCCCAACCATTTTGGACACCCTTGGACCATGACCATGTAATTTTAGACAAACTTCCATCATAGTAGTCCACCTAGTTGGTTAAGTATTAGAGTTGTTTCTATCATTGTTTACCTTTGTTGTTATGGCTATTTTGGAGCCAAGACCAAGTACCTAGTATGTGTAAATCACATACAAGACCAAGTGGTAAACCTTAGACCCTAGTACCTTTGCTTTCTATCTACTTCTCCATTCCCCTATTCTTTCTTCAAGAAATCATCAAGTTAGCAAAATGGAGATCAAGACTCAACCATAAGAAGAAAACTTCATTTTCAACTTAGTGGCAACATGAAGAGCTACAAGGAAGATCAATGAAGAAGTTTTGAAGAAAAGACTTGTACTCCACACCTAGAAGAAAACTCAAGAAGTACAAGTGTGACGAAATTTAGAAGAAAACATCTCCCCCTCTCTTCCTATCTTTCTTCTTATTTTCTTTCCAATTTGACTTAGTGGTATTTGTGCCCATCCCATACCCAAACCAATTAGTGAAGTGAAAGCCCAGAAGAATTTATCAAGACCAAGAGAAGAATCCATCCAAGGAACAAGACTACAATAGAAGCATGAAGATGATCTTCAAGAAGGCAATCACATGAGGTCTAGAAGCAATCCATACAAGTTGAAGAATAACAAGTTATTTTTGTCCAACCATTGACCCAAATGGAAAACCCAAGACTTAGTAATATTTTCCCTTGGATGATGAAGTTAGTAGACCTACCCTAACCACAATGGAAAATACTAACATAGTCACTCAAATATTTTTGAAGGTGAATATGACCAAGTGTTTGCATGTATAACTTTAGTTGAAGAAGTAATATGTTTATTCTAAGTGAACTCTTGGAACTTCCTCGACAAGTATGGTTATAATAAAGTTAGTTTTCTACAAACTCAACCTAGCCCATCTCAAGTAAACCCTTGGAAATTACTTAACATATGAAACCAAGAAAGAATGAATCTTTCAAAACTCAAACCTTGACCTTGTCCTAGCCAACTTGGTTACATCCCTTTTTCCATGGTTGTTGCTTTGTATGTTTCTTCACTTGTATGATTGTTGTAGAATGTTTGTTTATTTTGTTATTGTGTTTTCAATGAATAGATTGTACGGAGAGCAACGATCTTTTGTGAAGAGAGTGTGAATTCTTCACCAACTTCAACAAGGCAAGTAACACATCATAAACTACCCATTATTTTCTATATGAATTAATTGATTTTGAGTAGTATGCATGATAGGAAATTTTAATAAGTTATATTATGCTATGCTATATCCTAGTAGTGTGTAGCCATCCTTATACCTTGTTATTTTGATGCCTTGGTACTTATTTAGATGCTTTGCCATGCTACAAAATTTGTTTTACTAGATGTTGAGGAAAAATTCTAAGTATAACTAATGAATGAACCACCTGGGTGGAAGTGGTAAGACTGGTTTATGTTGAGTGTTTCCTCAGGGCCCTTGTCTAAGGGTTATTCCACTTGAGGTTGTCACTTGAGGATGGCCACTCAGGAACAAAGAGATTACTATGTCCCTCTAAATCTAGTAGCTTCCCGTGCAACCTTTAGTCATATGGGCTCTGTCTTGATCAACTAAGTTGAATGAACTCACTAGGCTTACCAGCAGATGTAGCATAATTATAGGTGGAACGGGTAAGCCAAACGGTGGTGGAATTTCTTCTGAAAGATCTCGTCTCAATCTTCTCCTTTCCTTAATGCACTCAGGGTGTATAGGATGTTTGGGCTGATTTGAGTCTGAAGGTGAAAGTGCACAAACTCTGCAGAGTCAACAAACTAAGATCTTAGCCGTGTCCCCGGTTATGGACAACTATGAGCAGCTGGACAAGGATTGACGGAAGAATCTCATCATCAATTTCAATAAGTAAAATTTTGACCAAGTGAACAGTATTGTGGTGCTTGGATCTTAATCCAATGTTGCCACCCTTTTGAAAAGAAAGGTTTGCTTTACAAAAGTGATAGGAGAAAACTGGCTTTATGCAAACTTAGCCAAAACTCCACTCAGCCAAATAAGCATGTAGTAATAGTCTTGCCATTTATATCCACCATAGTGTTACTTGCCAATACATTAAATTGTATTGACTCCCTTGTGGCTGCATATTCCATATTGCAGATATTTTCTCAAGACGAGTGAGGATTTCGTTTAGGATCTCGAGACTATCGCCAACATGTTTTGCCTGTGGCACATGAAGAAGATGGGCTCAATGTTGTACTATGTTTTCCGCTGTATTTCTTTGTTTTCTGCTAGTCTTCTAAGACTATGCAAGTTGTAACCCTATTTTGTAAAGACTGGATCATGCGATGTAATAGAATTTGATGCATTTGCATGATATTTCATTTTGTACTATGGTGCTAGCAATTAATCCAGGGACTAGCACAATAACACAGGTATTCCATCTTTATTAAAAGTTGGGATGCTACACGATCTATGTATGTTGTTGTAATGCCCGAATGAATCACGTAGTAATCTTTATGTTTTGCATATGCACTACGGTGCAACCTTCATTTGTGTCAATTGCCCAGCTGTAATTTGTTCACCACACATGTTATTTATCTTTCACAGAGAGACACCACTAGTGAACTGTGGATCCTGGTCCATTTTCCTCATATTGATAATACACACAGTGCTTCTACTGTTTTCACAACGCGTCTACTGTTTTCGTACTGTTCTCATACTGTTTTCCAACCATACGTTTAACCTCTTTGTTATCAGCAAAACCGTCGAGATTGACAACCTCACTACTTCGTTGGGGCAAAGTGATTTTAATTTGCTGTGTAGGTTTCACGTTGTTGATGAACCGGTAGTGCGCCCTGCGATCTCAGTTGCATCAACCTTCTGAAGTTACTCATTCCTCCTACTGGTCGATTAAACCTTGGTTTCTTTTTGAGGGAAAACTGCTGTTGTGATCATCATACCTTCCTATTGGGTTTTCCCAACGAGTGCAAGACCTGCACCATCAGGGTCCCCCAACGAGCGTGTGATCACGTCAAGATCAAGTACTTTTTCTGGGACTTCTAGATTTCCGGAAGGGGATTCTCACACTTCCACTCTCTTTCTTTTGTTTTGTTCTTGCTTAGTTTACTTTTGTTTATTCTTGTTTTCTCTTTATCAAAACCCCCAAAAAATAGTTCTCTAGTTTCTAGTCTTTTATTTGGCTTGTTATTTAGTTTTTGTATTCATGTTAGTTTTTTTGCTATTTTGGTAAGATGTCTTCTTGTAAATTTGCTATGAAATATCTTAAAGTAGGAAGTGGATTCATTATTGGGAGAAACAATGTTGAGGAATTCTTTAACCATGTTAATGGGCTTAGTGATTTTAATGTAGCGTCTTTGGTTGCCATGATAGAAGCTAGGTTGTCAACCTCAATACTATTATACAACAAATGTTTCTTAAACTTGATAGCATGGATCTAGGAAAATAAAAAGATTTTGTGTTGAATGCTTTGCTCCTGGAATTTAATGACATTTCTATAGAAGCTAGATTTTTTTTTGCTCGTTATAAGATGCTTGGTTATGGTCTTGCCATCAATCATACTTTGAGAATTTTAGATATTGATAGAATTAAATATGAGGGAATAAGTGAATGTGGAAAATAAATCAATATGCCTATACAATTCAAACTTTTAGCAATGACAGAGGCATTAGAAGAGAATTTTGGTCGGGTTGTTTTGGAGAATTTCTTTGATGAAAATAGTAAACCTAAAATAAAAGAGAGAGGAGATTTTGAACCTTGTGTTTGTAAAATTCAATGCCTCTATGATGAGTTCGAGCTCCTCAAATTGAATGATGTACTTGATTCGTTCTTCATGCCTAGATAAAAGGCGTTGAAGAAAAGCGCTTGTGGGAGGCAACTCCCTTTTGTTTTCCTGTGTTTCCTATTTTGTTTTATTTTGTTCTTTTTGTGTCTTGTAAGTTGTTACCTCTATATCAACCGCTCCTTATCCTTTTTAATTTGTTTTTTAAGAGAAACCTCTAATATAGAGGTAATGCGATTTGGGGAAGTTGTTGTCCTAAAACAGATTTCTGGGCTCACAACAAAAAAAAATTATTTCTCTCGGACAGAACGTTGGATTGCTACACATGACCCAGGTTGTTGTCTAACTTTAATTAGTTTCCCACTTTTTTATTTGAGCAACAAAATATTTTCGCAAAAAACATCTTTGCTGAATGTTCCGTTTTGGCATATTTCTTCCAATATTTGCATTTGCATATTAATCTCTTTCTTTTGGTGTTCTTTTGAGGATAAGAGCTTTAAAATAAGTTATGATAGTAGCTAAAGTTTTAAATTGAGTGTTATACTTGTGTTGAAACTGAACCAAGTGGATTTATTATTTTTATTACACTAACGTTGCAAATGAAGATTGTGATAAGTTTTAGGTGGAGGAAGTTTTGAAGGGTACGGAGAGAAGTATGATGTGATGACATGAAGGATGAAAAAAAGCTCAATCTTGGGGATTCCCATGTCACCCCAAGAGATATCCGATAAGTACAAAGCATCAAAGCTTGGGGATGCCCAAGGCATCATCTTCTTCATCAACAAAAATACCAGGTTTCTTTCAAAACACTATATTTTTATCGCTTCACACGATATGTGTTATTCTTGGAGCGTCATTTTATTTTGCTTTCAGCTTGTTTTGTTTTCTTTTTTAGAGATTTTGGTTGGATCCTAGCACTTTTTTTGGGAGAGACACGCTCCGTTTTCATTGTCTAGAACACTCTAGCTTACACTCTTATTGTTTTGTGAGTGTTCAATTTTTGCTAGTACTATGTTTAGCTCTTTTTTCGCTCGAGTTTTGTTCAGAGATTGTTGGTTTCTTAAGTTTTATATGATTAGCTCGTTGGTCTTTCATCTTTATTTTTTGAGAGTTTTTTCAAATAAGTTGATTGGTGTTGGAGAAGAGTAATTGTTTCATGCTTATAGTGGTGCAATAGGAAGCTTGTTTTGACAATGGCTTGGGCTTTGGAATGTCATGTTAGATGTTATTTTAATTGTGTGTTTAGTTATTTATGATGTATCATGAATAGTCTCAAATAGTCGAGACTGCTTAAGGTGCCACTAAAATTAAGCATGTGTCGTTATATCATATTGAAGCATGGTATTGTGGTATTTCTGCTTTGAATGGTTTATCTGGATTGACCTGCGCATTCTCACACCATGTTATGACTACAAAAAAGTCACCTCTAGCCTTGATGATCATTTATTGTTTGACTTGTAATATTACTTTATGCTTTGATTAATGATGTTTTGTCGCTATGCGTGATTATGGACGGTGTTGCTCTCTTAGTTGGTCGCTCCCAGTCTTTTGCTAGCCTTCACCTTATAGTGAGTATATGCTCTACTCATGCATCCAACTCCCCCAAACCAAAGTTTACCAAATGTGTCCACCATATCTAACTGTACGTGGTATTTAACCGCCACTCAAGTAAATTTCTCGTGTGCCACCTTTAAACCTTCAAAATTATTAACTTGTTTTGTGTTCCTGTTTTATCTAATGAGGAAGTAGTTTAAAGTTTACTATGGTGTATGTCAAGAAATTCCTCCTCCTTATTTCATCCAATGAATGTGGAATGTGTGCTCATCTAAATTTGTAGCGAGATTGTACCAAATTATATGAATCCAAAATAATAAAAAGGCACTTCTCCATTTTTTATGAAAGCTAGTGGGTACCTATGGATACGGCTAGCCGTGGTTTGTGAAAGAAAGGTGGGGGAAAGTGCCAACCAATAAAGATAGGGGTGCTCCTTGTTGCCTGTTCTTGAGTGACATAAACATGCGGGGGGGGGGGATGTGTTGTTGACACTAGGGAAAAAACAGAGGTGCTCTTGTCTACATATGAGGAAACACTTCTTACATTACATATTGTTCTTAATGCATTTGTCTGTTGCACACAAATCAATTACTTCGTTGCGGCAACTTAATGCCAAAAGATTTGTTGGATAACTTTCTTTAGGTGGACTTTTAGATATGGACGGATGCTGGATAGCGGTCCATATGCCTTGAAGTAATGCCTACAGTGTTAAAACCCGTGAACTTTATCTCGCCATAATAGTATTGTTATACGTTCATGATTTTTCAATTTCCCAGCTATAATTTGTTCACCCAAAATGTTTTTTCTCTTTGGAGATACACCACTAGTGAACCTATGCCCCCCGGTCCTATTTTCCTCATATTTGCAACCTTATTTTAAGCACTTTTTGTCATCGTTTCCTCGTTGTTCCATTTTTTACTTTTATTGTTTTCCAAGAGTCTATATGTTTAATTCTCCTATTTTCAGCAAGACCGTAAGATTGGCAACCTTCCGGAAAGTTTGTGCTTGTGTGTAGGTTCCACGCTTGGTCAACATCGATAAACGACACCGTTGATACAAGCACCTTCTTCAAGTCTACGAAGTGCTACTCGTTCGATAAACTCTGGTTCCACACCGGGGGGAAATTTCCGCTATACTACATTATACCTTCCGCTTGGGGTCTCCCGACGAGCGTTTGATCACTTTGGCATCAGGTATTGGTTGGTATCGCGAAGTAATGGGAATTTAGTAACTGATATGTTGCAAACACATCAACTTTTCAAACCACTTTTTTTATTGTTGTCCCTCACATTTGCATGATTTGGATCAAACTAACACACACTAACGCTTTTTCAACAAAATTACCTTTGGTGTCTAGTTTTGGGAAGAATTTCAACTTCCACAGAAAATCCAGAAAAAAATACAAAAATGATTTCTCCCCGGAAAACTCCCAGAGCGCGAAGGGCAACCAGAGGGGGGACTCTAGGACCCCACGAGGGTGGTGGCCGCAGCCCCCTATGGCCGCTCCTAGGAGGCGCCAGGGAGCCTAGGGCCACCCCAGGGTGCCCTTTGGCCATAAGACTCCTTCCTCCCCAAAAACTCTAAAACCCCGAAGTATTTTCCGGAAAACGATCCGCAGCTCCGCCGACACCTGAAAACCTAGTTCGGGAGATAGAAGTTCCTGTTCTGGCACCCTGCCGAGACGAGATTCAAGGGGGATTGTCGCCATTGTCATCCCCAACACCTCTCTATCAACCCTCGATGATTCCCCCTTCGAGGTGTTAGTAATTACCTGCTGGAGGCAGAGGGATGGTAGGGATTGGATGATATTTAGCATGTAATAGATCACCAGATTCTTAGGGCTTGATGCCTACTTGCCTAGTATCCACTATTGATGTTTAGTATTGTTGTTGCAACTTCGAGTGCTTAATGCTTATCACTAGGGCCCGAGTGCCATGATTTCAGATCTGAACATGTTATTTTTTCATGAATATAATTGTTGTTTTGGATCTTATCTACTGGTTGTATACACTTATTATTGTTCGGAACCCGAGACCCCAAGGTGACATGGTTGGTATACCGGAGGGGATGGACTATAGTTTGAGTATTACATGTTTCCACCATATGTTAATGCTTTGCTCTGGTGCTTGGTAGAACCAGTACCTTAATTACCATTAGTTTCTTTTTGGCCCCGCATCAACGGGGTGGTAGGACAAAAGATATTGTGCGAGTTCTTATTGCAAGCACGCACGACAATTCTCGGGAAACATGCCTATGATAGTTTGTGACTTGGATACTCTCTTATATATTTTGTGCCACCCTTTGTTACCCCTATTACATGGTTGATCTCATTCATGCAACACCCGTACATCCATCCCTATGCCTACGGTGTTTTTAGCACAACTACTTATTCGTTTACTTTCGCTGTTACTATTGCTACTACTGTTTTCCTGCTATTGTTACTATTGAACTATTGTTGTTGTTATATCACTGTTACTACTAATAAATTGTGTTAAGCAAGATACTTTTCAGGTGCAATTGTATTGACGACTCAATTGTTAAGTCTTACAAATATTCTTTGGTTCCCCTTGTGTCTAGCGCCGTTGCCGGGGAGCATATTTTTATTTCTAATTTCACTTGAGAATTATATTGTTCGCTGTAATTTATTATCTATCATGGGAAAGAATACTGATCCAAAGGTTCCTATATTAACTTCCACCACAATCAAAGGTACAACTATGAACATCGTTGTTGCACTTGATTCACCTTCTGTTTTGAGTAAGCTTGTTACTCCTCTGCATTCTTCGCGTGCTATTGATTGTGCAAATCTTGCACTCGCTGGGAGACCCCAAGAGGAAGGTGTGATGAGCACAACAGCAAGTTTTCCCTCAGAAAGAAATCAAGGTTGAATTGACCAGTAGGAGAAAGAAGCAACTTCCAAAGTTTGATGCAGCTGATGTGGCAGGGCGCACTACCAGTTCAGAAGAACCGTGGAACCTACACAACACAATCAATTCACTTTGCCCCAACGAAACCGTGAGGTTTTCAATTCACCGGTTTTGCTGAACACAAATATGTTAAATGTATCGTGTGGAAAATAATATTTGTTTGCAGTAGATGAAAGAGAACAGTGATGGCGGTAGTAAAACAGTAGCGGAAGTATGAAAACAAAGATTGCAGTAGTTGTATTACCAGTATGAGGAAAAAGTAGGTCCACAATTCACTAGTGGTGTCTCTCCATAGAAGATAAATAACATGTGTGGAGAACAAACTACAGTTGGGAAATTGACAGATATAAAGGCTGCACTGTAGTGCATATGCATGACATGATGATTAATATGTGATTTATGCGGGCATTACAACAAGACTCATAGACCGTCATCCAACTGCATCTATGACTAATAATCCACCCTCAGAATGTCATCCGAGCAATCCTTGGGTATTAAGTTGCAGGAAACAGATAATCTCATTAAGCAAACTGTGTAATGTAAACAATTAAAACATCGTTGTTTTCTCCGTAATGGCGACAACACATCCTCCATCCGTCACGTTTCTGTCACTCGAGCACAGATGCAAAGGAGGCATGAACCCACTATCGAGCATAAATACTCCCTCTTGGAGTCACTAGCATCCACTTGGCCAGAGCATCTACTAACAATGGAGATCATGCAAGATCATAAGTAATATACACATGAAGATAATATGATAGATTTATAATCAAGATACATAGCATTCAGTATTCATCGGATCCCAGCAAACACAACATGTAGCATTACAATAAGATGATCTTGATCATGTAGGGAAGCTCACAAGATCTAAACATGAGGCATAAAGAGGAGAGAACAACCATCTAGATACTCCTATGGACCCATAGTCCAAGGATGAACTACTCACGCATCATTCCGGAGGCGGGCATGGTGGTGTAGAGCCCGACGGTGATGATTTTCCCTCCCGGCAGGGTGCCGAGGAGAACTCCAGAACCCTCCCGAACTCGGGTTGATGATGACGGTAGCCTCATGTGTTTTTTGTGGAAAAGGTGGATTGTTTTAGGGTTAACCCTCTGAGGGGAATAAATAGGAGAAAGGGCAACGTCGGTGGGCGGCCAGGGGGTCCACACCAACCCTGGGCGCGGCCAAGGGGCACACGCCACCCTATGGCGTGGGGCCCCTGTGGCCCCTCTCTAGGTCTCCTCTGAACTTCGTGTGCGCGACAAGTTTCTAAGACTTTTGGCTTCAAATCGTAAAATTCCGAGAATATTTCCAGAAGAACTTTTCTGAAACTAAAAACAGCAGAGGAACTAGCCGTGTGGCATATTGTCAATAGGTTAGTCCCAAGAAAGCGATAAAAATGGCATAAAATGTAAGGGAAACATGTAGCATATGGCATGAAAACAACGTGGAACATCATAAATTAAGGATACGTTTATGACGTATCAACATCCCCAAGCTTAGTTTCTACTCGTCCTCGAGTAGGTAAACGATAAAAACAAATAATTTCTGAGGTGAAATGCTACCAACATAAACTTAATCATCTAAATTGTAAAAGCATATGTAAGCTAAGATCATAGTACTTTAAACACAAACATGATAAATATAATTTTAACAATGAAACTTAGCAATTACCTTGCATCATGAAAAGTAACACAAATAAAAGATCATGAATAATAATGCACTTGAAAGTTATACATTTGTTTCAAGCATAGAGAAAACATGGAAAAGTGATATTTCGCTTGTCTTTAAGAGTGGGGCAAAACATAAATGCCAGGACACCTTCAAAGTTCAAGTGGATGACTAGAACAAATAATTTGAGAGAAAATAATAACACAACATGAATCAATTAATAATATTTGTGGGACAAATGCACATTAAACTCAGAGTTGCAACTATTCTCTCTCTACTATGCATAAAGTTAGAAGGTGGAGACTCAACATAAAAGTAAAAGAAAGGCCCTTCACAGAGGGAAGCGTGTATTAACTCATGTGCTAGAGCTTTTTATTTTGTTAAACTGGGGTATTGAAAACACAATATTTTATAGAGGTGGGTATGCTTATGTCAACGAATGGTAAACAGAAAATACAATACGTCACAAGCTAACTAGACTTCTCAAGAGAGGCTCCCATAGAAGGACGCATCTGGGTAGAAGGTCATCCCTCTTTCTCTTTTGTTTACACAATTATGCCTTTACTGATACATCAGGGGCAAAAATAGTGAAGAGAAATTGTATTAAGTTTGGGGCTGGGCACCCCGCCGCCAGCTCTTCTAGAAATTGGATAAACGGATGAAGCCACTAGTTCAGGGTGTGAAATCTGATCAACAAGTGAGATAAAGATTCTCTATTCACGTCCTCATGAGCTAAAATAGGAGCCCAAAACAGGAGTAATTTTGAAGGTTTTAAAGGTAACCCATGAGCAATTTACTTTGGAGTGTCGGTTAAATACCACATGTAGGAAGGTATTGTGGAAACGTTTGACATACTTTGGTTTTTGGAAGTTGGATGCACGAGTATAGATCATACTCAGTACAGGTGGAGGCTAGCGAAAGACTGGGAGCGACAAATCAAGATAGCAACAATGGCCATAATCATGCATAGCGAAAAAAACATTATTAATCAAAGCATAAAGGTATTACAAGATTAAAAAAACTAAATGATCATAGAGGCTATAAATGACTGGTTTGTACTCATAAGCATGGTATAAGCATGCGCCAAGTCAACCAAATAAAACATTCAAAGGAGAACACCACAAATTCATGCTTCAATATGACAACAACAACTCATGATTGTTTCAATGGCACATTAAGCACTCTCAGCTATTTGAGACAAGTCATGATACAATAACAACTACTAAGCATAGAATTAAAACAACATCTAGCATGACATGAAGAAGTCTAGCCACAGTCTATACAAGCTTCTATTCGCACCGTTATGAGCACGAAAATTGTACTACTGCTTTCCAACACTTAGCATTTTATACTAAACAAAAAATATCCAAGAGATATAGCAATGGAATAAGAGAGTACTAGAAAAACTCTACTAAAACTAACAGATCTGAATAAGAGATGCATGAAAACAGGAGCTAAAAAGGGAATTTTGCAGCAACTAGAAGAAAAACTAAGAATACGAGCATAGCGAGTATTCATATGAAAAAGCGGAGCGTGTATCTCTCCCAAAAAATAATGCTAGGTTCCAACAATATTATTTCAGAAAGGAAAACAAAAGAAAACAAAACGAAAAAATAAAAGATGCTCCAAGTAAAATTCATATGATGTGACCGAATAAAAATATAGTTTCAATAGAAGTGACCTGATAAATTGTTGATGAAAAAGGGGATGCCTTGGACATCCCCAAGCTTAGACGTTTGAGTCTTCTTAGGATCTACTGGGATGAACCACGGGGCATCCCCAAGATTTTACTTTGCACTCTTCTTGATCACATTATATCACCCTCTTCTTTTGACCCTTGAAAACTTCCTTCACACCACATTCAATGTAATTCGCATTAGAGGGTTAGTGCACAATCAAAAATTCATAGGGTCTGCGTGGGCACAAGTGCTATTGATACTTTTGAATATTAGATACAACCACTTATGTTTCGTGAAGCAAATAAATCCACTCGACATAGTAAAAGAGCAAATGCAAGAAAAATGGCAGAATCTAACAAAACCAGACCAGTCTGTAATGACGAATTATTTCGGGGCACTTAAGCTGCTCATATCGAAAAACGTAAAGAACGAAAAAGTTTAGGAATTAGCTGAGAAATAAGCACAAAACGTTTCAGGTCATTTTTTTATCTTTCTGTGATTTATACGATTTGCTACTGTGGATAGCAGAAATCTGTTTTCTGCGTAGAAATCCAAAACCAACTCCAACTTTCGCTAGGAACTTTACTTGGCACAACTAATACATGAAAATAAAGATACAAAGGAGTTTATACAGAAGTATAAAACACCTTTACTAAAAAAAACATATAAAAACAAAGCAAATATTAAACCATGGGTTATCTCCCAAGAAGTGCTTTTCTTTAACGCCTTTTAGCTAGGCATAGAAAGAAACAAGATGCTCACATAAGAAATATGAATTAAGAAAAAGAGAGCATCAAGAAGAAAGTGTGAAACAAATTTAAGTATAACCCACTTCCTAAGCATAGGAATCTTGTAAAGAAATAAATTAAAGAAACTCGAACTAGAAATCATGGGAAGGTAGAATAAGAGCATATTCAAAACTTTCAACAAAAAGAGAGGTGTTTTAGGAACATGAAAATTCCTACAACCATATGTTCCTCTCTCATAATAATTTTCAGTAACATCACGAACAAACTAAACAACATAATTATCACATAAAGCATGTTTGTCATGGTCTAAAAGCACACAATTCATTTCAAGCTAAAAAATAGTGGGATCAAAATTAAAAATAAAGACCTCTTCTTTCCCACTTTTAGCAATAGCAAAACAATATGATATGTCACTCTTAAAAGGTATGGGACACATTATAGCAATACTATTTTCAGTAGCATTATAATTTATAACATCAAGTAACATAGGACCATCATGTAGAGCATGATCATATAAATTTTCTAAACAAACTTCCTCATTAACATGCATATCAGTAGTTGGAATAAATAGAGGTTTATCATAAGATTTATCAAAGTAGCATGTATTGCAATAGAACAAGGAATGAGTTGAAGAGTTACTATCATTGGGAGGTAGACATGGGTAGCTCCATTATTTCTCCTCTTGATCATCACTCTCCTCCTCTGTTTCGTCCATTGAGCTTTCGGATTCAACAATTTCTTCTTCCATAGGCTCCTACAAAGCATTAGTTTCCTTTGGTTGAGAGAATTTATAAATATATTTAAGAATATAACCATTTCCTTCCTTGTAATTATCAAAGCAAAATTCTAGTATATCATAAGTCTCATATTTGTAAGATGCATCATCAGTATTTTTAAACAAATAAGCAATTTCGAATGCACCCTTCCAAGCAATAAATTCTTCAATTTGTTCCACATCATAAAGTTCATAATTTACCTTAAGATAAGAGGATATGGTAACATTATAATTACACTCACATTGAAAAGGGAGGTATTTATATCTCCTAAAGCAACAAGATTTATCGAAGCAATAAGTAACATTATAAATTGTGCACAAGATTTTAGCATAGTTATGCAATTTATTAATTTGCTCCCATAAGTGTATCCCTTTTTGTGACAAGCGTTATTCCTTATAATATTTTTGCTGTTCTTCTGTGAACCCATCTTGCCAATAAGATGTAGTTTCAAAGACATTAAACATTGATAGTAAGCATGATAAAGCAAGATTAAAACAGGATAACAAAAATAACAACTATAATAAGAACTAATTTTTTGTTTGTTTTTTAAGAGAAGCAAACAAGACAAAATAAAAAAACTAAGAAAAACTAAAACAAAGTAAAGAAATTGGAAGTGAGAGATCCCTCTTGCAGAAATCCTCTTTCTCCCCCGCAAGAATGCCAGAAAAATGTCTTGATGGTGCAGATCTTGCACTCGTTGGGAGATACCAAGAGGAAGGTGTGATGAGTACAGCAGCAAGTTTTCCCTCAGAAAGAAACCAAGGTTGAATCGACCAGTAGGAGAAAGAAGCAACTTACGAAGTTTGATGCAGCTGAGGTGGCAGGGCGCACTACCATTTCAGAAGCAACATGGAACATACACAACACAATGAATTCACTTTGCCCCAACAAAACAGTGAGGTTGTCGATCTCACCGGTTTTGCTGAACACAAAGAGGTTAAACGCGCCGTGTGGAAAATATTTTTTTTTTGCGGCAGATGAAAGAGAACAGTGATGGAAGTAGTAAAATATTAGCAGTAGTATGAAAACATAGATTGCATTGGTTGTATTATTAGTATGAGAAAAGCGACCGGGGTCCACAGTTCACTAGTGGTGTCTCTCCATAGAAGATAAATAACATGCGTGGTGAACAAATTACAGTTGGGAAATTGACAGATACAAAGATTGCACCGTAGTGCATATGCATGACATGATGATTACTATGTGATTCACACATGCATTACAACAAGACGCATATACCATCATACAACTGCATCTATGACTAATAATCCACCCTCAGAATGTCATCCGAGCAATCCTTGGGTATTAAGTTGCAAGCAACAGATAATCGCTTTAAGAAAGTGTGTAATGTAAACACTGTAAACATCGTTTTTTTCTCCCTAATGGCAACAACACATCCTCCACCGGTCACGTTTTGTCACTTGAGCACAGATGCAAAGGAGGCATGAACCTACTATAGAGCATAAATACTCCCTCTTGGAGTCACTAGCATCTACTAACAACAGAGAGCATGCAAGATCAAAAATAACATGCACATGAAGATAACTTGATAGATTGATAATCAAGAGACATAGCATTCAATTTTCATCGAATCCCAGCAAAAAACAGCATGTAGCATTACAATAAGATGATCTTGATCATGTAGGAATCTCACAAGATCTAAACATGAGGCATTAAGAGGAGAGAACAACCATCTAGCTACTGCTATAGACCCGCAGTCCAAGGATGAACTACTCACGCATCATTCCAGAGGTGAGCATGGTGGCGTAGAGCCCTCCGGTTATGATTGTCCCTCCTGGCAGGGTGCCGGAGAGAACTCCAGAACCCTCCCGAACTCGGGTTGACGATGACGGCGGCCTCAGGTGTTTTTCGTGGAAAAGGTGGATTGTTTTACGATTAACTCTCTGAGGAGAATAAATAGGCGAAAGGTCAACGTCGGAGGGCACACCACCCCTAGGCACGGCCAAGGGGGGATCCGCCCTATGGTGTGGGGCCCCTATGTCCCCCGTACGGGTCTCCTCCCGACTCTGTGTGCGCGACAACTTTCTAAGACTTCCGGGCTTTGGACTGTCCAGTTCCGAGAATATTTCCAGAAGAACTTTTCTGAAACTAAAATAGGAGAAAACAAGAACTAGATCTGTAGCATCTTGTCAATAGGTTAGTCCCAGGAAATCGATAAAATGGAATAAATTGTAAGGGAAACATGTAGAATATGGCATGAAAACAACATGGAACATCAGAAATTATGGATACATTTATAACGTATCAACTATTACTGCTGAGTCTGAGACTATGTCTGATAAATTTTATGATGCTTTGACTGTGCTTGATACCTCTGTTTCTCTAGGTTCATTTTTAGACACACAAATTGCTAGAGCTAAAGAAATTGAACATGTTGAATTTTTTGATAAACCGTTATCTACTCCTTAACAATCACATGAACGGCCTGATCTTTCTCTTATTCCTATGGTTGAAACTAGACCCTTTGATGGTATAGAAAATAATGATGCCGTATCGTACTTGACTAAATTGTCTGGGATTGGCATGTTGTTTTCTGATGAGAATTTGATAAGAGGCTATTATGTTATTAAGTTGTTCCCTTTCTCATTAAAAGGGGATGCTAAATTGTGGTATGATAATTTGCCTTACGGTTGCATTAAGACTTCTCAATTTTTGGCTCGTGTCTTTTGTGATAAATATTTTTCTACTCATAAACAACATGCTGCTTTACAAAAGATATTTAACTTCAACCAATGGGAGGATGAGAAATTTCCTAAAGCTTGGGGGAGGTTTTGTGCTACTCTCAAGGGTAGACCTGATGATAGGATACCTAAGAATGAGCTTATTGCTATATGTTATAATGGACTAACCACTGAATCTAGGACATACGTGGATAGTTGTGCTGGTTGTATTTTCAGAGAAAGAATTGTGGGAGAAGTTGAAGAATTATTGGGTAATATAGCCAAAATGATGATTGGAATATTCCTGAACCTACACCATTGCCTAAACCCAAGAAAAGAGGAGTTATTTTCCTTAATCTGGAAGACATGCAAGAAGCTAAGAAATCTATTAAAGAGAAGGGTATTAAATACGACGATGTGAAGAATTTACCTCCAATTGAAACTCTGTGTGAGCCTACCACTCACCCTCCTATGGAGAGGTACATTCTCAATACAAATTTAATGCTAGTGATATTCCTTATGATAACCCTCATGAACAATGCTTAGATGAATTTGATTATTTCATTATTAAACAAACCCATTTTAATGAACAAGTGCAAAGTCAATTGAATGAAAATTCTCTATGTATCAAAAATTTGCATGCTACTTTAGGAAGAAATGTTAATGATGTTAAAGGTATTCTTAAATACTTTGAAATGATTCAGACTCTTAGAGCAACTTACTAGAGTGCAAACATATTTATTTGCTAAAATGCCTGGTCAAATTAAGGAACAAGCTTGTAGTGTTAAAACTAGAGGTGGTGATTTCACCCAGGATCCTCTTTATCTAGAGGGACACCCAAAAAGGCTTGGACAAGACTCTCAAATACTAGATAAAAACATTGTTAGCACTCCTAAAAAGAAACAGAAGAAGAAACATAAAATAATTAGAGAGGCTAATGATATTAGTAATCATGTTGATAAAGAACCTGATAAAGATCCTAATAGTATATCTATTTCCGATGGTGAAACCGAGAGTGGTAATGAACATGACAATGATAAAAATGATGTTTCCAATAAGGAATAAAGTGAAGTAGAACATGAGAACCCTCCTAAGAACAAAAATTATGATAAAGAAGTTTTTACCTGCTAGGAAGCATGGTAAAGAAAGAGAGCCTTGGGTGCAAAAATCTATGCCTTTTCCTAGTAAGTCTCTCAAAGGTAAGGAAGAAGAACATTATAATAAATTTTGTGAGTGGATGAAACCTCTCTTCTTGCAAATTCCTTTGACCGATGCTATTAAGTTGCCTCCTTATTCCAAGTGTGTGAAAGATATTGTTACAATTAACAGGAAATTTCCACTATGCTTGCTAATTATTCCTTCAATGGTAAAAATCCTAAGAAGCTAGGAGACCGAGGTATTCCTACCGTTCCTTGCTCTATCAAAAATAATGATGTGATAACTGCTTTATGTGATCTTGGTGCAGGAGTTAGTGTTATGCCTCTCTCTCTCTCTCTCTCTATATATATATATATATATATATATGTATATATATATAGGAAAATGGTTGAGTACTCCTGGGTGCACATACTCTCACGTGCAAATATACCACATAAATGAACAATTTATACCTCATTATTATTTTTAATATACTTCACCATTTAATACTAGATACCCCAAAATGAATTTCTGAAAAAATTCATTAGATTCTATATATTTTATATTATGTGCACATATACTGCTTTTATGTATGTACAAATGGTATATTAAAAAAACCGAGGACTCTGATGATATTTTTTCCATACAAATTGTATTAAGGTATCTTAGAATAATTAATGAGGTATATGAAAAATAAGAAAGGGGTATAATATCCTCGTATGTGCGGTATATTGAGTATGAGAGTATGTACACCCAGGAGTATATAACAGGAGTCCTATATACCGCACATATGAGGGTATTATACTCCTTTATTATTTTTCATATACCTCATTAATTATTCTAAGATATCTCAATACAATTTGTATGGGAAAAATATCATCAGAGTCCTTGGTTTTTTCAATATAACATTTGCACGTACATAAAAACAGTATATGTACACATAATATAAAATATGTAGAATCTATTGTATTTTTTCAGAAAATTCATTTTGGGGTATCTAGTATTAAGTAGTGAAGTATATGAAAAATAATAATATGGTATAAATGATTCATTTATGTGGTATATTTGGACGTCAGAGTACGTACACCCGGGAGTACTGAACCATTTTCCTATATGTATATATATATATATATATATATATATATACACATATATATATTTGGATAAATTGATTCCCACTGATATCTCTTTGCAAATGGATGCTAAATATACTATTATTTCTATTGGCATTTATGAGGATGTCCCTATCCAGGTTGCTAATTGTTTAATCTTAAATAACTTTGTTGTATTGGAAATGCATGAGGATGAAAATATGTCTATTATTTTTGGGAGACCTTTTATTAATACTGCAGGGGATGTTATTGATTGTAATAAAGGGAAGGTCACTTTCAGTGTCCTTGATAAAGAGCATACTATTTATTTTCCAAAAAAGATTGATAAGATATATGCTCTAAACTCAATTCAAAATATTGAGACAATAAAGATTGGAGAATTCTATTGTCCCATTCCAGTGCCACACAAATAGTATGAAATTATTATGATTGGGACTATGTGTATCAAAATTGAGGTAACACAATTGTTTTAGTGAAGTGCAAGGTTTTATTTCCTATAAAATTAATTTGGTGGCAAGACTTGATCAACCTTGTTACCAAATTGATTTTGAATGAATGAAACTATGTTTTCACTTGTTTTCCTCCGTTGCCTCCTTGTTTTCCCTTGTTTCCATTCTTTTGTCCACCTCTTCCACTTTGTCTTACTTTGTCCCCACAAGTTTTCATTGTGCCCAATTTTGTCTTCCTCGGTTTTGACCTTGTTTCCTCATGTTTCCACTTGTCATTTGCATTGTAGCATGTCTTAGAACGTCTGTAGAATTAGTTTTGGTTTTGTTTTCCATTCCTTTGCAAACATTTTTCTGCGTTATAATCATTCATTGAAATTTTGGAATTGCTCACAAATAATGTTCCGTAAAAAATCCAGAAAATTATATTCGATTTTTATGCAAAAGAAGGGACAATGTGGGACCTAGGGAGACCAAGGGGGACCCACCTATCACCCAGGAGGGTGGTGGCTACGGCCACCCCATAGGTTGTGCCCAAGAGGCCCCTAGGAGTCCTAGGGCCTCAACACTTAAGTGCCCGCTCCTCCACTCTTTCTCTCTCCCAAGAAACTTCATTGCTCCAGGAAAATTTCGAGTTCTTGTTGTTCTTCCTTGTATTTCTTCGATCTAATTATTTATCCACTTATTTATTGCACAAACTTGATACATTTGTTCTCCGGTATGTGGCTCCTCCACCTATACTTGTAGAATTTTGATTGGTGATGTATATCTTGAGGATTTTGCTGCACTGGGTGAGTTCTTATTTGAGCTAGCATGCTTGTTTTGAGCTAAATTAAATTATTTTAATGCATGAATTAGTTCCCCTAAGGTTTCTATAGTTGTCTCCTATAATATTTCTCCTTGTAGTTAACTTTTATTGGACTTGCTAAAAATTTCAGAATAAGAGTATGAAGAAAGCAAGGGGCCGGCTTAGTAAATTTTTCAAGAACACACCAAGTGAAGCACCAACCCCTCAGGAAGTCATTGTAGATTTAAGCTTCCTGAACTTTGATGGAGTGGAGGATGTTCAAGCATCTTCCTATCCTTGTGATGATCTTCTAGTAGCCTTGCGCATTTATGAGTCGTTCTATTAACTTGTTTCTAATGCAGGTTTGCGTGACTTCACGACAATAGAAGTGGAAAATATAGATGGCTCACTTACATATTCGTGCAAACTTTTAAGTTCTATGATGGTGATACGTCTCCAACGTATCTATAATTTTTTATGTTCCATGTTCATATTATGCCAATGGCTACATGTTTTCTATACACTTAATAGCATTTTTATGCATTTTCTGGGACTAACCTATTGCCATAGTGAGAGTTCCTGTTTTCTGGTGTTTTGTATTTCAGAAAAGTCGTTCCAGAAATATTATCGGAATTGGGCGAAACAAAAGCCGAATTCCCTATTTTTATGTCACGTTCATGTAGTCCGTAGGAGACGCGAAGGGAGCCAGGGAGGAAGCCACACCATATGGTGGTGCGGGCTCCCCTGGCCGCGCCACCATGTGGTGTGGGCCCCTGGTCGCCCACTGACATCGCCCTTCCGCCTATATATTGCCTTCCTCGAGAAAACCCTAAGTACCCAAGCCTCCATCCACGAAAAGTTCCGCAACCACCACGTCGTCAACCCTAGTTCAGGAGGGTTCTGAAGCTCTTCCCGGCACACTGCCAGAGAGGGAAATCATCACCGGAGGGCTCTTCATCACCATGCCTGCCTCCGGAGTGATGCGTGAGTAGTTCATCCTTGGACTATGGGTCCATAGCAGTAGCTAGATTGTTTTATTCTCCTGTTTGTGCCATCATGTTTAGATCTTGTGAGCTGCCTAACATGATCAAGATCATCTTATTGTAATGCTACATGTTGTGTTTGCCGGGATCCGATGAATATTGAATACTATGTCAACTTGATTATAGATCTATCATATATGTTATTTGTGATCTTGCATACTCTCCGTTGCTAGTAGATGCTCTGGACAAGAGGGAGTAATTATGCTAGATAGTGGATTCATGCCTCCAGTAATCTGGGAGAGTGATAGTAACTTCTAAGATTGTGGATGTGCTGTTGCCATTAGAGGTAAAACAATAATGCTTTGTATAAGGATAATTGTGTTGATTAGATACTTTCCTTATTGCAATAATCTGTTGCTTGCAACTTAATACCCAAGGTTTGCTCGAATGACGTCTCGAGGGTTGATTATTAGTCATAGATGCAGTTGGATAACGATCTATGTATCATGTTGTAATGCCTAAATGAATATCATAGTAGTCATCATGTCATGTATATGCATTACGGTGCATTCTCTATTTGTCAATTGCCCAACTCTAATTTGTTCACCCAGCATGTTATTTATCTGTTATGGAGAGACACCACTAGTGAACTGTGGACCCCGATCCATTCTTTTACACTGATAATACAACCTACTGCAAAAACTGTTCTTTTTCACTTCAAACAGTCTTCTCATTTCATTCACTGCAAACAAACATCATTTTCCAAGCTATACGTCTAATCCTTTGTTTTCAGCAAGACCGCTGAGATTGACAACCTCAATGTTTCGTTGGGGCAAAGTATCTTGGTTGTGTTGTGTGCAGATTCCACATTGCTGCTGAGCCTGGTAGTGCCCCTGCCAACATCAGCTATCAACAACCTTCAGACGTGATTTATTTCTCCTACCGGTCCGATTAAAACTTGGTTTCTTACCGAGGGAAAATCTTGCTATTGTACTCATCATACCTTCCTCTTGGGGTCTCTCAACAAACGTGTGTCCACACGCCATCAGATGGTGTTAGCACATACGTAAAATTGTGTCTTCATGATAGAAAGAAAAGTATGTCTCTTGACGATTTTTGCAGGACTATTGGAGTAAAAAAATCAAGGTACCATGAGAAGATAACAAACCAATCTGAACTTGAAGATTTATATTCGATACTTCGTCATCAACGCAACAAGGGTAAAAAATATAATAAGATCTCATGTATTCAACACCCTGTAATAAATTATTTCGCGTAGTATCTCTCTAAAAGTATACTTGCTAGAGAAAACACTAGTACTACTTCAAGTCTTGATATATCCATCATGCTCGCTGCTTTAGATAAGAATTATTCTTTTAGCATTGGTGCACAAATTGCTAGCCGTATTGATAATAATTTTTCTAAGGGGTTCACTTTTGGATGCATTATTGCCTCATGTATTTTCTTTGCTCAAACTAATATACCTCTTGATCCCGCTGACGAGTTGCTTCCCCTTGTAAGACTGGACTTTAATACTCTTGCATAACACTCTTTCTTTAAGGCCAAGTGAACCCCTGGGGATTTTAACTATAGGATATTATTTGAAAAGGAGGACAAGAAACCTTGGTTTGTTCATTTTCCCGCACCTCGTTTGTTTGGTGTTCCCAGGAAAAGGTGGTCCTTTTCCGAGGATGTATTGGATGAGTACCTTGCTTCAGAGATGGAGGAGCCCACGAGGCATTCTTCCTTCACATATATGGAGGAACCATTCTCGTTTTATCATGAGGGAGGATCTTCATCTCAGCCTCCTTTGATGGACGAACTCTCGCTGCATCAGGGGCGTGAGATGCGCATCTCGCCCCGTACTAGTAGTGCAAGTACTTGCAGCAGTAGCACATGACATCGTGATGGAACCCGTGGGACCAACATCATCCATAGGACAAAAGCCTAAGATTGGGGGAGTACGTATACGCTGACACTTGCTTTACGATTCATGTTCATTATTCATGTCGGCATATTACTTGATACTTTGTATGTTCTTGTAGACCTGCTAGTATTTTTTTCTTATTTTTTCTTCGCTTTTTAGTTGTTTTCTTCTTCAGTTTTCGTTCTTTTCGGTTTTACTTTGTTTTCTCTCTCTCTTTGTTTTCCTTTGTTTCTTATTGAAAACCCCCAAAAATATTTGTAATTTTTTTCTTCCTCGATTTTATTGCTCTTTCGCTTGTTTACAAAACACCAAAAACATTTTAGCGGTTCAGTTCGTTTGATTTTCTTCTGTTCGCATATTCTCCTTCCTCTTGCTTTCTTGTTTCTCGATTCTCCCTCATTCTTTTCCTTTTGTGTCTTCTCTCCTCTTTGTTTGTTATTTCTTAAAAATTCAAAAACAACAAAAAGATTTCCTGATTTTCTTTCTATTTCACTTTTGAAAAACAACAAAATATTTTCTCTTCTTCTTGTTATTGTATATTTGTTTGCGTAGTTCAGCTCATGTCCACGGTGGCTCTTACGCTTTATTATTATCATCCGGTCGTGCAAGTGGCAAAGCAATAATGATGATATATGATGAAGTGGACGAGATTAGAAAGCTGGTATCAACTCCTTTCTCTTCGTTTTTGTACACATGTTAATTCACATGATCTTATATTAGCTTGTCATGATATATAGTTATATGTATAATACCGCTTTAGTAGTTCAATCTTTCTTATGATTAGTCTCAAATGATTAGGAGTGCTCAATGTGTTATTAGAATATCACATGTGTTGTTTTATTCATAAGACAATATAGTTTGATGGTATTCCCCTCTGAAAAACTTATTTGGATCGACTTGGTCCATGTTCACACATGTAATACTATAAAGAAAGTCAATTTAAGCCTCGGTGATCTCTTATTTTTAGGGTTATATAATACATCCATGCTTTATTCAATGTTACTTTGTCGCAATGAGTGATTATGACCGTTGTTGCTCTCCTAGTTGGTCACTACCAGTCTATTTCTAGCCTTCACACTGTACTGAGTATGATATCTACCCGTGCATCCAACTCCCCAAAGCCAAAGTTTTCCAATGTGTCCACCATACCTGCCTACATGTGGTATTTTCCGCCACTTCAAGTAAATTGTTCGTGTGGTACCTTTAAACCTTCATATAATTAACATGTTTTGTGTTCTTGTTTTAGCTCATGAGGAAGTAGTTTAAAGTTTATCATGTATTATGTCAAGCAAAGTTCTTCTCTCTTATTTCACCCGATGAGTATGGAATCGGTGCTCATCTAAATTTGCAAGAGAGCTGGTGCCAATTAATATAATAAAAAGGTACTTTCCCATGGTTTCATGAAAGCTGGTGGGTACTCGTAAATACGACTAGCCCTGGTTTCTGAAAAAAGGTGGTTGTGGTGGTGGTGGGGTGGGGGGGAGTGCCAACAAATAAAACAACGGAAACTGCTCTCAAAAGTCTAAACACTTTTCCTTACATGGTTATGATAAGTTTTTCATTACCATTTGTTGACATAGACATACACCTCTCTCAAAATTGTTTTCGATGCCTCTGTTTATAAAATAAAAAGCTCTAGCACATGAGTAATCCCTGTTTCCCTCGGCAAATGGCCCTTCTTCTACTTTTATATTGAGTCTCCATGTTTTTACTTAATGCAACAGTTAGGAGAGCATGATTGTCATTCTGAGTATAATGTCCATTATCCCAAAATATTATTGTCTATTGCATGTTTACAATATTGTTTCTCCTAAAATTATTATATCTAGTCACCACTTGAGCTTCGGAGGTGCCTTGGCATTTATGTTTTTCTACACAATTAAGGGAAAGTGGGGTACCATCTTACTATGCTTTATTATGATCATTGCAACCTAGCTGATGTTATAATTTCAAATTGTTTACTCCTGGTTATTTGTTAACTTTTCATGAGAAAGAATGATTTTGTAAGCTTTATACTTATAGAAATTATCATGTACTTGTTAAATACCGATCATGGAGTAGTCTTATGTGCACCATATGAATTGAAAAATGTTTCTCAAAGTTTTCTTTATCGCGTCCAGTTTGTCAACCGAATTTCTTGAGGACAAGCAATAAGCTAAGCTTGGGGGAGTTGATACGCTGCAAACGTATCTACTATTCCAACCACTTTTCTTATTGTTTTCCCTCACATTTGCATGATTTAGATCAAACTAAACAGAATAATCCTGTTTTCAGCAGAATTACCTTTGATGTCTAGTTTTGTGGAGAAATTCAACTTCCTCAGAAAATTCCAAAAAAAATACGAAAAAATGTTTCTCCCCGAAAAAATCCCAGAGCCCTAAGGGCAACTAGAGGGGGCGGGGGGGGGGGGGGCTCTAGGCCCCAGGAGGTTGGTGTCCGCGACCCTCCTATGGACGCTCCTAGGAGGCTCCTAGGAGCCTAGGGACACCCCCAGGGTGCCCTTTGGCCATAAGACTCCTTTGTCCCCAAAAACTCCGAGACCCCAAAGTACCCGAAAACGATCCACAGCTCCACCGACACCCAAAACCCTAGTTCGGGAGACAGAAGTTCCTATTTTGACACCCTGCCGGGACGGGGATTCGAGGGGGATAGTTGCCGTCATCATCACTATAACCTCTCCATAACCACTTCATGATTCCCCCTTCAACGTGTGAGTTATTCCCCTGCTGTAGGCAGAGGGGATGGTAGGGATTGGATGAGATTCATCATGAAACATATCACAGAATTGTTAGGGCTTGATCCTAGTATCCACTATTGTTGTTTATTATCGTTGTTGCAACTTGGAGTGCTTAATGCTTGTCACTAAGCCTTGCGTGCCATGATTTAAGATCTGAACATGTTATGTTTTCATGAATATATTTGTTGTGTTCGATCTTATCTACCGGTTGTATACACGTATTACTGTCTGGAACCCGAGACCCCAAGGTAGCATGGTTGGGATAACAGAGGGGATGGACTCTAGTTCTAGGATTACATGTTTCCACCGTATGTTAATGCTTTTCCCCGGTGCTTGGTAGAACAAGTACCTTCATTACCACTAGTTCCTTTTTGGCCCCGCAGCAATGTGATGGTAGGAAAAAAATATGCCGTGCAAGTTATTATTGCAAGCATATACGACAATTCTTGGGAAACATGCCTATGATAGTTTGTGACTTGGATACTCTCTTATATATGTGTGATGCCCTTTGTTACCCCTACTACATGGTTGATCTCATTCATGAAACACCCATACGTCCATCCCTATGCATACGGTGTTTCTAGCACTGCTACTTATTCCGTTTACATTTGTTGTTACTACTGCTACAACTGCTGATGTTATATTACTATTACTACTAATAAAGTGTGTGAAGCAAGATACTTTTGAGGTGCAATTGAATTGACGACTCAATTGTTAAGGATTATAAATATTCTTTGGCTCCCCTTGTGTCAAATCAATAAATTGGCTATATTTTCCCTCGAAGTCTGTTGCGATCCCCTACACTTGTGGGTCATCAGTATAGACATCCACGACCCCGATGTTGATTATTGATAAGTAAAATAGTTTTAAAATCATATCTACTTGTTATCGAACCTGTAGGGGTCATACACTTAAGGCGTCAAAGTCATTTGTTCACATTGGATGGTCCGTAGAAAGAGCAGGTATCATTCAGATAGTTCCGGGGTGATAGAATTAATATTCAGAGAGATTACAGGGGACATGATATGTCCCAGAATGTCGGAATATGTCCCTGGGGGAGGGCATATCTGTCCCCATGGCCGCACCTATCATTGGGAGGCTGTCGGGTGGGCCCAAGGGCCACAAGCATGCCGCACCTACTCCCCTTGCACCTTTCTTATTGAGGCCTGAAGAAAAAAGGAAAATACAAAAGAAAAGGGCAGGGAAAAAGGAGGGAAAGGACCCCCCCCCCCCCCCCGCGCGCAAAAGGAATGGCTCCTAGTTGGACTAGGAGTCCAATCCGATTTGGGGGGAGGGGACTTGGTGCGGCCACCACAAGGGGGCTGCGGATTGGGAGGGGATCTCCTCCCCAAGGCAGCTCCTCTCATCTCCACATATAAAAAGCACCCCAAGCCTTGAGAGAAAATATAACAATTGGCCAAGTGCCTCTCTCTATCCCTCCCTCCCTGCCTCCCTCTCTCTCTATTTCTTTCTAGTTGAATTCGAGGGTCTAATAAGATATTATAATTAGAGCACCTATAATAGAAATAGAGCACCTATAATTGAATTAGAGCTTCTTCTAATTGGGTTTTGAGGTGTCCTCTCCCGATTAGATCTAGCGTTAATCTCTCTCTCCCCCTCTCTCTCTCTCTCTTTCCCATGTGTTGGGATCTCTCCACCTCAATTGTGAACCTATAGTGATTATTCCTGGA
This sequence comes from Alopecurus myosuroides, assembly GCA_028641055.1. NCBI lineage: Eukaryota > Viridiplantae > Streptophyta > Magnoliopsida > Poales > Poaceae > Alopecurus > Alopecurus myosuroides. The sequence continues at coordinate 434,384,497 of CM054058.1, read as the reverse complement.
CGGAGAAGCATTGTAGGACTTTGACATACTTATGTGTGTGAACTCTTAGAAGGATAACACGTGAGACCCTCACTCTTATGGATTCGAAACACTAGACGCGGAAAGTTGTATCCGGAAGGGAGGACATGGGGAGAAGCAGTCCCACCGCTAGGCTTAGCCATGTGACTCTTCATCAGGCATCACCGACATCGTCATCGGCACTCGTTCTGCGCTTTGTGTCGGTAATGAATCATATCTATCCTCGTCTTTAACTTCATAGAAGATCATGTGTGTTGCGCAAGATGAAAATTTATTTTTTTGCACACGGCCCAATATGCCCTGGGTGTTTGATATGTGTAAAGTGTATCTATAATTTTTTTATCGTGCTATTCTACTTTTATATTATTGCTACATATTATTACTATGATTATATATATCCTTTTATAGCATTTTATTGGACTGGCATATTGACAAGATGCCAATTGCTAGTTTTTGTTTTTTTTTTGTGTTTCACAAAAGTTGTACAAGAAAAGTTCTCGAAAAATTATAGAAATTCTAACTTTATGAAATACTTGGGGGCGCCAAAATCAGCCAGAGGAGATCCTGCAGTGGCCCACGCACAACCTCAGAGGGGCCGTGCCCGGGGTTTTTGTGGGCGCCCAGCGGCCCACTTCAGCCTATATATTCTTCATGACCTAAGTCAACGATCCTAATGGTGTTGTTAACACTCGTTAGGAACCCCAAGTGTAAGGTGTGATGCAACATAGTATCAAATTTCTCTCAGTGATGAGACCAAGGTTATCTAACCAATAGATTAAATGTCTTTAGCGAGGTTTGTAGTGGACCTACACACAAACACCAACTTATTTTCCCAACATTTCAGGAAGCCTGTTGAGCTTCTTGTCTTGCCAAAAATAAAGGTTTAAACACATAGTGTGAAAAATATGGTTGACAACAATAGTAGTAAAAATGGACCAACAAGCTAGAGATAGTGAATACCAAGTAGGCAAGGTTGTAATCAATGTAAAAGAATGGATTGTGGGGGCATAGTTTTACTAGTTGTGTCTCTCCATAAATAATAATAAAGTAAACATGTTGGGTAAACAAATTACAGCTGGACAATTGACAGAATTGAAACTGCAATACTATGATAACAAGAATATTCATGGCTATATCCATGCAGGCATTACATCAAACATATATATATACTGCCAAAGCATGCATCTATAACTAGTACTCCACTTCAATAGCGCGTCTATGTTGCCTCTCTAAGAATTAAGTTGCAAGTAACTGAATATTGCATTAAGCAAAATACATAATGTAAGTAATATTCATAATCAATATATAGGCATAAACACCGTTGTTTTTCCCTTAGTAGCAATAACACATCCTTACCCTTAGTCCTTTCTGCCACTCGAGCCCACATATGAAGGATTCATGAACCTATTATCGATCATATACTCCATCTTGGAGATACATGCAACTACTTGGCCAGAGTAACCACATGAATCAGAGAGCATGCAAAAATTTAAATAAAGCATATACATGATAACAAGTAGAATCAGATAAGAAATATGTACAATCTTATCATAACTTCACAATTCGTGGGATCACAGCTAACACAACATGTAGTAATTACATCATATGGATCTTGGTCGTGTTAGAAAACTCACAAGACCGTGGCATGGAAGTGCAATGAGAAGATACAACCATCTAGCTACTGTTATGGACCGTAGTAGAAGGATGAGCTACTAACACATCACCTCAGAGGAAATCATGGCAATCAAGAGGCTTCTCGTGATGATTCCCCCTTTGATAGGGTGCCGGAACATGGCTCCAAAACGCCGAAATTACGATTTTGAGATGACGGTGATTTTGTATCTGTTTCGTGGAAAACTTCTCCTCCACTGATGTTTTTAGATTAGAGGGAATTCACGGGAGACTAAACCTTGAGAAACGTTCTTCTCACCTGGTCCGCTATGGAGAAGCGGAGGCTGAACTAGTTGAGCAGGAACTCCACTACACGGTGCTTCCATTCCCGCTAAGCTACATGACTACCTCTCCCCCTCTACAAGCCGGCTGCTGCGCTGATCCAACATCTTGTGGATGGTGTTGCCAAGAATCTACCAGGGCGGAGAGCCGAATTGCTGAATAGGGGAGGCCGCCTTGAGCTGGTAAAAACTACTCTCTCAGCAGTGTCAATCTTTGTTATGATGTCACTAGATCTGCCAGCAAAGACCCTCACAGATATTGAGAAGATCCTCTCTGTCTTCCTCTCGAAAGGTCACAACGATGTGCATGGTGTTCACTTCCTAATGGCGTGGGATAGGGTGTGTATGCCCAAAGAGCTAGGCAGACTGGGGCCGCGCAACCCGCGCCTGATGAACTATGCCCTCTGTGTGAGATGTCTCTAGTTGGGAAGGACAGACAAACACTAAGCCATTGAGTGAATTTGACATTCACGTGCCGCGGGTGCTGTCCTAGCTCTTCGATGCAACCACCACTCCTGTTCTCGGGAATGGTGTGTCCACCTTTTCCTGGCGCGATATGTGGCTGGCAGGTGGACGGATTGTGGACCTAGCACCCAACCTCTTCAAGAAGGTGCCCATGAAGGCTCGCAACTATCATCTCGTTTGGGGTGGGGGTGGGGGGTGGGGGAGGAGGGCTTTCCGGGAGATGGACGGAGGATATGTTTCTGGATCTCGAAGCGGTCGATCTACAAGAGATGTTGGATTTGACCGGTAGGTTGACTGAGGTTACCCCTGGCACAGGGTGTGGAGGACGAGTTCAAATGGAACTGGGAGGCTGACCACCAATACTCAGCTCACTCGGCTCACCACACACTCTTTGTAGGACAGATCGGTTTTGACAGTGTTGAGCAGATTTGGCGCTCCCGTGCCCCGGGCAGATGCAAGGTGTCCATTTGGTTGACCCGTAGAAACAAGTGCGAGCGGCTAACCACCTGAGCCGATGTGTCTTACAGGACCCGCCTGTGTGTCTGTTTTATTGCCAGCAGGGCGAGAATATTGATGATCTCCTCCTAGGATGTGTGTCGAGACATCGTAGTAGTTTTCATAGACGGGGGTGCCATGAGACTACGGGTAGAGACGTGGGGAAACGGGATCGCGTTGGTGACAAAGACACAGGATTTACCCAGGTTCGGTACGTCGTAATAATACGGCGTTCCTACTCCTGCAATCTCACTAATCAGGGCTAAAGCCTGTGTAAACAATTACAATGTGAGGTTAGGTTTAGCTACTCGCGGAGGATCAACTTCTCGGCGAGTTGGCCTATGGCTTCGTGTCCCTTGTTATCTCATCTCCCGTCCAGCTTTATATAATAGCCGGATTAGGGCATACAGAACAGGAAACCTAGAAGACTACGATAACTATTAACTTGGAAAGTAAGGAATCCGTCTTCTCCTCCAAGCCAGATCACGTGGGCCGTGATCCGGGTCCTTCTAGAATCCGGCTTCTGCGCGTCAGCTTACTGGGCCGCCCAATGGACCATAGCCCACTACCAGTTGGGCCACCCTGGTAATCCGGCACTTTTGACTACCATCTGATATACCCCTATTCAGTATATATCCGACAGTAGCCCCCAAGAAGGATTAAAACTCTGATTTGCCGTCTTTCGCCAAATGTATATTGTCCGAGAAATATTGGCCAGCAGTCTTGATTCTTCTTATTCTTCTTTTGAAAAGAGATGGTAACATAAAACTCGGAATTCGGGAAATCCGGCTTTTCTCCCACGATCCTTCGCGGAGAAGGAACCTCCTACGTCAGCACTTTAATCCTGCTGACGTAAGGGACGTTTGGGTTCTGAGTGGGAAACCCAGAAACATATCTCTGACAGATTCTCGCGGGAAACGAGGAGATAACCATAATCATCCTGTCGATTCATTTCCCGGATTTTCCGGCGAGTGACATGTGTTGATCATCCAACGGTCAAAAGAGCCGGTAGCACGTATTGTGACGGATTTCCGGCTATAAATAGCCTTCGTCGTCCTCCCGGAAAACCTTCCGCAACCATTCGAACGCCATTACAGCGCCCAAGCTCCCGAGCAGAGAGAGAGCACCGAAACGCAAACTGCGCCCAGAACATCACCAGAGACGAGCCGCGCCGCCACCCAATGGCATCCTCACCGCCTTCGCCCGCACACACCGTCGCGCACGACATCGAAGACATCATCAACCAGATGGATCCACAGTTGGACTCCCCGACGTGCACCGGCGCGAACCAGTGAAGACGGCAGATTCCGCGGTGGGCGGAGGGAATCCTTCCGCCACCGCGGATCTTGCGAGCTCAAGCGCCGCGCCCTCTCCGCCGTTTGCTCCCCAAACGGCGGAGGAGAAAATCACGCTTCTCGGCGACGAGCTCGCCGTTGCGGAGGCCGCCACGTCCGCCGCCGCCGGAGCGGATGAAGAAGTGGAAACTGCCGACAACTGGGTTGCCTGCAGCATTCCCCCATCCCTCCTTCCAAACAAGGAAAAGGAGGGGTTGGTACTCAAAGGGAAATGGCGGATCCCTGAGGACAAGAACGAACCCCTGCCAAACGACGGCGAGCGGGTTCTTCTCTCCTCCCATCTCCTAAGAGGTATGGGATTGCCACCTTCCGCCTTCTTCCTCCAAATTCTCTCCCATTACAACATCCAGCCCCATAACCTGCCACCCAATTCCATTCTCTATATGGCCGGGTTTCAGGCCCTCTTTGAGGGTTTCCTAGGCATAGAACCTAGGTTAGACTTCTGGTTGTACTGTTTCGGGGTTAAGCGGAACTCTTCGGAGGGCGCACTCCCGACTTGCGGGACCATCTCCTTCACTCTTAGGAGATTTAGGGAGGAATGGTTCCCCAAGATCAGAACCTCGGAATCCGTCAAATTCTGGACGGGTTCCTTCTTCTATCATCCCGATGTTCCTTTTCCGATAAAGGCCATCGGGGTTCCACCTTTCACCAACACCGCTGCTGTTCCCCAAGAGAATTGGGGAACAAAAGCCGTCCAAGTCCTGCCGCCTGATCTACTAAGGATCAAGCGGCGCATCGCCAAGCTCACCTCCTTGGATCCGCCTCTAACCGGCATGGACACGGTCCTTTGCTGGTTGGAAAGTCGGATCCAGCCATTAGCCAATCATGGCGGCCGTCTCCTCTGCGAGTACACGGGCGCCAACGAAAAAATGCGGACAACCAGCAAAGACTGGACCGCGAAGGATCTGCGGCGGCGCGTGAACCAGTTGGTCGCATCACGCAACCAATATGAAGCGAGTCGGCCTATGTATACGGCCGACAATCCGGCTCCCAAGTTATTTTTCCATCATTTGGGTAGAATTTGACTATGCTTTCTCGGATTTTTTGCTTCTAACTCTGCTTTTTCTTTTCGACAGATTGCTGAGCTTCTTGAATCGGAGCTTGCCTCCGAAGCTGATCTGGAGGCTTTGCACGTCGCCTTCACAGGTGGGCGCAAGCGCAAGAAGATTTCCTCCTCTGAGGAAATCATCGATCTTGACGGGATTCCCGTCGTCACCTCCAGGTTAGAACGTCCGAGTTTATTTCTTTTGTCGAAGTTTTCTTTCGTCTTCGGAGTTTTAACCTTTCCGGGTTTTTGTTTTTTGCCTTTAGCCTGCCTCCCTCTACCTTAAAGCCAAAGAAGCTGAAGAGGCATAAGGCTGTGACCAACAGAGGCCCTCATCCTTCCCCCGTCATCGCACCGGACACACCGTCCACGATGGCGGAAGAGCATGCAACAGCCCCCACCACAAAGTCGTTGGAGCCCAGCCAGCCCGTTGTGTCGGACACGGACACGAGGGAAAGGGCGGCTCCATAGGTGGGAAATTCTTCTCGGAGAATCGACGAGGAGATTCCCACCTTCGACAAGGACTTCAAGAACCTCAACGACGGCCTAAGCGCGGCCGGAATTCTTTTTGCAGAATACGCAAAAGAGTATAATGAAAACTTGGCGGGGTTGCAGCGAATGAGCCAGGTATTTAACTCTAGCCCCCAAGCGTTAAGCAAAATGTATACTTTTTGCCTTGATGCTTTTTAATTACTCTTTTCCTTGTCGTGTTCCAGCAAACCGCCGAAACCATTAACATGGAAGTTTTCAATAAACTTTTCGTCAAGAACAAGGAAGTTAGAAATCTTCTTTCTATTCTTGAGGTGAAAGAGACGGAGCTGGCATCGTCTCAGCTGCAGCTGAAGGAAACAACAGGTAAACTTTTTCCCTCTGAAGTTTTTTATTCAGCTTTTTGTCTAAGTACTTTTCCGGGATTTTTCTAAACTCGGAATTTTCCTTGCTTTCTAGCTGCTTTGGCTAAGGCCCAGCAAATAGCTGAAGATGCCGGAAACGCTGCCAGTCTCCGTGAGGAAAACCTGGATCTTCATAAGCAACTTATGAAGGCCCAAAAGGATCTGGAAGCCAGCAATCTGGCCCTTGGAATTGCTCATTCCAAGGCTTCCGAACATGCGGAAAAGGACAAGTCCACCATTCAGGACTTGGAAAATGCCCTAAATCTGCGCCTGGAGGAAGGCTCCGAAATCGACCAGATCATCGGTAAGTTTTACTTCATTTACCATTTGTCCATGTCTTGCTTTCTTTCTCTGTTTTTCACTTAACCTTTTTGGTTGTTTTGTCTAAAAAAACAGGAGGTAACCCAGATATCACTCGGATTGACAGAATCCGAGCCTTTGGGAAGACGTGGACTGCGATCAGAGCTGCTGGCATGCAACTGGTCAACAAGCTCCTTCCCACAAGGACTGGGGAGTTCTCGGAAGTTGAAAAACTTCCGGGTGCCATCTTGCAGGTGGCGGAGTCCATGGAATCCATCCTACGCTCCGCTGCACGGGGTGGTGCACGCATGGCACTCGGCCTTATGCGTATGCACTATCCTGGTGCAAAGTCTTGGCGCGTGGCGTCCGGTATCCCCCAAGGATACACGAAAACTCAGCGATCCACTATCTTTGATGAAATCAAAGGCCACGCCACCAAGATCGCCTCCATGGTGAACATCTCCATCACTTATCCAGAAGAGGAGATCCAGGAAGCCCCCGAGAATGACAGCGGCGAAGAAGACTCGGACGCTTGAAGGGCTGCTTTAACCTGGATGATGAAAGTAGACAATAGGAGCATTACTGCACTTTTACAATGTAATTCATATTGTAATGCTTCTATTCCTTTTGTATAAATAAGAACTCCGCCTTTTGCAGTTTTAATTATGAAATTCTTTGCAAGGTTTCCGGGTTTTAATATTCCTTTGCGTTCTAAGTTCTCTGGTTTATATGTTTTAACTGTCCTTAGTGTTTGAAATGGCTCGATAGTATTACGAATCATCATGCCGAGTAACTGGGTATAACCGATCAGTTTAAACTCGGAAACATGGATCATACTAAAGGCATTTTTACTAACTAGCTCCAGTGACCCAACACGTAAACAATCAGATAATACTTAGAGAAAAGTAAGGAATTTTTTGAAACTTGGGCATGCAGGCACAATCCGAGTTTCCTTTAGCCGTTAGCAGGCTGAAAGTCATTCAGTTTTTAAACACCGAGCACGCAGGCACAATTCGGGTTAACATTGAGTATTTTGTAAGATCATTGGGAAATAGATAAGGTGGAATCATGCTTTGTACTATAATGAACTTGTAAAAACATGGATATCAAAATTCCGACAACTTTATTTCATGATCTCAAAGATGTTTACATAGAAATTGAACTAAGTATAGAAGGGACGTAACTGCTGGATGCTCCAAGGCCTCTTTGTCTCTCCTAGTTCATCATCTATCTTTCTCTTTCTTTTGCGATTCGGCTTCTCGGGATCATCTTCCGTGTCCTGAATATCTACAAGATAATATGACCCATTTTCCATAGCTTTGCTGATTACAAATGGTCCTTACCACACTGGGGCCAATTTGTGCTTTCTTTGCTGCACCAATCTCAGCACTAAGTCACCTTCTTTAAAAGAACGATGCCTGATTTTCCGACTATGATAACGTCGTAAACCTTGCTGGTAAATGGCGGATCTTTGAAGCACAAGCTCTCGTTCTTCTTCTAAGAGATCGACGGCATCCTGTCGTGCTTCTTCGGCATCCGAGTCATCGAAATCCTGCACTCTTGGGATATCATGGATCATGTCCGTTGGAAGAATAGCTTCCGCACCGTAAACTAGGAAAAACGGGGTTTGCCTAGTTGACCTGTTTGGCGTCGTTCGAATGCTCCAAAGAACGGAAGGTAGCTCCTCTACCCATGCTCCAGCTGCTCTATGAAGAGGAGATTCGAGTCTTGGGCGTATTCCTTGCAGGATTGAGCTATTCATTCGCTCAACCTGGCCATTGGATTGCGGGTGTGCCACAGATGCAAGATCTAGGCGAATTCCCGTTTTTCGGCAATATTTTGCCAACTCTCCAATGGAGAAATTTGTCCCGTTGTCGGTTATTATGCTGTGTGGAACGCCATATCTCATGACTATGTCAATGATGAAATTTCTGGCAGTTACACCGTCAAGCTTTTTGATGGGTTTAGCCTCCACCCACTTGGTATATTTGTCCACAGCTACAAGTAGATGTGTAAGTCCGCCTCACGCAGTTTTGAACGGTCCCATCATATCTAGCCCCCAGACCGCAAATGGCCATGTAATTGGGATAGTTTTGAGTGTTTGGGCCGGCATATTGGTCTGCTTGGCGTAATATTGACACCCTTCACATGTGTTAACTATGTGTTCAGCATCTGTCTTGGCTGTTAGCCAGAAAAACCCGGCACGGAATGCTTTTTTAACTATGCTTTTTTATTGAGCATGGTGTCCGCAATCTCCGGCATGGATTTCTTGCAGAATTTCTCGTCCTTCTTCTGGTGAAATACACCGCAGAAAAATTCCGGAAGTACTGCGTTTATACAGGCAATTATCAATTACCGTGTATCCTTTGCATCAACGCTGAATTTGTCTCTGCAAGACTTCGTCTGCTCCTTCCGGGTACTTGTGATTGACTAAGAAGTTTAAATATGAGATTGTCCACTCCGGGTTAACGAGCATAACTTCAATTGATTCGGAAGCCAGGGGGTAATCGATATCTCCACCTTTTATGGATGGCTCGTACAAATGCTGGACAAACACACCTGGTGGTAGGATTTTTACTCTTTCTGACCCAATGCGGGCTAACGCATCCGCGTTCCAATTCTCCTCCCTTTTAACGTGGAGTACTTCGAATCCGAAGAAACAAAAAGCGAACTCGTCCACCGTTCTCCGATGTTCGGCCATTATAGGGCTCTTTGCATCCCATGTTTGGTTGAGCTGATGCTGTACCAAATCCGAGTCGCCGTAGCACAAGATGCGTTTGACCCCTATTTCTTTTGCAATGTGCAAGCCATGAAGCAGAGCTTCATATTCTTCCACATTATTGCTGGCGTTGAAGTGTATTTGTAATACATACTCCATTGTATCTCCTTTAGGGGATTTTAAGACTACACCAGCTTCGGCGCCCTCCTTCATCTTGGATCCGTCAAAATGCATGATCCAGTATTCGGACTCCGGCATTGGTGTTTTCTCCATTGCTTCCGTCCAGTCGGCGATAAAATCTGCCAGAACCTGGGATTTTATTGCCGTCCTTGGCTGATACTTAATGTCGAAGGCTGCTAGCTCGATACCCCATTTGGCTACTCGGCTAGTTGCCTCCGCATTGTTTATTATATCCCCTAGTGGTGCTTTACATACCACTGTTATGGAATGTCCTTGGAAGTAATGACGTAACTTTCTAGATGCGAAAAATACGCCATATGCTAGTTTTTGTTAGTGTGGGTACCTTTGCTTGGATTCGGAGAAAACTTCGCTTATGTAATATACCGGATGCTGGTCTGGTATACTTTGTTCGTCTTTCTTCCGTTCCACAACAATTACTGCACTAATAACCCTGTTTGTAGCCGTGAGGTACAATAACATAGGTTCTTCGTCTTTTGGGGATGCCAAAATCGGAGCTTTCATCAACGTTTCCTTTAACTGGGTTAGCGCTGCGTCGGCCTCTTCTGTCCACTCGAATTTTTTGGATTTTTTCAGCAACTTATAGAGTGGTAAGGCTTTATCCCCCAGCCGACTAATAAATCTGCTGACGGCAGCAGCGGAACCCGTCAATCTTTGGACATCTTTCACACACGTAGGTTTGGAGATGTTCAAGATGGCTTTGATCTTTTCCGGGTTAACTTCTATTCCTCTATGAGAAACGATGAAACCCAGAAGTTTTCCTGAGGGAACCCCGAATACGCACTTTGATGGATTTAACTTCATCTTGTAAGTGCGCAAGTTTTCGAAGGTTTCTCGCAAATCCTCAAGGAGTGTGTCTTTTTCCTTGGTTACGACAGCAATATCGTCCATGTAAACGTGGACGTTTTTGCCAACCTGACTATGCAAACAACGTTGCATGCAACGCTGGTAAGTTGCGCCTGCGTTCTTCATGCCAAATGGCATGGTTACATAATAATACGTCCCGTACGGGGTTATGAAAGAAGTTTTAATTTGATCTTCTTTTTTCATGCGTATTTGGTGATACCCGGAATAAGCATCCAAAAAGCATAAAAGCTCAGAGCCTGCAGTGGCATCTATTATTTGATCGATACGCGGTAACGCGAACCTATCTTTGGGACACAACTTGTTCAAGACGGTGTAATCTATACACATTCTAATAGCAGTAGTGTCTTTCTTCGGTACTAATACCGGGTTTGCAGACCAATCAGTGTGGATTACTTCCTGAATGAAATCTGCTGCTAAAAGCCGGATAATTTCCTTGCCAATAGCCTTCCGTCTTCTTCCGTCGAATCGACGGAGACCTTGTTTGACGGGTTTGGAGGCTTGAAATACCTTGAGTTGATGCTCAGCAAGTTCCCTGGGTACGCCTGGCATGTCAGCTGGACACCAGGCGAAAATATCCCAGTTGTCACGGAGGAACTTGATGAGCTTGTCTTCCTATTTGTCGGTCATCCCAGTTCCTACTACGACAAATTTTGTCGGATCTTTAGGATCTAGGATTACCTGTCTTGTATTCTCAGAGGCCTTGAAGCTATCTACTGGCTTCTGAGTTTCTTTTCCTGCCGGCAATTCTGTCGGCGATACCTCCTTAGCCAGCTCCTTCAGCTCTTCCTTTGCTATGATTTTCTCAGCACAAAGGGCGTTTTCTTTTTTCAGCTTGTTTGCCAGCTTGAAGTCTCCAGTTATGGTGATTACCCCTCCTTTCGGCCCTGGCATCTTCAGCTTGTTATAGATATAACATGATCTTGCCATAAATTTGGTGAAAGCTGGACGTCCGAGTATCGCGTGATACACGCTTTCGAACGGCACCACCTCGAAGGATACTTTTTCCTGACGGAAGTGATCTTTTTCTCCAAAGGTGACATCTAGGGAAATTTCTCCTAGGGATCGTGCTTGCCTGCCGGGAACAATGCCATGGAAGCGTATGTTGCTGTGATTGAGCTGGGTCTCGGAGATCTTTAGATGTCTCAACGTATCCAGGTACATAATGTTGATGCTGGATCCTCCGTCCATCAACACTCTTTTTAGCCTAGTATTCTGGACAATAGGGCTTACAATAAGAGCTTGTGTGCCGGGTTCAGGGATATTTCCGGGATGATCAGACTGATCCCAGGTTATTGGTGTGTTCGAATATTTCAAGAATTTCGGGGTTGCCGGAACAACCGCGTTTATTTCTCGAAGTGTTCTTTTCGCCACCTTTGCTGATGGAGTTGCTAGGAAAGTTAGGGCGCATTCTCCATCAACTCTCGGAAACTTGGGTTCGCCTTTCCGCTGCTGTTCCTGGATTTTTTCGTCAGTGTCCGATTCACTGTCTTCTTTCTCAGCTTCTGGCTTTTGCTTAGAAAATTTCCTTTTGGAACTCTTCCCCTTGTTTCCGGATCCTGCACTGCCTTTCATGTGCTTATTCAGCCGGCATTGTGCGTTCGTATGGGTGGGTTTCCCAAATTGCGAATGGTGGACGCAGGGTTCTGACTTAATCTTCTCCCACTCTTATTTAGTGTAGTTGATTGGTTCTGAACTGCGTCCTTTCCATCTGCTCCCTTTTTCACTTCCAAAGGCTATATTAACTTCTTTGAGTTTTGGTGTTGCGTCTGAAGTTCCTTTTTTTCTCAGAGCGAGGGATTTTCTTGGCCAGTATCAATGTGTCGATATTGCCACCTCTTGCTCTGATATCGTCTTCGGCTGCAGCATGCTCATTGGCGGTTGTAAGCATAGATCCGAGATCTTTGTGCTGTTTGGAACCAACCATGAACGGTACTAATCCGGGTTTTAGGCCATTGACGAAAGCATGCATTGCTTGTACGTCAGTTACTCTAGAACAACTATTCTTCATTGCAGTCTGAACGGACAACGACGTCGCCTAGAGGGGGGGTGAATAGGCGATTAAAACTTTTCCGGTTAAGCTTGCTAAATGCGGAAATAAACTAGGTGTTTTAAATTAACAAGCATACAACCTAAATATTCTATGGCCAACTAGATGCACCAACAACTTATGCTAAGCAATACAAGTAACAAGGTGATAGCAAGATATATAACTTCAAGCTCGAAGGCTATCACAAAGTAAATTGCATAAGTAAAAAGCTCGGGTATAGAAATAACCGAGGCACACGGAGACGAAGATGTATTCCCGAGTTCCTCCCACAAAGGGGAGTACGTCTCGTTGGAGGGGTGTGAGCTCACCACGAAGGCCTACTCAACGCCACAAAGGCCTCACCCTATTCTCCGATGAACCCCGCCACAAAGGCCTAGTTCACCTTCCACTATATGGCAACCTTCAAACCCGAGGCACGCATCCACAACTCAATTGGAGGCTCTCGGTGTCACCACAATCTTGGGGCACGCATCCACAACTCAATTGGAGGCTCCCAAGAACACCACAAGTCGTCTAGGGTCCAAGACCCAAGAGTAACAAGCTCACAAACTTTCAACTTCCACGAATCCTCGTGGAGAGAGCAAACCGATGCAACCGATGCAAATGGCAAGAGCACAAGTGCTCAAATCCTTCACTCTCAAATTCCAACAAAGCAACAAATGCTTATGGGGGAATAAGAGAGGAAGAACAATGGAGGAGAAACACCAAGAACTCCAAGATCAAGATCTACTAAGTTTCCCTCACTAAGAAGGAAGATGGATTGGTGGAAATGTAGATCGAGATCTCCTCTACCTTCTCCCTCAAAGATATGCAAGAATCATAGGAGGGATTGGGAGAGGGGCAAGCTTTCCAAGGTCAACAATGGTGGGAGAGAAGGGGAAAAACGTGCTTGGAAGACTTGGGGACCAATGGGGAAGAAAGCCCCCTTAAATAGGTCCCCACAAGAACTAGCCGTTGTGCAGGAATTTTGGGACCGGAATATCCGGTCCGAAGTGAAAAATCCGGTTCAAATAATCCGGTTCACTCCAGTGTGAAAACTGGTCTGAAATCCGTCGAAACCGGAATATCCGGTATGCCCCGAAAAATCCGGTTTCCAATAATCCGGTTCATGTCAGTACCGAAAAATGGCTCAACTAGAAACTTCATAACTTTTGCGTCCGGACTCCGTTTTTGATGATCTTTGCCTCGTTGAGTTCGTAATGAAAAACTCTACAAGATCATGCAGAGAAACATCACTGCCCAACAATGGAAACTAAAACCAAATGTAGAAAGGTTTAACCTCTCTAAAAGGAACAACCGGTAAAACTTCCAACACGAAAACTCACATAACTTTTGCGAATGAATTCCGAATTAGGTGAGTCCAAATGCATTGGAAAGATAACAGCAAGGAGTATCCAAATAAAAGGTGAAAATGTTGATACCTCAAAGTATGGAGAAGTTACCACACCTGGAAGGTGTGGGAACATTCTCAAAGATGAACGGAATATTTTCTCCACCGAAAACGCAACAAGTTTTTCTTACGAAATCCGTTTTCGAGAAACCAAGGCTTGTCATGAAGATCACGACAAGCACTAAAACCCAAAGGAGACAAAAGACAAATAAGAACCAAGAAAGATGATATGCAAAGTATGCAAAGGTTTGAGCTCTCCATAACGATTCGATCGAGTTACTCACTTGAGAGCCCCTCTTGATAGTACGACTATCTATCCTATAACCCGGTCTCCCAAAGACACGAGACCGGTAAAATAGAAAACCTATCAAGATTATACCTTTGCCTTGAGCATTCCACTTGAGCTAGATGATGACGATCTTGACTCTCTCAAGTTGGATCTTCTTTCTTGATTGCGCTTGCTAGCACAAACTCCGCTTGATGAAGACTTGCAAGTTGCTCCCCCATACACCATTATGGGAGAGACTAGCTCCCCCATACACCATTATGGGAGAGACCCTTCGGCAAATCTTCACAAGGCCACAATCTCCAAAAGGTTGGCAAGCATCAAGCATAGGATATCTTCTAGATGCTTCACTTGAGCTTCCACGTCAAGCTAGATGACGAACACCGCTTGACGATGACAAAGACCATGGGCTATAGGAAATCTTCCTTTTGGTTCATGCCCATGGAAAGATACCTAACCACACATAGAGATGCAACACACACATATCATGGGTTAGTTCACAAAGCTATATCGACAATTGCTTACCATACCATGAGATACACAATCCCACTTGGTACAACTTGTAGCTTTGTGTGTTGATCGCTTGCTTGATCAACCTTGTATCTTTGCTTAACACTTCTAAATATGATGTCTTGAAGATGATAATGAAAGATCACCTAATCCTTTTCTTCAAGACATACTAGCAATAAGCTCAACTCAAACCATGACCATTCTTCATATAAATCCATGAGAATAACAAAGGCCATCAAGGAAGCTAATAGAGTTCAACACATGAACTCCATTATTTCCTATGGACAAGATCTACAAGGATAACTCAATGCAAACATTAGTCCATAAAGGATTGTCATTAATTACCAAAACCACATATGGGGGAACCATGCGCTTTCAATCTCCCCCGTTTTGGTAATTGATGACAATCCCTTTTTACGAGGGTTTATATGATGAATAAAGCAAACATGCTAAACAAGAGCAAGGATGCAATAGCATGGAAAGGAAAATGCTTAAGAATGAAACTAAAGCATAAACCAAATTCCCTTAAACCCTCTAAACTTCTCCCCCATTGGCATCCATTGCCGAAATGGGCAAAAAGGTTAGAAGGCCAATATAGTAAGAGCTCCCCCATAGTGTATGCATTCCTCATGATATGAGTGAAAACAAGTGCATATCTCCATATATGAATAGATGGAGGGAGATCGAACTATATTGAGGATCCAAAGATTTACAAGAAAAATCAAATTGAAGGATACTTTCACAAAGAAGCAACCAACCAAAGGATCCGAAAAACCGATTGACCAAAATCAATATTTTGATAAGATCAACCAAGTGTTCTAGAAAATCAAGAGGGAACTCCCCAAGGTACATGCACAATGTTAGATTTGAATTACTATATAATGTGCACAACATGGAATTACCACTCCCTTCTAGATAATTTTGAACACAAACAAGAGCAAGATAATAGATTGGAGATGAAGCAAAGCAACTTGCAAACAAACAAAAGTTGAGCAATGAAGATCAAGAAGTGACAAATAAATACTTACTCAACCGAAATAGATGCGTGTGACAAGGAAAAACATTTTTAGGAGACTAATAGGATGATAGAATCATCAACATAGTCTTTCAATATAGGAGGCACATAGTGCATATCATGTCTTTCCCATACACACAAACCATCAAATGATAAAACACATAGGTCCACAAGCTTATTAAGATGCAAAAGGAATACCAAACCAAAAGCAAAGCTTGTGCCTTTTAGGAACCACAAAGGAATATAAAGCAATAAAAAGTGGTCACTAAAGAAATAGAATATCAATTAAAGATGTAACTATTATCGTGTGTATAAGTTTCTAAGTGGAAAACAATCACAAAGATATATATCCACAAATAAACATGCACACACAAAATAGGTACAAAAGATGAAGAACATGATATCCAAGAGAGGTTCATTAATATACCAATAAGATTTTTGCTTGAAAGCAAAGCACTAAGCTTAGTTTAATCTTAAGGGGATATAGATGAACACACAAAACTCATCAAAGCATCACAAATATCACAAGGGAAAAGTGATAGTTGGAATGCTTCGAGAAAGGTAACACATATCACAAAAGATTCAAATGTTTTTTTTTGAGAATTCATCAATATTGCATATGAGATACTTCAAGAAGAAGTTGCTAGATTAAACTACTTGGGATTGGTGAATCATGGAAATGATTATAAATATCCCCTTAGTATGTAATCATCCCGGCTTACTCATAGTTGCAATAAAGATGCTTTTGAGAAGACATTTGCAAGAACCAAATGAAATTGCAACAAGGGAAATCATGCCAAGAAGCAACCTACACAAGGTTGAAATCTAGAAATGTATGCATGAGATAGATACTTGTTACCGAGACGACATTGGTGATGAAGAGGATGCGAGTTTGATAATCATCGAAGCTTGACTCCTATAATACCATGGTGAGAACACCTTCCTTATGAATGGAGCAAGCAACCAATGTATCTCCATTGTACCTAAAACAAAATTCAAGTACAAAATGGTACCCAAACTCATTGGGTCCAAAGTAGTTAGAACAACTACAATATATAGGACAAACTCCAAATAAATATGTGCATATTAATATGAATTTGAATTTCATGCACATCTTAGCCATTTAGGATTTGATGGAGTTTATCCTATATATTGGATCAACGAAATTAATCATGCCAAAAGATATACATAGTAAATATGCATGCACAAAACTTTCAAGAACCAAAACAAGATACAAATTGGACAAAGAACTAATTAAACCAAGAAGCCACTCACAAGAGTGAAAAGAAAGAGAATTGTCCAAAAAATATCAAGACCCAAATCAACACATGATTGAGGAAACCAAATAGAGAAGATACCAAAAAACATCAAGAATAAACAAACCCTCTACACTTTTCATGATAGCACACAAAGTACCAAGACGAAAAATGTTCGTCTTCCAAAGAGACAAGTCATTGGGAAAACAAACAAATTTAAAGACAACAAGTGTTCAAACGCATATAGGATAGTTCTTCCAATCATAGTGCATTATTTATGATCTTGCATTTGAATACAAAATGCATACAATGGAATCATTACTCTCCATATATATTATTCAAACACTAGTCATGTTTAAATAAAATCAATTAGATGCAATACCAATTTAAGGAATGGTGATCTACTCAATGTAGGATAGCTTCCCCAAGAATAGTGCAACCCAAAGAAGTATGACTTTGAACACAAGTGCACAAGTATGGGATCATTGCTTTTCCTAACTCAAGAAAGCATGAAACAAATTTTGAGTAGAGCAAGGAAGACACAAAGTAGTTTGAACCAAACAAATCCTTGGCAAGAAACAAGGCAATATTAGAGCAATGGCCAAAGTAAATATGATCAATAAACTTACCACAAGTTATTATAACTTGTCAAAGACAAGAGATGTATGGAGATATTTCTCGGTGGTAGATTTGTTCACAATCATATTCACAAAACATAAGCATGTGGTAAAAGATAGGAATAAAAACATGCTTAGATAGAGATTCTTGAAGGCTTCAAATAAAACTCGAAAAAGCAAGGCAACAAGGAACTCTCTAACAAACAAGATACCAAAGAAGAGAGACACAAGATATTTTAAGCAAATATGGAACTTGTTTGAGCAACATGCCACAAAGGAACAAGATAACTAGAATATCAACTCTAGGTGGCAATACCTCACATGTTCACATTTTCTAGGCTTGTAATATGCACATAGCTTATTACTCCCCCATAATGTGATAATTCATTTTTTTTAACAAGAGGCAAAGAAAATAAATTCAACTAGAGAAAGTTAATGGACATTTTAGAAATGAATTTCTCATGAGAATGACATACCACATAGAGAATAGATAATATTGATATATCAACACTAAGTGGTATTCCTCATGTACACACATTTTAGGATAGTAAAGTGCAAAGCATATTACTCCCCCAAAATGGGATAGTCCATTAATCTCCCAAAGAGCCAACTAAGATAAGCAATGAAAGCAAAGAAGGCTCAAGACAAAGAACACAAGTACACGGAGTGAAAACCAACAAACATAACTAGATTACTCAAGATAGGTAAGTAGGAAGCACAACATATACAAACACATGCTAGAAACAAAACTAACATATGCAAGGGAGCAAGCAACTTTCAATGTATATAGAATTAAATACAAGTTACCGCTTGGAGGAACATTGGGTAAGAGATATATATAATCCAAGTGACTTGGCTTGAGGAAATATAATTGATGAAGATCCCTTAATTCTTCATAAAATAGCCAAGTCTCCAATGCCCTCCAACAACACCTATTGATCAAGTTTGAGCTTGTTGGTCCCCAACAAAGTTGGGTCCTAAGAAGTTAGTCACAATAGGTTTGGCAACCCAAATGGTTCTTTTCTTGACACCACTTGGAGTACCAACATACTTGGCAAACACATTGCCCACATTATCCTTCCTAATAGAATAAACATCATCAATAAGTATAGGGTTCTTTTATTGGCAGACCTCTCAGATGCCTTTGTATTGCCACTTTCAACTGAAGCTTTCCAGGAGTTTACTGATCTGAGTGGCAATTTAAATAATGTTCAGTTGACTGATTCTGAGGACAGTTGGAGATGCAATTTCAATAAAGGGGTATACACTTCCAGGAATTTCTATCAGATGCAATTTGGTCATTTAAGCCTTGATGGGCCAGCAAAGTGGATATGGAAATCCAAATGTATGTCAAAACATAAATTCTTTGCTTGGTTGATTCTCAAGGATAGGATCAATACAAAGGATATGATCAAAAGGAGAAAATGGAAGATTGAAGGTACTGATCATTGTGTTCTTTGTTGTGCATAGTGCAATGAGGACTGGATACATCTTTTCTTTCAATGTGTTTTTAGCTCCCGAATTTGGAATTATTTGCAAATAAGTTGGAGTGATGACACACTTGTGCAAAATCTCACTGCTGCCAAAAAATCCTTCAAGGGGCCATGTTTCACAGAGATTGTGATTATTGCTTGCTGGAATATTTGGAAGCAGAGAAATGGAGTAATTTTTAAATCTGAAAGGCATTCCTTTATGGGATGGAAAGTGGGCTTTCTGTTGGATCTCCTTATGCTTAAGCATAGGTTGAGTGCTGCTTTGGCTGCTGATTTAGCTTTATGGATTAACTCCTTAACTTAGTCTGGGATAGACTCTCTTAGTCTCATCTCATGTATATTTGTACATATCTGTAACTGTAACGCTTGTGGTTGGTAATAAAGGGCTGTGGGGGTCTCCCCTGCAGTAGAAAATGTTTCAAAATAAGTATAGGGTTGGATAATGTACCATTAGTGCATGAAGAAGCAAAGTGTCCCTTCTTGCGACAAAGGTAGCAACATCGACTCTTTTCTTTCTTCTCAATGGGCTTCTCAACAAGAGGAGCATTGGCTTGAGTCTTCTTAGGAGGTGGCCGTTGTTCAACTCGTCGTTGAGCATGAGATTGAACAAGAGGCCTATTCCCTAGTTGCTTCTCACTAAGAGGCTTCTTCTTCAAAGGGCAAGATCTAACATGGTGCCCTTCAATCTTGCACTTGAAGCAAATAATCTTGGCCGAATCTTTGACTTGTTCTTGGCCCTTCTTCTTGTCAATAATGGACTTGTTCTTGAGATTGGAGTTGAATCCAAGTCCACTCTTGTCATTGGGAAGTCTTCGCACTCTCAACATCTTGTCAAGTGTGGAACTCCCTTCATGACACTTTTCCAAGTCTTTCTTCAAAGAAGTGACTTGGGCCTTGAGCTCTTTAATTTCCTCTACATGGTTAGAATCAACATAAGAGCTAGAGGAAGTAGAGGCTTCATTGTTAGAGCAACAAGGCAAGGAAAGCAATTCATCACAAGATGTAGAAACATTCTGGGAGGATGAATTACTAATACGAGCACAAGTCAATATAGCATTATTAGAAGATATTGTGCTAGTAACCACATGAGGCTCACAAGATGTTACCTTTGTAGTGATAGCCTCAAGAGCTAATTTTAGCTTGGTATGAGATTCTAGAAGATACTCATGAGATCTAGATAGCTTTTCATGACTTTCTTCCAATTTCCCATACTTGCTAGTCATTAGCTCAAGTTGAGCCCTTAGCTCAACATTCTCCTTCAAAATAGATGCTTCACAAGATGTAGAGTTAGTAGCACAAGCATCAATTGAAATAGAAGAAGATAACTTGGCAAGCTCATTATTTAACCTAGAGTTTTCTTCAATTAGATTAGCATTGCCAACAACAAATTCAACCTTTTCATTTTTAAGCACTTTATATTTAGCATGGGTATGGTCACGTGCTTTAGTGAGATAGGCTATTTGTTCATTATAGAGCTCCTCAATAGATTCAAGTTTCTCCTCAAGAGTAACTCGGAGCTCATACTCTTCCTCAAGAGACATAGTGAGGGATGCCTTTTCATTGGCATCACTTCTTTCAATCTCACCTTTCTTTTCAATGATTTTAGCGCTATAAATAGCAAAATCCAATATTTCACTAAAAGGAGTGATAGCTTTACTACCTTTAGGGAGATCTAGAAGAACCAACTCACCCTTCTCCATTAAAGAGACTTCATCCTCATACTCTCCATAAAATATATCCTCATCCTCATCCTCATCCTCATCATCACAAGATGTAGTGGGTTCCAAAGGTGGAGATACCTTTGAATCCCTAGCCATAAGGCACATATGAGAAATGGATGGCGATGATGAAGATATACTAGAAGCGCCATTAAGGTCCATGTCTTGTTCCACCAAAAAATGGGATTCCTCTACATTGTTAGCCACACAAGTACTAGAGGAAATGGAAGCATTGTTTTCATGAAGACAAGACATAGGAAGCATATCATCATGAGATTTAGTTAAACAACTATTACATGATATGCAAGGACTATAAATACTAGCATGTACGGAATTTTTAGTGCTAGAAGATATTAAGTCCAAAGATAGATCATTGCAATGGGATAGAGATGAAGTATAGTCAATAGCAAATTCACTATCCACAATGCAATTTCTATCACCACTCACCATATCATTACCTTGTGACAAATCACATGTCGGTGGAGTGGATAAAGATGTGAGCTCATCACGGCCGGAAATGGATGGAGAACAATCATCCTCAATAATATTGGACACATCATATATATCTTGAAGTTTTGTCCATAGCTCATGAGCGTTCCGAAAAGGCATGATTGATTCAATAACTACATCGCTCAAAAAGCACAAGAGACCATTAGATACAAAAGTATCGAGATAAGAGTTTTCCTTATCCTCTAAAGATAAATCTTGAGAATCCTTTGGAGGAGGAAAATCCATATCTACAATTCTCTTAACATACTTTGGACCCATGTCCGTAAGAAATTTAAGAATGCGAATTTTCCAAACATCAAAGTTTCTACCATAGAATATAAAAGCGGGACCATGTTCTATTTCTCTAAACGACATCGTACTCTCTAGGATGTAAAGCCTAATAAAGAGAGACGAGGCTCTGATACCAATTGAACGGACAACGACGTCGCCTAGAGGGGGGGTGAATAGGCGATTAAAACTTTTCCGGTTAAGCTTGCTAAATGCGGAAATAAACTAGGTGTTTTAAATTAACAAGCATACAACCTAAATATTCTTTGGCCAACTAGATGCACCAACAACTTATGCTAAGCAATACAAGTAACAAGGTGATAGCAAGATATATAACTTCAAGCTCGAAGGCTATCACAAAGTAAATTGCATAAGTAAAAAAGCTCGGGTATAGAAATAACCGAGGCACACGGAGACGAAGATGTATTCCCGAGTTCCTCCCACAAAGGGGAGTACGTCTCGTTGGAGGGGTGTGAGCTCACCACGAAGGCCTACTCAACGCCACAAAGGCCTCACCCTATTCTCCGATGAACCCCGCCACAAAGGCCTAGTTCACCTTCCACTATATGGCAACCTTCAAACCCGAGGCACGCATCCACAACTCAATTGGAGGCTCTCGGTGTCACCACAATCTTGGGGCACGCATCCACAACTCAATTGGAGGCTCCCAAGAACACCACAAGTCGTCTAGGGTCCAAGACCCAAGAGTAACAAGCTCACAAACTTTCAACTTCCACGAATCCTCGTGGAGAGAGCAAACCGATGCAACCGATGCAAATGGCAAGAGCACAAGTGCTCAAATCCTTCACTCTCAAATTCCAACAAAGCAACAAATGCTTATGGGGGAATAAGAGAGGAAGAACAATGGAGGAGAAACACCAAGAACTCCAAGATCAAGATCTACTAAGTTTCCCTCACTAAGAAGGAAGATGGATTGGTGGAAATGTAGATCGAGATCTCCTCTACCTTCTCCCTCAAAGATATGCAAGAATCATAGGAGGGATTGGGAGAGGGGCAAGCTTTCCAAGGTCAACAATGGTGGGAGAGAAGGGGAAAAACGTGCTTGGAAGACTTGGGGACCAATGGGGAAGAAAGCCCCCTTAAATAGGTCCCCACAAGAACTAGCCGTTGTGCAGGAATTTTGGGACCGGAATATCCGGTCCGAAGTGAAAAATCCGGTTCAAATAATCCGGTTCACTCCAGTGTGAAAACTGGTCTGAAATCCGTCGAAACCGGAATATCCGGTATGCCCCGAAAAATCCGGTTTCCAATAATCCGGTTCATGTCAGTACCGAAAAATGGCTCAACTAGAAACTTCATAACTTTTGCGTCCGGACTCCGTTTTTGATGATCTTTGCCTCGTTGAGTTCGTAATGAAAAACTCTACAAGATCATGCAGAGAAACATCACTGCCCAACAATGGAAACTAAAACCAAATGTAGAAAGGTTTAACCTCTCTAAAAGGAACAACCGGTAAAACTTCCAACACGAAAACTCACATAACTTTTGCGAATGAATTCCGAATTAGGTGAGTCCAAATGCATTGGAAAGATAACAGCAAGGAGTATCCAAATAAAAGGTGAAAATGTTGATACCTCAAAGTATGGAGAAGTTACCACACCTGGAAGGTGTGGGAACATTCTCAAAGATGAACGGAATATTTTCTCCACCGAAAACGCAACAAGTTTTTCTTACGAAATCCGTTTTCGAGAAACCAAGGCTTGTCATGAAGATCACGACAAGCACTAAAACCCAAAGGAGACAAAAGACAAATAAGAACCAAGAAAGATGATATGCAAAGTATGCAAAGGTTTGAGCTCTCCATAACGATTCGATCGAGTTACTCACTTGAGAGCCCCTCTTGATAGTACGACTATCTATCCTATAACCCGGTCTCCCAAAGACACGAGACCGGTAAAATAGAAAACCTATCAAGATTATACCTTTGCCTTGAGCATTCCACTTGAGCTAGATGATGACGATCTTGACTCTCTCAAGTTGGATCTTCTTTCTTGATTGCGCTTGCTAGCACAAACTCCGCTTGATGAAGACTTGCAAGTTGCTCCCCCATACACCATTATGGGAGAGACTAGCTCCCCCATACACCATTATGGGAGAGACCCTTCGGCAAATCTTCACAAGGCCATAATCTCCAAAAGGGTGGCAAGCATCAAGCATAGGATATCTTCTAGATGCTTCACTTGAGCTTCCACGTCAAGCTAGATGACGAACACCGCTTGACGACGACAAAGACCATGGGCTATAGGAAATCTTCCTTTAGGTTCATGCCCATGGAAAGATACCTAACCGCACATAGAGATGCGACACACACATATCATGGGTTAGTTCACAAAGCTATATCGACAATTGCTTACCATACCATGAGATACACAATCCCACTTGGTACAACTTGTAGCTTTGTGTGTTGATCGCTTGCTTGATCAACCTTGTATCTTTGCTTAACACTTCTAAATATGATGTCTTGAAGATGATAATGAAAGATCACCTAATCCTTTTCTTCAAGACATACTAGCAATAAGCTCAACTCAAACCATGACCATTCTTCATATAAATCCATGAGAATAACAAAGGCCATCAAGGAAGCTAATAGAGTTCAACACATGAACTCCATTATTTCCTATGGACAAGATCTACAAGGATAACTCAATGCAAACATTAGTCCATAAAGGATTGTCATTAATTACCAAAACCACATATGGGGGAACCATGCGCTTTCACAGTCCATCTGGAGATGAAATCCACGTATGGTTCATCCTCGAATTGGGTGCAACGGTTCAGCTGGTTGATGTTGTTCGGGCGCTTGTACGTTCCCCAGAAATGCTGAGTGAATACTCGAGCCATATCATGCCAGCTGTCGACAGTTCTTGATGGCAATCCATTGATCCAATCTCTGGCTCCATCCAGCAACATTAGGGGAAGAAACTTTACAGCTTCCAGGTCTGTCCCATTGTTTATCTGGACGGCTGTATGATAGTCTGAGAGCCAGGTATCCGGGTTTGTACTGCCGGTATATGTCTGGTATGTTGGACCGACCTTGGCGAAGCCAGAATGCAGGGTTGTCCTTCGGATCCTATCAGTGAAACACTTAGGTCCAAAGTATAGATCATCCTTTTCCGCTCTATCCATGTGTGCGGAATACCTGTCAGCTGAATGGACAGAAGGGGATCTACTCCTTTCTTTTCCATTGTTGCGCGTACGCGCTTTTCCGGGATCGTTTCTATTTCTTTCAAGATCACACCCTTTTGGATGAGGCGGAGTTCTACTCCTATGCCTTTCTTTATCCTTAGGGGGTGTCCGAGATCTCTCACGTCTGTGAGGTACATCATGTCTTCCGGCTTTTTCAGCAGGGTGTCTCGGAGGTGGCATTGCTTTGCCGTCGTTCCGGTATTTTTCTTCCCGATCATGGGGTTTGCTTCCACCTTTCGGTAGATGAGATCCGGTTCTAGACGCTTCATCCCTATTGTCGGGATTTTTCTTGTCTTTTCTCGGATCCAGTTTCTTATCCTTTGAATTGCCGGAATCTCCAGGTTCTTCCGGTCCAGGTGCTCCAGCGGCGCAAGTAGCTGTTTTGCATAGGGCGGAGTTATCGTGCAACTTCCCTGATCGCTCTTGGGCTCGCTGTTGTTGTTGCAATGCTTTTCCTAGGAAAGCATACACCCCTTGGAGTTTTTCACCATTGGAGTACAAGTCATTGTTGAGGATGGCAAATGCTGCTTCCGCATTTTCTGCTGCGGTTTTGTATATTGGTTCGCCTCTGGCATCTTTGCCGTTTACCTGCATTTGCCAAGATGGGTTGTGAAACCTTTCTTTTGGCGGCAGTACTTCCGGTCTTACGATTCTGGGTAACCTTGTAGGTTTAATGCCAGATCTATTCTTTCTCTCGTATTCCTCGATTTCTACCTTCATGAGCTTGATGTCATCCTGGGTTTTTTGGAGGTGTTTTCACGAGTTCTGAATAGATGTTGTTGTTGCCTTTGGAGAGCTTGTCTCCTGGCTTGTAGCACTTCAGGGGGTTCATGTAATCCCACTGGCGTTTGTAACAATTCCTGTTCTTCTTGCTCTGTCATTGGCAGAACAAGGATTTCTTTTGTTTTCTTCTCCGCAGGTTTTGTTCCGCTTGCATCTCCTACTTCCGGGCTTTCATCAGCTGGATCAGCCAATTTCTTCTTCCGGAGTTTGTATTGGAGTTTTTTAGCGGCCTTGTTCTTTTTCTTGGAAGAGGGAGGTTTTTTAACAAGTTCATCCTCTGTCAATTCCTTGACGTTGGGAAATATCGGAGAGGTTTCTCCATCTTCTCTCTCTTCCTCTGGCGGAGGGGTTTTAGGGCTTTCCTGACTGCCGGCGTCCGTGGTTTCAGCCGGTTTCGCCATTAGTACTTCATGGAATCCCTCTTGAAAAGATTTAACTTTTCTTTCAAAGGCGTCCACCTCTTCGTCTTCGGAATCAAAATCATCTGATCCGGTTTCTGACTCTAATCTCGCCTCAATGGCGGCTAGCACAGAGTCAGCTTCCGAGTTCATCGCTGGATTGGCGGGTGTCGGATCTTCCACCTCTGTAGTGGGTTTGCTATTTTCTGCCTCTTGCACGGGACTACTTTCATCCGTGTTTTCGGCGAAAGCTGGATCGTCCACCTCTGTAGTGGGTGTGTTGCTTTCTGCCTCATGCACGGGATTTCCGCCATCCGTGTTCTCGGCGACTTCAGATTGCACCATACCGATAAAGTGTGTATCACTTTTATGTCGGCGATCTGAGCAAAATCCGGGATCGTAGTCATCTTCGACTGGGTACAGGGCGGGTGGGATAAATTTGCTTCCACCGCAAAACCCCATGGCCTCTGCAGTTAACCCGATAAAGATATTAGCAGATCCAATCGGTAACACGCAGGCACTTACCAGATGATTTTGCGCCGGTATGTAGGATCCGTTGTCAAGGAAGCGTCCGACGTCATTGTCGAACTCCAGGCTTCCGACAGTTATGGAACTGCCGATTCCGCCGAGTATCCCAGATCGGAACTTAACGCCTGACGTCGTTTGCCCCATGGTGGGCGCCAACTGTCGAGACATCGTAGTAGTTTTCATAGACGGGGGTGCCATGAGACTACAGGTAGAGACGTGGGGAAACGGGATCGCGTTGGTGACAAAGACACAGGATTTACCCAAGTTCGGTACGTCGTAATAATACGGAGTTCCTACTCCTGCAATCTCACTAATCAGGGCTAAAGCATGTGTAAACAATTACAATGTGAGGTTAGGTTTAGCTACTCGCGGAGGATCAACTTCTCAGCTAGTTGGCCTATGGCTTCGTGTCCCTTGTTATCTCATCTCCCGTCCGGCTTTATATAATAGCCGGATTAGGGCATACAGAACAGGAAACCTAGAAGACTACGATAACTATTAACTTGGAAAGTAAGGAATCCGTCTTCTCCTCCAAGCCAGATCACGTGGGCCGTGATCCGGGTCCTTCTAGAATCCGGCTTCTGCGCGTCAGCTTACTGGGCCGCCCAATGGACCATAGCCCACTACCAGTTGGGACACCCTGGTAATCCGGCACTTTTGACTACCATCTGATATACCCCTATTCAGTATATATCCGACAATGTGTCTTGGAGAGGGAGGTTTGGGCATCTCTCCTGGGCCGTTAGGACATGGCGGCTTGGGTTCCATTTCACGGAGACCAGCTGAAGGAATGGCTACCATCCAAAAATGGGGTCGGAGCGACTGAAAAATACTTGTGGACGGTTGTCGGGGGGTACCCCCGGGTAGGGCCAAGCTTGGCATAAAATGGTATCCAAGAAGTGGATGCCGAGATACTATTGTCCGGGATCAGTACCCGGACCGAGTTGCTGTTACCGAGATGGACCTATCTCGGTAAGAGGTACCATATGTAATACTTTGCAGGAGGATACTTCCCCGGGTTATCCGAGTTGCACTAGGAGAATCCGGGATTACATGAAGAACCAACTATCTCGGACCAAGGCCAATGGAGTAGGTGCAATCCCGAAGATCATGGGAGAGTACAGACGTGCGGTTCAACTTACAAGTCGAATGATGTAGGAACGTACATGGGCACAATGCAGGGTATGGGTGAGGCCACGTCCTGTCTCTGACAAGGGGGACAAGACACCGCAGAGGATACGGAGGAGGAGACTTTCGTCACCGTGTCAGCTGGCGTGCACTATGGCACAGTGTTCTCCGCCTAACTTATACGCACCCCTCCTACGCGAGGGACGACCGAGGAGAGAGAGGAACCAGTAGAACTTTCTCCCCTTAGAGAGAAAGAGAGCCAGGGAGCTTCTTCTTCCTCTAACTCAGAGAGTTGGAGGAACCACTTTGTATTCCGGCTACCCACTTATATTGAGACAGACAAGTACGAGTAGGGGTTTTACCTCCTCACGAGGGTCCTGAACCTGTGTAGGTCCTTGTGTTAGCAGTGTAGTGAGTGCACCACTTTAGTGTGCAATCCCTCCCCAGATACCCACAGTGTCCATCGGCCCCGTAACTTAAGCCATCTCATGACATATGTCTTCACCTCACCACGACAACGGTGCTCACGCTGACCTGCTATTTCCCGTGGAGACACCAGAATGGAGTGATGATTGATGACATACAACCATCAACGTTGAGAGTGATCGACATGATTGAAGCAGAAGCCGAACTGCAGAGGACCGCTCATCTCTTTAGAGGCAGCTTACTACCCGTAGAGAGGTGGAGGGTTGGCGAGTGATCGACTAGTTTCTTTCAAGTGGATGGCATCCCTGACGTGTTGTAATCGACCATTTGGCCTCTTCTTTTATGAAACATACACATCTCCGAGGATGTATCCTTGAGAAACAAATATTATATAGAAGTAGAACAAAAACGGAGTCAGCCACCTCGCATTAACCTTCGTAGAGTTGCAAACATTTTTTGGCAAGCAAGGGTATTGACCGCAAAGATAGAATTCTCATATGGCCGGAATTGGTTGTCTTATTATGATCAGTATGACTGTGACTATGTACTTCCTCCGTCTCATATTAATTGTCCTAAAAAATTATCTCCACTACACGTTATTTTCCGATGCGCTCCCTGGCTCGTGGTCTATCTTCGGAGACTAAACACCACGTCCTATTAAAAGAAGTCTATTCGCGGTTGGAGCAAAGAGGATAGATATTTTTTTAGGGTGGATAAACTATGGATCGACACTCCATCCCCGTAGGAAATTTTTAACATCATGAAGGTCCTGTCTTCTACTCTTCTCCTTTTTTTTTTTGAAATGGGAATGTTCCAGCCTCTGCATCGTGGTGATGCACACAGCTGATTTTATTAAGATAAAAGTTGCACTGAGTGTACGAGTTCCAACTTAACAAGAAAAAACATCCAAAGATCAAGCAGCGTGGCCACAAGAATTAGCCACCAAAATAAACATGACTATCGAAGACTACACAAACTGTAGCCTTCTAGCATGCTGCCATCCACCCCGGTTGAAGATAGCCCGAACGACCGCCATCAACCGTGTGCACCCGGAATCCATGAGCTCCCGCTATGCAGGTGGTAGGAGAAAGGACCACATATGGATCCAGTAGGTAGCACGGTGAACCACCTGCCAAAAATGAGCACATCTAACCTTGTTAAAAACCACATCATTCCGACAGTTCCAAATTGCCCACATAAAGGCACAAGTACCCACACGAATACGATTTTTGGAACACTTATCAACACCATCCAACAAGTTATCAAACATATTAGCTATACTACTTGGCGGTGAAATATTAAACGTGAAATGCAGCAACCTCCAAATATCACGAACAAAAGGACATGAGCTAAACAAATGCTCAACCGACTCATCCGATTGACAAAAAACACATTGTTTTGATCCAGTCCAATGTCGTTTAATCAAATTATCCTTAATTAAAATGACCTTGCGATGCAAAAACCACATGAACACTTTTATTTTTAGTGGTACTTTCAGTTTCCAAAGGTTCTTACATAAAATAGGAGTATGGCCAAGCATTAAATCCGAATACATCAACTTTACTGTAAACACACCAGTAGAAAGCAATTTCCAACGAAATTTGTCTGGTTCAATAGTAAGCGACACTACCATTAGTCTCGCTACTAAATTCTCCCATGCTCTCCATTTATCCCCTGTAAGGTTCCGCCTAAACTCAATATTCAGCGGGGTCCGAGAAAGTACCTGCGCCACCAGAACATTTTTATTCCTTACAATATTAAACAAAGTGGGGTATTGTACCGCCAACGGTTCGTCCCCTAACCAGGAATCCTCCCAAAAACGAGTCTGTAAGCCATTACCCACAGCAAAAACCCCGCGTTTGAAAAAATCATCTCTAACCCCCATAATTCCTTTCCAAAAAAGGTGAATCATGAGGTTTAGGGTGAACTTGGGACAAGGTTTTTTCATGAAGGTATTTGTTGCATAACAATTCACGCCACACACCTTCTTCGTTGAGTATCTTATAGAGCCATTTGCTCAAAAGACAAACGTTTTTTGTATCCAACACCTCAATACCAAGACCACCCTGGTCCTTCGGGCGACAGACCATGTCCCACTTGGTAAGCCTAGATTTCCTCTTGTGACTATCACTTTGCCAAAAGAAACGAGATCTAAAAAAATCTAGTCTCTTGCGCACCCCAATTGGGATAGGAAAAAAGGATAGTAAAAACATAGGAAGGCTAGTTAGGACAGAATTTATCAATACTAGCCGGTCTCCATACGAGAGCAACTTGCCTGCCCAACTACCTAGTTTTACTTCAAAGCGATCCTCAATAGGCTTCCACTCCTTGTTTAAGAGTTTTCTATAATGAATAGGTATTCCCAGATAACGGAAAGGAAGAGACCCAACCTCACACCCAAAAATGTGACGGTATTCCTCCTGGGCTTCATTAGCTTTACCAAAACAATATAGTTCACTCTTATGAAAATTAATTTTTAGCCCGGATAGTTGCTCAAATATTGACAATATTAGTTTCATATTAATAGCTTTATCGAGATCATGCTCCATAAACAAAAATAGTATCATCGGCATACTGTAAGATAGATATCCCATCGTCAACTAGATGAGGAACAAGGGCCCCAACTTGGCCATCTTGCTTCGCCCTCTCGATAATAACAGCAAGCATATCGGCGACAATATTGAACAACACCGGTGAGAGAGGATTACCCTGCCTCAACCCCTTTAAAGTTTGGAAATAGTGTCGATTATCATCATTGACACGGATCCCTACACTCCCTCCTTGAATGAATCTACCTACCCAGTCACACCATTTAGGATCAAATCTTTTCATGCGTAGTGCCTGTTGTAGGAACAACCATTTAACCTTATCGTATGCCTTTTCAAAATCAATTTTGAAAAGAACACCATCCATTTTTTTCACATGTAATTCATGAATGGTTTCGTGGAGAATAACCACCCCCTCTAGGACGTTTCTCCCTGGTATAAAGGCGGATTGGGTTGAGCGAATAACCTTATGGGAAATAGAAGAAACCCGGTTAGTTCCTACTTTGGTGAAAATCTTAAAACTCACATTTAGAAGACAAATGGGCCTATATTGCTCAATTCTACTAGCATCATCTTTCTTCTGAAGAAGAGTAATCACCCCAAAGTTTAATCTAAACAATTGTAGATCACCACTTTGTAGTTGGTAGAACATTGCCATTAAGTCATCCTTAATAATGTTCTAGCACTTCTAATAAAACTCAGCCGGGAACCCATCTGGTCCCGGTGCTTTATTGTGCTCCATACTAGCGATAGCATCAAACACCTCCTTCTCAACGAAGTTGGATGTTAGAATAGTATTCTCCTCATCCGATATTTGAGGCATGTCCTCTATAAACGACTCGATCATGGAGAAATAATTCTGAGACGGAGGCCCAAACAATTTTTTTATAGTATTCGGTTATGAACACTTTTAAATTTCGCTCTCCAACAATCATCCCTTCATCTTGTTCCAGCTGGAAATCCATTTTCTGCGATGTTTTCCATTAGCAATGAGATGGAAGTATCGTGTGTTACTGCCCCCTTCTTGAATATATTTCACCTTAGCTCGTTGGGCCAGTTTTAATTCCTCGTCCCTCCTACTTTTAGCTAAGTAATCATCCGCTTGTCTCTTTGCAGTCCTCTCATCCACTAATAGAGGTACATTTTCTGCTTTGAGATCAAGCTCCTCAATTAATAACACTAGTTTATCCCTTAGAATTCTATATTCACCACTCATATTCTTCGCCCATCCTCGAAGAAATTGTCTTCAATGTCTAATTTTTAGTTGCCAAGTTTCTACAGGAGTAGCCCCACTCATTGTGGACATGCACTCCTTACGAATCAAATCATAGAAACCATCTTGACGCAACCAAGACAATTCAAATGAGAAACGTGCCTTATTACCAATATGAGCCTGATCACCAAAGTCAATAAGAAGAGGAGTGTGATCAGAACCCGAGCGAGAGAGGGCTCTCACAGAGACCAGAGGGAATTTTTGCTCCCACTCAGCGCTCGAAAGGAAACGATCCAACTTTTCAAAAGTCGGGGTGTCCCTCCTACTGACCCAAGTATATTGCCGACTTGAGAGTTCAATATCTTTCAGGTCAAGACTCTCAATAATAGCATTAAAAATAAAAGGCCATCGTGCATTAAAGTTTCCTTTATTTTTCTCCTCTTGCCTCCTTATAATATTAAAATCCCCTCCTACCAACAGAGAAAGATCTTCATTCTCACAAATACGAACGAACTCAGCCAAGAAGTCTGGTTTTAAATTGTCTTGGGTAGCCCCATAAACAATCACCAAGCACCATAAAAAACCATCAGAAATTGACTTTAAGTAAAACTTAACACAAAAATCACCTGATACAACATTTTGCACCGAGATGATATCAGCGTTAAAGCCCACAAGCATACCACCAGAGCGACCATGTGGTGGTAAACAATACCACCCAAAGTTCTTTCATCCCGGAAGATGAGATAAGAAAGAAGCCGCAAAATCCGCTCTACCAGATTCAATTATTGCTACAAAATCCAAAGTTTCCTCCCTGATAAACTCTCGGACGTTAAAATGTTTGGCAGGGTCACCAAACCCGTCGCTATTCCAAATCATCCCTCTCGTTTTGCTAATATTTTAATTTTTTCAATCCGAGCACTCCTACATTTGATTTGAAGGCCATTGCCTTTGCCTTTTTTAACATGAGTACGGTCATCACGAATAACAACGGGTGGTGAGCACAATTGCTCTTGAGAGGCATGGTCCCCCTCCTCCCCTAAATCTTCGGATAGATTAGACGCAATTTTTACCGTGAGACTGTTACAAGTATCATCATCCACACAAAATAGATTTTTTTTGTAGAAACACCTGTGACGCCCCGAGATCGGGCACTATGCAGATTTCGGCATTTCCACCCAAATCCGCACAATAACCGATTCCAGGTTGCCACTTGTGATAACATTACAACAGTTCACGAATAATCCACAACAACAACAAAGGAGGTAGATACAAGACGACTCAAACGAGTCAAGGATACAACTGATACAATACAAAGATCCAAATAATAGCGGAAGAAACAACATAGCGTCCGACTACGGACAAGATACAAATTGGACCAAGAGTCCTGAAGATAACCGATGGCGTCCAATCCCTGCCCAGGCCAAGCCGGAGGGATTCCCAAGCTAACGTCGTCAGACTTCAAACCTGTTGACTGCAATGTGGAATATGCAGCCACGAAAGGGATTCGTGGGTTGTCGCACCCGGACTTCTAGAGGATACTCACCGTACGAACTGAACAGTATTCTGATGGGATTACGGGGCTTACCGGCACCCGCGTCCTCTTACGAGTAGGCCAACACTTATGTGTGACAACCCATCGCTACTGTTCACCGTCGATGTAAACTATCCCGTAGAAATCAGGACACTACCATTGACGTACTTCATACCATACACACATGGTACGTCAACGGCTTTGAACAAAAGGATAACACAACATGCCTCTAAGACACAAAAGATTGAAATAAGTTGCAAATGGCCCTCACTAGGGCAGAGATAGCAAATACAATCATCCAGAGGACACATGTCCCAACATAACATCATTACATCTCAGCGGAAGCATTCAACGGGGTCTGAGTACAGACAAATCCAAATAGGCTTAAGAAGCCGGAAACTGAAATAAAGACGGAGCCCATCCACGATGTCTCGGATCCTGCCCGGGTCCGCTAACTACTCGTCAGCACCCTCGTCAAACTCCACGTAGTAGCCGTCACCTGGATCCTCGTAAGCGTAGTCTGCGGAAACCACAGCCCCAAAGGGGTCAGTACATAGACGTACTGGCAAGCAAGACTCACAGTTCACCAAAGTATAGCCCGTCAACACAAGCACAGATGACTTGGGTTCAACGGAAGGAAGGAGATATAACAGATGCTGCAACTGGCTGCACTAACCAACTACAGAGATTCTATCACTTCCAGCTAACGGAAAGGAGATAAGATCGAGTATTGTAACCAACTGAAAGATAACATCAAACAAACCCATCCTGGACCTCGCCCCTTATCCAAAGAAGCAGTCCGAGGATAACTCACACAGTTGGATTAAAGATGAATCAAGTTATTGTGTCAATAATCCTATTACTAGTCAAGTTGTTAATCATGGGGTGTGAGATTGTGAGTCATTAGGTTTAAGTTGTCCTGAGTACTTGTTAGCCAGTACTTTCACCAAGTTAACCATAACCGCGGAAAACACGGCTTCTCGAGAAGATTATCCCTGCAGGGTTGCACCAATTTGGCCGTACACGTATGAATAACCCGCCAGATGGGATGCCTCCCACCAAGCGGGGCACTCAACACAACTCAACTCTTCTTCGCATCAAGCCCAAAGCACCTTGGGCGCACGGCTAATCAAGCCCCGAAGAAAAGGGACCCTCATAGCACTCTAAGACCGTGTCCCCCTATATGCCGACTACGAAAGTTCCACCCTGCGCTGGGCTCGCAAAAACATGCATGCGGCAAATGGAAAACACGAACTAAATGAGATGATTTGGACGAGATGCGAATTGAATCAAATTGAGGGGGGCGCCCATACTCGCTTCCCACATGCGGGTAGTGCGCTCATCATGGATCAGTAGACAAGACCCTTTTCCTATTAGGGTCGACACTAGCAGGCCTTAAAACCACACAGGGCCTCCTGCCGGTGCCTTATCATCAAATTATTAATTAACAATAACATTAGCATGATTGATTGATTGATTAAACATTGAGCCCCCAGAACATAATAGAAATAGTAACAGAAAGTAACGGGTATCAGACTCGAGCAAAACAACCTAAGCATGCTAGTAAGACACTGGCTCAAACAATATGGTTGTAGGAGTGGTGGTGAGGCAATATCAGGGTTAAAGGATTCATGTGATAGGTTCGTAACAGAAACAACTACTACTAACGCTAGCAGAAATAGACAACGGAAAGTATCGGTAACCAGGGTTGAGAGGAACACAGTGGTTCATGTGAGTGATAACTTGCCTGCAAACTCAGCAGCCGGGTACTGAGCTAGATCCTCAGAAGGGGTGCTGTAAAGATCGTCTGTCTCAACGTCGTCGTCTAACCGAGAAGAAGCAAACAAACAAGACAGAAATATAAACAATCATTATCATGGCATTGTGCACAATCAAAGATGAGGCATGACAAGTTAATGGTTGCATCAAAATAAACTAAGTGACATGGTAACACAATTAAGATGGACCCCTATGCAATTTTGAGTTGCATATGGGAAAGGGTCCATGAATTAAGTGGAACAAATGATTTACAATTTAATTATTATATGAAAGTTGTTAGCATGATGCATGCATGATGGTAACAACAAAATAACAACAAATAACAATAACAGATGCAAGTGATAAAAGGATTTAACAATTTTTGGAAATCATTTATTATGTTTAGAAAATTTGGGTTACTTAAACATGTCACACAAACAATTGTTGTTTTCATCAAGTTAAAGTGTGCAAAACAATTAACAAAATTTATATTTGAAAAGAACATCAAATTTTAGTTGGATTACATGTTTCAAATTTTGAAATAGGAGTTAGTATGAATTTATTATGACTTAAACATTATTAAACAAGTTTTAATTGAATTTAAAACAAGTTTGAACATTATTTGAATTTTATTTATTCAAAACATAATTTCAAGCTCACATTTGAAAAGTTCACACTTTGATGGTTTGAAAACATATTTTGCATGTTCAAAAATAATTTATTTTGAGCAAGTTATGATTTTATCAAATTTAAATGAATTAAACAAGTATTAAATTATTTAGGCAATTTAAATTATTCAAACCATGAAACAAAATTTATATTTGAATAGGTTATTCAAAATAGTATGGAAAACATATTTTATTTGTATTTATTGGATTAATAATGAATTAGTTATTGAATTTAGAAATTTGCATTTGAATTATTCAAATTTGAATTTTAAATGCATTTGGGAATTCCAAAACAGTACACAACTGGATTATTTGGAAGATCATTTAATTTGGAACAACAAACATATATAACTTTTATTTATTGGAGATATAGATTAAAAGTTATTCAAGTTTTAGTTTTAGGGTTTAATTCTGCAAATTAAAAGAAATAGAATTTTAAAACAGAAACGTGTTAAACTTTTTATACTCGCGGATTAGCTACACAGACACTGCCAGGGGGGCCCTTGGGGCTCGCTGTGCTGGCGTGGCAGTGGGAGCCAATGACGGGTGGGGCTAGGCTGTCAGCGTGAGATGAAAAAAAGGTGGGGATTTCACGGTGCGGGAGCCAGGGCTCGATCCCTGCACCTCCCGCTCGCGTGCGCTGTGCCTGTACCAGCTGCGCTGCTGCGTCTCGTTTGACAGATACAGATGCGCGGTCAAGTAGAGGTGTACAACGTGGATTCAGTTAACTGACGAACAGGCGCTTGTCTGAACTCCGACAGTGAACGGAGCGGCGCCGTCGACGATCAACGTGTGCTCGCGCTCGCGATGCTGGCTCTGGGTGTGTGCGTGTGCAGATCTGGTGGTGCAGATGCTAGAGCAACAGAGGGAGAGAGGAGGATATGGTGGCTTGCTCACCGGGGTGGTTTCCGTGGAGGAGCTCGACGGCGAGCGGCAGCGACGTGGATGGCGGGGCGGCTACCGAAGATCTCCGGGGCTACGGTGGTGACCAAGCGGTAGAGGACGAGGTGGCGGTGCGGTTCCAGCAGCTGGATCACGACGAGATGTACGACAGCGACGGCGGCGAGCAATTGTTCAGAGGTGGCGCCATCGGTGGCCGGAGGCGATGTCGATGATGGCGGCGGGGATGTGGTTGATCTCCTGGGAACCCGCGGTGTTCAAACGAGAGAGGGGACCGAGGGGGTCTGGTTTCTGTAGTTAGGAGGTGGGGTGGCGCAGTGGATTGGCGGCGGCGTGCATGGATTCAGAGACGTGCTTTCGGCGAGGTGGTGGCAGAGGGTGGTGATCGACGAGGGAGACGAAATTGGCGGCTGCCTCGAGGTGGGTAGGGGTTAGGGTTAGCTAGGGCGGCGCCAGGGGGTCTAGGGTTGGATTTATAGGGTCTAAGGGTGGCGGATCGCCGTCGAGTTGTCACTGTGCCGCCGTGGCGTCCATGGATGCTCGGCCGTACATGATGACGAAGGGGAGCAGAGGATTGAACCGGTACCGGGCCGCTGCGCGTAAGAAGTGGGCTGGGCCAGAGGTAGGCTTAGCTGCTGCGCGCTTTTCTTTTCCTTTTTCTTATTTTTGCTTTTTCTGGGTTTTTTTGTAGCAATTGAAAATGGAAGAGATAGATAGGTTTAGAGTTGAAAAAAAATTGGGAAAATTTCCTGTGAGTTAATTAGGTCAAAACCTAACAAATGTCAACTTTGGTTTTCAAAAACATTTGAATTATAGTGCTGTTTTGTAAATTGGTTTGAATTTGGGAGTATTTGATAATTATTTGATTAATCTTGAAACCAATAATTTAATAGGGTGAACAAATAACTTCAGTTGGAAACAATTGATTATATTTGTTTTGGTGATTTTTATCATTTCAAATGGGGTGCTGTTTAGTGAATAGGTTTGAATTTGAAAGCAAATTTGGAATTATTAATTAATATTGAAAACAAGGATTTATTTAATAGGGTGAACCCTATGGTTTAATTTGATTAAATTAGGTGCTTTGATTTGGAGATTTTCATAAACTCAAAGTGGTTCTGTTTGATGAATTTGGTTTGAGTTTTAAAATGTGATTTGGAATTAATTGTTTGATTAAAACCAACAATTTAATAAGTGATCATTATGGAATAAAAAGAAAACAATTTGGTTGTTTTTATTTGAGATTGTTTGATTTTCATTGTGAAAACAATTACGAACAGATGCAAAACAAATAGTAAACAAATGCAAACAAATAATTAAACATGATGACATGATGCAATACTTGAATTAAAACAAGAAACAAAACATTCTAAGGGATATTTTCATACTTGGGATGTTACAAAACGCCCCCCCTTGAAGGAATCGCGCCCCGAGATTCCTTACTGCGAAGTGAAAAGGTCTGGATACTTCTTGCGAAGATCCTCTTCGGTCTCCCACGTTGCCTCTTTATCGGAATGATGCGACCACTGCACTTTCAAGAACTTGGTGCTCTTGTTGCGAGTCTTACGCTCGGTCTCATCGAGAATACGAATAGGGTGCTCCTCATAAGATAGATCATCTTGCAGTTCAATGGATTCATGATCAACTGCACGATCTGGATCTTTGAAACACTTCTTGAGCTGTGACACGTGGAACACATCGTGCACCTTGGATAGTTTTTCTGGAAGTTCAAGACGATGAGCATTTTCTACCCGCCTTGAGAGAATGTTGAAAGGACCAATGTATCTTGGTGCAAGCTTTCCTTTCACACCAAAACGATGAGTGCCTCTGAGGGGAGTTACACGGAGATATGCTTTGTCACCAGGTGCATAGATCATATCCCTGTGCTTGCTGTCATAGTAGCTCTTCTGACGAGACTGAGCAATCTTGAGATTGTCACGAATGATACGAACTTTCTCCTCGGCTTCCTTAACAATGTCAGGACCTAAGAGTGAACGTTCACCAGCTCCAGACCAATTGATTGGACTCCTGCATCTGCGACCATACAGTGCCTCAAATGGTGCCATGCCTAGGCTTGCCTGGAAGCTGTTGTTGTAGGAGAATTCAGCATATGGGAGGCAATCCTCCCATTTCATGCCAAAGGAGAGACCACATGCTCTGAGCATATCCTCGAGAATCTGATTGACTCTTTCGACTTGCCCCTGAGACTGAGGGTGATAAGCTGTGCTGAACAGAAGTTTGGTGCCCAATGCTTCTTGAAAGCTTTTCCAGAAATGAGAAGTGAATATACTTCCACGGTCTGAGCTTATTTCCAATGGAACACCATGGAGAGGAACAACCTTTGCTGTGTAGAGCTCTGCTAACTGGCTAGCTGAGATAGTTTCCTTGACAGCAAAGAATTGAGCTACCTTAGTGAGACGATCAATAACAACGAAGATTGCATCGTTGCCCTTTTTGGACTTTGGAAACCCAGTAACGAAGTCCATTTCAATCATGTCCCACTTCCACTCAGGAATTTTCAGAGGTTGGAGTAGACCGGCTGTTTTCTGATGGACTGCCTTAACACGTTGACAAACGTCGCATTCAGAAACGTATTGAGCAATTTCACGTTTCATGCCAGGCCACCAATACAGAGTCTTGAGATCCTGGTACATCTTTGTACTTCCAGGGTGGATGGAAAGAGGAGTTTCATGAGCCTCCTTGAGAATGATATCTTTGAGGCTTTGAATCTGAGGAACTGCAATGTGTCCTTCGAAGAACACAGTTCCCTTGTCATCAATTGAGAAGGACTTGAATTTATCATTGCCTTCCTTGATGTGCTCGACAATCTTCTTGATTTCAGTATCACGAAGTTGTTCAGAACGAATCTTGTCCTCGAGAGTTGGACTGGATGTCAAGCTAGCAAGGTAACCTTGAGGGACAAGACCAAGGTTCAGCTTCTGGAATTCTTCATGAAGTGGAGGTTGGCTTTCCATGATCATGAGATTATTGCAATATGACTTGCGACTGAGAGCATCGGCCATAACATTAGCCTTGCCTGGAGTGTAAGAAATGGTGAGATCAAAGTCTTTAATCTTTTCAATCCATCTCCTTTGCCTGAGGTTCAGATCTGGCTGAGTGAAGATGCATTTCAGACTCTTATGATCGGAAAAGATTTCAGTTTTGTTACCCAACAAGTATTGTCTCCATTTCTTGAGGGCAAACACAACTGCTGCAAGTTCTAGGTCATGTGTGGGATAGTTTTGCTCATGTGGGTTCAACTGACGTGAAGCATAAGCCACAACTTGACGTTCTTGCATAAGAACTGCACCTAGACCTTGGAGAGATGCATCGCAGAATATCTGAAAAGGTTTGGTAGTATCTGGGCCAACCAGAACAGGGGTGGAAGTGAGTTTAGTCTTCAGGAGGTTGAAACTCTCATCACACTGTGGAGTCCAAACGAACTTTTTGTCCTTCTTTGTGAGATCAGTGAGAGGTTTGGCAATCTTGGAAAAGTTTTGGACGAAACGACGGCAATAGCTAGCCAAGCCAAGAAAACTTCTGACTTGCTTCACCGTCTTAGGGGGTTTCCAGTCAACAATTGCCTTAACCTTTTCAGGATCAATGGCTATGCCTTTGGCAGAGATGATATGACCAAGGTAAGCAACTTATGGAATCCAGAACTCACATTTGGAGAACTTGGCATACAGACGATGCTCGCGAAGTTTCATGAGAGTGAGACGAAGGTGTTCTCCATGCTCTTCCTTGGATTTTGAGTAGACTAGAATGTCATCGAGATATACCACAAAAAACTTGTCGAGGTATTCATGGAAGACAGAATTCATGAGTCTTGAGAACGTCGCCGGTGCATTGGTGAGACCAAAGGACATGACAGTGTATTCATATAGACCGTACCGAGTGGTGAAAGCTGTTTTTGGAATATCTTCCTTTCTGATCTTTATCTGATGGTAACCCATCCTCAAGTCCAACTTTGAGAATATTGAGGCTCCAGCAAGTTGATCAAAAAGATCATCGATACGAGGAATTGGATACTTGTTCTTGATGGTTTTCTCGTTGAGAGGACGATAGTCAACCACGAGTCTTTTTGTTTGATCCTTCTTGGCAACAAACAGAGTTGGGCAACCCCAAGCGGAGGAACTAGGCTGAATGTAACCTTTCTCCATGTACATATCGATTTGCTCCTTCAACAATTTCAGTTCAGGAGGAGCTATCTTGTATGGATGCTTAGAGATTGGAGCAGTACCTGGTTCAAGCTCGATCACGAACTCAACTGCTCTGTCCGGAGGCATCCCTGGCAACTCTTCTGGAAAGACGTCAGGGAATTCACAAACCACCGGAACATTTTCAATTGCAGGAAGGGGTTTGGCATCGAGGTTGAACAGCTGAACGGAACTTGATCCATACGGAGAATAGACTATCTGGCCTGAAGGGTGGGATAGAATTATTGACTTTTGAGCACAGTCAATTTTAGCTTTGTGGGTCTTCAACCAATCCATACCCAGAATGACATCAATGTCAGAATTTCCCAGCAACATGAGTGAAGCAAGGAATATGCGACCTCCAATTAGGATTTGATTGTCCATGCTTATCTTGGAAGTTATCATTTTAGTTCCCGGAGAGTGAACATAGATTTGATTGCTTAGTGGAACCAGAGCTAGATTGTACGTTGTAGCAAAAATCTTTGACACAAAAGAATGCGATGCTCCGGTATCAAACAACACTTTAGCTGGAAAAGAGTTTACGGGTAATATACCGAGAACGACGTCAGCAGCTTCCTCAGCTTTGTCGGCCTTGATATGATTCACCCTCGCGGTCCTCCCGACAGGCCTGTTGTTGGAGTTGAAGGCTTTAGCCGGGGGAGCACGAACCATTGTCTGGTTGGTGTTGGGGCGAGGAGGTGGAGGTAGCTGCCTCTGAGTGCACTTATCAGCATAGTGTCCAGTATCCTTGCACTTGAAGCAAGTGACGACACGAGAAGGACCTGGCTTTCGCTGCCCCATTGGAACCCTCTGACCCTGCATCTGAGATGGGTTGGGTGGGCGGGGAGCAAAGCCTGGAGAAGCTTGGGCATATGGAGCCCTAGTGACAGCAGCATTTGGCACCCAGATGCGGCGCTTCTGTGGAGGGGTGGTCATGTTGGAGGAGGAACCACCCTCACGCGAGTGCTTGCGGGACTCTTCGAACGCCTTGCGCCCATTCTCCTCATTGAGCGCGGTGTTTACGAGCTCCTCGAAGTCCTTGCACCTCATGTTGGTGAGAGCGTACTTCAGTTTCGGGTTAAAACCTCGGCGGAACCTTGCCATCTTCTTTGCTTCAGTGGACACCTCATCACCAGCGTATCGAGCGAGACGATTGAACTCGTTCTGGTAGCCAATGACGTCCAGCTTGCCCTGCCTGAGAGAGCAAAATTCCTCACGCATCCTTTCCATGAGGCCATCTGGGATGTGGTGCTTCAGGAAGGCATCCTTGAAACATCCCCAGGTGATAGGATAGTCAGCTCTCATGGTCTGGTAGTTCTCCCACCAGGTAGCTGCCTGACCCTTCAGTAGGTAGGTGGCATACTTGACTTTATCCTCCTCAGCAACGTGAGCAATGTCCAGAGCCCTGGTCATCTCTCTGATCCAGTCATCAGCATCCAGAGGCTCACGTGTTGCCACGAAAGCTCTCGGCCCCATGCTCAGAAACTCCTTGATGCTGACTCGCGGAGCATTCTGGTTGTTGTGCTGGTTAGCCTGGATCTGGGCCATCTGATCCACTACCTGAGTCATCTGAGTCAACAGCTCCGTGAGCGGAGGTGGTTCAGGCGGGTTGCTCCTTGTTGGCGGCATCCTGAATAGACATGCATTTTAGCACAACAACAGAAAAGGATAGACTTGGTAACCGAAAGATAGATTATTCTGACGCATGAATAGATAACCAACAGGTACATCATCACATGTTCAAATACATCAGAATATCCAACACACCAATACATGGTTCAAAATACAAAGGATAACTAAACATAGCTAGGAATGGATACATCGGTACTCCCATGCTCATCACGCAGGACGGCGGTGAGTAGTACGACGAGAGATACGGTGAGGAGGAATCCCACGGAAGTAGGTAAAACGACGATCCACGTAGATCGGGACTGCTCTGAGAGCAACTCTCGGTGTGGTGAAGTAGAAAGCGTCGTCTCCTTGTGCTCCAAAGCGTGGAATCCCAGTGTAACCAGCTCCGAGGTTGAGGAGTGGACCTCTGATCGGCTCGTAACCTCCAGCATCTGGTAAACTACGTCCAACTGTCTGATGGAAACGGGCAAAGCGCTCATCTCCAACAAAGTCTGTGGTGTACGTAGCCAGACGAGTCAAAGCGAGGTAGAGCTGCTCCCTGACTAAGGCTAACTCCTGAGAAAGTGTGGTGGCAACAACGTCACTGTGCCTCACAAACTGAGCGGTGGTGTGCAGCCTGGTGTTATCATGCTCGTAGACATCCAGGTTGTCGTAGAGGGTGAAGTGAGCTCCCGCTGAAGTGATGTAACCACGGGGGATGTGGCGATAGATAGAATCATCAAATCCCCAGTAGTCAGCACGGAGGACGGTGAGACTCACGTAAGCTGCCTGCTGCACGGCCATATCCACTGTGGAACCTACTGCCTCGTAGCGGTGGACAACGCTCATGCCATCATCTGACAGAATGTAGACGATAGCCTGGTAGTAGGTCTGGTCAAACTCTCGCTGCTGCTCGTAGACCTGGTACTCTGGTGCCCAATGGAACCCCAGATAGGTGACCATGTCTCTCAGCATCTCCGGATAACCGGCAGTGCTCTCACAGCGAGTCATCCGAACCACCTGCGGGTAGAACCTGAGATCCATCTGCAGATGATCGGGGAAGGTTTTGATTAGACGCCGGTAGAGAACTGAAGTGGAAAGCAACAATAGGGTTCAACGGACGAAAAGGATGTTGAAAAGAACAGGATATTGAAGCAACATCGGGAAACACGAGACCAAAAACTCCTGAGGTACTACGGAGAACCCAAGACACGTGAAATCCTAACTTGAAAGTTTAGGTGAGAACAGAAAACAACGTTGCACTTCCTTACCAGAAAAGGGTGGGTGGGTGGGGAAAGAAGAAAAATGGCAGAATTCCTACTCTCACGTTTCATTTTTCCTATATAGCTACAAAATAGTTTCTAGACTCAACTGCGACCAGTAAAAAGGGATCCTACAGGCAGACAGGCTCTGATACCATTTGTCGCACCCGGACTTCTAGAGGATACTCACCGTACGAACTGAACAGTATTCTGATGGGATTACGGGGCTTACCGGCACCCGCGTCCTCTTACGAGTAGGCCAACACTTATGTGTGACAACCAATCGCTACTGTTCACCGTCGATGTAAACTATCCCGTAGAAATCAGGACACTACCATTGACGTACTTCATACCATACACACATGGTACGTCAACGGCTTTGAACAAAAGGATAACACAACATGCCTCTAAGACACAAAAGATTGAAATAAGTTGCAAATGGCCCTCACTAGGGCAGAGATAGCAAATACAATCATCCAGAGGACACATGTCCCAACATAACATCATTACATCTCAGCGGAAGCATTCAACGGGGTCTGAGTACAGACAAATCCAAATAGGCTTAAGAAGCCGGAAACTGAAATAAAGACGGAGCCCATCCACGATGTCTCGGATCCTGCCCGGGTCCGCTAACTACTCGTCAGCAACCTCGTCAAA
Organism: Alopecurus myosuroides; assembly: GCA_028641055.1. Taxonomy (NCBI): domain Eukaryota; kingdom Viridiplantae; phylum Streptophyta; class Magnoliopsida; order Poales; family Poaceae; genus Alopecurus; species Alopecurus myosuroides. Next base: position 434,340,266 of record CM054058.1, on the reverse strand, counting down.
CTCCACGTAGTAGCCGTCACCTGGATCCTCGTAAGCGTAGTCTGCGGAAACCACAGCCCCAAAGGGGTCAGTACATAGACGTACTGGCAAGCAAGACTCACGGTTCACCAAAGTATAGCCCGTCAACACAAGCACAGATGACTTGGGTTCAACGGAAGGAAGGGGATATAACAGATGCTGCAACTGGCTGCACTAACCAACTACAGAGATTCTATCACTTCCAGCTAACGAAAAGGAGATAAGATCGATTATTGTAGCCAACTGAAAGATAACATCAAACAAACCCATCCTGGACCTCGCCCCTTATCCAAAGAAGCAGTCCGAGGATAACTCACACAGTTGGATTAAAGATGAATCAAGTTATTGTGTCAATAATCCTATTACTAGTCAAGTTGTTAATCATGGGGTGTGAGATTGTGAGTCATTAGGTTTAAGTTGTCCTGAGTACTTGTTAGCCAGTACTTTCACCAAGTTAACCATAACCGCGGAAAACATGGCTTCTCGAGAAGATTATCCCTGCAGGGTTGCACCAATTTGGCCGTACACGTATGAATAACCCGCCAGATGGGATGCCTCCCACCAAGCGGGGCACTCAACACAACTCAACTCTTCTTCGCATCAAGCCCAAAGCACCTTGGGCGCACGGCTAATCAAGCCCCGAAGAAAAGGGACCCTCATAGCACTCTAAGACCGTGTCCCCCTATATGCCGACTAAGAAAGTTCCACCCTGCGCTGGGCTCGCAAAAACATGCATGCGGCAAATGGAAAACACGAACTAAATGAGATGATTTGGACGAGATGCGAATCGAATCAAATTGAGGGGGGCGCCCATACTCGCTTCCCACATGCGGGTAGTGCGCTCATCATGGATCAGTAGACAAGACCCTTTTCCTATTAGGGTCGACACTAGCAGGCCTTAAAACCACACAGGGCCTCCTGCCGGTGCCTTATCATCAAATTATTAATTAACAATAACATTAGCATGATTGATTGATTGATTAAACATTGAGCCCCCAGAACATAATAGAAATAGTAACAGAAAGTAACGGGTATCAGACTCGAGCAAAACAACCTAAGCATGCTAGTAAGACACTGGCTCAAACAATAGGGTTGTAGGAGTGGTGGTGAGGCAATATCAGGGTTAAAGGATTCATGTGATAGGTTCGTAACAGAAACAACTACTACTAAGGCTAGCAGAAATAGACAACGGAAAGTATCGGTAACCAGGGTTGAGAGGAACACAGTGGTTCATGTGAGTGATAACTTGCCTGCAAACTCAGCAGCCGGGTACTGAGCTAGATCCTCAGAAGGGGTGCTGTAAAGATCGTCTGTCTCAACGTCGTCGTCTAACCGAGAAGAAGCAAACAAACAAGACAGAAATATAAACAATCATTATCATGGCATTGTGCACAATCAAAGATGAGGCATGACAAGTGAATGGTTGCATCAAAATAAACTAAGTGACATGGTAACACAATTAAGATGGACCCCTATGCAATTTTGAGTTGCATATGGGAAAGGGTCCATGAATTAAGTGGAACAAATGATTTACAATTTAATTATTATATGAAAGTTGTTAGCATGATGCATGCATGATGGTAACAACAAAATAACAACAAATAACAATAACAGACGCAAGTGATAAAAGGATTTAACAATTTTTGGAAATCATTTATTATGTTTAGAAAATTTGGGTTACTTAAACATGTCACACAAACAATTGTTGTTTTCATCAAGTTAAAGTGTGCAAAACAATTAACAAAATTTATATTTTAAAAGAACATCAAATTTTAGTTGGATTACATGTTTCAAATTTTGAAATAGGAGTTAGTATGAATTTATTATGACTTAAACAATATTAAACAAGTTTTAATTGAATTTAAAACAAGTTTGAACATTATTGGAATTTTATTTATTCAAAACATAATTTCAAGCTCACATTTGAAAAGTTCACACTTTGATGGTTTGAAAACATATTTTGCATGTTCAAAAATAATTTATTTTGAGCAAGTTATGATTTTATCAAATTTAAATGAATTAAACAAGTATTAAATTATTTAGGCAATTTAAATTATTCAAACCATGAAACAAAATTTATATTTGAATAGGTTATTCAAAATGGTATGGAAAACATATTTTATTTGTATTTATTGGATTAATAATGAATTAGTTATTGAATTTAGAAATTCGCATTTGAATTATTCAAATTTGAATTTTAAATGCATTTGGGAATTCCAAAATAGTACACAACTGGATTATTTGGAAAGATCATTTAATTTGGAACAACAAACATATATAACTTTTATTTATTGGAGATATAGATTAAAAGTTCTTCAAGTTTTATTTTTAGGGTTTAATTCTGCAAATTAAAAGAAATAGAATTTTAAAACAGAAACGTGTTAAACTTTTTATACTCATGGATTAGCTACACAGACACTGCCAGGGGGGCCCTTGGGGCTCGCTGTGCTGGCGTGGCAGTGGGAGCCAATGACGGGTGGGGCTAGGCTGTCAGCGTGAGATGAAAAAAAGGTGGGGATTTCACGGTGCGGGAGCCAGGGCTCGATCCCTGCACCTCCCGCTCGTGTGCGCTGTGCCTGTACCAGCTGCGCTGCTGCGTCTCGTTTGACAGATACAGATGCGCGGTCAAGTAGAGGTGTACAACGTGGATTCAGTTAACTGACGAACAGGCGCTTGTCTGAACTCCGACAGTGAACGGAGCGGCACCGTCGACGATCAACGTGTGCTCGCGCTCGCGATGCTGGCTCTGGGTGTGTGCGTGTGCAGATCTGGTGGTGCAGATGCTGGAGCAACAGAGGGAGAGAGGAGGAGATGGTGGCTTGCTCACCGGGGTGGTTTCCGTGGAGGAGCTCGACGGCGAGCGGCAGCGACGTGGATGGCGGGGCGGCTACCGAAGATCTCCGGGGCTACGGTGGTGACCAAGCGGTAGAGGACGAGGTGGCGGTGCGGTTCCAGCAGCTGGATCACGACGAGATGTACGACAGCGACGGCGGCGAGCAATTGTTCAGAGGTGGCGCCATCGGTGGCCGGAGGCGATGTCGACGATGGCGGCGGGGATGTGGTTGATCTCCTGGGAACCCGCGGTGTTCAAACGAGAGAGGGGACCGAGGGGGTCTGGTTTCTGTAGTTAGGAGGTGGGGTGGCGCAGTGGATTGGCGGCGGCGTGCATGGATTCAGAGACGTGCTTTCGGCGAGGTGGTGGCAGAGGGTGGTGATCGACGAGGGAGACGAAATTGGCGGCTGCCTCGAGGTGGGTAGGGGTTAGGGTTAGCTAGGGCGGCGCCAGGGGGTCTAGGGTTGGATTTATAGGGTCTAGGGGTGGCGGATCGCCGTCGAGTTGTCACTGTGCCGCCGTGGCGTCCATGGATGCTCGGCCGTACATGATGACGAAGGGGAGCAGAGGATTGAACCGGTACCGGGCCGCTGCGCGTAAGAAGTGGGCTGGGCCAGAGGTAGGCTTAGCTGCTGCGCGCTTTTCTTTTCCTTTTTCTTATTTTTGCTTTTTCTGTTTTTTTTTGTAGCAATTGAAAATGGAAGAGATAGATAGGTTTAGAGTTGCAAAAAAAATTGGGAAAAATTCCTGTGAGTTAATTAGGTCAAAACCTAACAAATGTCAACTTTGGTTTTCAAAAACATTTGAATTATAGTGCTGTTTTGTAAATTGGTTTGAATTTGGGAGTATTTGATAATTATTTGATTAATCTTGAAACCAATAATTTAATAGGGTGAACAAATAACTTTAGTTGGAAACAATTGATTATATTTGTTTTGGTGATTTTTATCATTTCAAATGGGGTGCTGTTTAGTGAATAGGTTTGAATTTGAAAGCAAATTTGGAATTATTAATTAATATTGAAAACAAGGATTTATTTAATAGGGTGAACCCTATGGTTTAATTTGATTAAATTAGGTGCTTTGATTTGGAGATTTTCATAAACTCAAAGTGGTTCTGTTTGATGAATTTGGTTTGAGTTTTAAAATGTGATTTGGAATTAATTGATTGAATTAATTGTTTGATTAAAACCAACAATTTAATAAGTGATCATTATGGAATAAAAAGAAAACAATTTGGTTGTTTTTATTTGATATTGTTTGATTTTCATTGTGAAAACAATTACGAACAGATGCAAAACAAATAGTAAACAAATGCAAACAAATAATTAAACATGATGACATGATGCAATACTTAAATTAAAACAAGAAACAAAACATTCTAAGGGATATTTTCATACTTGGGATGTTACATGGGTCAGTACGGTTAAGTACTGGCAAGTGGATAAACCATACTCACAAGATACCAGCGTAACCAATCATCACAAGATACAAATACTTTGGGTACAACGGAAGGAAGGGATTATTGCAAAGGAGCGGCAGCATGCTGCTCTAAGTAACTACAGAGACGCGCTACAACATCCGGCTAAAAGAAAGGGATAAGATAGCGCGACAAAACCAACTATAACTACTCACCAAGCAATACCCATCCAATGTTACCCCCTACTAAGGAAGCAACCCAAGGAAACTCACACTGTTGATTAAGATGACATTCATTTTTATGGTGGAGGTAATCTATATTACTAGTCAAGTTATCATCGTTAAGTGTAAGTTGTCTGAGTACTTGTTAGCCAGCACTTTCACCAAGTCATCCATAACCGCGGACAACACGGCTTCTCGAGAAGATTTAACCCTGCAGGGATGCACCAATTTGGCCGTACACGTAAGAATGACACGCCAGATGGAAATGCACTTCCACCAAGCGAGGCACTCAACACAACCCAACTCTTCTTCGCATCAAGCCCAAAGAACCCCGTGCAATTGAGCGCACGGCTAATCAAGCCCCACGAAGAAAAGGGGACCCTTGTCGTGGGATAATCACGGCAGACGTTACCGGGGGTAACTGATCTTGGGGCAAGACGACACAGGCGTTTGGGAGAGGGTTTAGCTCAGAGGAAAACATGATGCAACTCGATCTGGTAGCCGGCAATCAAAGTCGCCGAGTCTCCGATCTTGATATAACAACTCAACTCTAGGGTTACACTAGATGCTCGATACCAAGCGATATTGCTAGGGTTCTTAGATCTCTCTCTAAACTAGACCTAGGGGTCGGTTTATAAAGCGCCCGTACCCCCTTGGCCCTATTCTCCAAGGCACAGCCTGAATCCTATCCGGACACCTCTTACAAACCCTAACTTTCCTTACCGTAACCCACAATCCGGGTTACGAGGCCTACAAACTTTGGGCCTTCCAGAAGCTTCATTATCCTTAACCATATTACGCACCGTGCTCCTTGGGCCGGGTTACGCCTTGGAGTTGGCCTACCGGGTTATTATCCCCCCATCAGTAGTCCCCAGAATAGCTTGGGCTTCACGGATCCTCTTTGAAGCGCTCGCTATTCCCTGCAAAGATATCAAACACACAGGCATATGGAGGCCGGGTTAAGATGCTTTGATATACAGCTAGGCCTTACTCCATGGTGGCCATATAGTAACCCGGGTTTTCCCCCAAACACTTTGGTTTAATTTTCCAGGTCCAAACCCTAATAAAAATGCCAAGATCTCATACTCGATAACCGATCCTGATATCACGGGGTAGATCTCCTTCTTTCCTTTGTCTAGATGCTTTACTCAATACTTGGCGCATATCTCGTAGAATCCATGTAGATAACCATTACCCCGCAATTTCCGGCTTCCGGCCGTTGAGATAGACTCACCCTCACCTTATAAATAGTGCTCAGAGGGTAACCCTAAAAACCCATCGCTCCATTTCAATTCCCCCTTTCCTTCCTTGCTCCTTACGCCCTTGCAACACCACCGCAAGAAGTTCGTGCTCGCCATCGAAGCAAAGCCGCCGCCGGCCGCGTTCGCCCTCGAGCCATCTCGCGCCGCCGCCAAGCTCCACTCGCCAAGAGTCGCAAAGGGGCATTCGAGCCACGCCGTTCGCCGCCGTCGCGTTAGACTCCAATATCTCCAGTAAGCCCCTTGCTCTAGTTTAATTTAGCCCCGCAATTTTTCAATTCATCCATGATTGGATCTAGGTCAACCCGTGAGTCGTTCTTCCGATTGCATCAAATTAGATCGATTTGATGCTCGCCAACTCCTTTAACCACCTGCTAGATAGTTACAACTCATCCTCCTTCCATTACTAATCACCAAATCCCCCATAAAATCGCTCGCAAATTTTCCCATCTAGATCCATTCCTCCTCGATTTTCCGCTAATTGCATTAACACCCGGAATATCCTCCTTTTCCAGCTATTTTGCTTGCAGTAGACACATGGGCAACCATCCATCTTCCCCAAATGTTTTTCCATACGTAAGTGACCAATAATTTCCACAGTTGTACTTAACACCCGGATACCTTGTAACCTCCACCTCATAGCGTGATACCCGGATAATTCTTAGCTTCATACTTTCTTGATACCTTATACTCGGATAATCCAACATTTCCGGGTCTTATTTCCTATGCCTCTTTTTCTTGTGTTTTGCAGGTTGACCCCATGGCTCCCAAACGACAAGGAAAACAGCCGACTCAGGCAAGGACTACCCAAACCATATCCGCCAACTGGGGGCGTTCCACAGCTACAAAGGCCAAGTTGGACGAGCTAGCCGAGTTAGGAATTCTCCCTTCTCAGAAGGACATTCACTGGAGAGCGCCGGGCAACGAGACCCGGCCCGCACCCGCCGATAACGAGGTAATCTGCTTCGTAGAGCACGTGACCCGGGGATTCCGTCCTCCGGGTCATCCTTTCTTCAGGGAGGTCTTAAGCCATTATGGCCTCCGGGTATTCGACATAGGGCCTAACTCTATGTTGAATATTACCCACTTCATCGTTCTATCCGAGTCGTACTTGTGCATACCGCCAAGTTTGACTCTCTTCATCGAACTATTCCAGTGTAAGCCGTGCCGCGAAAGTGGTGACGGAGCACTTCTTACTTGCGGCGGGGTATCCATCCAACGCCGCAAGAATTCACCGATGCCAACCCTCAATTTAAACTCCCACGTCAAACATTGGCAGCTGTCTTTCTTTTATTGCCACGATACCTCCCCAGACAGCGAAAAGAGACTGCCGGGCTACTCGGAGAACCTCCTCGAACCTTCCGAGTCTTTCAATGCCTTTGCACCAGACTCAGACAGGGAGGCAATCCTTCCCTCGCTAGCCAAGATAGCCATCCTCTCAGCGCAAGGCCTCCTTGGGCTCAATTTAGTGAAAACGTGGGTTGACTTTCGGATCCAACCCAACTCCATCCGCACCAAATTGATGTGCGAGTATTCGGGGCACACCACAGATGCACTCCGATACTCCACCAAGAGCTTTGCGACCGGCGATACCAACAAGACCATCAAGGGCTTCTTGACAGAGAAGCTAGAGGTGATAAAGGGCATCACCGGGTTACCCCCATTTACTCGGGAAAACCCGGCTCCAGCGGTAATATCCGATATTCATAACTTATTTCCACACTTTGACTTGATACAGCTTCTAACCCTTAGTATTATTCTTTTGTCTTAGGCTGATGACCCTTTCTGGAGAGTTGAACCCTCCCCCCCTTCCAGAGACCCGGAGGAAGAGGACGAGCCGGCCGATGATAGTGAAGGTATTTACACAGAACTTGTATCATCTTTACTTGCATCGTTTTCCTCCCATTTAACTTTTTCCACGAACACACACCCGGTTCGCAGGGTTGGAGGACGAAGGTGAGACCAACGAGGATGACCCGGAGGCAACCGAGTCTGATCAAGAAGCAACAGTTGGAGCCAAGAGGAAGGCCAGAGGGGCAGTGTCCAAGGTTCCTTTTTCCTCGTTATCCTCTGAACCTTACTCCTTTGACGCCATGCGACAACTTAACCATCAATTATCAAATTCGTCGTGCTTGAAGGATTCTCTCCCAGCCAAGCGCAGAGTAACTCGGAGCTCCCCGGGTGAAGATCCCCTTAACCCGGGCATCTCTACCCCCTCGGTCCATCGTGCCAGTGCTCCTCCGTCTCGTCCTTCCGACTCTCCTCAACGCCACCCTTCTCCTAACCACCCACGTGCCGGGCAATTCCGGGTTCCGTTAGTGGTCCCTGTGACGACTTCATCTGCTTCCAGCGGCGAGCTCCCGCCGGACTACACCGTGAATACCGGGTAAGTTTTTGCTATATGATTTCCTTTAACGTCTGACAAGTTTCCACTCTAGTCACCGTTACCACTGATAACTGCCTCTTCTCATCTTTCTTTCAGCACTCAAGTCACCGTCAGTGACCCAGAAAATGTAGAGACGGATAACCATCGGGCAGAGAAGCCGACTGAGAACGTAGATGCCGCGACTGGCGGTGATACGGAGAATAACCAGGAACAAGGCCCTCTGAACAATCCGCTTCCCCGAGCCGCCGGATCTCCTTCCTCATCGGAACCAGTGGACGAGGAGATCGAGGTTCTGGATACAAGGATGGGCTCCCAACCCGGGTACTCAAACTGTCCGGGTCTCGACCCCAAGGGCGGGGAGAGCTCCCCCACCAGGCGACCAGGCTGCCGGCTCTTCCGGTACTCGACCCGAGGAACTGACGTTTGCCCAGATGCTGGAAACCCTGCGCACTTTAAGGGCTAATGAAGAAAACATCTTGGGGGCTTTAATAGCCAAACACGAGGTAAATCCGACTGACGTTGCTTGTGCCCTTATCTAGTCCCCAAGTTCCGAGTGAATTGATTCATAATTTGCTTGGGACTTTATTATACAAGCGACTGATAACTTGCCCCTCTACCCGACTAATCCTTGTTTGCATCCATGCAGTCTTTCGTGACTCAATCTGAGGAGAAACTGGCAGAAGCCACCAAGCTCATTGAAAAGGAGGTGGCTTTGCGTGAAGCAGCCGAGGCTGAGGCTAGGAGAAACAGGCTTATAATGAGGAAGTATAGGAAAAGGGCTCACAAAGCAGAAGATGACCTAACAAGCCTTTCTGTCCAAATTTCTGACACATATCGTGCTTTACTTGGTACATTTCTTCCTCCGGATTTATCTTTTTGATAGACAGCAAAAATTTTCCCGACTTATGTTTCCATTTCTTCAGGCCCGGACGAAGCCATGCCGGATGAGGATGACATTGCCAGGCTGAAAACAATGAAGAGCGTTATCCGGCAGCTATGTGCCGGAACCAAATGGATCCTTCAGGAATTACGGTGGCCGGGTAAAGGACATGTTGATCTGAAGAGGATGCTGGATGCCTTCTCCACTATTCCTGAGTGGATTTGGCACTGGAAACGCTCGTCTTGCCGGGTTGGAGTAACCCGGGGGCTTGCACTTGCCAAGGCTTATTTCCCCAAGCTCGAGCTAGTGAAGCTTATGGGCGGCTTCCCAGAGTTCAAGCTTGATGGGTCCAAGTTCTCGGTGAAGGATTTTCAAGCTGTCCAGAAGGAGGTCCGTTACCCGGCCAGCGTGATCGCTGACGACCTGGATGTTAATATCCTTGTTCCAGCATATGATGCTGCTGGTGAAACGATTAAGTCGGATCTTCCCGAGCCGTATGATATGCTGGCTCGGTGGAAGGAGGAAGCTGCTGCGTTGAGGGCGGAGGCTGCCAAGAAGCAAGCTGAAGCCGGCTCTGCCCCTGCTACCTCGACACCAGTCGTTCCACCTCATGCGCGGGCTGGTTCTACTGATCCGGGTGCTGCTACTACCACCAATGATGGCAAGGGCAAGGCCAAGATGAACGCCAAGTGATATCTGATCTCTAATGCTTCTTCTTATGCACCGGTCGGCCAACGTGCTGTTTAAACAATTATATTTTGGGTGGTGCGCCTTTGATATCTTTTCACCGGGATTTTGTAATGCCCGCTAAGGTCTTGATATACTCTATGCCTCTTCCGGCTTTTTAAATTTATCCATTCTTGAACTCATCTGCTCTCGGTATCCGGCTTTCTTTATTGTTCCTTTTGTGAAACTCGATTTCCGGGTCTCATGGGTGTTGACAAGCGGATTTGCTTCTAAGTCCCCAAGTCCACAAGACTCGGATATTTGGGTTTTTGGAATTCTGACAAGTAAGCAATTTTTTCTCTTTTTCAAGATTTCAAATCACCCGGACCCGGATCTCCAAGTCTAGGACACTTGATCTTGAAAGGAGAACGAATTGCCTGCTGCTAAATTCACAAAGATCCTTGAGTGGTTTCACATAGGATTTGAAGTTATGCTTAATAATCGTTGAGTCTCCAGCTGTTAGCCTTGTACTCTGCATAACTTGTGGTTTAGATGACCCTTTTGACTATCTTGTACTGTAAGTTGGCTTTCGCGTGGATACCATGTTGTTACATCTATACGAAAACGTGGCCAGTCAAGCCCCGTCGGGTTTCATGGCTGACTGTAATCGTAAGCGAACGAATCATGCCACTTTATTGCGAGTCACATCGAGCTTAAGTAAGAATAGCCAAGAAATTTGGACTTCTTTGTCCGGTTATAAGATTGTAGCCGTACTCGTTTGCAAGTAATCGGCCCTTATAACTCATAGGCATCATGGCCGGGTCTTTGAGTTCGTAACTGTGCTATTCAAGCGACCAGCCCCCAAGACCTAGATATACGCATCATACTGAGAGTACAGAACCTGATAATAACCATCTCTTTTCTTGATAATCACCTCTTTACTTGATATGAAAAATCTAGGTCAGCAAGCCGCCTCATTAAAAACCTGTCCAGTCCTCCAGGGGTACCCTGGATAGGAAAAGAGTACGTCTGAAAACCTGTTGCCTGTTACATCGTTTAGTTCCATATGCCAACACAATTTTTGCTAAGTATAATATGGACGTAGCTGAGCCACGTTCCACGGTCTGTCTCTTTCTTGCATAGATGAAGTGGTATGAGCGGTGTCATTAACTGTGGTCGACTCTTCCCTTGCATCTATCAAGTAATATGACCCATTATGCAAATTCCGGCTTACGATAAACGGTCCTTCCCAGGGTGGTGATAACTTGTGCTTTCCTTTGTTCGACTGTACCAGGCGCAGAACCAGGTCTCCCTCCTGGAAGACCCGGGTTTTCACGTGCTGGCTATGATACCTTCGTAAATCCTGCTGATATATGGCTGATCTTTCCAGGGCTTGTTCCCTTTGCTCTTCTAACATATCCACGGCATCTTGCCGGGTTTTTTCATTCTCCACTTCGACGTATGCTGATACTCCTGGTGAATCATGAATAATATCACTCGGTAGTACTGCCTCCGCGCCATAGACCATGAAGAAGGGTGTCATCCGAGTAGATCTATTAGGCGTAGTATTGATACCCCAAACCACAGAAGGAAGTTCTTCGACCCATGCGCCAGCTGCCCTGATACAGGGGACTCGTAATCGTGGTTTTAATCCGCGAAGCAATTCTTGATTTGCCCTCTCCACTTGTCCATTGGCCTGCGGATGAGCCACCGATGCGACGTCAAGCCGGATTCCATTGTTGCCACAGAACTTCTCCATCTCACCAAGGGACATGTTGGTTCCATTGTCGGTAATTATGCTGTGGGGATACCCGAACCGGTAGATAATCCTCTTCAGGAACTTGACTGCTGTGGCTGATTCGCAATTAGTAACTGGCATAACCTCAACCCACTTGGTAAACTTATCAATAGCCACCAGAAGATGTGTCTTCTTGCATGGTGACATATGAAAGGGGCCAACCATGTCCATACCCCAAACAGCGAACGACCAAGTTAACGGGATTGTCCGCAACTCCATAGCCGGCACATGGGTTTGGCGAGCGTACCTTTGACATCCGTCACATCTTGCTACCAATCGTTCCGCATCTGCTAGAGCCGTGAGCCAGAAAAATCCGTGTCGATAAGCTTTAGCCACGAGAGATCTTGTGGATGCATGATGTCCACAGTCGCCTTCATGGATTTCCTTGAGAATCTGTCGGCCTTCTTCTGGCGCTACGCTGCGCAAAAAGACCCCTGCTGCACTTCTCTTATATAATTCCCCATTGATGATAGAATATCCCTTCGCTCGCCTCAAAATTTTCTTTGCTAATACCTCCAGTTGTGGTAACTCGCCTCGCGACAGGTAGGCCAAAACGGTTCTGTCCACTCGGGAATAGTACGTACGGTGGCTACGAGTCCTGAATCCGGCTCTTGATTTGCCAATTCCTCTTCTGACTCGGCTTTAACTGATGGTCGCCATAATTCGTCCAGGAAAACGTTAGGTGGAACCGACTCTCTGCGCGAGCCGAGTCTGGCGAGTGCGTCGGCCGCCTCATTCTTTCTTCTGTCTATATGCTCCACCTCATACCCGGAAAAACATCCTGCAACCCTATCAACTTCCCTACGGTATGCTGCCATAGTTGCGTCCTTTCTATCCCAAGTTCCTGACACCTGCTGTACCACAAGGTCCGAATCTCCGAAGCATCGTATCCTCCTGACGTTCATCTCCTTAGCTGCCTTTAAGCCGTGCAATAGGGCCTCATACTCGGCCACGTTGTTGGAACAGTCAAAGTGAATTTGTAGTACGTAACTTAATTTATCCCCTTTGGGTGACGTTAGCACCACTCCAGCTCCTGATCCCTCATATTGCTTAGATCCATCGAAGTGCATAACCCATGACTCGGAGTTTGGAACCGTTGTAGTCATGCCTGTATGTGTCCAGTCGTTAACGAAATCAATTAAAGCTTGAGATTTGATTGCTGACCTGGGTTCGTAGTTGATGTGATAATCCCCCATCTCTATCGCCCATTTGGCTATTCTTCCCGTCGCGTCCGAGTTTCTGATGATATCCGACATTGGTATTGAACTAACCACTGTTATGGGGTGTTCTTGGAAGTACGGCTTCAATTTCCGGCTAGCCATAAAGACCCCGAACACCAACTTTTGCCAATGCGGATAGCGCTGCTTTGCTTCTGATAATACCTCACTGACGTAATAAACCGGTCTCTGGACCGGGTAACCCTTCCCATCCTCTTTGCGCTCCACAACAACTACCGCGCTGACGGCTCGGGGGCCGGCTGCCACGTATAGCAACATAGGTTCTTTAGGACCCGGGGCCGCTAGTACTGGTGCTTCAGATAACTGTTTCTTTAGTGCCTCAAACGCCTCATCCGCCTCTTGATCCCATACGAATTTATCTGATTTCCTCAAGAGCCGGTACAAGGGTATTGCTTTTTCTCCGAGCCTGGATATGAATCGGCTCAAGTCTGCTACGCAGCCCGTGAGCTTTTGAACATGCTTCAAATTTTCCGTTTTTTTCAGACTCTGGATGGCCTTGATTTTATCCGGGTTTGCCTCGATTCCTCTCTCGGAAACAATAAAGCCGAGTAATTTCCCGGCTGGAACTCCGAATACGCACTTTGTTAGGTTAAGCTTCATCTGATACCTCCTCAAGTTTTTGAACGTCTCCTTTAGATCATCGATAAATGTCTCCGCCTTCCTGGTCTTGATGACCACATCATCCACATAGGCATGGACGTTGCGTCCAATTTGGTCCTCGAAGCACTTTTGAATACACCGTTGGTAAGTTGCGCCGGCGTTCTTCAATCCAAACGTCATAGTTTTGTAACAGAAGGCCCCAAAAGGGGTTATGAATGATGTTTTCTCCCAATCCTCCCTCTTGAGCTTAATCTGATGATACCCGGAATACGCGTCCAGAAAGCATAATAGATCGCTTCCAGCTACTGCGTCTATAATCTGATCTATCCTTGGTAGCGCGAACGGATCCTTTGGGCAATGTTTGTTGATACTCGTAAAATCAATGCACATCCTCCACTCATTGGTCTTTTTCATCACTAGGACTGGGTTTGCCAACCAATCCGGGTGAAATACTTCCATGATAAAGCCGGCTGCCAATAGCCGAGCGATCTCTTCGCCTATAGCCTTCCTTCTTTCATCATTCATTTTCCTCAAACCCTGCTTCACGGGCCTGGACTTGGGATCTACATGCAAACTGTGCTCAGCCAGCTCTGTAGGGATACCCGGCATGTCGCTAGGTGTCCAGGCGAACACGTCTGCATTTGAACGAATAAACTCCACAAGTGCCTTCTCCTGCTCTTTTTCCAAATTGGACCCTATGGTAAATTGCTTAGTGGAATCACCTTTGACAAAATCTATCTTCTTGGTATCTTGCGCTGCCTTGAATTTTGCTCTCTCGTCCTCAGTATTCGGCTTTTTCAAGGCTGTTCTATCATCCGGATTTACTTGAGACCGGTAATATTCGAGTTCTTCCTTTCTGCACGCTTGCTCGGCCATTACTGAATCTCCTTCATCACACTCAGCCGCTATATCCCGGTTCCCATGTATGGTGATAGTCCGTTTAGGACCCGGGATCTTTAGCTGTAAATACACATAACACGGCCTAGCCATGAATTTAGCATAAGCCGGTCTTCCAAACAGCGCGTGATAAGGACTGCGCAATTTGACCACCTCGAACGTGAGCCACTCAACTCGATAATTATCCGTCGATTCTCCGAAAGCAACCTCCAAGGTGATCTTTCCCTCGGGGCTCGCTGAGTGACCCGGCACGATCCCATGAAAGACTGTCGAACTTTTCTGTAACTGGGACTCTTTGAGACTCATCCGTAAGAAGGTTTCCCAATAAAGGATGTTGATGCTACTTCCACCGTCCATCAGGACCCTTTTTAGTTCGTAACCATTAACTTGTGGAGCAACCACCAATGCCAAGACTCCTGGACGCTCTACTCTTTCCGGATGATCTCTTCTACTCCACGTTACCTCTTGTTCCGCCCATCTAAGGTATCCCGGCGCAGCCGAGGACACCGAGTTTGCCGCTTGCTTTAATGTCTCTTTGTTCCTGCTAGAAGTTCCTGTAGTATGCACATGATATTGTCCCTTTAAATCAGGCGTACGTACCATACCAATGAAGATGTTGATCCGGCTGATCGTCACCATAGATCCGGCCTCGAGGTGACCCGACTCTGGTCCCCAGCCGGAATCGTCCACCATCTTTTCTCCTTTGTGGTCGATGTAGATCTCGCCCACGACAAGATTCTCCATGTTCTTCCGAGCTTCTCCCGTGATGTAAACACCTTTGGACGCAGGCCCCACGGTGGGCGCCAACTGTCGTGGGATAATCACGGCAGACGTTACCGGGGGTAACTGATCTTGGGGCAAGACGACACAGGCGTTTGGGAGAGGGTTTAGCTCAGAGGAAAACATGATGCAACTCGATCTGGTAGCCGGCAATCAAAGTCGCCGAGTCTCCGATCTTGATATAACAACTCAACTCTAGGGTTACACTAGATGCTCGATACCAAGCGATATTGCTAGGGTTCTTAGATCTCTCTCTAAACTAGACCTAGGGGTCGGTTTATAAAGCGCCCATACCCCCTTGGCCCTATTCTCCAAGGCATAGCCTGAATCCTATCCGGACACCTCTTACAAACCCTAACTTTCCTTACCGTAACCCACAATCCGGGTTACGAGGCCTACAAACTTTGGGCCTTCCAGAAGCTTCATTATCCTTAACCATATTATGCACCGTGCTCCTTGGGCCGGGTTACGCCTTGGAGTTGGCCTACCGGGTTATTATCCCCCCATCAACCCTCATAGCACTCTAAGAACGTGTCTCCCTAAATGCCGACTACAAAAGTTCCACCCTGGCGCCAAGGGTTCGCACCTGCATATGCATGCGGCAAATGGAAAACCCGAACTAAATGAGGCGATTTGGACGAGATGCGAATCGAATCAAAGTTGCGGGGGGCGCCCATACTCGCTTCCCACATGCGGTTAGTGCGCTCATCATGGATTGGAGGACAAGACCCTTTTCCTAATTAGGGTCGACACTAGCAGGCCTCAAAACCACGTCGGGCCTCCTGCCGGTGCCTTATCATCAAATTATTATTACCCAAAACATTAACAGGTTGTTGATTAAGTTGAAACCCAACTATCAAACTAAACAGGCGATAAGACGGACAACAAGACTTGAGCGCAAACAACACTAAGCATGCAACTACGACACGAGGGCCAACAAGGTAAACAAACAACAGGTAATAGGAAGTGGAAGGAAGGCTATATCATGGTTGCAAGGTAAACATATGATAGGATCGAGACACAAGCATCGAATCATAAGGCTAGAATAAAGGCAACGGGAAGAATCGGTAACAAGTGATGAAAGGCAGCCATAGGTAGCAAGTGAGTATACTTGCCTGAGATCCAGCAAGTAGAGGTACATCCGTAGAACTTGTCGTTGCTCACATCATCTCAACGTCCTATCCACGAAGTAGCAACGAACTAGAACAAACACCGGATGCAACAATTACTTCTACGGAAAAGATCCAGCATGATCCTATTTTATATGTATGACAATTAATTGATGCATCAAAGTAAACCAGTTGACATGGTAAACATATTTAAATGGGCACATATGCAATTTGGATTGCATATGGAAAGGCCCATGAATTAATGTTGAATTAAATGATCTACAAATAACCATCATGTGAAAGTTGATTAGAATGATGCATGGATGATGAAAACAATAAGAAAACAACAATAGCTTCAGTTTGATATGTTGTTTACCAAGTTTGGAATTTTATTTATTAAGTTGTGAACTTTGGCATTTTAAATGATTTAAACAAACATTTGTTGTTGTCACCAATTTTAAATGTTCAAAACAGATAACAAAATTTATATTTGGAAAGAACACAAAATTTTAGATGGAATACATATTTCATTTGTTGAATTTGGATTTTAGATGAGCAAGTTATTAAATTGACAATTTTAAATGCATTAATTAAGAAATAGTTGTTTTCAGCAATTTAAATTATTCAAAACAGAAAACAAAGTTC
Organism: Alopecurus myosuroides; assembly: GCA_028641055.1. Classification (NCBI taxonomy): domain Eukaryota; kingdom Viridiplantae; phylum Streptophyta; class Magnoliopsida; order Poales; family Poaceae; genus Alopecurus; species Alopecurus myosuroides. Next base: position 434,323,517 of record CM054058.1, on the reverse strand, counting down.
ATATTTGGAAAGCTTATTCAATTTTGCATGGAAAACATATTTTACATGTTGGAATTGGATTTGAATTGCCCAAATTATGAATTTTGCAATTTAAAAGGTGTAATTAAAGCATTGAATTATTGCACCACTTTTAATTAGGAAAAACAGTAAACAAAATGTATTGAAAAGGTTGAAAACATGTATAAAATGTTTCAATGAACATTTTGAGCTATTCAACATAATTTTTGGATCATTATTGAATTTATTATGCATTTTTCCATAAGCATTTTTATTCTGCCCTTTTAGTGAACAGAAGGAAACATGTTCAAATTTAATTCAATTGTGACCAAATAAAATACCAATGTGTAGAGTTTGTTAAGACAAATTTTTGGAGCCCAAGTTTGCTCAATTTGGGTGAACAGAACTCAAGTTATGGTTTTCCAAAGTTTCCAATTTTTATTGCATTTTCTGTATTTAATTATTTAGTGCAAAAGTTATTACAGAAACATGTTGCAACTTTGTGACTAATAGAAAGAGCACAAGATTATGAATCCATAGAAACTTGAATCATTGAAATTGGAGCAATTTTCAATTTGTTATGGATTTTACAAATAAGGATTCAGTTCTGTTTTTCTGGAGTTCGAGAAATAAAAGAAAAAGGAGGAAAAAGGGGTGGCTTTTGCTTCCAGGGGGACTCGAACTCGGGGCTCCAAGGCGTGCGGACGGGGTGCGCAGCCACTGGGCTGGCTGTGCGGTTGGTGTTAGGATACGAATCTGAGCCAATATGAGGTGACCAAAACGCGGAGTTTTTCCTAATGACGAATCTGAACCTGTGTGCGACGGGGACAGGGATTTCGCCGGCGATTCACGGCCACCACGATGGTGCTGCGCTAAGGCAGGCACCCAGAGCATGGGGATGGGTTAGGGAGAGGTCCAAGGGGCGGAGGCTCACCTCGGGGCACCGGTGGAGTGGACGGGCTCGAAGGAAGACACGCCGGACCTGACGGAGACGGTCACGGGCGACAGTTGCGCGCCGGGAAGAAAACGGCGACGGCGCGGCGCTCCTACTGCCTCCCCGTGCCGACCAAGGAGACGAAGACGACGAGGGTGATGCCCCGTTTCCATTCCCGCGGGAAACGGGCCCCGATGACGACCAGAGCGACGGCGCCATCATCTCCAAGTTCCGGCCATGGTGGGTGTGGTGCGGTTTTCAGAAAATTCAGAGGAAGGGTGGAGGATCAGAGGAGGAAGAAGGTGATGGTGGCGGCTGAGGGAGGAGAGGGAAAGGAATAGGGCTAGGGTTTGGGGTTCCTCGGGGTAGATAAAGAGGGGAGGAGCAGGTGAGAAAGGGGGACATGGAGCTGCAGGTGGGGGAGCCCTCCCCTGTTCTCTGTCTCCGTACGCTAGGAGGAAGACGACAACGATGGGGGCTCGCTTGGGCCTTGGGGTAGTAGGTGGGCTCAGCCCACTTGGGCTGGCCTGCCTCCCGCAGGGGTTTTCTTTTATTCTTTTTTTTTTGTAGCAAAGGGATAAGGGAGAAAGAAAAGGGTTTTAGGGTTTTATAAAAATTTTGAAAACAATTTTATTGCATTGAGCATATTGAATGCCCAAGTGCACCAAGTTTTGTTTTTCAAAATTTCAAATATTTAGTTGTTGTTTGAATTTGAATTTGAAATTCAAACTAGGGTTTTAATAAAAGGAATTTTATTAACCAAGCCAATTTTTAATT